>CM053771.1:106961446-107020950 GCA_028658325.1 Potorous gilbertii
TAGAAGAGAGGGCAGATTGGTGATATGGGTAATTAGAATGTCCAGTGTATTGCGGAGGGCGGAGAAGACAAAAGGGGAGAAAATTTTGTAACCCAAAATCTTGTGAAAATGAATGTAAAAAGTTAAATAAATTTATTAAAAAAAAAAAGAGTAGAGAGGAGAAATAGTGCACCTACTAGACTTGCTACATTTCTAGGTAACAATATGAAATTATCTGATAAATAGAAACAATACAATCAACACATGAAAGATTCATAACTCTTATCCTACCAGCATTTACACAATTCACTTAAACTTAATCCTATTCTGCTTAACTTACTAATACAATCACTGATACTCATCAAATCACACAAAAAAAAACCTGAATAATTTGAGTAAAGGGAATCAAAATTATCATTCCAATGCATAGGGGGAAGAAAGTATAACTTCTTACTAGAAAGATACAACAGGGCTAATTTAGAAAGGCCTTTAAATACTAGAGGGTCTTTATTTGATTCTGCAGGTGATAGGGAGTTACTGCATATTATTGAAACTGGGGTTGGCATGAACACACCTGATCTAGAGAAAGTTCCCTTTGACTGTTTAATGGAGAATGGACTGGAGTGGGAACAAAATGACCAGGTGATAAAGTTCTGCAGGATGATAATGGAAGGATGAGAAGAGAGAAGGTAACGGATATGGAAAATGTTAGAAATGTCGACTGAACAAGCTATGACAACTGATTAGAGATGGGGAGGAGGGAAAAGATGGAGCAAGAATATCAGAATGAAAGAAATTATTTCTCTCATATTAATAAAGAGTTATTAATTGGAGCAAGAATATAAGAATGAAAGAAATTATTTCTCTCATATCAATAACCAGTTATTAATTGAGAATAAGACTTCCCCGTTTCAATTTCCTCATTCATAAATGAGTCCCTTGTAGGTTCAGACAGCATCTGAAGGACAGGGTTCATGGTGAGATTGGATTTAACATTCTCCTCAGTCTTATTCCAGATTCCACAAAATTGAGAAAGCTAGTTCTTATTAATGAGTAAAAACAATCTACTCTACATAAATTCTGTCCTATTGTGATCTCTTTAGGGAAGGGTGAGGCTGACGTTCCGCACCATTATCCCCAAACTACCTAAAAGAGCCTTGCAGTAAAAACATCCTGTTTTTGAGAAAACCTCTTGTCAAAAACGATCTGTTCATTGCTCAAAGGACCCTATGAATCCTTTGTACTTTTCAAACATAAATTGTTCCTACCTCTCTTAGACTTTGAGGTCTCTTCTGGTTAGTACTGGAGGGCTTCAGCACACGTGTCTGACTTGGCTCCTAATAAAACTTTCCTGTTTTCAACTCCAATTAGACTCCTCTTTATTCTGGGTTTTGTCATGCCTCAGACAGCCAACCCACTGGCCTAATTCCTGGTCCCAATAAAGAAACTTTCCCTACCTGAACTTTACCTGAGTCTGGTATTGATAACTGACAAGAAGTTCTCCACATCTGGGTCTGATTAGGAATGCCCATTCCCACATCTACTACCCATCACCTCTTCTCCACCAAGCCCATTTATAGGGTATAACTTTGCTACCTAAAATCTAATTTAGAGCGTGTCCTTTCCCCAATGTTGGTTACCCTGAAGGGAACAGAGGGAACTAACCTCAGACTGTCACCTTGCTCTTCACTGCCAGCATCCTGCCTAGTTATCTCAGGTTTGCTGTGAACTAGAAAATGAAGGGGAAGCCAGAACCTACTGCTGAATTTAGTGTTCCTTACTCCCAAGCATCCTGGCCATATGTAAATGTAAACAAAGAGAGATTTTTGTTATTATTTTCCTGGAGTTCAGTTTCCTAGACTCAGGCTAAATTATAGACATCTGAAGGAAATTATAAATAGCTGTGCTGAGTCACATGGGTTGTGATGCCTTCCTGCTCTGAACCTATTAGTTGAAAACTATATATACTGGGATGTTGGTATTTGCTTTGGAGTCTTATTCGTGAGAAGAATCTTTTGATTCCCTGAACAGGACTCTGAGTAGTTGTTTAAGAGCTTCCCCTCCCACCACTATTTAGATGTTGGTGCTCTCTCAGTCTTGTAGCATATAGGTCACTTTATTAAGACAGTTGGAGTCCTGCCTGTGACCTTGCACAGCCCTCCCTCACTCAAAACAAAGTCAACTGCAAGTCATGTTATCATTTCACACATATATATGTATATAGATAGATAGATACAATGGGCATTATCTCACCCTAAGTGAGTACCTGCAAAGATCTTGTCATATATGTGTGTATATATATGTGTATATATATATGTATAAGCACACAGACACACACTTTGGGAGAGGGACAATGTGGCAGCAGAAGAATGTGAGAGTGAAGCTTAGTAAGAGTGTGAACCACTATCTCCATGTAAATAGTCATTCAGTTAGCATTTATTAAGTATTTACTAAGTACCAGATAAGTGCTGGGGCGCAAACACTAGGAAATACTAGCAAATAGAAAGATAGTCCCTGATCTCAAAGAGTTTCAATCCCAATGAGAGAAGATAAAATAAAATGAAAATGTGAGTATGGGGGAGGAGGGAGGAGGAAGGCAATCTGCCCAGGGCATGGTGGAGGAGCCTGGATTGCAGCCCAGGGAGAAATGAATGTTAACACCCTGGGTCACAATCCCAGTCCGTCCACCCCATATCCAGCTTTTTCTACTCTACTCTTCAAGTAGATCACACTAGATACCCTTAATAGCTAGCATTTATACAGTGCTTTAAAGTTTAGAAAGGCCTTTATAACTGTCACCTCATTTTGTTCTCTCTTTGGGATATAGATGCTATTATTCCCATTTCACAAATGAGAAAACTGAAGGGGACAGAGCTTGAAAGATTTGTCTATATTCACACAGCTAGATGGTATCTGAGGCTGCATTTGACTTCAGATCTCTTTAACTCAGGGTCCAGTCATCTACTGACAGTACCAGTTGCTTCTGATGAATAGAAATACCTGTTCATGGCTACATACACTTGATGACTTGGTTTTTGTTAGCTTTGGGTACCTGATAAAGACAGTCATAATTGAACACAATCCTTTAATTATTACAATTTCTACATCAATAGCACCTTTCTGTGAAAAATAAACTCAGTTCTAACAGGTATGGATTAATTTCTCATTTTGATTTATCAAAGATAGAGCTGCCTTTGGATTCAGAGAATCTTGGGTCAAGTTCCAAGTCTATCTTTCACTGCCTATGTGACCTTGGACCACCAGGTGACCTTCCTGAATGTCAGGATCCTCCCTCTACTGCCAAAGGATGGAATAGATGATCTCCCTCTAAAGGCTCTGCAAATTCATATCTCAGAACTCCCATTTGCAGAGCATCTTAAGACTCTAAAAGAACTTTCATCAGGATCACTCTGTGAAATGGGTAGAGAAGAGAAGCAGGAAGGAATCTCTGCAGTTTCCAAAGGGACAGTGAGGAATCTCCAGGGATTGGAAATGCAAGGTTCTGTAGGAAATATTTAGAATTATAAAAGTAACAACACCAAGTAGAGAAGTTAAAAATCCATGAGACTCAAAAGAAAAACTGTACCCACAGTCAAGATTATGAAAGATTGTTTCAAATAACTAATAATTAGAGAAATAAAAACTCCAATGTTTCACCCTGTCAACCTGAAAGTTTGGTTTAAAAAGGCAAACAGGTTGAATGCATATTGTTTATTCCCTTAAAACTAGCAGTTACATGGCCATGGAGCCAGAGAAGGAATCACTGACTGATTGTTACAGGAATGACCAGGCTTAAATCTATTTTAGGACAATCCAACGGTGTCCGTGCCCCTCATATGTAGGTCTCTATATGTTTTTAACTATACCATGAGAAAGGAATCTTCTTAATTGAATAGGTTGTAAATACAATAAGATAAGAGAGTTGACAATGTTTCCATTGAAATTTACAACCCAGGATATCTGTGTTTTCTTTACCATTAACATACCGTAACATAGTATATATATCCACAAAATATTAAGGTACAGAAAAAGTCCCCTTATTCAAGATAGAGTCTCAGGTTAAGGGCCTCCTAAAAATGCTAAGTCAGGTCCATCTGGCCTTGTTGACATAAGAAGAGATTTTCTCTGAGTTTACCTCAGTTTACTTTACAACTGACACTGACTTCTCTGAAATTATCATGACAAACTTGATGCCAAGGTAATGACAGGGGAGGATACGTTGCCATCTTTCTGGCAGAGGTGGGGGACTACGGGTTTGGCACATTGCATATGTCAGAATTTTTTGCTTTTTGGTTAGTTTGGCTGATCTTTTTTTTCTATTTCTTTTTTTCATTATCACAGCAAATGGTTCTATGCAGAAAGGAAAAGGGAGAGATATGTCGGGAAATATAAAAGCAAATGATACTCATAACAATTGTTTCAAGGGAGACATGTTATAGAAAGTAATAATCATTTAAGATCATTTGAACCCAATAAGGGCCAAAGCCTGAACTAATAAACCAGATATTCTTGCTGAGGGAAATAAAAATGCCTTTTACTGTGTCAGCAACTATAGGAACAAATGAGGCTGACCAGGAGCATTTTTTTTTGTTTGTAACCACTAAAGGACAAGATGCCTGGGACCAGACATTTTTTTGAAGACTGGGACTTTTCTTATCTTGGTATCCTATGGACATATGCTATACAGGGGAAACAGACATCCTGGGATTATCATTTCAATTAACACTTTGTCAGTTGTCTTGTCTTACTGTATTTACAACTTATTCAACTAAGAAACTTCCTTTCTTAGGCTGTGATTAAACACATGTGGAGATCATAAATTTGAGTGACTTAGACATCCTGAATTGGTATTGTTCTAAAATGTATGTTAACTTCTCACTCTTTTTATCAGGCAGTCAGAATTAAAGTTCTGGCTCCATGTATGCATGTATTTAGCTAACTTTAAAGGAATAAATAATATACACACATATCACCTACCTTGTTTTCCTCTTTCATCAGACTTTCAAGTCGGAAAAAGGGATCACGTATGACAGTGATGTGGCCCCCTAGGAGGTTAGAGGTGTGGTAACATAGGAGAAGTCAATCAACTCCAAACCCCTCCTACTAAAATGCACCATATCTGCAACTGGCAGAGTAGGAGTTTCCAGGAACAGACTGATGCCAACAAGACAAGAGGGAAGCCCTGACTTTAACCCTGATTGTGACAATGACTGACTGGATTTTTTAAAATGTTGTATTACAAGGAAAGTAACTGACAAAATAAGAGGGGAAGAGAGGGGGCCAGTTCAATGACACGTAATAGTACAGAAAAGAAAGAGTTGCTCATTTTTCTTGTTTCGCTTCTTTTTTTACTTCAAATGAAAAAATTTGACAGGAGAAATGAAACAGCAAAAATGACTAATTGCAGATTGAGATTCCAAATGTATAAAGAGCTATTAATAGAGCACCAGACTGCCCTTGATGATGAGGAGAGGGAAACAAGGGGATATAGATAAGAGAGTGATTCACCAGAGTCAAACCAGGGATAGCAATGAGGGAAAGGTGACCTCTGTGGTCTCCCAAAGGAAAGAACCTCCAGGAAGTCATGGAGGAGGAGCTGAGGAAGATTGAAAAAAGAAGAAAAGAAGGAGACCTCACTTTGGAGGCGGAGGGGGAATCCACTGATGAATCATCTGTAGGAGGAGGGGAGGACCTTACTCTGGATGAAGTCAGAGGCATCTGATGTCTGAAAAATCTACTTGTCCTGAGAAAGGGGAAGCTGAAAACTTTGGGAACAATTGGCACCTGGAGGAGGGGGAGAGCATGGACCCAGGGAGATCACCAGGTAAATACAGAAAAAAGAAGCCAACAAGAGAAGATGTGGATCATTGATGGGAGAAGTGCCCCATAACAGAGCAGGATCTCTTTGATAGCTGCAATGACTGGTACTGTTGTGAGAGTAAGACACAATGGAAAAGGGAAATCCATGAACTGAGCCCTACAATGCAAGAGCAGAAAATGACCAGAAGACAGAGCCTAGAATCAGTGCCTTGGAAGGTGTGATCGTATGAAGCATAAAAAGAAAAGAGAAACCTAGAGAGATGATTGTAGGGGTCATGAATCAGAGCATGAAGATCTAGGGGAGACAGAAAAAGGAGATGGATAATAAAGAGAGTGAAAGAAATTCTTTTCTGAAAAGCAACAGAAAAAAGAATTTAAAAAACCACCCTAATGTACAGGACTAACTGAAGGAAAGGAGAAAATGTGGGGGCATCTACCTCAGTGAGAGAAATAAGAGGTGGGATACATAGAAAATCACAAAAAGGCAAGAGACAGGAGCTAATAAAATTCTTAAGGGAAAGGTGAAACAATAAGAGGGAACTGGGGTGAGGGAGAAAGAGCCCAGTATAATGGGTCAGACACCTTAAAAAAAGACTAAAGTATCTGAAAGAATATAGTGCTATTTTTATAGCAGAAGAGGTAGAAAATCATAATTTTTAAAATCCCAGTTTTAATGGTAGATGAAGGAAAATATAAAACTACCTCTTTTTATTAATTTATTTTTAGTTTTCTATAATCACTTCTACAGGTCTCAAATTTTTCCCCTTCCCTCCTACCTCCCTCCCCGAGATAGTGTGTAGTCTTATATGGGTTCTATACACACATTCTTATTACATTTTCATGTTGGCCATGTTGCACAGAAGAATTAAAATGAATGGGAGAAGTTATGAGAAAAATCAAAACAAAACACGAGAGAAAATATTCTGCTTCATTGTGCATTCCAATTCCATAGTTCTTTCTCTGGATGTGGAAGGCACTTTGCCTTGAGTCCACTGGGAATGTTTTAGGTCCTTGCATTGCTGTGAAGGGCTAAGTCCACCAGAAAAATTTCACTGGAAAAATTCCTCACACACTGTGACTGTTACTGTGTACAGTGTTCTCCTGGTTCTATTCCTTTTATTCAGAAGGAAAAAAAGAAAAATCACATAAGAAAATAAAGTCCTATAATCTGTTGCTTACAAAGAACAGCAAAAAGGAAAGTTAAAGGAGGCACTCCAAGAAGTCTTTCTGCTATTGATAGGGCTGGGGCAGAGGTAAAGAGCAGAACAACACTTTTCAGAAAGATTGGAGATTATAGAGCCTTGGAGAAGATTTCAAGGGAGGTCCAGTCAATTACAGTTATTGGTTGGGGCTTCTTAGGTAGTGAACTGGCTTGAGCCCTTGGCAGAAAAGCTCAAACTTTAGGCACAGAAGTCATTCAGCTCTGGAAAGGAAACATGGGGAAGATCCTCCGAGTGTACCACAGCAACTGGATCACAGAAAAATTAAGAAAAGAGGGAGTTAAAGTAATGCCCAATGCAGTTGTGCAGTCAGTTGGTGTCAAAAGTGACAAGTTATTCATCAAACTGAAAGATGGAAGGAAGGTAGAAACTGATCACATTGTTGTAGCTGTGGGCTTGGAGCATAATGTTGAATTGGCCAAGACTGGTGGCCTGGAAGTAGATTCTGATTTGGGGGGCTTCTGGGTAAATGCAGAGCTCCAGGTACACTCTAACATCTGGGTGGCAGGAGATGCTGCATGTTTCTATGACATGAAGTTGGGGTGCCGATGGGTGGAGCATCATAACCGTGCTGTTGTGAGTGGAAGATTAGCTGGAGAAAATATGACCAGGGCAACCAAACCATACTGGCATCAGTCAATACTCTGGAGTTGGCTATGAAGCTATTGGTCTTATGGATGGTAGTTTACCCCCAGTTGCCAAGGCTATTGCAAAAGACACTCCCAAATCAGCAACTAAACAATCAGGGATGGGTATCTGTTCAGAAAATGAGACAGAGTCAGAAGCTTCTAACATTGAGATTCCTGCCAGTGATACCAAGATCCCACAGAACTTCATAAAGGAGGAGGATTTCGGCAAAGGTGTCATCTTTTATCTCAGGGATGAAGTTGTGGTGGGGATGCTGTTGTGGAACATCTTTAACCAGATGGCAATAGCAAGGAAGATCATTAAAGATAGAGAAGAGCATGAAGTTCTTAACAAAGTAGCTAAACTCTTCAACCTCCACAATGAATGAACTCACTGCAGTAAATGAAGCAAGTGGAATTTGGTAATGAGGAGTAATGAAGAGAAGCATTTTACATCCAGCTCACCCCCCCATGTCATTTTTGTCCATATGAATGTACCCTAAACCTACTGTGAATGGTATGTCATCCAGAAAAACTCTGTGAAGTATCTTAATCGTAAAATAAAGTTTGTCTCTTCTCAAAAAAAAAAAAAGTAAAGTTAATAAACAAAGACATACACAAAACAAAACTGAGAGGATAGGGGGGAAAATGTTCTGCATCAATGGAAAAAAAAGTCAGGAGCTGCCATCATGCCATAGAACCGTTTAATTTTTTAAAATAATATTTTATTTTTCCCTTATATGGAAAGACAATTTCAAACATTTATTTTAAAAAACTTGAGTTCCAAATTTTCTCTTTCCCTCCCTGACTTCCCCATTCCCTGTTACAGTAAGCAGTTTGATATACATTACATATGTTCATGGAAAACACATTACCGCATTAGTCATGTTGTGAAAGAGGCACATGCTGAGACTTCATTACTTCTGTCTCTGGAGGCAGACAGCATTTTTCGTCGTGAGTCCTTTGAAATTGCCTTGGATCCAATATTGGATTGCTGAGAATAGCTGGTCATCCACAAATCATCATTCATTCATTATAGTTGTACTGTGTACAGTATTCTCCTGGTTCTGCTCACTTCACTTCACATCAGTTCATGGACGTTTTTCCAGATTTTCCTGAAATTTGCTTACTCGTTACTTCTCATAGGACTATTAATACTCCTTTATAATCATATATTACAACTTGTTCAGCCAATCCCCATTTGTTGGACATTCCCTGGATTTCCAATTCTTTGCCACCATAAAAAGAGTTGCTATAAATATTTTTGTAGAAATTGGTCCTTTCCTGCCCCCCACTTTTTTCCCATTTCTTTATAATACAGACATAGTAGTAGTATCACTGAATCAAAGGGATTACAGTTTGGACATAGTTACAAATTGCTCTCCCGAACAGTTGGATCAGTTTACAAACTCCACCAACAGTACATCCATGTCCCAATTTTCCCACATTTCCTCCAACGCTTAGGTCCCTTTTCTCTCATGTTAGTCAATCTGATAGGTGGGAGGTGGTACCTCAGAGTTATTTTCATAGGCATTTCTTTAATCAATAGTTTAGAGCATTTTTTCATATGACTATAAATAGTTTTGATTTCTTCATCTGAAAATTGCCCATTCATGTTCTTTGACCATTGATCAATTGGGGGGTGATTTATATTCTTATAAATTTGATCCAGTTCTCTATATATTGGAGAAATGAGACTTCTATCAGAAATACTTGCAATAAAAAAAATTTTTCCCCAGTGTTCTACTTTCCTTCTAATCTTGGTTGCACTGGTTTTGTTTGTGCAAAACCTTTTAAATTGTCCATTTTATATCTAGTGATGCTATCTGTCTCTTGTTTATTCATAAATTCTTTCCCTCTACGTAAATCTCACAGATCAACTATTGCTTGCTCTCCTAATTTGCTTGTAGTATGATCCTTTATGTTTCAATCACATACCCATTTTGAGCTTATCTGGGTATATGATGTGAGAAGTATAAAAACCCTTTGAGGAATCAATTTGGCAAATAAAGTGACTGAAATGTCCATACTCTGAAATAAAGACTCTATTACTGGTCTTGTAACCTAAGAACACTATCAATAAGAAAAAAGTCCCAATATATTCCAAAGTATTTATTCCAGCACTTTTAGTGATAACTAAGAATTAGAAACCAAATAGACACCCATCAACTGTGGAATGGCTAGATGAATTGTGGTGCATGAATGGAATGAAATAATAGTCTCCTGTAAGAAATGATGCATGTGATAAATACAGACATGTATCCAAAGAATCATAAGAACAGAGTGAAGGATGCAGAACCAAGAAAACAATGGATACAGCATCTACACCAGTGTAAATGTAGAGAATGATTCATCAAAAACATAAGTAAATAAAACATTGCTTTATAATTATTCTTTCATGATTTCCTTATATTTCTTCTGGATCTTTTATATCAATTATTTTATTGAGTTGTGGTCTTTTCATTACAAATACCTCAAAGTCTTTCAGTTCATCAAATATTCATTTTTTTCCATTCAGGATTATACTCAGTTTTGCTGGACAAGTTATTCTTGGATGTAACCCCAGTTCCTTTGATCTTTGAAATAAGAAAAGTTGCTATGTCTTGTGAAATCCTGATTCCATAGTATTTCGATTGTTTCATCTTGTTGTTTACAATATTTTCTTACAAGACAATAATTAAAATTAAACTGCTTACATATGTAAAATGTTATTAATATTACTTACTATTTGTAGCAATAGTATTCTTAAAACTGTTATCCATTACTAAAGTAGTTGGAAAGAAAAATTGAAGCAGGTTTGTGCATGATGCAGTGATCCTAGAAAACAAAACTGCATAGGAAAAAAGTTAAAAGGAGAAATTATCTCATGAAAATGTGGGGTGAAAGGAAGAACTAATATCGAGAAAGCCATTTAGCATGGAGGGCTGAAATCTTACTCTCATCTGGTTTGAAAAGGAAAGAACACAAACATTCAAAGTCTTTTGAACATCTAGAGAGAGGAAAAATCTGGGGGATGGGGCGGGTAAGGACTTTTTAGAGGGTATATAGGTTAAGATTGGGAGTGGGTGAATAGATAAGGGAGGGACTTTTAGAAGAGTGGGTAAAATAAATAAAAAGAGGGTAAAGAGAGAAGATAAGGTACTGGGGATAGGGTGGAAAGAAAGGCTGAGAAGGAAAATAGTTGATATAAATAAGATGAAGTGAAATTCACAAATAATAATTATAACTTTGAATGAGAGATTTTATAAGAAAATTAGAACATGAAACATATTACTTATCAGATTTATGAATAGGTGAACAATTTACGAATAAACAAGAGAGAGAGCAAAATTAGGTGTAAAATGGTTAATTTCAATTACATTATGTTAAAAAAGGTTTTGTACAAATAAAACAAAGATTGCCAAGATTAGAAGGAAAGCAAAACATTATAGCAAATTTTATAGAAATTTATTAAAGGTCTCATCTCTAAAATATATAAAAAACTTTTATCAATTTATATGAATGAGTCATTCCCCAATTGATAAATGGTCAAAGGATATGAACAACTAATTTTACAATAAAGAAATCAAAACAATTTATACTCACATAAAAATGCTCTAAATCACTATTAATAAGAGAAATGCAGACTGAAGCAACCTTCATTTATCATTTTATGCCTTCCAGATTGGCAAAAATAATAAACGGGTAAAATGACAAATATTGGACAGGATGTGGAAAAATGTGGACGTTAATTCATTGTTGGAGGAATCTTAAAATAATTCAATCATTTTGGAGAGCAATCTGAAATTATGCCCAAAGAGTTATTAAACTTTACTATACCTTTGACCCAGCAATACAACTACATGGTCTATTTCCCAAAATGATTGTGTGTTCATCCTTTGTTGCCAAAGAAGACCTTGCCATCAGAGAAATAATGACATGACTTGCACTTGACTTTGTTCTGAGTGAGGGAGGGCTGTGCAGGTCACCAGCCTCACTTCTCCTCCAGAGCCACCTGAATCCAATGACCAGATATTCATCAGGATGACTGGAGATGACCCAGGATGAGGCAATTGGGGTTAAGTGATTTGCCCAAGGTCACACGGCTAGTGAGTGTCAAGTGTCTGAGGTGAGATTTGAACTTAGGTCCTCCTGACTCATGCTCTATCTACTGCACCACCTACCTGCCCTCCAAGATGATTAGGGAAAAAAGAAAAGAACCTATTTGTTCTACAATGTTTATATAGCAACTCTCTTTGTGGTGGCAATGGATGGGGAATTGCAGGGATGCCCATCAATTGGGGAGTGACTGAACAAGTTGTTGTATATGATTGTGATGGTATACTACTGGGCTGTAAGAAGTGATGGGCCCCATGGTTTAGAAAAATATGGAAAGACTTGCACAAAATAATGAAGGGCAAAATGAGCAGAATCAAGAGAACATTGTATACCATAACAACAATATTGATTGTAAGAATGACTTGGAGCAAGAAAGATATTTTGTTTATCATAAATAGCCAAACTAATTATAAAGGACATGAAGAAAGATGTTATCTGCATCCAGAGAAAGAACTGATCAGTATGTATAGAATATTGAAGGATGTATAGAATAATTTTATACACACACACCCATTTGTATATATGTAATATATAAATACCCATATGTATGTCTGTATATATATATATATATATACCCATTCGTATCTAATGGTAGCCATCTTGGGGTGAGGAATGGAGGGGGAACCAGTGAGTGTGGAAGGAAAGGAGAGAAGAAAAAAAAATTTACTTCATAATTTTGTTTTATATTCTAATGGAATAGCAAATTGTACACAGTAGATTTGAAGTTTCATGTGCAATTATCTTTTTATTGTACTATGGCATAGAAATTCTTAATTCTATAAATTGAAAAAATTAAAGTAAATAAAACAAAATTATGAATATTCCAGAGGGATCGAAATATATAAAAGACATTTCCAACCCACCATAGATGTTACACATTGTACTAGTTGGACATTGTCAATGTATTGATCAGGTGTGATGACTTTTCCCCCCTCTCTAAAAATAATGATACATATGGAATTGATGGGGTGACAGGACCTGAACCCCTAAAAGGAAAAGACCATGTGTTTGAAAGCATCCCAGCCCCTGAATTTTCCCATACATTTCAGTAGCCAATGTAACTGGCCCATCCCAGCCCACCTAGATCACTTTATTATTGACAGTCCTTTCACTGTGGTACCTGGCCCACCCCAGACTACTTACCAGTTCTTGATTCCATACAGATCTTTTCATTGTCATTTTTGTACATAAGCATCATTCTCACTTCCATTAAGTCCCAGATTCCCTAAAAATCTTGCCAGTAGATGTTACAATAAATCTTGTCTTTTGACGGGAAGAAGGTGTGAGTGTGTGAATTCATGCCAGTCAGATGCCACCCTGTACCCTGACATTTCAGGGTTCCCAGCAACTCCAAACTGCATCAGAATGAGTCTTGGGAAGATGGAAGGGGAGGAATGTGTGGGATGTTATGGTGGTATAAAAAAGAAAACATCAATAAAAAAGATTTTTAGCACTTTAGTAGAGAAAAAGATTACATTCAAGACTTTTGTTAAACAAGATATCTTTCATACATATGGCAAAAATCATTCAAGAACCCTTGAAAGCTAAAAAAACCAGATAGCTCCTCCTTGACTGTCCCCCCTCTCTAGGTTTAGTGCCATTGCTTTCTCCTGGCTCTCCTGTCTGGCTGCTCTTTCTCAGGCTCCTTGCTGATTCAGGTATTGATAGGGTTACGGGATCTGGACCCACAGAGGAAAGACTGTCTCTGGAAGCAAGCCAGTCCCTGAACTTTTCCTTACATTTTAAGATGCAGATCACCAGTATCTCATCTAGGGCATATGGGCCACCCCAGTCCACCTTAATTTACTTAGTTTACTTGATACTCCTTAATCCCATCAAGATCTTTTCACTGACTCTTTCCCATTTTTGTATATGAGTATCAGTCCCATGCTCATCAAACTGCAGATTCCCTCAGAATCTAACCAGCTCTATTGCCATTAAAATAAACTTCACTACTTTGCCTGAAATAAAGCTTGAGTGCTCAAATTCTTTCCAGGCAGACTCATCCTTTACTCTTACATTTTGTGTTTCCAGCACCCCAAACTACATCAGTCTCACCCATTAATTGTCAGTGCCCCTCAAGACTTTTTCCTGAACACTCTTTTCTTCTCCTCCTATGCTACCTGAAAAGTTCTTAGCCAGGCTAAGCTTAGCCATGACCAGAGTCTCCCATTGCATCCTGGGTCATCATCCAGTCATCTTGATGAATATCTGGTCACTGGATCCAGATGACTCTGGAGGAGAAAGAGAGGTTGGTGACCTTGTACAGCCCTCCCTCACTCAATCGCAAGTAAGTCATCATTTCCCTGATGTCATGCTCCTCTTTGAAAACAAAGGACAGACCCAACACAATGCTCTCCCTTAGTGATCTTGACTCCCATGCATTCATTTATCATTTATTGATGCAAATGATCCCCAGCCCTGCTCTCTCTACTGAGCTCCAGTTCTGAATTACCAGGTACCTTTTAGACATCTTCAGTTGGATGTCCCATTGACATCTTAAACTCACTGTCTTCACACACCACTCTCCAGACCTCCCTTTTTACCAACTTTCCTGCTACTGATCATAAAGCTATCTTCCTCCCACCCAGGTTTGTACCAGAGCTGTCAGCCTTAGTTCCCCCACTAGCCCTCACTCCACACATCCAAAGCATTGTCAAATCTTCTCCTCTCACCCTTATAACCCTCCTAACATGTATCAAGTTCCTTCCATTCATACAGGAACCTCCATGTTACAGGCTCTTATAGCCTCTCACTGTGAAAATTTCAGTAACTTTCTCATGGCTTTCCCTGGCTAAAGTCTCTCCCCATCCATCCTCTCCTCAGTTGCCAGTGATTTTCCAAAAGTATAGGTCCAGACCATCTTCACTCATTCAAATCTAGGAGCTCCACATGACTTCAAGGGTCAAATAAAACCCCCTCTTTAAAGAATTTTCCCACCAGACCTCTTCCTGCCTTTCCAATCTTCTTACACTTGGCTCTCCCGATGAAGTGTATGATTCAGCCCTCCTGGCCTTGTGGCTATTGCTCACACCTGATGCTCCATCATAACAGCTGAGGCTCTGAGGGAGTTAAAGGGAAGAAACTTCTGCCATTTCAAAACTAAATCTTTACTCCAGGTGAAAGAACTTTTGAAGGCTTGTAAAGTTTAGGAAATTTGAACATCTTCCCTGCCCATCAATAGGCACTTAGAGCCCTGGGTCAGAGCGTATCAGTTTCTGGACTACGGGAAGTTTCCAATTAGGTGCTGGGGCATGAGGTTTTTCAAGCTCCTAGGAACTCAGCCAATCACATGCTGAGTCTTTGTTTTGTATATACATATATATTGGGAGGTTAGTGTTTTGTTTTGGGAGTTCGTTTATGAAGAAAACCAACCAGGGGATAAAGTTCTGCAGGATGATAATGGAAGGATGAGAGAAGAGAAGGCAATAGATAGATAGATAGATATTAGAAGGGTCAACTGGACAAGATGTGGCAACTGATCAAAAATGGGGAAGGAGGGAAAGAAAGAGCTAGAATATAAGAATGAGAGAAATTATTATTTCTCTCATATCAATAACCAGTTATTAATTGAGAATAAGACTTCCCCTTTTCAATTTCCTCATTCATAAATGAGTCCCTTGTAGGTTCAGCCAGCATCAGGACAGGGTTCATGGTGAGATTGGATTTAACATGCTCCTCAGTCTTGTTCCAGACTCCACATAACTGGAGAAGCTTAATTCTGATTAAAGAGTAAAACAATCTAATCTACGTAATTTCTGGTGTACTTTGGGAAGCTCAGTGGTTGGCTAATGTTACGCAGCAGTTGGCTGATGTTGCTCATCATTGCACCTCAAAAGTATGTAAACTAGCCTTGCAGTCAACAATTTCTGTGAAATACCCTGTTTTGGCGAAAACTTGTTCTTGTCAAAGATGATTTGTTCGTTACCCAAAAGACCCTGTGGTTTTAAACATGAACTTAATGGTTTTCAAACATAAACTGTTCCTGCTTCTCTTAGACTTTGAGGTCTCTTGTGGTTTAGTACTTGGAGGGCCTCAGCACACGTGTCTAACTTTACTCCTAAAAAAACTTTCCAATTAGACTCCTCTTTATTCTGGGTTTTGTCATGCCTCAGACAGCCAACCCATTGGCCTAATTCCTGGTCCCAATAAAGAAACTTTCCCTACCTGAACTTTATCTGAGTCTAGTATTGATAACTGACAAGAACTTCTCCACATCTGGGTCTGATTAGGAATGCCCATTCCCACATCTACCACCCATCACCTCTTCTCCACCAAGCTCATTTATAGGGTATAAATTTGCTACCTAAACCTCAGTTTGGAACATGTCCCTTCCCCAGTGTTTGTCACCCTCAAGAAAACAGAGGGAACCATCCTTAGACTGTCACCTTGCTCTTCACAGCAAGCATCCTTGACTTGACTGGCCATCTTGGGTTTGTTGTGAACTAGAAACTGAAGGAGAAGCCAGAACCTACTGCTCAACTTAGAGTTCCTTACTCCCATGCATCTTGGCCATATGTAAATGTAAGCAAAGTGAGATTTTTGTTATTATTTTCCTGGAGTTCAGTTTCCTAGGCTCAGGCTAAATTATAAACATCTGAAGGATAACTTCAGTAATTCACAGCTGTGCTGAGTCACATGCGTTGTGATGCCTTCCTGCTCTGAACTATTAGTTGAAAACTATATATACTGGGATGTTGGTATTTGCTCTGGAAGCTTATTCATGAGTCCCTGAACAGGACTCTAAGTTGCTGTTTGTTAAGAACTCCTCTTCCTCCCTCCCACCACTATTCGGATGTTGGTGCTCTCTCAGTCTCCCAGCACATGTACTACTTTATTAAGAAGATTGGAGTCCTGTCTGTTTAATGTCTGTGCTAATTTGTCTGCTTGTGTTTTCTTTACTCACTTCTTTCTACTTATCTGTGATTAAAGTAAGATTATTTTAAAGTTGTCTTTCCTTTAGAAAAGTAGATCAAAAAACCTGTGCCAGCAGCCCACACTTTATGCTACTATGGTTGCTAATACACCATACCAGCACATGGAGGGTCATTCTGGTCCCTCCCATTGTGGCCCTCTCATCTTATCACCTATTGATACTTCAACATAGCCACAAGCTAGAGAAATACCTATTAAAAGAGACCTATTCAATGACTAGGCATTACCTTACTTTAAGTGAGTACTTGAAAAGTTCTTAGCCTAAAAGGCCAAAGTCTCCCACTGCATCCTGGGCAGTCTCCAGTCATCCTGATGAATATCTGGATCTAGATGACTCAGGAGGAGAAAGTGAGGCTGGTGACCTTGCACAGCCCTCCCTCACTCAAAACAAAGTCAACTGCAAGTCATGTTATCATTTCACTGATGTCATGGTCCTCTTTGAAAATGAAGGACTAACACAACTTTTACAGCACTATGCCTTGTATGCACTAGGCACTGTACTGAGTGCTAAGGATTCAGAGAAAGACAAAAACAGTCCTCACCTTCCCCAAGCTCACAATCTACTGAGAGAGACAATATGCAAACATATATACAAACAAACTGCAGGACAAATAGGCAATAATAACCAAAAACAGGCACTAGAATGAAGAGGGATTAGAAAAGGTTTTTTTGTCAAGGGTATGATTGTAGTGGGAATTTGAAGAAGTAAGGGAATCCAGGAGTCTGAGAAGAGGAAGGTCATCTTAGACATGGGGGACAGCCAGGACAAATGTTGTTGTTTGTCCTTCCTTCTCAAAGAGGACCACGACATCAGGGAAGTGATGACATTGAATTTGATGTAAGTGAGGGAGGGCTATGTTAAGTCACCAGCTTCATTTTCTCCTCTAGAGCCATTGGAGTCCAGTGGCCACACATAAATTGGGAAAGGTAGAGATGACCCTGATGCAGTTTGAGAGGTTCAGGGACCCCTAAAGGATTATATATATATATATATATATATATATATATATATATATATATATATATATATATATATTTAATGGGCATTACCTCACCCTAAGTGAGTACCTGCAAAGATCTTGGTGCGCGCGCACACACACACACACACACACACACACACATCTGGCAGATATCACACTAATCAGGTGATAAGGTATAACCGTAGTCACAGGCATCATTTATTTCTAAAAACCAGAGGAAGTGGTATCTAAGGGGTGTATTTTTTATCTCTTATATCTGGAGCAAGATACTTTTGAGAGTTGATGTATATTGCTTGATCTCGGGATTGTATAGGATAATTGTGAGAATAAATACATGATAATTCTGTAGTCACAAGATAGTTCTGTTTTTAAAAAGGAAATTCCGCAGAGGTCAACTTGTTCTTGTAAACAGGAAAGATAGTTTATTTTGGGGTCCACTCATGAGTAATTGCTAGGCATAGTGTCTTTGGGGGGGAGAAAATTGACAGGGATAGTGTTTTGAAGTGAGGGAGAGATGTGATCTTGGAACTGGAATCCAAGCATGAATACCCAAGAACCCATCAGTCCTGGGTACAGTGCATGGCTTTGACTTTTTCAAGCCTCAGTTTGAATGAGGTAATATCATTTCCATGATTCAGTCTTAACAAATGAGGAAGACAATGGCCTCTTTACCTAGCCAAAAACAAAACCAAAAATCCATCTGGAGGGGAAGATCCCTTTATGGTTGCTTGCCAGAACAAATGCCCAGAGCCTGGAGACAGAGGACCCACAAGTTGTCCAGTGTCTCTGGATCAGAGGATGTGAAGATTTAAGGTATAAGACTGGGAAGCTGGGGTTGGGGGAGGAAGTTTATGAAGAGCTGAGAACCCAGAACAGAATTTCCTATTTCATCCTGAAGTTGATAGGGAGCCACTGGGATTTAGTGGGGAGAGGGGGGCCATGATTAGACTTGGTATTGTTTGAACCCAGCCAGGCTTGGCTAAGAGAACTAGACCTGCGACTTAGAAACCAGATTCATTTAATGCTTAACTCAGGACCTAGTCTATGGTCATTGGAAACTCAGTTAGATCCAAAGATTGATGCAAGAAATGTAAGGAGTTTTCTCTAGTTATACATCTTACGTAACTCCCATATCCTATCAATGACTTACAATTTTCTTCTTCCTTTGTAAGAACCCTATATACCATGAAACTTAAGGACACTGAGGGGAGGATCAGGTAGAGTGGGGAGACAAGGAGAGGAGTCTTTTTTTGTTCTCCTTTTCTGCTGGACAACCTAATAAACTTCTTTCTACATTATTTCAGTTTAAGCATCTTTTGTTCTGAACTCACAAGGGCAACTGAGATTTTTTTCAGTCCAACAACTTCATTTTACAGATGAGGTAACTGAGGTCCTGACAAAGTTAAATGACTTGTGCAGAGTCACACAGGTACCAAGTTTGGGAATATTTTACAAAAGCAGATGTTCTGACTCCCCATCTAGTACCTGCTGCCTCTCTCTTGATTTTCCTCTCTGCCCTAACTAGTAATCATTTCTCTGGAGGAGAAAAGTTGCAATAGGAGAAGGAGTGGGAGGAGATACTGGGAGTGCCCATGTGTTTTCCTATGGTACAGCCCAATCAGCCCTGCAGTCATACAGAAAGTAGACTTACTTTCTTACTTAGTAGAAAATACACTTTGGGAGAGGGACAACATGGCAGCAAAAGAATGTGAGAGTGAAGCTTAGTAAGAGTGTGAACCACTATCTCCATGTAAATAGTCATTCAGTTAGCATTTATTAAGTATTTACTAAGTACCAGATAAGTGCTGGGGCGCAAACATGAACAAATGGAAAGATAGTTCCTGATCTCAGAGTTTTGATCCCAATGGGGGAAGATAAAATAAAATGAAAATGTGGGTATGGGGGAGGAGGGAGGAGGGAGGAGGAAGGCAACCTGCCCAGGGGCATGATGGAGGAGCCTGGATTGTAGCCCACGGAGAAATGCATGTTAACAGCCTGGGTCACAATCCCAGTCCCTCCACCCCATATCAAGATTTTTCTAATCTGCTCTTCAAGTAGATCACACTAGATACCCTTAATAGCTAGCATTTATACAGTGTTTAAAGTTTGGAAAGGGCTTTACAACTGTCACCTCATTTTGTTCTCCCCTTGGGATATAGATGCTATTATTCCCATTTCACAAATGAGAAAACTGAAGGGGACAGAGCTTGAAAGATTTGTCTATATTCACATGGCTAGATCATGTCTGAGATTGGATTTGACTTCAGATCTCTTTAACTCAGGGTCTAGTCATCTATTGACTAACAGTTGCTTCTGATGAATGGAAATACCTGTTCATGGCTACATACACTTGATGACTTGGTTTTCCTTTAGTCTGAGTACCTGATAAAGACAGGTATATTGAACACAGTCCTTTAACTGTGGCAATTTCTGCATCAATAGCACCCTTCTGTGAAAAATAAACTCAGTTCTAACAGGTACGGATTAATTTCTCATTTTGATTTATCAAAGATAGAGCTGCCTTTGGATTCAGAGAATCTTGGGTCAAGGTCTAAGTCTGTCTCTCATTGCCTGTGTGACCATGGTTTATTGTAATGCCAAAAGGAACTGGTAAGATTCTTAGGGAATCGAAAACTTAATGGGGGTAAGACTGATACTTATATACAAAAATGACAGTGAAAAGAATCGAATGGGATTGAGAAATGGTAAGTAGTCTGAAGTGGCCCAGGTACAGTAATGAAAGGAAAGTCAAGTAAGCTGATTAGGTCTGCCCGTGCTGGGGTCTGCCAGTTATCTTCCATGATCTGGCCTGCTGAAATGGATGGGAAAAGTCAGGGACTGGGCTGCTTTCAAAGACATGGTCTTTTCCTTTTAGGGGTCCAGGTACCATCACTTCCACACCCACAAACTAGGGCATGTGGCAATAAATGGAAGCCATGAAATATTCATGCCAAGATAAGATGACTTGCAGAGAAGTGTGGGAAGACTTACACCATGCAAAGTGAAGTAAGCAGAATAAAGAAAATGACAGACTCAAAGACCACAACAATGTAAATGAAAAGTAGAACAAAACAATCCAGTAGGAAGGAATGCCCTGGCTCAGATACTTGGGAGCTCTGTGACCTTGGAGAGCAACTTTCTCCTCTCTGTGGCTCACTGTCCTGCAAGAGAAAAGGGTTTGCATGTGAAAATGCCCTTCCACCAAACTGGAATTGATGTGGTTGCTGTTCAGTCATATCTGACTCTTGGTGATCCCATTTGGACTTTGCTGGGCAAAGATGCTGGACTGGTTTGCCATTTCCTTCTCCAACTCATTTCATAGATGAAAAAACTGGGGTAAACGGGGTAAAGTGACTTTCTGGGGTCACAATAATGATGGATATAATAATAAATATTGTTAATATATATAATAAATATTTGACACCAAATTTGGACTTACAAATGGGAGTCTTCCTGACCCCAGCGCTGGCACTCTATTCCTGACTCCAAGCACTCCATTCACGTTGCAGTCTAGTTGTCCAGATCGGTGCATAGTGGTTAATAAAGGGTTGCTTCCTTCCTTCTTTGTTTTCCTTCCATGGAGGCAGTGATATGGCACAATGGACCAAGTGCTGGGCCTGGAGTCAGGAAGGAAGGAATTCCAAACTGACCTTAGATACTTACCAGCTGTGTGACTCTGGGCAGATAATTTAACTTCTCTTTGCCTCAGTTTCCTCAACTGTAAATTAGGAATAATGGTTACATTTAGCTCCCAAGGTGGCTTTGAGGATTAAATGAGGAAGGCCCATGATCACAGTATCTGATATTTAATAGGGACTTAATAAGTACTTGTTTCCTTCCCTTCTTCCTTTTCTTCCTTCCTTTTTTCCTTTTCCTTCCCTTCTTTTCTTCTTTCTTTCTTCTTGGGGCAGCCAGGTGGTGCAGTGGATAGAGCACCAGTGCAGGAGTCAGGACGACCTGAGTTCAAATCTCACTTCAGACACTTGACACTCACTAGCTGTGTGACCTTGGGCAAGTCACTTAACCCCAATTGCCTCATCCTGGGTCATCTCCAGTCATCCTGAGTATCTGGTCACTGGATTCAGATGACTCTGGAGAAGTGAGGCTAGTGACCTGCACAGCCTTCCCTCACTCAAAACAAAGTCAAGTGCAAGTCATGTCATTTCTCTGATGGCATAGTCTTCTTCAGCAATGAAGCACAAACACACACACAGCTCCCTTTCTCCCTTCCATTCCTCTCTCCTCCCCTTCCTGCCTCCTTCTCTTCTTCCAAATTCTGTCTCCTGAGGTTGTTGTGAGGCCAAAGCTATGTAATTCTGAGAACATTAACAAATGGAAGCTCTGGAAAAAGAAAAAACCAAACCCTCTCCTCTATGACCCATCCTCACTGACCATGGTCTCCTGTCCTTCCATCATGACCTCATCCTACTCCCCTGAAACCAGCTCTTCCTACTCAGAGTGATCCACAATCCTACTCCCCCATTCCTCTCTTCTCCAGGCCCTCTTCCTCCCTCTGCTATCTTATTTTTGTTGTAAAAGAGGTCAGTCATGCATTGTCCTCCAACCTGAAATTCCTTGCCCCTTGTTCTACTTCCTTGTACTCCTGCTACAATCCTCAGCCCTGGGTTACCTACTGTGGGGATTTTGAAAACTGTCCAATCTGGAAGAAAAACCACTGAGGCAGAGCTCTCAAAGCATGACACTTTATTAAAGAGTCCATGGTCCCCTCTAATGAAGTAGACCTCAGATCTTCCTCATGATCTGAGATGCCCCCTTCCTCCAGGATCTCCAGGGTCACCCCACTAGGGCCACTCCGTTCCCTGCCAATTCTTATCTAATTATCAGTTTCTCCCTTATAGCACAGGACAATCCTTTCTTTTTCATTGACTTGGGATTCCTTTCTACAGTTATTCGGGATCTTGATCTGTCTCCTTTAGCCCCTGGCAATCCTCAGACCCTTATCACTTTTTTGAACTGAAGGGGTGGGCAGAATCTCACAGTTTGTTTTTGTGTGGGATGGCAAGACCCCTACTCAAATTGACTACTCAGAGGCATCTCAAATAATCAACAGAAAGACCTTTATTCAGTTCTCTCAAGAAGCAGGTATCACCCTCACGTTTCCTGGAGAAGGGAAGCATCTTACAGAATTATAGCAGAAAACCATAAAACCCTTGCCTTACTCTTTTGGTCAAGAGCCTGAGCAAATCAGAAATAAGGAAATGGGTTAAGTAAATCTGGGGAGAGGGATAGCAAGTGGTTTCAGAACTTTAAGTTCCCACTACATTCCCCCTACATCATATGGTTTCTGAGAAATAGAAACTCAGGCCTAAGGCCTTCACTTTATCCCATTCATTTTCATAAGAACTTTGCCTCACTTGGTTTTCTATCACTGCAGATCAGTCCTTGGGGGGTGTGTGTGTGTGTGTGTGTGTGTGTGTGTGTGTGTGTGTGTGTGTGTGTGGTCTGTTGCTCATTGTCTCAAAAAACTCCCTCCAGCTACAGTGAGAATTAATTTCCTGCTCACCCTTCAAGCTTATTGAGTAGGCAAGCTTCTTCTCTGCTCCAAAATTGGTTCTCAAGCCTCATTACGAGGTTGTCTGCCATCCTGGCACCAGAAGTCCCTATATCATTGATTGCTATAGTTATTTGGGAGTTATATCCTTACTATACGCAAGTCCCTTGTGGTCAGGGTCCTGGCTTAATGTACACATTGTACCTCTCTAAGCACTAAACCCTGGGCTCTAATTAATAATAATACAAACAACACCAACAATAGCTTGTGTTTTCATAGCGCTTGTTAGGGCAGCTAGGTGTGAGAAGGGAAAGAGGTCTGTACCTGCAGGCAGGAAGACCTGAGTTCAGATCTACTTCAGACACTTGCTATGTGACCCTGGGCGCCCTGTTTGCCTCAGTTTCTCATCTGAAAAT
Organism: Potorous gilbertii; assembly: GCA_028658325.1. NCBI lineage: Eukaryota > Metazoa > Chordata > Mammalia > Diprotodontia > Potoroidae > Potorous > Potorous gilbertii. Next base: position 106,985,033 of record CM053771.1, read on the forward strand.
GATCACCTGCTCCAATAGGTTTGCTAAGCAAACCCCAGATGGGCTCAGGAAGAGTCAGCCCAGATAAAAGGACTGAACTAGCACAGTGTCTGGTACAGAGTAGGTGACTTGGGTTCTGGACAAGTTGTGTTTAATGTCAGTGGGGCGTCCAGGTTGTTAGAAAAAACTGTCTTACCAAGAATTCCACTTGGCCATGAGTGAATTTAGAAAAAAAGACTTTTATTTCACATCAGTTATGACGGGTGACTTGGCCTCTAACCCCTTCCAAAAAGAGCCAAACGCAAGCACACTTTAAGATAGTTACATAAGCCCATTCATAATTCATCAAGATTCGAATTTCCCACCTTGAATCTCATTGGCCAACAGTCCAGGAGTCATTAAATCGCACCCCCAACTACATCTTCTCATTTCCATATTTCAATTTCCCCTCTTCTCTTCTTCATTTTTCTTTATACTTAAAGGAAAAGTCAAAAATGCTTCTAGTCCCCTCCTCTTTTGTCTGTATCAGATAGCATGAGAAAGATTTTTTCCTGAATTGCTAAGAAAATTGACAAAAGTTTGAGTCTGAAGATTGGAACTAAAGATATCAGTGATAAAAATCTCATTATCTAAAACCCCATTTGGGTCAATGACCTTCATCCTCACATGGTCTGGTGGTTCTTTTAATATACAGGGCAAGGCCTTCTCAGAACGAAGAGAACTAGCAGATGTGATGATTTTCAGGCAGCCCATATCCCCCACTGCTCTTTACAAGTATGAATCATAATTAACAAAATTCAATCATCCCTTTCACAAGTCAGAGTGTTCAACACCCACTATATCAGAAGAGTGACTGAGGCTGATCAGTGAAACTGAGAGGCATAGTGGTTGTGAAGCACAGAGGAAATTATTGAATGCATGTGAGACCCCCAGACCCTGAAGTGAAATACAGAGAGAGAAGATCAATGAGCAAGAAGTTCATGTGACAAGACTTCAGGGAGCAGGTGGCCCAGTGAGTTAGACATTGAAATATTTGAATAAGTGGGAAGGAGCAGGGAGAATAGTACAGGCTAGAAAACAGTGTGAGCTGAGCTGTGGGGGTTGAGGTGAATACGGGAAGGTGTGGGGACCAGCCTGACCTGGGAGATCTATATGAGGAGAGGGAGAAGAGGTGAGAGGGACACAGACTAGACCACAGCATCTGTGCTCTCTATGTGTGGTTGCTCAGACTGTGAGACAACACTCCTGATTCCTAGGCTAATGGGTCAGTGGTAATAATTTTCAGGTTCTTTTCTCCTGCCCTTCCCTGGAACACCCTTGCTTCTTCTTAGCATCTGCTATTGGATTCCTGTCAGCCATGATCTGGACCATGAAGTGGAATCACCGACCAGCCTCCTACAACAGCCTTACGGTATCTGTGTACCTTACACACCTCATCCTTGCTCTTTGTGGTGTTCATAGTTCAGGTAAGTTCATTTTGACCTCTATTACTGGATTGTAATACATAAAAAAACTATGCTTTTGTGGTTGGCAAATATATTTATGTAGTCAGATGTCAAAACACACACACACATATACACACACATACATACACATATAAATATATACATACACATATACATAATTTAATATATACACATATATTAAATATAGACATATCATATAATCTGATATAAATATATGTATATGTGTGCATATGCACATCCAAGTTCCTGCCATATATGTATGTATATACATACATACGTACACACACACACACACACACACATATATGCAAAGAAGCAGCTTAGACACTGCCTGATTCACCTAGTTTTGTTTCTGCTCCCTAGCTTGACATCTTTGAATGTCAGTCTAAGAACTTCATGGCAGTTAGTAGAACTTTTGGCCCTAGAATTATGCACATATATGTGATGGAGATTGTTAGCCAATCCCAAAAATGAGTTGTGGGGGTAGAAGCTCACAATGAAGGAACTTTTGAAACTACTTCCTGCTGGCAAGGGGCATAGAGCTTGTTCCTGATTCGATGGGTCCTGTTCAAGGGGTCGGATTTCAGAACCTGGGTGGTGCCAGGTCCAGTGGGCTGGAGACCTTGGATTCAGTTGGAGGTTGGTATATAGAGCTTGGACTGTCATCTGGAAGCTGATGACTTGCACTCTGGATAAGACAAATCTGGCAAGGAATTTAAGAAAGGAATAAGAATAGGGGCAAGCACAGAAAGAAGCCAGAATTCTCATGAAGAAAATGATTTGGGGGCACTAAGTTATTGTGGTCTGAGCCTGGGTGCCCCAAGGATCAGAATGGTTGCACATTAAGCTCCCAGTTCAGAGGAGTATCTTTAAGAGATCAATAAGAGTATTTTAAGTAGAAGGAGCTGTGGCATTGTGCCTTAAAGCTCCTTGGAGAGTAGGGGGAAGGATGCTGGCAAAGGTGCAAGTAGGAAATGCCCCCTTGGAACAATTGGTACAGCTGGTCAATGTAAAGTTCCAGATACATTTGTAAGGAAGGTGTTGAGATGGAAAAAGAAGCCCACGGGGCGTCACCAATATAAAAGGGGTAGCATAGACCTCTGAGGAAATCATACTGGGGAGGAGAACTTCCGTAAAAGTCAACTTCCCCTACTTAGTTGAGTTTCACAGTTTGACCAAGGAGTTTTCCTTCCACTTTCGAAGTCAAGTGTATTTAAAGTATCAGGGAGGAAGAGAAAAAGGGTTAACACTGTCATTGACAATTCAAAAAGAAACAGTTTCACAAGAGAGAGAGAAGTAAAAAGAAAAAAATATTTTCCCTTGAGAGAATTAAAGAAAACTATGGCAAGGTCAAAACATAGAAGAGCATATTTGATAGGGGAGTTTTTTTCTGTCAGATATCCCCTTTGTTTCCTGATTGCTCTATGGGCATATAGAACAAGGAAAACGTATTTTAAGTAAATAAAAACATCAATTAGCTCAAGTGCTAAGGAATGGGTTAAGACTTCCAAAATCTGTTTTCTCCTTTCATTAACATACAGAGTGAAAGGTTTTCCCAGACTGGGTAGGTCTAGTGCTGGGGTGGTGGTCAAATTAGTTTTCAGTCTCAAAAGCTTTAACCTGGTCTGAGTCAGTGCCCTGAGTAGGGTCATAAAGGAGTTTAGTAAAAAAACCAAAATTAGGAATCCAGAGTCTACCAAATCCAGTCATGCCTAAAGATACTTGAACTTGCTTCTTAGTGGCTGGAACAGGGAATAGACAGGATTGTCCTTTTTCTCTCAGAGGTTAAGGAGGTTAAGGTTAAGGTGGGTGAGAGTTCATGGCCCAGATACTTTATGGACTGGTATGCTATCCGGACTTTTTTTCAGGAGACCCTATAGCCTCAAATGCCCAAGAAATTAAGGACTTCTGTGGCAGTAGCCAAAGAACCTGCCTAGGTGGGGCTACAAATAAGAATATCATGCACATACTGAATTAAGCCACTACCTGCTAGGTTCAGGTGCCTTAAATCCTTTCCCAAATAAATGAGGGTTATCTGGAAAGCTTTGGGGCAAGGTTGTCCATATTAGCTGATATGGACTTGATTCCCCAGGAAAAGTACATTCAAAAGCAAAAATAAATTGTGAATATTCTACATGAGGCTTTTTTGCAGGAAGGATTGCAGAGATGCATGGAGATGAACAAGGAACAAGGATTTTATACTTAAGGAATTTTTGAATTAAAGAGACAAGGATTTTATACTTAAGGAATTTTTGAATTAAAGGTTGTAGTTCTTCCCAGGTCTCAGGCTTAATCAGATACTGGCTGAGATGGGGGAACACTTTAGGATCTGGGAGGCTAATAATGGCTGGGATGGCAGAAGTAGCTCGCCCTGGAATTCCCAGATCTCAAACAATTGGCTTGACTGTCTCCCACACCCTCAAGCGAACATGGGGAGATTTAGTAAACAGAGGGAAAAGGGACATGGGACGATTAATTAGAGAAAATTGGCTCCCCAAATTCACCATCAGGTCCCTTTTCAGCAAGGGGGCAGGGCTAGAGGAGAGCACAAGGATGTTTAAACAACAGATCCTCAAGTAGACTGGGGAGGGGAGTAGGTCTGGAGACATTCCTTAGTTTGCCTTTCAATGCCTATGACCCTAGGGGTCAAAGGATGGGTAGGGCCAGAAACTGGTTAAAGCAGAGAACTTAGCCATGTTAAAGTGGGTAACCTTACCCTCAGCCTTCGTTTTTGCCCAGGGCTTGGCGAGAAAGGTGGAGAAAGTGGGAGCACAGCCAGCACCCAGGCTTTCCTATCATTCCAAGTCTTAAGAATACTGTAGGACAGGGTCCTGGGGTACGGCTCCACCACTTTTCCAACCTGAGGGACAATCTTTCCTCCAATGTCCCTCCTAGTCACATGGGCATGGTTCCACAGGCATTGGTTCCAGGGGCTTCATCTGTGGGGGTACCCTGGAGGGGCACTCCTTGGCCAGTGACCCTTCTTGTGGCATCGAGAGCAGGTTTCCCCACTGCCCAAAAAGCCAGCCTTCCTCCAAAGGGACACCCTCCTGTGTCTTTTCTTGGACACAGCAGCAGCCAAGAATTGAGCATGCTCCCTGTCTCTGGCCCTTCCCCTGCATTCTCTTTCCTCTGCTGCGATGAGGTCTCTGTGGTTTAAAGACTCCAAAGGCCATCTCCAGTAATTGGACCTGAGATGTTTGGGGTCCCATTGCCAATTTCTTCAGTTTCCTCCTAATATCTTGGGCAGACTGATTAATAAAATACATGCTAAGGATTGCTACCCCTTCTATGGAGTCAGGATCCAAATTTGTGTGGTTTTCAACAGCCTTTACTAGCCAGACATGAAAAAGGGCAAGATTTTTCTCTTCTTCCTGAGTAAATTCCCTAACTTTTTGAAAATTTACTTGTTTTTGAAATGCAGTTTTTGGGCCTTCTAACAGGCAAATTTCCATATGGTCTCTCTTTCCTTTATCCTCACTCTTTTAATAATCCCATTCTGGGTCATGAGTGGGAAAAGCAGCTGCTCCTGGGGGGTATTTTATGGAATCATTGCTAGTCATATGATCCCCAAACTTTTGGGCATGTTCCCAAATTCCCTCCTTCTCCTCAATGGTACAATAGGCAGAGAAAAGAATATGCAGATCCTTCCAAGAAAGTTCAAATTGTAGGGATATGTTCCTAAAACCCTCAATAAACTTAGTGGGGTCTTCTGAGTATGTCCCCAGTTTCTCTTTAACCTGAATGAGATACGGAGCATACACTTCCCTCAAAGGAAAAAGCCTTGAAGGCACTGTGAGGGAAAGGGCTTGGTTAGATAGATAGGAAGTTCCAGTTTTCATGAGGGAGGGACTGGGGAATGCTGACTCAGCTAGTTTTGGCTTCTAGGCCAGGGCATCTGACTGGCAAGAGGAAAGATCAACTGGCCTGAGTAAGGGAAAGTGCGGTGGGAGCAGGGCCTGAGGCCAGAGTGGATGTTGTCCCAGGGAGAGGGGCTGCAGAGAGAGGCACCTCAGTAAGATCTGTGGCTAGGACCTGAGCAGGGATTACCAAGTGGGGAGGGGCCATGGGAGGAGATACAGGATAGGAGACATGAAAGGTAAATGAGGCAGGAATTGAGGGGGGTTGGGATAGAGGAAAAGGGAAGGGAAACAAATGCAAAGACAGGATGGCCATGGTTGGGGTAGGTAAGATAGTGACAGAAGGGGCTGGGTAAGATTGAGGTGGGGATAGGAATTGGGATGGTGGAAACAGAGATGGGGGAAGGTGAGGCTGAGACCCTAACATCCAATTCACCCCCATTGTCCTTTTGTGGGGCAGCTCTGGCTACAAGTATCTTACAATCTTTTCTGAGAATGGGGTCCTGAGAGAGTTTGATGAAGGCCCTTACATAAGGTATTTCTATCCATTTTTCCTTTTGGAGCAATAATTCTGACTGTAAAAGAGTACTACGCTGTAAGGTCCCAAAAATGGGCCACACATCATTGTCCTTCAGGTGATACCGAGGCCAAATTGTGTTGCAAAAGAACACTAACTTCTTCTTTTTAAGTTCTTTGGAGAAGCTAAATTTTTTCCAATTTTGTGAGAGATCCCAAAGGCAAATTTTTGGGGACTGAAGAGGATTGACCCATTACTTGGTATGAGGCTGGAAGTCCCTCCCTCCATAAAGGAGGACATGGGAGTAAGCCTTGAGGAAAAAAAAAAACAAGAGGACAAAAAAGTAACTGAGTTTTCCCTCATTTCCTAATTCCCAGGGAATCCAGAGAATTGGGCACCCATTTCCTGATAACTGATATTTCTCTGATTCCCTAGCAACTAAGGAATCCAGAGAGTTGGGTGGGGAGGGAGGAAAGGAAAGAAGTTAGAATTCAAAATATTACTAACAAATGTTGAGAAACATTTTTGCATACAACTGGGAAAAAAGAAATACAGGTAATAGAGTATAGAAATCTATTTTGCCCTACAAGAAAAGAGAGAAGATGGGGATAAGGGAAGGGAGGGGTATGATAGAAGGGAGTGCATATTGAGGGAAGGGGTAATCAGAATGCAAAGCATTATGGGGTGCGGGAGGGGAGAGATGGGGAGAAAATTTGGAACTCAAAATTTTGTGGAAATGAATGTTGAATACTAAAAATTAAAAAAAATTTAAAACCAAAAAAGAAAATTAGATCTTCAAATACAAGTCTCAAGAGAGGCATGAAAATGTCAACAGGAAAAAAAACTGGTTATTCAATATGGGCAAACCCTTTGCTTCCCTATAAATGTGGGTGATATTTGTTAATCTTTAGAATTGTATATTTATTCTGATATTAAAAAGGGATATATATATATAGATAGAGGAAATGGGTATAAATTAACTGATGTGATGATACAAATGTGATGTAAGGGTGTGAAGGGATTGTAACAGGAGATGTGAAAAGAAGGAGGCAGAAAAAGGTAAATTACATTACAGGAAGAGACATAAAAACATATTACAGTAAAGGGACGGAAGGGAGGGAGATGAGCACTGTTTGAGATTTATTCTCATTTTATTTGGTTCAAGAGGGAACAACAAACTCAGTAAAGTATAGAAATCTAACTACCTATACAGGCAGTAGGAGGAGAAAGAGGGGAAAAAAGAGAGGGGTCCAATAGAAGGGAGGGAAGACAGAGAGGGGTGGTGGTCAAAAATTAAAACTGTTGTGGAAGGGAAGGGAGAATGGAGAACTAAAAGAATAAATGAGGGTACAAAAGGATAGAGAGAAAGACACAGATCGTAATCATAACTGGAGATGTAAACAGCATGAACTCTCCCATAAAATGGAGGCAGATAACAGAATTGATTAAAAACCATAATCCAATAATATGTTGTTTATAAGAAACACATTTGAAACAGGGTGTTTGAAAACACACAGGGAAAGGTTTAAAGGTTGGAGAAGAATATATTATGCTTCAGCTGATGTAAAAACGAGCAGGGGTTGCAATACTAATCTCAAACAGAGCAAAAGCAGAAATAGATCTAATCCAAAGTGATAAGGAAGCAAATATATCCTTCTAAAAGGTACCATAGATCATGAAGCAATATCATTACTAAACCTATATGCACCAAGTGGTACTACATCCAGATTCTTAGAGGATAAGTTAAGGGAGTTATAGGAAGAAATAGAGAGCAAACCTATATTTGTGGGGGACCTCAACTTACCCCTCTCTGATCTTGATAAATCTAACCTCAAAATAAACAAGAAAGAAGTTAAGGAGGTGAATAGCACTCAGATTAAGGTAGATATGATAGATCTCTGGAGAAAATTGAATGGGGATAGAAAGAAATATGCGTTTTTCTCAGTAACTCATAGCACATATACAAAATCTGACCATGTACTAGAGCATAAAAACCTCACAATCCGGTACAGAAAGGCAGAGATAGTGAATGCATCTTTCTCAAATCATAATGCAAGAAAAATTGTATGTAATAAAAGGCCATGGAAAGATAAACCAAAAATTAATTAAAAACTGGATAAACTTATCCTAAAGAATGAGTGGGTTAAACAACAAATCATAGAAACAATCTATAACTTCATTCAAGAGAATAACAAAAATGAGACAACCTATCAAAACTTATGGGATGATGCTGCAAAAGCATTTCTTAGGGGAAGTTTTATATCATTGAATGCCTACATGGATAAAATAGAGAAAGAGGAGATCAATGAATTGGGCATGCAACTTAAAAACTAGAAAAAGAAGAAATTCAAAATCCACAAGTAAATACAAAATTAAAAATACTGAAAATCAAAGAAGAGAGTAATAAAGTTGAAATTAAGAAAATTATTGAATAAATAAAACCAAGAGTTTGTTTTATGAATAAACCAATAAAATTGATAAGCCTTTGGTCAATTTGATTTTAAAAAAGAAAGAAGAAAACCAAATTAACCATGTCAAAAAAGAAAAGCAAGAACTTAACTCCAACAAGAAGGAAAATAAAGCAATAATTAGAAATTACTTTGGCCAACTGTATGCTCATAAATTTGACAACCTAAATGAAATCTATGAATATTTTTAAAAATACAAATTGCCCAGATTAACAGAAGAGGAACTCAAATACTTAAACCCATCTCAGAAAAATAAATTGAACTCCCTAGGAAAAAAATTTCCGGGCCAGATGAATTTACAAGTGAATTCTAACAAACATTTAAAGAACAGTTAGTTCCAATACTACATAGACCATTTGGGAAAATTGGAGGGGTCAAATATTTTTTATAATACAAATATGGTGGAAGAGCCAAAAGAGAGAAATAAAATTATAGACCAATTTCTCTAATAAATATGGATGCAAAAAATTTAAATAAGTTATTAGCAAAAATATAACAACTTGTCACTATAATAATACATTATGAAAATGTAGGATTTATATCAGGAATGCAGGGCTGGTTCAATACTAGGAAAACTATCAGCACTATGGATCACATCAACAGCAACATCAAAACCACTTGGGAATGGCTAAGAAATAGAGGGGTACATCAGAGGAATAGGTTAAGTAATCAAGACACAGTAGTCAATGAATACAAAAGTCCACTGTATGTCTTTTTTTGTTTTGTTTTTTGTTAATCTCTGGGCCTGAAGAAAAACCACCTTTGGGGAAGAAAGTGAAAAATTGAAAGACTTAGAGTAAAACCTAGGCAAAGCCAGGTCATGACCCAGAGCTTTTCATGGAGATGCCACATACAGGGCACTTAGAAAGATGGCACCTGGTTGGAAGTTTCAGGTAGAAAGATGTGTCAGGGTTCCAGGAGGCCCAGGACCTGCATTGTCAATGAGATGAGTGTTGGTGCCATCTGCTTGCCAGGAGCTCTGCCTTCTGATCCCAGCACTGACTATTCCCCACTTGGGCCTCCCTCTAATAGGGAGACTTCTAAGGATGATGGAGTCCAGACTAGGATATGCCTTCTTGGCCTCTGTGTGAGTGAGGTTTTCAGAACAAATGCCCTCTGCAGATGCAAAGGTTCCATGTCTTCTGATCCAGGCCCACTCAAGAAAATAGGAAAGATAGCCTGTGTCATTGAGGGCTCAATTGTTTCTCCTCTTCTAACAAAGAGGAAAAAATGCAGCTGTACCAAACTGCTGTAGGGAAATTTTCCTGAGTGACAAATACAACCTAATGGAATTTTATTGTTGTAGATTGAGTTTAGCTGTCTCTGACTGTTTGTGACCCAATTTGGGGTTTTCTTGGCAAAGATATTGGACTGGTTTACTAGTTTTTCTACTCCAACTCTTTTGACAGATGATGAAACTGAGGCAAACAGCCTTAAGTGACTTGCCCAGGGTCAAACAGGTAGTATGAGAAGTCAGATTTGAACTCATAAAGATGAGGTTTCCAGATTCCAAGACAAATGCTGTATCCACTGCATCACCTAGTGTCCCTAAAGGGAATACAAAGATACAATCATAGCTTTAGAAGTGAAATGACCCCAGACATCAGTGAATTCTTATTTTACTGAAGAAATGGAGGACCAGGGAGGTCTAGTGACTTGTCCAAAGTCACACAGTCATTAGCACAGCTAACATTTCAACTCAAGTCTCTTTCTTCCCGGCCCAGTAACCTAGGATGCCATCACCACAGTGATGCCCTGGAAGCCCCCCATGTTTCCATAGTCACACACCTCCTCCCCACTGAGTTTCACTGTTCTGTCACATAAGGCCCTCCCACAGACACTGGGGCTCTCTGGCCCAGCCTCCTTCTAAAGCTCTCTGTTGCACAGCCACAGGATGAGGGCAAGTGAAATTACCAGCCCAGAAACCTGGGCTTCCTGTGCTTTAGGAAGTTATCTCTGGACAGCCTCAGTACTGGGGCAGAGATTGGGGCCCCCAGGGACCATTGACAGGAGCTGTTGCCTTCCTTCCTCCATCCCACATGTTCAGCCCCAAATCGTCTGCCCTGGTTCCCTGAATATACATGGCAGTGAAGGAAAGAAGGTCTTTTCTCTGTGTCATAGATGTGTCACAGCATACAAAGTGATTTCACCAAAGAGACTAACGACAGAGGAGTGCCTGAGCAGGAACACATTCAGAGCTCCATGGCCCTGGCTGCCCTGACCCTGCTCTGAAGGTCATATTCATTCCTCCCTGCCCCCCTCCCCCCAATCCGTGATCTCTGATTCTCTGCTGTTTTGTCCCTGGTTCTCCACACAGGCACATTCATAGTATCTGGCCCTCTGGTCCAACCCATCGTGGCCTGGGTAGGGGAAGATATCCAGCTACCCTGTTACCTCTCCCCTAAGATGAATGCTCAAGAAATGACTGTGAAGTGGGTCAAAGGCCCACTGGTTGTGTGCTTGTACCGAAAGGGCCAGGAGATCAAGGAAGTCCAGGCCCCTGCATTCCAAGGAAGGACAAAGATGCTGAGAGAGGATATGGCTGAAGGGAAGGTGATTGCCATCATCCACCAGGTCCGACTCTCTGACACTGGCTTGTACACATGTTATTTCCAGAAAAGGTCCTTTTACAATGAAGCCAGCTTTGACCTTCAGGTAGCAGGTAAGTCCTACCTGGGTCATGGGTATTCTCTAGAGCTGGGAGGGACCTTCAAACATTGGCATTGGCACAGATCTTCAGAGTGTCCAAAGTCCTTTGCGTTCATCGTCTCACTGGAGTCTCATAAGTACCTTGTGGGTTAGTTTTTCCATCATGCCCCCATTCCCCCATGCCCCCACTGAGTAAAGGTCAGGTCTGTTGCCTTTCAGCCCCTCAGGGTCCTCTGGTACCTTTAATGTGGTTTGGGGTATCCAATTTCGCTGCCATTGATTGAAGCCCCCTCCACCAGTATTATGCCCCTATTTTAGAGACTCCTCTGTCTCCTTATTCCATATAACCACTTAATAGTTAGACTAGTTTTTCAACAGTAGTAGTTAATTTTACAGTGTCATGAAAACAAATGTACAAACAACACTTTCTCTGACACCTGAGGACATCATCCTTCCCACACAGGCCATCTCAGTTTTGGAAAAGTTGAAGGGTTGAAAGGGGTTCAGGTTTATAGCAGAATCACATTCTGACATAGTATAGTCCCACCAAATTCCACATCCAAAAGCGCACTCAGAGTCAGGTCTCAGTCACGCTGCCTTTTCAGGGCTTCCCTTCTGGGCTGGTAGCAGCATTTGATCTTGATTCTTTCTCCAAGGTCTCCATGGCTTGGGTCTTGGTGGCGGGAAGAATCCCCAGACTGTTCCTAGAGTGTAAAGGGCCAATGAATAGCTCCTACCCACACCCTACACCTGTTTCTGGAGAGACACAGGGCCTGCCTGGATTTTGGAGGGAAACAACCTTCTTCCTTACCTAGTTCAGTTCATGGTATCTATGCTCTATGGGTGAACTGGACTTTCACCTCACTGGGAGAAAGCTATAACAAAAGAGAAAGAAACGGAGGGAGAGAGTCAGGCAGAAAGAGACAGAGACAAAGAATGAATCCTAACCTGTTACTGTTCAAGGCACAGCCTATTCCAGCTTTACAGCCAATGGAAAGTGGCTGGTCCCACACCAGTGGTAATGAAACTTAGAATGGCTTCTCCCTGACTCAGGCAGAGTCTGGAATGTCCTGGAATCTCCCACATGGATCTTTCTATGTTAGGTCAGTTGAGGTACAAAGCAAGGCCTTTGTCCTCTCTCCATTTCAAATATTTGTGTCTTTATCCAACAGGCAGGGAAGCATTTTGACCCTAGTTCTTGTGCCCAGTTAAGAACAACCTCCAGGGTGCTCTGGGCAGCCATAAGAGACTTCCTTTCACCTGCTTCCCCAGGGCCCTAAAGGAAGGAATCTTACAGCAGCCAATGGTGATACTAATACATAATCCCAGGGTCGGAAGACAATCACAATTATTCCTAAATACAAAATTCCGAAGATTCACTGAACCAGGAACATTTTGCAGTCATTACCAACCATCATTGCCTGTTTAGCCTCAGGCTTTCAGGTCCTTTCTGAACCCATTTTCAGGTCCCTCTGAGCTTTCTAAACCATGTGGAGCTCTCCCCACAGGGAGATCATTCAGGCCTGGAGTTTCCCACTGACAGGTTGGGAGGACCTGCTCTCTGGCCTGAGGTAAAAGACTGGACTGGCACCCAAGTCCCATGTACGTGGAGCAGCTAAGGACTTCTCTCAAGTTTGGTGCATATCAATCCAACTACAAATGTTCACTAAACGTCTTCTCTGTGCCCAGCCCAGAGATGTTGGGAAGGCAAAAGAAGGCCCTATGATTTGTGCTCCTAAGGGGATTATAGTCTATGGGAAAATAATAAGAGAGGCACATGATGATATACAAAGGGAACAGCTAGGTGGTACAGTGGCTAGAACAATGGCCCTTGAGTCAGGAGGATGTAAGTTTAAATCTGGCCTCAGACACTTAGTACCTGAGTGACCTTGGGCAAATCTTTTAACATTAGTTGTATTAAAAAAGATATATATATATTTCAAAATATTAGACATGATATAATCAGCTTCTGAATATTTATTCAGACCATCATTAATTCAAGTAAAAGACCTAGAGGTAGGAAAACCTGAATTCTCATCCAGACTCATACTTACCAGGTGTGTGACCTGGGACTAGTCATCTTAATCTCTGTCTGCCTAAGTACCATCATCACTAGCATTTCTACAATGCTTGAATGTTGACAAAGAGCTTTATAAATAATCAATCCATAAGTACCTACTCTGTGCCAGACTCTGTACTAAGCACTGGAGATACAAGAAGAATGTGTGAAAGGCAGTCCCTGCTTACAATCTAACAGGGGAGACTCCATGTTAACACACATACACAGAGCACAGAACATACAGGATAAATAAGAAATAAATAAAAGAGAAGACCCTGGAATTAAGAGGGGTGAGAAAAGGCTTTCTGTACCAGGTGAAGTTTCTGTTGGGCCTTGAAGGAAGCCAGGGAGGTCAGTCATCAGAGGGGAGAAGGGGGAACATTTCAGCCAGAGAGGATGCCCAGAGCTGAGAGAGGGATGGCCAGGGGGCCTGAGTCACTGGACTGAACAGCAGGTGTTAGGGAGTAAAAAGTTAGAAGATCAGGGTGGTAGGAGAGTCTGTGTTAGAGAAGGCTGTGAATTCTGTTCAGGGCATTTTGAATTTTCTCTCTGAGGTAATAGGGAGTCATTAGAGTTTATTTGAGTAGCAGAGGGACAGGATCAGATGTGGACTTTAGGAAAATCCCTTTAGTGGCTGGATGAGGGTGGATTGGAGAGGGGATAGGTATGAGGCAGGCAGACCCCAGCTGGCTATTGCAGTGATCAAGGACTGAGGTGAGGAGGGACTGCACCAGAGGGGTGGCTGTGTGTGAGGAGATCAGGGGCTACAGGAGAGATGTCTCAGAGGTGAAATTGAGGGACCTTGTCAATGGCTGAGATGTGGAAGATGAGAGAGAGTGAAGAATCCAGGGTAATTGCTAGGGTGTGAGGTTAAGGGGCTGGAAGGAGGGTGTTGTCCTCTACATTTATAATGAAGATAGGACATGGAGAGCATGTGGGGAAAACATAATGAGTCCCATTTAGGACATGTTGACTTTAAGTTGTCTACTGGACATCTAGACGAGATGTCTGAGAGGCAGGTAGAGATCTGACACTAGAGGTCAGGAGATAGAGTGGGGCAGGAAAGATAGACTTGCGAATCAGCAGAAAGTCAGTAATTAAATCCATGGGTGTTGATGAGATGACCAGTGCAGTCCTCTAGAGGCAGAGGAGAAGAGCCCTGGGAACAGAACCCTGAGAGACACCTGGAGTCAGAGTGAAGGATGTGACTGAGGATCCAGCAGACGAGGGACAGAAGGACCCATTAGAACGGGGGGGGGGGGGGTCTTGAGAGCCTAGAGGGACAAGGGCATCTAGTTGGGAAATGTGATCAGCAATGCCAAGGGCTACAGAGAGAACAAGAAGGAGGATTGAGAAGAGGCTGTTGGACTTGGCAGCTGAGTGACTCTCAATGACTGTGGAGAGGGCAGTGTCAGTGGGGTGAGGAGATTAGGAGTCAGACTGTAAGGGGTTAATAAGAAAGGGTAAGGACAGAAGGAGGAGGTGCCTGGTGTAGAAGGATTATGGAGGAGTCGGGTTATAAAGGGCAAGAGAGATACAAAGAACTAGGTGCTAATTTATCCCCATCTTACAGAGAGGGAAACTGAGGCAGAGTTAGTGCCTTGTCCAGGTCCCCAGCTAGTAAGTGTCTGATACCAGTTTCCCACTCAAGTCCTGCTGACTCCAGGACCAGAACTCTCCCCACTGTGACCATATGAGCAGAAGCATGTGAGCTGAGAAGAGCTAGTGTCTTCAGGAGACCTTGAGCTGTCCAGTGTAGCCACAGCACAGAGCAGCAGGAGAGGAGTCAAGAGCAATAGATGAGAAGGATCTGGGGATGAGGGGGGGAAGAAGAGGGTTCGGGGGGGGGGGTGGGTTGCAGAGGTCTTTGAATGCCAGGAGGAGAAGTCTGAACCTCAGCAAGAAGGAAGTAGAAAACCACTAAAGATGTGTAAGAAGAGGAGTGGTTTGGTCACTTCTGGATATAAAGAGCCTGAGCCTAGAGCATAGATCAAGTGGGAAAAGGATTGCAGGTGGGGATCTAGAGTCTGGAACACACATAAGTCAGTTAGTCAATCAGTCAACAGGCATTCATGAAGGACTGAAGGCATCTTGGTGGGAGAAGAGATACTCAGACATGGAGCTGGGCACACAGGAATCCAAATCCTGCCAGACATTAACTGTATGACCCTGGCCAAGTCACTTAAACTCTCTCAGCCTCAGTTTCCTCATCTGTACTACAGGAATAATAACAACTGGCATGTCTGTAGCCCTTGGAGGTTTGCAAGGCACTTGACAAAAACGATACTTTTTATCCTCAGCCCTGGCAGGTGGGCACTTTTTCTGGTGTAGTTTTGCCAAGGAACACACTGAGGCAGGCAAGGGTTGAGGGGCTTAGTTCAAGTCACATAAGCCAGCGAGTGTCTGAGGTTGGTTTAGAACTCAGGTCTTCCTGCCTCCAAATCCAGGGCTGTGTTGATGTTCCTAGCACCTCCCTACTCCTAGGGTTGTTAGGAGGGCCACGGGAGATCGGCTATGGAAAGTGTTTTAGGAATCTGGGAGGCTATAGAAATGACAGTTGTGATTATCATTTTCCCTAGTGTCATCAGTACATTGTCATTATGAGGAGGTAGGTTGTAAAGATCGATTAAGATAACAAGGGTAAAGCCCTTGGCCCATGGTCTGGCACATAGTAGGTGCCATGGGAATGTGAATGATTCTTATTATCGCCATGTGACCGACGTTGTGGCAAGCACTGGGGGAAACAGAAAAGCCACAACATGGTCATTGCCCTCAGAGAGCTCATCCAGGGATGGAAGAAACAACCTGCAAAGAGCTGCAGATGTCAGACAGAGGAAAGGCAAGGGAGGCATCCTGAGGGGAACTAGCAGCAGGTACAAGGTGGGAAGAATGGAACTGGCCTCCTACACAAGGAGGAACTGAACTGAGTCTGAAAGGAAGCCAAGGTGGCCAAGAGGCAGAGGGGAGGAGAGACAGCCCTCCAGGCAGGAGGTATAACCAGCGCAAAGACTCAGAGGAGGGGAGATGGAGAGCAGTGCCAGGTATGAGAAGAATGAGGCCAGTGTGACTGAACCATAGTACATATGAAGGGAAGAGAGGGAGTAAGGCTGGGGTCTGGGAGGCTGGGGCCAGATTTGGAGGATGTACAAAGATGGTGGCAATTGTATTTGATCCTAAAAGTATCTAGGAGCCACTGAAGTTTCCTGAAGAGGGAGGAATATAGTCAGAACTCCCCTTCAGGAAAAATACTTTGGCAAGTGAGTAGAGGATGGATGGGAAGGGGAGAGACTGGACTTGAGACCAGTGAGAGGATATGGCAGGTATTCCAGGGAAAAGATGAGGAGGGCAGAAGAAGGGCAGAAGAAGAAGAAGGGCTCCGAGTGGGGGGGAGAGGTAGGAAGTGAGAAGTGTTGTGGAGGAAGAAAGTTCAAGAACTCACAAGAGCCTGCCTATGTGGAAGGAGACAAGAAGGAGGTGAGGAGGACACCAGGGCTGAGACCCTCAGTGGATGAGAAGAACAGTGGTATCCTCCACAGAAGGAAGGACATGTGGAAGAAAGTGGGGTGGGAGGGAAAAGGATGAGTTTTTTTGATAAGTGAGATCCCCAATGTCCAAGAGATTGACTGCGAGTATCAGATGGTGGGGAGTCTCTAACTCTTAGCAGAATGATTTGGAGAATAACATGAGGCACTATTTCTAATATAGCTTTAGGTTTATGAGGATGACGGCAACTACTAATACTGTCAGAGGTGGAAGAGACAGCAAAGGTGGCCACTGGGCCTGGAGGCAGCATAGATCAGAGTTCTAGCATACCCTCAGATACTTAGCAGTTGGTGACTAACCTCTCTCTGACTCAGTTTCCTCAACTGTAAAAAGAAGATAACAATAGTACCTATCTCAAGTGAGATAATATGTTTAAAGCCCATAGTGCAGTATCTGGAACATAGTAGTCACTAAAGTGATAATTATTTCCTTCCTGCTACTAATGTGATGTAGGTTTAATATTACCATAATATCCATTTTACAGACTGACTGATGCTCAAGCAGGTTTAATGGTGTTGGTGTGATGGTATTTTGGAAAAGGGCACAAAAAAATCCAGGCTCCTCCAGGTCCCAGACCTTGGTTCAGATACCCTCACATCACCATCACCATTCATCTGTCTAGCCCAGAGGGACATAAGCAAGTATGCCAATAAACAGGGTGGTATCTGCAGCCTCAGGTGTGATGGAGACTTACTGTGGTAGAGGTCTTATAAACATATCTAAAAGCAACAAAAAGAAGGCATGATGATGGAGTAAATGCAAGGACTCACCTCAACTCTTCCTAATTCCCTTCCAAACAACTTTAAATAACACCTAAAAATGAATTCTGGAGTGGCAGACCCAAGCAAAGAATGGATTGAAAAAATTTTTTGGCCCAAGAGAACTTAGAAGGTTGAGAAGAAAGTTCCGTCTCACTGGGGTATTGATATAAATTATTAACAAAGTCCAGCAACAAGTGATAGGGAAATTCCATTTTAAATAACTGTAGATAATACAAAATAAAGGGAGTCTACCTGCCAAGACAAACCCAGGAACTATATGAACACAATTACAAAACAATTCTCATATAAATAAAGTCAGATCTAAACAACTGGAAAATATCAATTTATCATGGGTAGGCTAAGCTACTCAGTATGATAAAAATGACAGTTCTACCTATATTAATTTGTTTGTTCAGTGCCATTCCAATCAAACCATCAAAAACTTATTTTATAGAGTTTGAAAAAATGGCAAAATTCATCTGGAAGAATAAAAGGTCAAGAACATCAAGGGAATTAGAAGGAAGAAAAAGCAAAGGAAGGTTATCTTAGCCACACCAAACCTAAAACTATATTAATAAAGTCTTAATTGTCAAAAATGAAATGAAATAGAATGGTGAGTCAGTGGAACAGATTAGGCCCACAAGACATAGTAGTCATAGTAATCTACTGCTGATAATTCCAGTGATTCCAGCTTCTGGAATAAGAACATGCTATTTGACAAAAGCTTCCAGGGAAACTTGAAAATCATATGGCAGAAATGGACATGGGCCAACATCTTACAAGTTATACCAAAATAAGTTCAAAATGGGTATATGATTGAGACATAAAGAGTTATACTATAAGCACATTAGGAGAGCAAACAATAGTTTACCTGTGAAATATCAAGAAGAAAAGAATTTATGACCAAACAAAAGAAAGAACATTTTGAAATGCAAATTGAATAATTTTTATTACATCAAATTTAAACAAAATTTACATAAAGTCAATGCAACTAAGATTAGAAGGGAAGTAGGGAGCTGGGAAACAATTTTTATAGACAGTGTCGCTTATAAAGACCTCATTTCTCAAATACATAGAGAATTGAGTCAAATTTATAAGAATACAAGTCATTCTTTAATTCATAAATGTCAAAGGATATGAACAGGCAACTTTCAGATGAAGAAACAAAAGCTATCTATAGTCATATGAAAAATGCTCTCACTTTTGATTAGAGAAATGCAAATTAAAACAGCCCTGAGGAATCACCTCACACCTATCTGATATGACAAAAAAGGAAAGAATAAATAAAGTGAAGATGTGTGAAAATTGAAGCACTAATGTACTATTCCACCACAGTATTGGTGGAACTGAACTGACTAAACCATTCCAGAGAGTAATTTGGAAGTATGCTTAAAGGGCTATAAAACTGTGCTTATATTTGATCCAGCAATACCACTACAAGGTCACTATCATAAAGAGTTCATAAAAATGGGAAAAGGACCCAGACGTACAAAAATATTTATAGCACCTCTTTTTTGTGTGGCAAAAAATTTGGAAACAGAGCAGATGCCTATCAATGGGGGAATGGCTGAACAAGTTGTTGTGTATGAATATAACAGAAAACTACTGTTCTTCAAGAAATGATCAGCAGGCAGATCTCAGAAAAACCTGGAAAGACATATATGAACTGATGCTGAGTGAAGGGAACAGAACCAGGAGAACATTGTGCATAGTAATAGCAACATTGTGTGATAACCAGCTTTGGTAGACTTAGCTCTTCTCAGCAATACAGCAATCAAAGACTATTCCATAAGACTCATGATGGAAAATACTATCCACACCCAGAAAAAGAATTATGGAGTCTGAATGCAGATTGAAGCATACTTCTTTCTCTTTTTTTCCTTCCTCATGGTTTTTTCCTTTTATTCTGGTTCTTATTTCATAACAGGATTAATGTGGAAATATGTTTAAATTGACTGTACATGGATAACCTATACCAGGTTGCCTCTCATCTTGGGGAGGGTGTAGGGAAAGGAGAGAAGGAGAAAAAAATTTGGAGCTCAATATTTTATCAAAGTCAATGTTGAAAACTATCTTTACATGTAACTGGAAAAAATTTTAAACTATTAAGTGGGAAAAAACAAAAAGGACATACACTACAGCTGAGATTTTAGTAATTATGAACTCATCCACAGAATTAAAACTGGCATAGACCTCACATGACACTGTTTCAATCTTACTCATGTACAGAGGAAGAAATTGAAGTCCACAGAATGAATGAATAGAAATAACAGAAAATCATTTATTAAGCACAGGGAAGGCAGACATGCTTTGGGGAGTTTAGGGAGTGGAACAGTGGAGCAGTCCATTGACACACTTTCCCCAGAGGCAATGGTTAGTGCTGATTTAGTTACAGTGCTCAGAGCAAGATGTGGAAAGGTAAGGAGAGTGTTTGGGGCTGGGGGGAGATGAGGGACCCACATCATCAATGGACACCAGACTGACCTATCCATCTCTCCAGGTGACCAGATTCCCCACCTCTCCAGTGGGCTGAACTATTCCTGCACATAGAGCCCTCACCTGGCCCTGTGCCATATCCTCCTTCTAACTCAGCTGCACAGCCAACGATCACCTCAGGGCTAGGTAAATGCCTGTCAGGAACCTGGGCTCCTACTGCCCTTGTAAATGACCTGTGGGCAGTGGTAGATCAGAGGCTAATACAATTCTCCCCTCAAGGCCATTGATGGCATTTGTTGCTTTCCCATCCCCATCCCTAACCCTCCAGCATCCAAAAAACTTCCCTCCCTTTCTGACCATAGGAAGTGATCAGGAAAGGTAATGTCTTGTCTCCTACGGGAGCACTGGAAGCAAAGGCCCACAGTAGAGTAGCAGCTGATCTAGAAGTCAGACCTGCATCTGCTGGGCCCCCAAGCACACAAACAAATACTTTTAATCCTTGGCCAACATTGTCCTCTGATTCACTTCTGTTCTGTCCCTAGAGCGCCAGAAAGGAAGCTTCTCTGTGATTGGTTCTGCTCAGCTCGTTCAGGCGAAGCATGGGGAAGACATCACACTCTCCTGTGAACTCTCTCCTAAGATGGATGCTCGGAACATGACTGTAAACTGGCTCAGAAACAAAACCCTTGTGGACAGGTACCCCAATGGAGAGAAGCTGGAAGAATCCCAAGGTTCTGAGTTCCAGGGGAGGATGGAGGTGCTGCAACATGACATGGCAGAGGGGAAGGTGACCTTGAGGATCCAGCAGGTCCAGGTCAATGACTCTGGTCTGTACACTTGTCATTTCCAGTCCCCTGAAAATTATGATGAAGGCCATATTGAACTATTGGTAGCAGGTAAGTCCTTTGGGGTTCTTGGGTTTCTTCTCAATCACAGACTGTGAGAACTGGAAGTAGTTTTAAAGAGCCTCGCGTTAAAACCCTTCATTTAACCAATCAGGAAAATTTAACCAATCCCTCCCCTCCACCGAGAGGGGAGGGATTTTGCACAAGATCAGACAATTTGGAAATTCTGGGCTTGAATAAGATCCCTCTCTTCTCATTCCAGATACGACAAGTTTCTTCTCCCTGACATCTATTGGATTATGCCTGTGTGAAATCATAGGTTTTGAGAAAGAAACAAACTGACTTTGGGAAGTGAATCTTAACCCATGATTTCAATTCTTGTCTGTCCCTTGGATCTTTCAGGCCTAGTGTTTACATTTCAGAGATGATGGGAGGCCTCCCCTCTGCCCTGGAGCCTAAAAATGATTGTTAATTTATTCCCTCCTTATTTTGAAACTGTAATTTACTTACTTATTTTGAGTTTTCAGCATTCATTTCCACAAGATTTTGAGTTCCAAATTTTCTTCCCATCTCTCCCCTCCCCCATCCCAAGACACTATGCATTCTGATAACCCCTTTCCCAAATCTGCCCTCCATTCTATCACACCCCTCCCTTCCCTAATCCCCACCTTCTCTCTTTTCTTGTAGGTCAAGATAGTTTTCTATAACTCATTATCCATATTTCTTATTTTCCCGGTTGCAAGCAAAAACAATTCTCAACATTCATTCCTAAAACTTTGTGTTCTAACTTCTCTCCCTTACTCCCTCCTATCCCCACTGAGAAGGCAAGCAATTCTCTTTCTCAATATATTCCCCTCTCACCCCTTAATTTTGTTTTATAGATATCATCCTTTTCATCCTATTCACCTTGTCCTGTGACCTCTGTCTCTCTATATATGCATATTATCCCTCCAGTTACCCAAACACTGAGAAAAGTTTCAAGAGTTACAAATATTATCTTTCCATGTAGGAATGTAAATAGTTCAATTTTAGTAAGTCCCCTGTGTTTTCTCTTTCCTGTTTACCTTTTCATGCTTCTCTTTATTCTTATGTTTGAAAGTCAACTTTTCTATTCAGCTCTGATCTTTTCATCAAGAATGCTTGAAAGTCCTCTATTTCATTGAATGATCATTTTTTTCCCCTGATGTATTATACTCATTTTTTGCTGGGTAGGTGATTGTTTTAATCCTAGTTCCTTTGACTTCTGGAATATCATATTCCATGCCCTTTAATCTCTTAATGTAGAAGGTGCTAGATCTTGTGTTATTCTGATTATATTTGCACAATACTCTAATTGCTACTTTTTGGCTGCTTGTAATATTTTCTCCTTGACCTGTGAACTCTGGAATTTGGCTACAATGTTCCTAGGAGTTTTTCTTTTGGGATATCTTTCAGGAGGTGATCATTAGATTCTTTCAATATTTATTTTACCCTCTGATTCTAGAATAACAGGGAAGTTTTCCTTGATAATTTCATGAAACATGATGTCTAGGCTCTTTTTTTGATCATAGTTTTCAGGTAGTCCCATAATTTTTAAATTGTCTCTCCTGGATCTATTTTCCAGGTCAGTACTTTTTCCAATGAGATATTTCATACTGTCTTCTATTTTTTCATTCTTTGGGTTTTATTTTGTAATTTTTTGGTTTCTCATAAAGTCATAAGTTTCCATCTGCTCCATTCTAATTTTTAAAAACCATTTTATTCAGTGAACTTTTGTATCTTTTCCATTTGGCCAATTCTGCCTTTTAAAGCATTCTTCTCCTCACTGGCTTTTTGGACCACTTTTGCCATTTGAGTTAGTCTATTTTTAAGGGTGTTATTTTCTTCAGCATTTTTTGAATCACCTTTAGCAGGATATTGATTCACTTTTCATGCTTTTCTTGCATCGCTCTCATTTCTCTTTCCAATTTTTCCTCCACCTCTCTGACTTGATTTTCAAAATCCTTTTTGAGCTATTCCATGGCTTGAGACCATTGCATATATTTTTTTAGAGTTTTTGGATGCAGAAGCCTTGACTTTTATGTCTTCCTCTGATGCTATGCATTGTTCTTCCTCATCTGAAAGGATGGAAGAAAATACCTGTTCACCAAGAAATTATCCTTCTATAGTCTCATTTTTTTCCCTTTTTGGGTATTTTCCCAGCCAGTTATTTAATTTTTGAGTCTTTTGCCAATTGAAGGGTATGTTCCTGGGGCCTATAAGCTTTTCTGTTCCTCCAAAGTGGCACAATCAATGGAGAAGAGTTTACTCCTCTCCTGGTTTGTGCTCTCATCTGGGAGCAACCACAAGCTTTTCTGTCCAGGATCTGTGAGTGGGATTCCTTGTCCAAAGCCTCTACCAACTCCACCAACCAGTGCCCCTCCTCACCCCAGAACCACAACTCAGGGCTGAGATCCAGGTCAGCAACTCAATTCCCCACAACTTCTTTAGGTCCAAAAATGGATGCTGCTGCCGCGTCAAGACTAGGGCAGGACCCTGCTCCCTTCTAACCCAGGTGAAAGAGCTTTCTCACTGACCTTTGAAGCTGTCTTTAGCATTTGTGTTTTGAGAAATCTGGGAACCACAGCTGTACCCTGAAACCTGCCCCAATCCTGTCCCTGCCACACCATGTGGCCAAGGCTGCACTGAGCTCCATGATCTGTGCTCTGCTCTGAGCCTGGTGCAACAGAACTTTCCTGTTGGTCTTTCAGGCTGCCTTGGGCTGGAAATCTCTTTCATTCTCTTGTTTTGTGGCTTCTGCTACTTTAGAATTTGTTTAGAGTCATTTTTTACAGGTATTTTATGGGCTATGGGAGGAGAGCTACAGCAGGTCTGTCTTTCTACTCCACTATCTTGACTCTGTCCCCTATTCTCTCTTTTTCAAAGATGCCAGGCCTAACATGGCTCTCCAAATCCATACACTGAGTGGGATATGAAGGGTCTGAGGCATTCCTGACTGTCACGTGCATGGCTTCTACACACATTGGCCTAGTGACAAATGTTTCCTAGATACCTTCTCTGTGCCCAGCCCCATGCTATGTAAGATTATAAGGAAGAGAAGGGGAAAAGACCTGCCTCCTGCCTTGATGGAGCTGGAAAGGCATAATGCTTACTCTGCTGAAAAAAAATTAGTATATGGCAGAGTGAAAGGGAGTGTGGCAGAATAGATGGAGTACTGGCCTTGGAGGCAGGAAGAGCTGGGTTCAGATGCTACCTCTGACTCTTATTTTTTGTGTGACTATTGCCAAGTCAATGACCCACTTTGTACCAATTTCAATAAAAAAGTCCTTTCTAGCTGATCCCACACTGACAGTCATAGGCTCTTAGTGTATTGATGCATATACCTAGGATGAGTTCCAATTTAATATAATTCAGTTCATACTAATTGAATTCATAATATTGTAAAATATGGTCATTGGCTCCAAACTAATGGAAATATGCAGTGAGATTTCAAATAATGCAACCACTTCAGGAGATTCCTTCATCAGAGTAATCTAGATCTCCCTCTCTAACGAATTGGTAGATCATTTGAGATATAATGTAGGTCAATTTCAAAACTTCTCTTTGAATGCAATTTAGTTCAATATATGTTTATGTATTTAGTTCAATCTCATATAATTTAGTTCTATTCAACAACTACTATGTGCAGGTCCTTATACTTTAGCGAGGAGACAGAAAGTTCAGGTAAGACAGGTCCCTCTGCTCTCAAGTTGCTCAGTTTAGGAACAAGGCAGTTTAGCATAAGAAAGTAAGAATCATAATTAGATCATACAGTAATACAAAATAAATACATGAGAAAGGTGCAAAATAAAATGAAATGTGAAGATTGATAGGGAAGTTGTTAGTGACACAAGAATCAGGGAAGGCCTCCTAGAGGTAGTGATGATTACATCGGATTTTAAAGGAAGAAAAGGAGGAACTGCCAGTACAGGGAACTGTATGAGCAAAGGTGTGACAGTGGGAAGAGCAGGGCATTGTTACGGTACTAAATTTGGCTAGAATGACCAAAACTCAGAGCACATGGAGAAAGAAGGGATGAAGTTAGAGTGGGAGGATGGCACCAGATTGAGTAGGTTTATCCCAGTAAGAAGGCCAAACTGAGCAGACTGATCTCCATAGCACAGAGCCTTTCCAGACTTTGGAGGCCAGGAATGGGCTGAGTAGGGCCATGTGCAGAGGAGCCTGGCAACTGGAGGTGCAGGGAAGGAGAGGAGGTGGCGAATCATGTATGGAAGCTAATGGAAGATTCCAGACATGGGGGAAGGAGAACTTGGGCCAGTGTGGTCCCAGAGAGAATAGAGAGGAAGGGAGGGCTGGGGAAGTTGTTGCAGACATAGGGTGAAGAAGACTTAGCAGTGGTTTGATGTTTGAGGTGAGAGAGACAGTGGATGTGAAAAATTCCTCAAACAAAATTGGAATGAGTGAATCATGGTGTCTTTGATATGAGAATGGTGAAATCATGAGGGGTAGGCTTACGTAGGAGAAATATAAACTCAGGGTGTGATATGGGGTGTGTGACATGCTGAAAAGACATCTGAGTGGATATGTCCTGAGGGGAGAGGGAGATTAGGGTCTTGAGCAAACAGAAAAAGTCAGGGCTGGATATGGAGAGCTGAACATAATGTGATTTGAGGGAATAATTAAAGTTAGGGGGAAAATAAAATTGCCAAGAGATCAGTTGTTGAGAAACAAGAAGGTCAAAGACAGAGGCTTGCCCAACATTGTCATTACCTCTGTGTAACCCCTTGGGCAAGTCTCTTCCTCTCTGCTCTCTGAGTCTCTGTCTAGTGATAGGGTTGGACTAGATGCCATCTAAGGTCTCATCATCCCCTGACATTCTCTGAATCTGTAAGGATAGAGTCTGAGGAGGTGGGAAGAGGCCTGAATTGAGAGTAAAAGGACCCAGACTTCGGTCCCAGCTCTGGGACTCACAAGATGAAGGATAGAAGGCTTTTCTCTCCCATTTTCCTCTCTGTAAACTGAGACAGCTGGGCTAGATTCTCTCTAAACTCTCTTCTAATTTTTACATTCTATTCTCTGATGTCCTGGGGAAGCTTGGTTTTGGGAGGAAGTTTAGAGACTGGTGGTAGGGGAGGAAAACTGCATCCTGTACAAAGCCACTATCGCTTCCCAGGACTTCCTAAATCCTGATGCCTTCTCTACTCCGACCCCTAAAGTGGGCCACAGGGATCAGGCACCAGGCTTTTTCCTTTTCTCTGATTTTGAAAGTAATGGAATTTTGGCTCTATTTTCAGAGACTCTTCCTTCATCTCGGGAGACGTTTGGTATTATTGCTGCTGTATTATTGGTGGTCTTCATTGGTTCCCTCTTCCTGATTTCTTTGGCCCAAGAAAACTACAGAGAACCAGAGGTAAGAGAAGGCCCTTCCCATAGGCCTTTAGTCCTTCCAGTATTCTCCAGATCCTGTGATATTTGTTGTGAGAGGGATCTGATGTTTCCTTGCTTTGATGGACTAGGGCACCTCCCTTGGCTATGAACATATGATTTGGCCCTGGCTGAGGCACCTGGGCTTTGCTGAGATGACAAACTACTGGGAGGTTCCTGTGATAGTTGAGTTGTATCAAAGATGATTATCCATTGGGGTCAGGAGTACAATCTCTTGTAGAGAAATCTCAATGTCAATGAATAATCAGTGATCAATATGAGAAAGAAATAATCATTTCTCTCACAAGTGAGAGATGAGAGAAAAATCCTACCCACACCTAGAACACATTAAAATAACTTATTCAACTCAAAATAACTAAATTCTCTGAGTCAGCCTGTGGATGGGTAGGTCTGAGGAAAAGAAGGGAAGGAAAGGGAAACAAGAAAGTTCTGTTTTCCACAGTCTTAGGTGATAAGAGTTGTGACCTAGAATGGACAGGTGAGAGGTCAGAAACTAATGAGCAGGCCCAAGTTGCTGTGTGAGGAAAGGCCTACCAGAGAGGAGAACATGGAGTCACATGGCCAGGGTACAGTATTGTGGGAGATCCAAAGTTTGGAAAACACTATAAGATGCCCCATCTTTCTGAACATGTTGTAGTAATCTTCCTGGGGAGGCCACCTGTCCATTCAGGGGAAAAGCACATAAAGATTAATGAAGGCTTTCCTGGTTTTACAACCGCTATCATTATTTACTTAAGGTAAGCATGTTCTCACTATTGGGGGCTTGTTAGATGGGCTCACTTCTAACAATTCTTGAGGGCTCATCTGAGATTTTTAGCATTAGAAAGGAATCTTGCTTTAACATTAGAAAGGAATGGGGGATGGGAATGGCCCCATTGATTTTTCAGTGGCCCAAACACCCACAGGCAAGGTTTCTCTCTTCTGACTGCTAACTTCTCCTGGACTGTTTGGAATTGTGAACTCAAGAACAAGGCTAAAACAATGGCTTGAACAGACAAAAAGTAATATGTCAGGGACCTGGACAAGGGCAGGAAAATCCGTGGCTAAATACTGCTTTGTAAGCCTTTGAAACTTATAGTTGGTTACAAATAAGCAGTGAAAATATTGATGTTTGCTATATAATGGTAGAATTCACTTTTTTGCTTTTTTAAAGCTAAACTGAGAGTCCAGTGCAGATAGTTATGTTTAAGATGAGGAAGAACTGGATAATCTGAATAATGGTACTGAGAGACTTGGAAAGATAAAGGTTTTGATTGAAAATATGAAAGTAAGATAAAAAAGTTTGAATAGTTCTGGATGAGTTAGTTTCATAGGGTTTCAGTAAGTGGTAAGGGTGTGAGGAAGAATTTTAAAAAGACAGAAAAATAATGTAACTTGATTTAATACAGTTAAATTATTAACTAATAATTTTGATTAAATTTGAAATGACTCTATCTGATCAGTGATACAGTATGCCCACATGTTACTAAGGAGATGAATTACTGTGCAAGGTGATGTGGAAATGTATTCAACTGAATGAGTAATGCCTTATTTTAAGTAAGCTTAGATAAGTTTAAATTTTTAAGAAATCCATCTAAATGTTATATTAGTAATTACATTGTTAAATTAATGACTTGGTTTAAAAAGCTCTTATGAATTCTGTGTAAGAGTTTCTGTGTTGTAGAATTCCTTTTGAGAAAATGAGAGTCTTTAAAAAAAATTATATACATTTTTATATATGTGTGATTTTCAAGCCTGTTCTAAGGATGTATTAAGAATGTTAAAAAGTTTATTTCTGCTGTTAAAAAAGGAAGCTTTAACTAAAATTTTTTTTTGCTACAAATCAAGCATTTACAAAAGTATGTTTGTAAAAGGAAACTTATGGGGAAACATGAAAAGGACTTGGTTTTTAGATCTTTTGTAATCTTTGCCAATTAGGTTCATGAGGGTTTCATGATTAATTGTAAACTGTTCTTAAAGGAAGATATTTGTCATATGAAGAAATGTTCTGTAAAATATTTTGTATGGTTTTTGAAAGGCCTACCTACCAAATTTATATTTGTAAGCTAATTTGTTATAATAACTTCAGGTTAATGGGGGTTGGAAGATAAGGGACAAGATAAGGGAGACTAGGAATTTTATGACACCAGGAAACTGTGTGATAATTTTAAGACAAAAAGCCTCTTGACCCCATCCATTCCCCCATTCCTCTTGAAGTCTGTCATTACAGAAGGACTTCTTAAGATCTAATCTGAACTGGAGATGCTCCAAGGAGGGATGTTAACTATTTCCTACTGTCAAAGGAGAGCAGTGGCACCAGCCCCACCCAGGGGCCCTAAGACTTGAAGGGTCTAAAAGGATCACCCAAATAGTGTGGTCCCTCACTTTGTTAAAGTTGTAATCTCTTATGTAAAGTGTATACTGTTTCTATATGGAGTTCCTAAACAAGGAATTTGTGTTGGTGATAAATAATCTCTAGTGATTGGTTTTTTGGACAAATTTAAGATTTAAGATGTGAATCCTGGTAAAATTTTTGATTAGTGAAACCTGCCATCTAATGTATAAGGTGCTGGGACTGTACTCAGAGAAGAATGTGACTGTTACCAGCAGAAGTTTGCCTCAGGGAACAATCCTGTCCTCAGTCTGGGATAGAATCCTTCTGGCTCAGTTTCCCTATTTTCTTCCTTTGAAAAGGGATGTTTTTCCCCTTGACTATTTCTGAGTCTGGTTATAAGGTGGAGATGATATCTAATTAGATCCTTGCTTTTCATCTTCATGGCATGTCTCTATAATCAAAGCAGATAGTTTAAGATGTAAGCACAATTGAAGTAGTGGAATCTTGCTGTTTTCAATTAATTGGGTAAATGGGTACTCTGGTATGGTCTTGTGAAAGATAAAATCCCTGAAATAGAACATTCTTTTTCAATGTTACGGGAATAATTAGATAAAGGGAAGGAAATCAAAGTATAAATGTGATATTGCATCATTGTTGCATAGAACAAGATTGGAACTTAAAAGTTAACTGTAATTGTATAGAATTGTTGAGGTTAGGGGTACTTGGAGTGGATACAAGAGGTAAAGCTGGTCTAATGGATAGAAAGCCTCAAAGGTAGAAAATAAATAAACAAGGATGCTGGCATCTTTCTCTCATGCATTGTCCCCTTTCCAGAAAGGCCCATCTCTCTGCATTTCCCATGGGCTCTGACCCTTTTAGGACAGAGGATCCATTAGAATGACCAAAGATGCCTCAGCTGCTCTCTCTCTAGAGAGAGGGCCTCCTACAAACTTGCATCTGTGTTTCTTTTTTTGCATATGATGAGGAAGAATTAAATTTTTCCTTCTCTTCTTTGCTCCTATAGGTTGACTATTTTTATTATTTATATTATTTTTATCCCAGATAAATTACCAAAAATCCTGTTGCAGCCACATTTCTAACTTAATGTCTACAGTTGACTAGCCTATTCCCTGTGTGGCTGCTTTTCTTCAGTGAGAATTTTTTCCTGTTAATTCTGAGGCTATGTCAATAGACAATCACAACTTAATGAAATTTAGGTGAAAATCAGGCTTGCTACAAAAGAAATGAACACACATGTGGAACCCCAAGAGTTCATAATCCATGAGGAAGTTTATATATTGATGACAGTATAATAAAAGTAGGAGAAAACACAAATTTCCATCTAAAGGGGAGGAGCAAGGTGATAGCAAAAGTAGCTTTCTTTCCCCTTGAGAACTCTAGACCATGAAGATAGGATGGTCTACAAGGGTCCCAGCTGCACAAGTAGTTTCTCAGCCTAGCACAAACTAACTGGTGTCTGTCTTAACTCCCACACAGGGAATCCAGTTTGGGATGTAAGTAAGAAATTAGGTCAGCTTGTGGGGCTTAATCCTTGACACATTCAGGACCTCCTGCATGCTCTGGGTCCAATATTTCTGAAAAATGTGGTAACTCAAAAAGACAAGTTTAGGAGATGCTTTAAACAATCCTTAACAGTGAGTTCATGTTATTTCCTTTAATTGCTGGGGAAAATGCTACTTAAAAAGGAAAGCTACTTGCTGGTAAAATCAAAACCTGTTGTGTTCATTTGGGATAACCTATACTAGCAACACATCAATAGAAATCTCCAGTGTTGTGGAAATAACAGTCACAGTCTCCCCTTACAGACTCCATTTACCAAATTATCAACATCTAACCTTCCTCTTCTCTCCCACAGCCTTCCCTTCCTGTGTCCCTGCAACTTGTTGGTTTGGCTCCCATCTTTGGTCCTCATATTCTCATACTCAGGACATTAGCATCAATATGCTCAATAGGGTACCCACAGATGGCAGAAAGGACTGGAACCCTGCCCTTGAGACAAGACATTCCCACACTACATAGGAAGAAGGGTATATGTCACTGAATCTGTACTGCACAGAGCATAGCTGGTCAGTTGCCAATCATGCTAGATAACCTCTCTTCACTGTAATGATTCTGGGACTCTGTCAGAGGACAGCATTCAATTCTTAGGTTCACTGGGTTATACTATTATTCCATGCTGCTCTTGGGTATCAAGGGATCCAATGAGACCCATGGTAATGTAAGGCTGTGCAATGAAGAGTTGTGTTATAAATGGCTTCTATTTCAGAAGAGGAGGGAATGAGAAAGAGAGGAGAAGGAAAGAGGCAAAAAGAGGAAAGAAAGGAAGAGGAGGCTAGATTCTACGTGGTAATTCTGATGTCATAGGAAACTCACTTTGTCAACACAGATTAGCAACTCATATGTAACTTAACAGCTATATCTGAGGCACTGAGAGAGACAAGGTTCCAAGCAAAATCTTCTTATCCCTGGTACAGTGTTAGTAACATTTGTATAAGGCAGGATTCAGACTGTTTGGATTTAGAATCACAGAAAGGCTGAACTGAAGGGGAGTGTAGAGATCCCTCAGAGATTTTAGAGATTGGGTAATTAATTGTTTGGGCTTAATGTTCTTCTGTTGAATAGTAAGAGTGTTGAGGGACAGGGTGGAGTGCTATTGACAAGATCAAGAAAGACCTTTGGGGAAACTGTTCTTTGAGACTGTGCTCATTATCATCAGGAACGGCTCTCCATGCCCCCAAGATGTTGCTGTCTCCATGAGACAAACATGAGAATTACAGAAAACAAGGGATATGTAAAATAGATGTCCTCTAGTCTAACAGTCTTTAAAGACACTAAGACTGGCCAAATCACTGGGACAGGAGACTAGCAGAATGTCACGTAGACTTGCAGTTTCTGTCTATATATACCCTAAGCCTCAGATCAATAAACAGAATTGGTCTATCTTTTCCCACCTCCCATGTCTCTTTTCTTCACCACTTCACAGAGCCACATAGGGAGCAGGCATCCGCTACATAAGAGGAAATGAAAAGAAACAAGAAAATGAGCCTCAGAGCTACCTGGTACATATGGAAGAGCTAGGATTTATATATATCTATATAAAATATATTTTTATAGTTATATTTAAAATATATAATTTATTTATAGTTATTTTATTTTATATTTATATAAATAATATATATTATATATGTATGTGTATGTATGTATGTATATATATACACACATACATCTACACATACATACATGTGTGTATGTATATCCTTATTCCACTGAGTCCAAATTCAGGCCTTTGAAGGGTTATTGTTTAGTTGTTTTAGTCATGTCCTACTCTTCATTGCCCCTTTTGGGGTTTTCTTGGTAAAGATACTAGAGTAGTTTGTCATTTCCTTCTCCAGCTCATTTTACAAATGAAGAAATTGAGGCAAATAGGATTAGGTGATTTGCCTAGGGTCACATAACTAGTAACAAAGATGAATCTTCTTGACTCCAGGCCAGCCTCCTATCTGCTGTCCCACCCAACTGCCCTAGAATCCTAAATAGTTTCATAAACATCTCAATATACATGATACATTCCTCTAGTAGAGAGATAGTTCCTGGAGTTCAGGGACTATTTCTCTTTTCATCTTCATATTCCCAGTACTTAGGTAAGTGGAAGCTGCTTAATAAATGCTTAATGAGTTGGAGTGAATCTGACAATTGCCCAGGTTAGGGTTCTTTCCAGTTCTTCATGGCCCAATTCAAGTTTGTATTTCTAAGTGATGGCTTAATTTGCTTGTGAAGTTTGGATTTAAGTGAGGCACTTACAAAATAACAACAGGTTTAACAAGATGATCTCCAGAGTTCCTTCTAGTACTAACCCTCTGTGATTTCTTTCAGGGAAATATTTGCCACCCCCTCTTCCAAATATCAAAGGATTTAAGAAAACAAAGCACGGATTTGTCCATAAAGGTAAGGCATTCAGTCAAATTTTAATTTAACAAGGTGTTTTGGGTAGTATTCTTCATAAACAGCACAAAAAAAGGTCCAGCAAAGAAATATCCATTTCTTATAGACCCAGAGTTATAAGCCTATATTAACTTGCAAAATTCTACACTTCAGAATATAAAGCAAGGATTCAGGTTAACTGGGCCAAGCAGGATAGAAATTTAATTTTAGAGTGAATCTTATGGGAAAGTTGTCATCCAGGTAGCTAGGAAAGGTATTCTTACATATCTTTTGCCATCTGATATGCTAACAATTATGTATCTCAAATGAAGTTAGCTTAATGTTATTCAAATTAAAAATGTTCTTCTCCAGAGCTATTTCTTGAATGACTGAGTCCTAAAATAGAACAGATTTGTCTTCAGATGAGAGCTTCTGGGGGGGAACCGAAATGGAGAAATCACCACAACCCACTGTTGTTCAGGAAACCTAAGCCCAAGTTAGCCTATGGAGAAAGAGATGCCTGTTGACACTGAGTATGGAGTAAGGGCAGGGGAGCATGCTATATTGGGAGAATTCTAGGACAATGGAACTAAAGAGTGAGGCTATGAATCTGGGCAACAACAGGACCAACACCCATATGTAAGCTGCCCTGCCCATTAGCAAAATATGGGAAGAGGTGCTGTCTGGAAATTTTTTCATTGACTTTGGAGATCTAGGTCACAAATCTAGAAATGACTAGAGACACACACCTGGGGATGATGTTCCTAGGTGTTGTATGGCTGCAAGTTCCAGGCAGAACCTTGACTGCAAAGCAAGCAACAACAAGTTCAGAAGCAAACAGTAGCTTTTGAACTCTGACCCTAGAAGCTTAATGGGGTCTCAGTTTCTGCTTCCAATACATACTGAGGTTTGTAATGGAACAACTTGACCAAAGGGGAACCCATACAGTTTTCTAATTATCAAGGCCAGCAGTACTCTACTGGAATGGTAAAGAGGGGCAAGTATGCACACTCCCAAACTCAGGAACTTGAGGAACTTAAACCACAAGTTTAGTGTTCATACATTGCTCTGAATCAGCACACTTGAGAACCCCAAAAGCTTATAGGTTTCCAGCCTGAGCTGTTCGTGAGATCCTCAAATATCACAAAACTCAACACCTCCAAGAAAGTAGGAAAAGGATAATGAGACAAAATTTCAGGCCAGAAATTTCCCCAAGAAGTATACATAGTATGGGTACCAACACATGATCTGAAATCAGGCTAGAAAGGTAGAAGTCTAGAAGACTGAGTCAATAAAGAATGCTATTCTGAAGGTTTATTATGATGACAGGAATGCTAAAGAAAGAAACTCAGGGAGTAGGGGGAGCAACAACTCCAAAACATTCTATAAAATCCAAATAAAAATATGGTTGGGCACAAGGCAAACTAGAATTTATGGAATAGATGACACAGGAAGTTTTTTTCTTTTTCTTTTTGAAGATCTAGAATTATTTTCAAAATTACATCAGAGTGCTGGAGGAAAAAATAAGAAAAGAAATTAGAGCTATGTAACAAAGATTTAGAAAGAGAATTAAATAGCATGGAATAAGAGGTAAAAATGTTATGCAAAACAAATGTCATGAGGCAGAGCCAAGATGGCAGAGAAAAGCAGGAACTTCCCTGAATTCTCCCCCAATGTCCTCCAAATACCTGTAAAAAAATGACTCTAAACAAATTCTCGAGCTACAGAACCCACAAAATGACAGAGTAAAATAAATCCCCAATCCAAGACAACCTGAAAAATCAACAGGAAATGTCTTTCGCACTGGGCAGGGAGTGGAGCATAGTCTGACATGGACCACAATGGCAGAGATGGGCCAAAGCAGGCTGCAGACAACTGAATCATTGGCAGCTGTGGCAGTTTCCAGACTTCTCAACCCACAAATGCCAAAAAGGTCAGTGTGAAAGCTCTATGGGACCTGGGTGAGAGAGGAGCACAAAGTCTGACTGGGTGCTGTCTCAGCCTCAGGGCAGTAGTGGCAGCAACAGCAACATCAGCTGCAGAGGCTGCTTTGCAGAGCTCTAGACCCACAAACAGTGCAGGGCGTGGGGGGGGGTCAAGCAACTGATACAAAACCCTAAAGCCTGGGACAGTACACCCACCTCCACCCCCACCACATTGGAAGCAGAGCCCTACCTTAACAAAGAATTAGAAAGTGAAATGTTTGACTGGGAAGATGAGTAAACATCATAAAAGAATTCAGACTATGGAATCTTACTTTGGTGATAAGGAATATCAAAGTATATATAACCATAGGAGGACAGCAGAGCCAAAGCTCCTACATCAAAAGCCTCCAAGAGGAATATGAATTAGACATAGGCCATAGAGGGGCTCAAAATGGATTTCAAAAATTGAGTAAGAAAAGTAGAGGAAAAATTGGGAAGAGAAATGAGAATGATGGAAGAAAATTTAAAAAACTGAGTCAACAGTTTGCTAAAGAAGACCCAAAAAATACTGAAGAAAATAACACCTTAAAAAATAGACTAACCCAAATGACAAAAGAAGTCCAAAAAGACAATGAGAGGAAGAATGCCTTAAAAAGCAGAATTAGTTAGATGGAAAAGGAGGTTCAGAAGGAGAAGCCAAGATGGCAGAGTAGAAAGATACACATATGCTAGCTCTTACACCACAGCCCATAAAATACCTGTAAAGAAGAACTCTCAACAAATTCTAGAGCAACAGAAGCCACAGACCAACAGAGTGGAGATTTCTCTTCTGGAGAGACTGGAGAAACTGATGGGAAAGTTCTGTCATACACCCAAAGTGGAGCAGAGCCCAGCCCTGCCTTGGCCATGCAGAACCGAAAGGAACAGATCTGAGCAGGCTTCAGGGACAGAATCTCCAGCAGCAGCACAGATCCCTCCACCCACAGGTGCCAAAGATCAGTGAGAGGATCTTCTCGGCTGTCCGAGAGGGGAGTGGGGTGTCCCCATAATTCAGACCCCCTCAGGAGGCAGCAGTAGAGGCAGCAGTGGATGGGGATCCCAATGCATGCAGTAGCCCACATCCATTGTTGAAGGTCTCATTGTAAACCCCCTGAGGGAACTGAGCCCTGTGTGGTGGCCGTGCCTCCACCTGAGTAGCTGATCTTAATCTCACACTGAATAGAAGCCCAGCCCCTGCCTAAAACCCCTGAGGCTAGGGAGCAGCTCATCTGAATCTCAGCCCCCAGTACTGGCTTGGCTGAACTGGAGGCCAGGTGGTTGTGGAGAGGAAACTCAGAAGTCAAGTAACTGCCTGGGAAAATGCCCAAAAAAGGGAAGAAAAAATAAGACCATAGAATGTTACTTTCTTGGGGAACAGGTGTCTCCTCCCATCCTTTCAGATGAGGAAGAACAAGGCATACTGTCAGAGGAAGTCAAGGCCTCTGCCTCCAAAGGGAACTCAAATTGGGCTCAGGCAATAGCAGACCCTAAAAAACAAGTTAGCAGCTTACTAAAGGAGAAACAAAAAAATGCTGAGGAAAATAATAGCTTTAAAAAGAGGCTAACTCAATTGGAAAAAGAGGTCCAAAAAGTCAATGAGAAGAAGGAGGTTTTAAAAAGCAGAATTAGCCAAATGGAGGAGGAGGTTCAAAAGCTCACTGAACAACATAATTCGTTGAAAGAGAGAATTG
>CM053771.1:107021450-107071276 GCA_028658325.1 Potorous gilbertii
GTGCTATTTTCTTCAGCATTTTTTTGGGCCTCATTTATTAAGGTATTGACCCATTTTTCATGCTTTTCTTGCATCTCTCTCATTTCTTTTCCCAGTTTTTCCTCCACCTGTCTGACTTGATTTTCAAAATCCTTCTTGAGCTCCTCCATGGCCTGAGCCCGTGGGGTATCTATTTCAGATATTTGGGATACAGAGGCTTTGACTCCTATGTCTTTACCTGATGGTAAGCAGATCTCTTCCTTGTCAGAGAGGAATGGCGCAATCATCTGGTCACCAAGAAAATAACCTTCTATGGTCTTATTTTTTTTCCCTTTTCTGGGCATTTTCCCAGCCAGTTACTTGACTTCTGAGAGTCCTCTCCACCCCCCCCCCTTCCCCCGGCCTAGGTCTGCCCAGCTAGTCCTTGGGGTCTGAGCCTCAGGGCTTTTGGCCTGCCTGCTATTCATGGGAGCTTATCTGCTGGTGCTCAAGTGGGGACAGGGCCGCCTCCCAGGCTCAGTTCCCTCAGGGGGTTTATGCAGAGACCTTTTGTAATGGAGCTGCTGTCAGAGCTCCTGCCTGCTCTGGGAGCCTCTGGCCTCAGCTGCCTCTGCCTCTGCCGAAGTGGCTGCCTCACGAGGGGGTACAAGTCCTGGAGATACCCCCCTCCCCTCTCAGCCCGTCTCTCTCACTGACCTGTGAGTCTGTGGGTGGAGGGACCTTTGCGGCCGCTGGAGATTCTGGTCCCTGAAGCCTGTTTGGATCTGCTCGCTCTTCTCAGTGCCACGTGGCTAGGGCAGGGCAGGACAGGATTCTGCTCCCATCCGGGGCGCGATGGACCTTTGGGATCGGCTTTTCAGGGCTCTCTGCAACGGAAATCTCCTTCACTGTGTTTCTGCACGGCTTCCACTGTTCCAGAATTTGTCAGGAGTTCTTTTTACAGGAAATCCATGGGCTGTGGGTTCAGAGCTAGCAAATGTGAGTCTTTCTACTCCACCATCTTGGCTCTGCCCCCTCTCCTCTCTACTCTTTAAGTCCCAAACTAATTCCTGTAGCTGGGGGGGAGGGGATGGGAGGATGTTACTGGTCTAGGTTTGATTTTATAATTTATTTAGTTATTAATTAACAAAAGGATAGAAGTTAATAGCCTGAATAGATTGATAGAATGTAAAATATATTAGATCTCTTTAATTATAGACTAGGAATGTAATGGAGACAGCCATTGAATGACATCTTTACAGAAATTCAGTATGTACTCGGGCATAAGATTCCACAGTTAAATATAGAAGAATAGAAATTGTAAGCACACATTTTACTGATCACAATAGAATAACAACAATAAATTAGTCCTTTGAAGAAAGAATTCAAACTTAAATGGAAATGAAGTCATTTAGTCCAAAAGAATTGATGGGTAAAACAGAAAACTCATAGCAATAATAAAATTTCTTCAACAAAAATGCCAAATATGAAAGAAAATTTTGGGAGGTTGCCAGATCAGTCCTTAGGGGAAAATTTACAAACTAGAATATAGTTTTATTTTTGTTTATTTTTTTAAACAGGGAGCTAAACTAATTTATTAGTATCAAAAACAAAAAAGAAAATTTGTAACACATGAAGATTTGTTTAAAAGAAAATAACAATTTATAACAGATGAAATAAAGGGAGTTAGTAGTAATTATTTTCCTCTCCTATATGACAACAAAACTGAAGACAAATCAAATGGATAAATGCTCAGGTAAAAGTATCAGAAATAAAGAATTCAAGAAGTTAATCTCTGAAGATTAATAAAAGAAATTACAAATTTAATCCTTAAAAAAATAAAACAGGAAGTGAATTTTAGGAAGTTCAAAGAAATGTGATATGATTGGCCCTCATATGGTGAGGTCCAGGACAACCACTCTTTACACTTACAAAACCTGGACATAATATGTAATAGCAGTTTCATACACAATTGACTTTTCTATTTTAAATATATACAAATATTTATTTTTGTTGGTATTTGTGAAGCACAGAAGTATAAAATACATTATTTATGTTTGAAAACAAATTAATGAAAGGGAAGAAGCTACTTAAGAACTAATTTTAGTTCAGTAGAAGGAAAATCCTTCACAAGTCTATTTCTATGCAACCTCAAGGCTGCAAGCCTCCTGGCCTGTGCCTGGTCTGTGAGAAGCTACAAGCCCTCTTTTCTTCCCAGGAACTATGACGAAGATCCTCCTTTCACTGTGGCTGCAATCTCTGATGTACTAGTGTTCTTCCTCACCCTGGGATTGCCACCCAGCACTGCAACCCAGATCTGAGGATGGGCAAATCCCCATCTTCTCTCTTTTCTTGTAGGGCAAGATAGATTTCTATACCCCATTACCTGTATTTCTTATTTCCTAATTGTATGCAAAAACATTTCTCAACATTCATTCTTAAAACTTTGAGTTCCAACTTCTTGCCCCTTGTCCCTCCTCCCCTATCCTCACTGAGAAGACAAGCAATTAAATATAGGCTATATATGTGTAGTTTTGCAAAAGACTTCCATAATAGTCATGTTGTATAAGACTAACTATATTGCCCTCCATCCTATCTTGCACCCCATTTATTCTATTCTCTCTTTTGACCTTGTCCCTCCCCAAAATGTTTACTCCAAAGTACTCCCTCATCCCAGTTGTCCTCCTGGTGTCAGTGGCGTGGGGTAGGGAGGAGGAGGCAAGTGGTGGTCTAGAAAAGTATCTAAAATCAGGATTCGGTTTAACAGTGAAATACAATCCAGAACACACATTGAAGGTAGAGTATAGCAAATACCCAGATGGACGATGACTTTACTTTCTTTTCCCATTAGTATCCTAGAACTACAGAAGGTCCCCCAGAAGGGAGCTCAGGGTTCATCTAGTACAGCGCCTGCCAGAAGAATGAAATTCCCTAGCATCCAGCCTCTGTTTAAAGACCAGAAGGGATGGAGAGCTCACTACCTGCTAAGGTGGCATGTTCTTCTTGGGGCAACTCTGTCTGCTAAGAAGCTTTGACTTGTAGGAACCTCCTCTTCCCTGCACCCTGAGCCCCCACTGGCTTCTATATCTATGATCTGGGATCAGACAAAGTAATAAGAAATCCCTGCCACAAATCTCTTCCACCCTAGTCCATCCTCCATTCAGTCTCAATGGGACTTTTCTAAAGCATTGGTCTGATCATGTCACTGCCCCTTCACACACAGTAACCTTCAGTGGCTCCCTATCTCTCCAGGATCAAATACAAAATGCTCTATTTTCCTTCAAAGCCCTTGGTAACAAGCCCCCTGCTCCCCTTTTCAGGATTCTTCTACCTCTAAGCTTACAGGTTTTCTCCCAGTGACACTGGCCCCTGAGCTGTTGCTCCCACAAGACAAGATATCTCTCAGACTGAGGTCTTTTCTCTGCCCCCCAGGCCTGGGATACTCTCCCTCCTCCACCTCCTCTTGTCTCTTGGTTTCTCTGATTTCTCTAAGTCCAAACTATAATCTCATCTCCAGGAAGTCTATTCTGATCCCTCTCAATTCTAGAACCTTCCCTCTGGTGATTGTTTGCTCCTTACCCTATAGATAGTGTGTTTGTGCATATTTGTTTACTTCTTGTCTTCCCCATTACACTAGGAGCTTTTCTGAGGGCAGGGACCGGCTGTCCCTTTCTCTGTATCCCCAGAGTTCAGTGCAGTGCCTGGGACATGTTGTGGTTGTTGTTCAGTTGTTTCAGTCATGTT
This sequence comes from Potorous gilbertii, assembly GCA_028658325.1. Lineage (NCBI taxonomy): Eukaryota > Metazoa > Chordata > Mammalia > Diprotodontia > Potoroidae > Potorous > Potorous gilbertii. Next base: position 107,025,153 of record CM053771.1, read on the forward strand.
CCACTCCTTGAGACACCATTTGGTTTTTCTCATCAAAGATTCTAGAGTGGATTTTCATTTCATTCTCCAGCTCATTTTACAGAAGCAAATAGGGTTAAGTGACTTGCCCAGGGTTACACAGTTAGTAAGTGCCTGAGGCCAGACCTGAACTCAGGAAGATGGTTCTTCTTTACTTTACAAGCATGGTATTCTAACTACTGTGCCACATAGCTGCCCTCTGGCACATAGCAGGTATATAATAAATGCCTATTGACTGACTGACCATGTGAAGGAGAGTTCAGGTACCCCTGCTGAAGGGCAGTGAAAGTTTACAAAACTCCTTCCTCAGTTAATCAAATTGCACCTGAGTAGTCTCAGGAGCATGAATAGAGAAACAAGCACTGGAGAGTTTTACAGCCTCTTCCTCCCATCCTGGGTCAGGGTTACCCAGCAGGAACATCTGTAATGATGGTCATGTTGACTTTGCTCAATTCTCTGTAGTTGAGAAGAAGCTGCTGGGTGTCACGTGCTTTCCTCATTGGCGGCACAGGGTTTTATAAGGGGAGCTAGGAGAACACAAAATTCCAGCTTCCATCTCCATCACTCTATTTCACCCACCTGAGGATCCAGCATTATTTGGTGGGATCCATGGGATGGTTCTGGCTTCTCTGAAGATTTCCATCTGGTCCTCCTCACTATCAGCTGCATAGAGGTTTCCAAAGGGGCTCCAGCAGATCCTGCCTCCCAAGGGCCCAAGATATTCCTTTCCTTCAAGGCCTCCCCTCTATGACATCTGATGGGTGATCAAAGAAGGGGGTGGAGGCTTTAGAGGATGCCCCAGGTTTGGGGGAAATAGGGGGTCCCTACTGCTCTGATGTTCAGCTTTACTGTCATGTCTATAGGCTGGCCACTAATTGCTTTCTTAGCAATCCCATGTTTGAGAAGGCACAGCCAGAACTCTGCCCAGAAGAAGGCATCATTGCCCTCTGCTCCCTCAGTGTGTTGCCAGGTTCTGTGGCTTCTCTGTCCATTCTCAGACCACCTAATTGAACTGAAAATAGGCTTTTGTTTTTATTCAAACTACAGCTTTCCCAACATCTTGTTCAAATTTCACCAGCTGATCAGGCTGTGCATGGGCAATAGTGTGTCTGGGAGAGACCTATGGCTAACCTCTGAAGCTATTCTGATGGGGCTTGCCCCAGCAGGTATGATCTCACACCCAGCTCCCCTGGGTTGGGCACAGTATGTGGCAGACCATTGAGGGGGCACAGATCCAATCTGGCAGAACTTCAACAGCTTCAACCCCTCTCTAGCAGATTCCCTAGCTGGGACCAGGCTGTGGGGAGACCCCAGCTCTCTGGGGACAGTGGCTAACTCTTCATCTCAGCCACCTAAACAGGGACAAAGGGTGATCCATCCTGAGACTCTAACTGACTTCACTGACTCTGGAGCAGGTCATCCTCAGTGAGCTCCCCTAGGGAATCCCATGCAATGTCTCATCTTTGGCTCCCTGAGATCAGGCCCATGGCTCCAGGGGCTCATCCTGTATTGAAACTCCTCCTACAAGTTGTTCAGAGCCTTGGAGCTGAATGAGTCTCCATCCCCTGCTCCCTCAGTAGAGGGAAGCCCTCCTGAATCTTTTGTCTGAACCATCAAGGGATGCTTCCCGGGCTCATACTTCTGCTCTCCTCATGCCTCATGGCTCTTGTTTCTAGGCTGGAGCAGAGATCATATAGTGTCCTAGCAGAGTCCATTGTCTCCAGTCACACCAGAAGAGATCTCTGTGTTTGTGCTGAGACCAGCTCCAGAGCTTCCCTTGGCCTTCTTTGTGGTTGTCCAGTTGTACAATTGTGTCCAACCCTCCATGGCCCCAAGGACTTTTATCCATGGGCTCTTCTTTGAAAAGCCCCTGGAGCCGCTGATATTTCCAACTCCAGTGTATCCCCATTGTATAAATGAGCAACTGAGACTAAGGAGGGATAAATGACTTGCTCAGGGTCACACAGCTGGTCAGTGTCTGAGGCCTGATTTAAATTCTGGAAGATGGGTCTTCCTGCCTCCAGGTCCAGAACTCCATCACCTCAGTCACCTCGCTGCCCTGGCCTTCCTGACAAGAGTTCTTTCTTCAGTTGTTGACTGTGCTAGGATAGTTCCCTTTCAGTGTGATGCTGCTGGTGCTCCAACTTCTCCAGGATGGTCACCAAAGTCAAAGTAATGCTCAAACATGGTGCTTCTTTTTCTCTCTCTAGCACCCTCCTCCAACACCATGGATATAACCTCTCTGCATGAGTGGGAGCTGCTCCCTGCTCCGCTGAGGGAATTTCCCATGAGGGGCAGACTGGACCCTTGGCATGCCATTCACAGAGCCCTGTCTGCCAATCCTAGATGACCCAACACTCTGTATTCATACTGGCTTTCCTCCAAGTAAACCATGATGTGACCACGAAGCAATGCAATTTCATTCCAATTTCTGTCTATATCAGTATTAGAGCTGGGCCTAACACCAGTACCCTGTTAGTTCAGGTTTGCTGTTGTAACAAATTGAGGAACTGGGAAGCCATTGAACAGGGAGGCTTACTTAACCTTCACGTAGCAAGGGGATGCAGCAAGGATAGAATGCCACCTAACTTCCCTAGACATCCTCATCCTCAGTCTCCTACTAGTATTGTCTCCACATAGAAGCAGTTCTGGTAAGCAAGGCACAGAATGGTCATTCTGCTCATCTGGAGATTTCTACAAAGTGGGAGGGGCTGTGATCTCACCTTTCATGCCCTCAAATGAACAGGAAGTCACATTAAACACAGTCAGAGAAAGCTGATTGTTTAGCTCAGGAAAATAAGAAAAAGGGGAACAAGAGGAGGGCACATGCAGCCTTTGCAGAAAACTGGGAAAGAGTTTTTGGAACTAGTGTCTGTGATAAAGGCCTCTTTTCTAAACTATAAAGAGAACTAAGTCAAATGTAAAGAATACAAGTCATTCCCCAATTGATAAAACAGGCAGTTTTCAGAGGAAGAAATTAAAGCTATCTATAGTCATATGAAAGAATGCTCTAAATCATTGGTTAGAGAGATGCAAAGCAATACACTTCTGAGGTATCAAACCATACCTATCAGCTTGGTTAACATGACAAAACAGGAAAATAGGAACTACCGAGAAATTTCTCTGTCATCCAGCAAAGCCCAGGTGCCTCAGCCCAGGGCCGGACCATATGTTCAGAGCCAAGGGAGGTGCCCTAGTCCAGCAAAGTGGGGGAACCTCAGATCCCTCTCACAGCAATCACCAGAGGGTCTGGTGAGTAACCAAAGGACTAAAGGCCTAAGGACAGGGCCTTCTCTTACCTCTGCATCTCAGTAATTTTCTGTGGTATAAGAAATCGATCATGAAGATGCCAATGAAGACCACAGGGTTTACAGCAACATTTGTTATAGCAAGTGTTTTCTGGGGTATAAGGAGATTCTTGGAAAATACACCCCAAATTTCATTACTTTGAAAATCAGAGAAGGAAAGCTGTGGTCCTGGATCCCTGTGGCACAGATTAGCAGTGAGCATATAAAGGGCATCAGGATTCAGAAAATTCTGGGCAAAGATAGAGGCTTTGTGCATGGATGATGCAGTCTTCTTCCTCCTCTACCAGCCTCTAACCATCCTCACCAAAATCAAGCTTCCACAGGACTTCAGAGAACAGAATGTAACAATTGGAAGAGAGTTTATAGAGAATCTAGCCAAGCTGCCTCAGTTTACAGAGAGGAACATGGGAGACAGAGGCCTTTTGTCCTTCAGTTTGTAAGTGCTAGAGCCAGGACTGAAGTCTGGGTCCGCTGACTCTCAATTCAGGTCTTTTCCTACCATCTCATAGCTGTGTCTTTATAGATTCAGAGCCTTTCAGGGGATGATGGGACCGTAGGTGACATATAGTCCCAGGTCTCCTGATTCCAGAGGATGTTCCTTTCTTTTGAAGTTCATTCTGGGTTTAGTTCTTACATCCCCATTGAGAAATTCTCTGGCTCTTACCTGAGCAGCCTGGACTCCAGCAACCCTAGGGGCAGCCCTCCACTAAACTGTCACCCTGGTCCATTGCCCCTTCTGGACCTTGGTTTGACCACCAATAAAATGAGGGGACTGGGGGCAGCAGTATGATACAGGAGAGAAGAAACAGCCCAAGCCTTGGAAAATCAGAAGATCCGGTTTCAAATTGTGACTGTGTCACTTGGTGGCTAATTGAACTTGGACGGGTCACTGGGCTTCAGTCTCTTCCTGTGAAAACAGAGGATGGACCTCTGAGGTCCCTTTCAGAGATAATATTCTTCAAAGATAAAGGAGTCTCTATCAGTGACTTTTAGTGACCTTCCCTCCCTGCAACCTCCCAGGAGCCCAGTACTTCACTGCCATCATCAGTAACAAGGACAATAGAGTCAAGGGAGGAGCCATGAGATTGGACAGTTATGGTGGGGCACCAGGGAGCCATGGAAGTTTCTTGAGCATCTAAAGTGACATGACCACAGCTGTGTTTTAGGGAGATGAATCTGACAGCATGGGCAAGATGGATTGGTGGAAGGAGATCATGGAGACCCTCCTTTGAAACAGAAGTGGAAGCTGAATTTGGAGTCAGGAGAACTGGGGTCAGATCCCATGTATGGTCCTTCTCAGGCACTCACAGTAAATATGTCCCTTTGGTGTGGTGGGCCTCAGTTTCTCAAATTGTAAAAGAGTTTTAAATTAAATGGAAAGGTCCCTTCTACCTGTAATGTCAGATTGAAACTACTCTGTTCTAGAGAAGGGGAGATTTTGATGGGGCTAATTTATTCTGAGTTGTAACAACAGCCAGAGGGATATTGGATGATGCCAAAAGTCAGGGTTAAACTTGATCCCTAGTCCAGAAATATAATCCCTCCTTTCTCAGGACTCTTCCAAAAATGTTTCAGAGGAGAATTTTTCTATCAAGTTAATACATGACCCTACTGAGAGTCATGCATGGGCCTACCCAGGCCTGTCCCAGGCCCTTAGTGTAGCGAAAGGGCAGGAAAGAGAAGTCAAATAATGCAAGCCCTGCTACTGAGGAGCTCAGGGTGTAGGTGGGGATATTAGCTTTACTGCTGTAAAGACATTTGTGAGCCAGATGACACTGCAGGGTTTGCTCATGGAGCACAGAAAGATAGCCCTCCGACTGCTTAGAGACCCATCTCTGACTTCCACCAGATGAACTAGTGTCCTGGGTCAGGGGCCTGATTTCTTCCTTGTGGTCTCAGAGGCTGATATGGGAACGAGATAGAAGTGTGAGGGAGGCCTATTTAGCCTTCCTGCTCAGGTGAGCTGGCCCAGGTGGCAGGGGCTGCCCCAGGAGAGGCCAAGGAGAGACTTGTCTGAAATAATGGAGAGGGAAATGAGAAGAACCAAGACAGCAACAGGGTTTGAAGAATAGCTTGGAGAGACTCAGTTGTTTTGGGTATGAAGGAAGATGTTATCAGCACCCAGAGAAAGAACTGATAAGTGGAAGTAAGTAGAGAATGATTTTACATATTTATGTGTGTGTGTGTGTGTGTGTGTGTGTGTGTGTGTGTGTGTACACATATTAGTGTCTAATGATCGCCATCTGTAGAGTGAGGGGTGGAGAAGGAAAGTGAAAGGCAAAAAAGCTACATAATTACATATTTCAAATGAATCATAGATTTGCAATCTGATGTGCCGTCACCGTTTTCCCCCAATTCTACTATGTTACAAAAAGGCTTGTTTTATTTCTTAAGTTGAGAATAAAATATATTTTTAAAAATGAGAAGGGGTCAAGGCTTCCTTCTCCTGAAGGTCTGCAGCCAGAGCCTAGATGACCATGTGCCCTGGATGTTTCAAACATTTCAGGATTTTCCTTTCAAATACTGGTTGGACCAAGTATTCTCTAGCTCCCTTACATCCCTGAGGAAGCTGAGTCCTATTGAGACAGTCCAGTGTCAGCCTGAGTGGGAGTCCTCCCTTCCCCTCCTTCATCCTTAGAACACCTCTGCACCATCACTCACTCTTCACTTCCTCTGGCTGCAGAAGGAGAGGCCTCCCTGCTCATCAAGACTGATTCCTCTCCCTGTGCCACTGACTCTGTGCCCTTTTCTCCTTCCCTCCCCTAGGACCCTGTTCCATATTCCTCCCCTCTCCCACTCATTTTCTGGGTCTCTTTTTCCAGTGGCCTGAAGCTTTCCATGGTGTTTTTCCCCCACCCAGTAACTATCCCTTCACTGCTAAAATTGGGGGCAAAATGGCCAACACTCAAAAAATCTTAAGGGAGAAATGGAATGGGCCAAAAAAAGAAGCAAGTAAAAGCTTTTTCAATGGAGGGGAAAAAGGGGGAGGTGAGAGTGGAAAAGTGAAGCTTACTCTCATCACATTAGGCTTAAGGAGAGAATAACATGAACACTCAGTTTGGTATGAAAATCTATCTTACACCACAGGAAAGTAGGGGAGAAGGGGAGAAGAGGGGTGTGGGGGTGATGATAGATGGGAGGGCAAATGCGGGGAGGGAGTAATTAGAAGTAAATACTTTTGGATAGGGATAAGGTTGTAAGAGAGAATAGAATAAATGGAAGGCAGGAGAGGATAGAGAGAAATATGACTTTCACAACATGACTTTTATGGAAGGTTTTTGCATAACTACACATGTATAGCCTAGAATTGCTTGCCTTCTCAGTGGGGTGAGGAAGGAGAAAGGAAAGGAATTTGGAACTCAAAGTTTTAAAAACAAATGTTAAAAATTGTTTTTACATGCAACTGGGAGATAAGAAATGCAGGTAATGGAGTATAGAAATTTATCTCTCCCTATAAGAAAACAGAAGAGATGGGGATAAGGGAAGGGAGAGTTGTGATAGAAGGAAGGGCAGAATGCATGGTGTCTTGGGGGTGGGGGGAGGGGAGAGATGGGGAGAAAATTTGGAACTCAAAATCTTGTGCTAATGAATGTTTAAAAATGGAAATAAATTAATTAAAATAATATATCTGAGGCTGTGTCAGAACTCAGGTCTGTGCTGCCTCCTACCCAGTGGGCCACCTCTACTGCCTCTTCTCTCTCTGATAGTAGTAGTAGTCAACTTCATCCTCATAAAACTAAAGCTGTATTAGAAATAGGGGCTGGTATTTATCCCCAAATCATCTGCTTAAGGTTAGGGATTCCCCACCATTTGATACTCAGTCACATAGATCCCTTAGACATTGGGAATCTCACTTATTTCATATAAAAAGCTCATCTTTCCCTGCAAACCCTGACTTCTTCCAAAGGTCCTTCCTTGTATTGAGGACACCACTGTTCTCTTCATCCATTGAGTGTCATAGCCCTGGTGTCCTCCTCATCTGCTCCCACATAGGCAGGCTCTTGTGATTTCTTGATATTTCTTCCTCCACAATATTTATCACTTCCTACCTGTCCCTTCCACTCAGGGAGCTCCCACCCTCATTCTGCCCTCCTCATCTTTCCCTTAGAATACCTGCCATGGCCTCTCACTGGTCTCATGTCCAGTCTCTCCCCTTCCCATCCATCCTCCATTCAGTTGCCAAAGTATTTTTCCTGAAGGGGAGGTCTGATTTTGTCATTCCCAGCTCTAGAAACTTCAATGGCTCCCAGGTACTTCTAGGATCAAATGCAAGTGCTGCCATCTTTGTACACCCTCCAAATCTGGCCCCAACCTCCCAGACCCCAGCCTTACCCTTGCTTTCCTTCATATGTACTATGCTCCAGTCATACTGGCCTTATTCTTCTCACACATGACAATGCTTTCCATCTCCCCACCTCTGTGTTTTTGCACTGGCTGTACCTCCTGCCTGGAGTGCTTCCCCTCCTCCCCTCTGCCTCTTGCCTGCCTTGGCTTTGTTTCAGACTCAGCTAAATTTCTCCATCTGTAGGAGGCCAGTCCTGGTTCTCCCTGCCTCACACCTGCTCCTGGTTCCCCTCAGGATGCCTCCATTGACCTTTTCTTCTCTCTGACATCTGCTGCTCTTTGTTAGTTGTTTCTCTCATCTCAGTGATAGCAAACACAGGGCGGCAGTTTGTGGCTTTTCTCCTTCCCCCCAGTGCTTACCACAAAGCCTGTCACATGGTGGTAAAAGAAGTCACATTCCCAGGCCCTGCTATGTGCCAGGTGCTGCAGTAAACAATTTACAATTATTATGTCACTTAATTGTCACAGCCAGCCAGGTAGTAATAGCATACTGACCGCCATAACAATGCTTGATATTACTACTCATAGTAACTGCAGTTTGTATTCATCTCCGTTTGCCATGTCCTCTTTTGGTCTCCTGACGTACTTAGTTCTTCACTTCACATACCAGTCCTCAATGGGTGGCAGGAAACAGCAGCAGGTGAATGTCGACTTAGCTTCAGGCCTGCAGGAGTTCCAATTCTAATTTGAGCGTTCATCTTTCTGACTCCAAGCCCAGTCTGCTCTGCACCATGCTGCTTAGCTGCCTAGACCAGTGACTGAAAGGGACACAGAGGATAATTCGTAAATTAAGCCCTGTGGAGGACAAAGGGACTTGCCAGGTCCCACAGGCACTAAGTCTCAGGCAGGATTTGAGTACAGCTCCTCTGACTCCAGAGAACAGACCTTTCTCTTCCTGATGGGATGAAATCTCTCCTCCTTTCTGACTGAGAAGGAGAGTTGAAGACTGTTTATTATTCAGCAGAAACCAAGGTGAGTCACAAAACTCTGCAAAGGAGGTCCCTGTCCAACTTCTGGGAGGACTGGGGAAACCCTTTTCTTGGCAACGGCTTTGTTGGAAAGGGCTAGTGTTCATTTTCATTATGGTCACTCTTCTCTGGACTGTAGCCTTGTCTCAGAAACTTGGGAAGTGCAGCTGGGTCCGTTGTTAATCATCCCCTCTGACCACAAGGTCTAATGAGATGGGGAATCTACACTCTTGAGGCCACATGTGGCCTTCTAGGTTCTCAAGAGTGGCCTTTTGACTGAGTCTTAGGTTTACAGAACAAATCCTTTTATTAAGGGATTTGTTTTGGGAAGTTTGTATTCAGTCAAAAGGCCATACTTGAGGACCTAGAAGGCCACATATTGCCTCAAACCTGCAAGTTCCCTCCCCTTCCCCTTCCCAAAGAGGTAGATTGAATTGTAAGAGGAAGCTTAGGAGGCAGTCTGGCACACTGGACAAAGGACCAGTCTTGGGCTCATGTCCTGACTGTGCCACGTGGGAGCTGTGTAACCTTAGGGAATTACTTTCTCCTGTGTCTCATTTTCCTTAAATAGTAAATGGAATTGGCACATGAAAATGCCCTGGTGGGAAATGATGTTTTTAGTAATTCAGTCGATTCTGACTCTTGGTGACCTCATTTGGGTTCTCTTGGAAAAGAAACTAGAGTGGTTTCCTATTTCCTTCTCCAGCTCATTTTACAGATGAGGAAACTGAGGCAAATATGAGTAAGTGACATATAGCTATGACCATCACAGGCCAGATTTCAAACCAAGAAGAGTCTTCCTGACTCCTGTCCCAGCACTCTATCCACTTTACCACCTAGCTGTGCCAATTGGTGCATAGGGGTAAATAAAGGGTTAGTTCCTTAATTCTCTCTTTTCCTTCCACAGAGGCAGACATGGTACAGTGGGTGAGGTGCTAGGCCTGGAGCTAGTATGGCCCAAATCCAAACCTGACCTCAGACATGCAGTAGATGTGTGATGATCATGAGAGCACGTTAGTTTCCAGGACGTTGTTTAGTGTAAAGATTAAATAAGATAATTGTGATGCATATAAGCACATTGGTGCTTAATAAAGGCTTATTTCCTTCCCTCCCTTCATCCTTCCCTTCTTCCTAATTCTGCCTTCCAGGGTTGTTGTGAGGCCAAAGCTGTGCAGTCCTGAGAGCACTAGAGAAATGGGAGCTCCTGAGAAAGGGAAAACCAGACCTCTCCTCTCTGTTCGATCCTCACTAGCCAGGGTCTCCTGTCCCTCCATCATGCCCTTACCCTGCTCCTCTGAAACCTCCTATTCCTACTCAAAGTGATCCACAATGTCCCCACTCCACCTCCCTCCTCCAGGCCCCATCTCCCACCTTCTACCATCCTGTCTTTATTGTTAAAGATGTCAGCCATGAAGTGGCCTCTGATCTGGAATTCCCTGCCCCTTGTCCTGCTGCTGCTCCTGCCCTGCAGTCCTCAGCCCTGGCTTACCCTCACCATGTGCTCTGTCTGCTTCTGCTCCTGTGCTACTGAGAAAGTCCCCCCACCATCCTAACTCCATCCCCTGCCCATTCTTATCTAATTAGCAATTTCTCCCTTAAAGTCATAGGACAATCCTTTCTTGTTCATGGACTCACTATCCCCCTCATTTACCTCTCTCCTTTAGCCTCATGCTATCCCCAGACCCTTGTCACTGTTTTCTGCAAATTCACTAGATGCATTCCTGTGTCCTCTCCTTCTTGCTCAAGTCTGACCCAGGCAGGGTGCTACTTGCCAAAGCTAAACCTTTCAGTTGTGCTGTTCATCCCAATCCTTCTGATCTCTCCTAAGGGTTTCTCCAATAATGAAGGACAGCCCAAGTCTGAGAGTCTTCTTGCCCATCATATATACCTAATAAAGCCAGGGACGTGAAGCAAATCATGCAAAAGGATCTTTTCTTCTTAATTTTGGGACCTGCTCAGAGTTATTTCCTTGGTAACCTTCAAAGGTAATTGTACTTCTGAAGGAAAAAGTGGTGCCTCACATGCAGACAGCCCTTTGTGTTTGTTAAGGGTCAACCTTTGAAAAGGTGGAATTGCAGACGACAATCAGGAACTGATGGGAGGAAAATGGACTTTCTAATGTTGAATCAGAGTGACTTGGGACCCAGATATCCATGTGATCTATACCATTGCATTGTGTACCTTCAACATGTTAGGTAATTGCTTTAGAGCAAAAGGCACAAAGAGAAAAACAGCACTTCTGAACCTCAAAGATTGTGCTTACACCTTGGTAGCAGGATGAAGTAAGGTAAAAAATAAAAATGAAATAGAAAATAGGATAATCATAGAATTAAATAATAATAATAAATGTGTGTTCGTCCTTGGTTGCTGAAGAAGACCATTCCATCAGAGAAATCATGACATGACTTCCACTTGACTTTATTTTGAGTGAGGGAGGTCACCAGCCTCACTTCTCCTCCAGAGCCATCTGAATCCAGTGACCAGACATTCAACAGGATGACTGGATGACTGGAGATGACCCAGGAAGAGGCAGTTGGGGTTAAGTGACTTGCCCAAGGTCACACAGCTAATGAGTGTCAAGTGTCTGAGGTGAGATATGAACTCAGGTTCTCCTAACTCCTGCACTGGTGCTCTGTCCACTGCACCACCTAGTTGCCCCAATAATAAATAATGAAATAATTTTAAAAAAACCAAAATAGAAAGAACAAAACATTGGTAGGCTAGACTTAGCTGCCTGGGTAGTTTCCCATCCCGGGAAACAGACCTAATATTGGTATTGCTGGGTCAGAGGGTATAGTCAGTTGAATAACTCTTTGGACAAAATGCCTCATCTCTCTACAGAATGGTTGGATTAGCTCACAGATCCACTGGAAATGAATTTTTCCACATCCTTTCCAACATTGGTCACTTTCCCCTTCTATCAACTTAGCCAATCTAAGGGGTATAAAATGATATCTCAAGCTTGTTTTAATTTGCATTTTTCTCAATAATGATTTAGAGATTTTTTTATATGACTATAAATGGTTTTGATTTTTTCATTGAAAAAATCATATCCTTTGACTATTTATCAACTGGGGAATGGCCGGCATTCTTATAGATTTTGCAGAGTTCTTGATATTTTGAGCGGTGACACCTTTTTCAGAGGAACTGTCTATAAAACTTTTCTCCAGGTTTCCCCTTTTGTTCCACTCCTGGAAACACTTTTTTATTTGTACAAACCCTTTCTCATTTAATAGAATCAAAATGGTCACTTTCACATCTCACAACGCTCTCCATCTCTTGTTCATAAATTGTTCACTGAAGTGGTAACCTTGATAGGCAATTTGTTCCGTGTTCTTCAAACTCTCTTGTAATCTCTCCCTTCTCATCTAGGTCATGTATCCATTTTGACCTTGCCTTGGTACATGGTGTAAGATACTGGTCTGGGCTAATTTTCTATCAGATTGCTTTGCAGTTTTCTCAACAATTTTTTTCCAAACAATCAATTCTTATCCAAAAAACCTAAGTCTTTACACTTGTCAAACACTAGGTTACTATATTCAGTTGCTACAGTAAATTGTTTGTCTGCTCCGTTCCATTGATCTTCCTTTGTATTTCTTAACCAGTGCCAGAGAGTTTTGATAAATACTGCCTTGAGATATAGTTTAAGGTTTGGTACTGCTAAACCTCTGTGAATATTTTTCCGAAGTCTATGCCTATGACTGAAAGATTGTGGTATTTAATGCCCCTTTTCTCACTTTTTATTCTTCTTGACTTTTGAGCTGCCTTTGACCCTTTAGATCATCTCTCCTCCTTGCCTCTCCCTTCTCTCGAGGGTTTAGGGACATTGCTCTCCCTGGTTCTCCTGTCTGGCTGCTCCTTCTCAGGCTCCTTCTCAGGCTCAGCTGGATCTTCATTGATGTCTCACTCAATAATCGAGGTGCCCCCAAGACTTCTTCCTGAGTACTCTTCTCTTTCCTTTCTATGCTTTCCCACTTAGTGTTCTTGACACCCATGGATTCATTGATGATTTCTATGAAGATGATTCCCAGCCCTGTTCTGTCTCCTGAACTCCAGTCTTCTTACCCTTCTTTCTCCCCCATGAAATGTATGATCCAGCTCTCCTGGCCTTGAGACTGTTACTCCATCCTGACAGTCATCATTCAGACCTGAGACTCTGAGGGAGTCAAAGACAAGAAGCTGCTGCCATCCTTAAGCTAAATCTTTGCCCCAGCTGAAAGAGCTTTTGATTCCATGGAGATGAAGCAAGCATTCTGAGAGAAAGGACATGAAGGCCTGCAGTTGGGAGTGGACTTGACCAGGTCTGCCTCCTACACTTGGGTCCCACTCCCTTGTCCCTTGGGTGGCTGCCCATTCTTTCCCTTGCTAGAAACCAGGTGCATTTGTGGGAAAGTGTGCCCCTGGTATAGTGGAGGGAAAATGATTTGGAATGGGTTCTACTTATGAAGTTTGAGTTAATAGTTTATTGCAGCCCTGAGTTTGGTGTCTGATTGCTAATGTGGAAGGACATAGATAGAGGCTTGTGGCCTAGTGTTGGGAACGGGAGCCACCCACATGATGACATCTAGAATCCTAGGAGTGAGCTGGCTGAGTACTCTCCAAGGGATTTTTAAAGATGTCTTTTTAATAAGTTCTTAGTGATTTTTGGTTTCATATGACCTAGATTTTTGCTACGTGTGTCCTTCTTTTAGAGAGGCAATCCTTCAGTCAAAGAATTCATAAAAAAGTAAGAGCAAGAGAAGAGGGGAGAAAACAAAACAATATCCCCCAAAACTAAAATTCTTTGCAATGTTCCATATCCATGGACTCAGAGATCTGAAGCAATGTGTGTGTATCAGTGGGAGGAAGGAGGTTTCCTCTCATATTTCTTCTTTGAAGACAAATTTATTTTAATTTACTTACCTCTAGTATGGTTTTGTGGTTTGTAATTTATTCCTTATGTCTTGTGCACCCCATAGCAACTTTATTAATTGAGACTGAAGGTCTGGTAATCTCATTTTGCAGATGAGGAAACAGCAGTATGGAGATGCTGAGTTTTTCGGGGTCCCATAGCTCATAAGGGAGCAATTCAAATTGGAAGTTGGGTCTTCCTGGCTTGAAATCCAGCAGACTCTGCACCCAGCTGCTTCAATGCCTAGATCTATAACTGAAAGGGCACTCAGAGGATATCATGTCCAGGCCCCTCAATTTCTTGGTCTTAACAGTGCCAGACTTCAAACTTTGGACTCCAAGTGTGGTGTTCATTCTGTTATGCCAAACCCCTGGCGATCATGGACTCCGCAGTGGGAGAGATCTCAAAGGGAATGTGGTCCAACCCAGGCCTCAACAGAAATCCACTTTCCAACATCCCCAACAAGTCATCCTCCAGCCTCCACTGAGAGACTCCAACCCAGGTCTCCTAAGGCTGCACTTCCAGCCATACAGTACTACTACTCAAGATGAATCCAAGCAATAGAAAAAGAGTGGGATAAAGCAGAACTGGTTTTAAACAGTGGCAGAGATGACACTTCTGAAAATCTTTGTGTAACACACCTGATGCAGGAGCCTGTTTTGAATGGCAAAGATAACAATGCAAAGGTTTAGCTTTCGCAAATAGGGTCATGTCAGAGACTTGAGTAAAGAAGGAGATCACAAAAGACTTATGTCTCCTGCGTTTGATAGAGAGTCTTTCAGCCTGGGACTAACTAAGAGTCATTTGACAGGATCACAAAGAAGCCACTCCCATTAGGAACAATTTGATAAGGGCTTTTTCCAGTTTGTACAGTAAAAGCAAGATGAATAGTGTCACCAGAGTTTAGAATGCAGTCCAGAGAGGATCAGTTTCTATCCTGGGAATGGCCTGAGCTGAATCATAGAGGCAGGTGTGTCAGGACAAAGCAGCAGTATCATTCATTTCAGAGTGAAGAAAGTGACTTGCATGCAAGGAACCCTCATCCTGCAAGAGGGAGGACTTAACATCTTGGGGTACAGGCAATGGAATACACATAAGCAGACTGGATTATGACATAATCATTTTTAGGTATTAAGTTACTGTACTCCCAGGTCCTGTGGAATGGTATTGTTCCAAGTCTTTGGGGAGGAAGTTTATGGGGTATAGAATCAGAGTTCTGTGATAGGAACAGTAGTACACTACAAGGAACAGAGATTGTATCATGTCAGAGATGTGATGGATATTTGCTCTCAGGTCCCTGGGAAATAGAGGGAGTGAACACATGGTGCAATACACTCTGCCAGAGGGTGAGATCATCCAGAGAGCAAAGGATTGTTTCTATGCCAAGTACAAGATACTGTCTGCTTGCTGGGGTTTAGTTCTGGTCTCCAAAATATTCTGACAACAGTTTAAAAGAGAACAGACCTTTCTCTTCCTGGTGGGATGAATTCTCTCTTCTTCTCTTACTGAGAATGTGCCCAGATAATTGTTATTCAGTATAAAGCAAGGTAAGTCATAGAACCCTCAGAAAAAGGTCCTTGTATAACCTCTGGGTGGGCTGGGGTAGTTCTTTTGTTGTCCCAAAGGGCTTTTATTCAATTTCATGGTGGTCACTCTTCTCCGGGTTGTGGCATAGTCTCAGAAACTTGTGAAGTGCTGGTAGGTTGGGCTTTATTTTTTTATTTTTCATTTATTTAATTTGTAATTTACAGAATAAAACAAGCATTTCCATAATTTAGTATAATGAAAAAGATGATTACACATGAAAATGTAGATTTATTATGTACCATTTTCTATTCCTTTTTTAAATATATAATAACATTGTCACATAAATTACTTTTTCCCCTTTCCCCTTTTTTCTTTCCTCCCCTCCTCTGCCCTAGAGATGGCCACCATTAGACATAAATATGTATGTGTGTATGTATATATATACATAAATATATTTATAATCTTTCTATGCTTACCTCTATTTTCAGTTATTTCTCCAGATGTGCATTTTTCCTATAACCTCTGTAGTTAATTTACATATTTATAATAGTCAAAATGGCTTTTTCACTCAAAGTTATTCTTAAAACAATAATCCCCCTACTGTATAAAAACATTCTCTTGGTTTTGCTCATTCTGCTCTTCATTATTTTATCTAAGTCAATCATGTTTTTCTAAGACCTTGAAACTCATTATTTCTTTTTTTGCTATAAATTTTTTTAAATAAAATGATTCAAAGGTTTTATGCTAAATGTGTTTTTTAAAAAAATTTATTCATTTTTAGTTTTCAACAATCACTTTAATAAGATTTAAATTTTCTCCTCCTCCCTCCCTGAAATGGCATGCAATCTTATATAAGTTCTCCATATACATTCTTATTAAATACATTTTCACATTAGTCATGTTGCATAGAAGAGTTAAAACGAATGGGAGAAACCATGAGAAAAAACAAACCAAACCAAAACACAACACAAGAGAAAATAGTCTGTTTCATTCTGTGTTCTGATTCCATAGTTCTTTCTCTGGATATGGATGGCATTTTGCCTCCTTTGGGAACGTTTTACATTCTTGCATTATTGTGAACGGCTAAGTCTATCAGAAGCAGTCTTCCCACACTGTGGCTGTTACCGTGTACAATGTTCTCCTGGTTTTGCTCATTTCACTCAGCTTCAGTTCATATAAGTCCTTCCAGGCCTCTCTGAAATCTTCCTGTTCATCATTTCTTATAGCACAATGGTATTCCATTACATTCATATACCACAACTGGTTCAGCCATTCCCCAACGGATGAGTATTCCCGCAATTTCCAGGAACTCATCATTTCTTACGGCACAGTAATATTCCATCACAATCATGTACTATATAACTTGTTTAGTCATTCTGCAACTGATAGGCATCCTGGCAATTTCCAGTTCTTTGGCCCACGAAGGGTGATGCCATAAATATTTTAGAATAGATAACTTCTTTTCTTTTTTCCCAAGCATCTTCGGGGAGTAACCTAACAGTAGTATTGCTGGGTCAGAGGGTATAGTCAATTTAATAACTCTTTGGGCCTAATTCCAGATTGCTCTCTAAAATGGTTGGATCATTTCACAATTCTGTCAAAAATGAGTGTCTCCATTTTATCACATCCTCTCCACCATTTGTCACTTTCCACTTCAATCATTCTAGCTAATATTTTTGGTGTAAAATGATGTCTTAAGTTTATTTTAATTTGCATTTTTCTAGCCAATTATGATTTAGAGCATTTTTATATGACTAAATTCTTTTGATTTCTTCATCTAAAAAACTACTTATTTGTATCCTTTGACCATTTATCAATTAGGAGGTTGCTTGTTAATCACTCCCTTCTGACCACCACATCTACAAAGCAGACTGAATTGTAAGTTGAAATTGGGAGGCAGTCCTGAACATGAGGCAGAGGACTAATTTTGGATCCAGGAGTACAAAGGAATCATTAATTGTCATTTGTATTCCTAATGGAGTACAAGTGAAAAGTAAAGCAAATGCTTAATTTTTTCCCTATATTCAAGCATGAAATCTTATTCTGTGGCACATGGTTAATTCCCATAAAGATGCCATAAATAATTTTGATGTATGGAAACTCCATTAATTTCCCGCTCAAGTTATCACAAGACATCTAATATATCTTACTTTCTACACATGTATTCAGGCTACTTACTCTTATCTTTCGGTTAATATTTTTGAATGATTGAATAAAATGACATCTAAACCATTATGATGTCATTTACTAAGGAACCAGTTGGAGACTTAGAGAAGCTGAAGCCCCAGCATTTTTAGAAAAGCCTTTGGCTAACAGTGTTACACATAGAAAGGGGAACTGTATTCCACATTTGTCAATCATCCATCATCTATATGCTGGGCCTGTAATGTCTTAGATCTGTGCCCAGTTACTCAGTGTAGAGGAGCAGAATTAGAGACCCCTCACCATTCATATACTCAGCTTAATGATACTGATAATAAGGGCATAAGTCAAACCAAGTCAAGAAGCATTTGCTAACGATGCCAGGCATTGTGCTATTAGAAGCAGGATTTAACCATGGAAAGCAAAATACAGTCCACGTTCTCAGGGAGCTCACAGTCTAATGAGGGAGACCACACAAACCTTTATGCATAATAAGATATAAGAGGAGTAAATTGGAGTTGATATTAGGAGAAGATACTAGCATTATAAAGAATGAAGAAAAGCTTCTGGCAAAAAACGATTTTTGAGCTGGATCTGAAGGAAGTCAGAAGAGCTAGGACATAGAGAGAAAGAGAGAGAATTGCAGGTATGGGAGGCAACCCCTGAAAATACTGCAAGTAGGGAGGTGGAGTGTATTGTTTGAGCAATAGTTAAAAAAAAAAAAGGCAGTGTCCCTGGGTGGCAGAAGACTCGGGGGGAAGAAGGTGTATGAAGACTAAACAGGTCAGAAAGGGCCAGGTTCTGAAGGACTTTTAACACTAAAGGGCTTTTTATTTATCCTAGTTGTGATAGGGAACCAGTGTATATTATTGAATTAGGGGTTGGAATGGCCACACTGAACTGAAGGGAGATCTTTTTGACTGATGAAGGTCAAATTCTGGAGAGAAGGAAAGTTGGAGGCAGGGACACCAACCAAGTGGAAAGTTCTGCATGAGATGGATATGGAAGAAGTCAGAAAGTTACATTAGACAGGCCTTGGTCATGGAAGACTAGAGATGGGGAGACAGGGAAAGACAGAATAAGGACTTGAGAATGACACCTAGGGTGAGACCTGGTTCTGTCCTTGACGGTAATAGAGAAGGGAAGAAATTGGAAACGTTTAGGTGAAGAGTGAGTTCAGTTCTGGACAACTTGTGTTTAATGTCTATGGGCCATCCAAGTCAGAGTGTCCAACAGGCACTAGATGTCAGGAGAAAGGTTAGGGCTGGATCAGTGACGCTGAGAGGTCTCTGCAGAAAGGAAATTCTTGAATCCATTTAAGGTGCTGAGATCTTGAAGTGAAATTACAGAGATAGAAGTTTAATGAGCAAGAAATTAATCTAATAAGTTTACAGGGAGCAGGTGGCCCATTGAGTTAGACACTGAAATATTTGAATAAGTAGAAAGGAAGAGGGAGGACATTATAGGTCAGAAAGCACAGTGTGAGCTGAGGTATTAAGGATGAAACAAATATGGGGTGTGTGGGGACCAGCCTGACTGGGAGATATGTATGAGGAAGGGGAGATGAGGTGGGATGGACACAAGCTGTGCCACAGTATCTGTGCCCTTTAATGTGTGGTTGCCCAGAGTCTGAGTCTCCTGATTCCTAGGCTGAGTTCAGTGGGAATTGTTTTCTGACTCTATTATTGTGGTATTTACTGGCAACATCCTTGTTTTTTATTAGCATCTCCATGGCTGGGTTCCTGTGAATCATGATCTGGACCATGAAGTGGAATCACCTACCAGCTTCCTACAACAGCCCCACTTTACCTTTGTACCACATACACCTCTTCCTTCTTCTTTCTTGTATTCCTAACTCAGGTAAGTTCACTTTGGGGCCTGCCACTGTGGTCTCCACATATCACAAGTCACTGATATTTCACTTCAATTAAACCATCAATTCAAGAAACATTCATTTAGCCCCCATTGCTAATAGGATCTTGTATTTTAATATTACTAGGGTTAAAAGTTGAGATAAGGAATGGTCTCTGATCTCTGGGTCTTTGCCCCCCTCCTAGGCATCTTCACCAATATTGGCTATATAGAATGTTATGATTATAGAGTTGGAGGGGATCCCGCCCACTTCAAGTCCATTAAGATGGCCTGTGAAGGATGGAGATGCATTTGAATAGAAGAATCTCTCATAATAGGCATTCACATTTGTCAGTAAAGGGGGGAAACTGTCATTGTTCAGATGAACTCCCAGAAAAGTTTGATAATTTTGTGCACTATATGAGAGGTCAATGACAGTTATATGGAAAGGTTTTCAAATATCTTTGAGCATCCATCTAAACTTTGGTACTTTACATTTCTCTCTAATCCACTAATAGGTCATCTTAAATATTCATAATATGGGAAAAGTAGTAGAGATTCCAAAAAAAGGATTTTTGGAATATGAGTTCACTACCAAGGAAATTAGGGAAATTTAAAAAAATTGTAACTCCAAGCAACTTTATTCTCTGGATCAGGACTCCTGAGCCACACACATACTTAGCCAGGCAATTAACAAAAGCCATTAGAATGTTACAAACTAAGATAGGCTTTTTTTTTTTAATTGTCTTGGTCCAGCACTTGGTCCAGGGGATGTTTGGTTCCAGAGAGCTCTCTCAATAGGGAATGGAAAATCCCTTAGAACTTATATTAATAGTTGCATAAGAGTCTCTGTCCACAGACCATTTGGGGACCCCAATTCCTATTCCCCTAAATCTCAACAACTCTCCAGGTCTTGTTTGGATGTTGTGACACAAAGACACAATCTTGCTAACCAGATCTTCTTTGATTGGCCCTTGAAAGAAATCTAGGGACAAGAAGAGTTAGTAGAAGCAGAGGTTCCACACTGGTATCTTTGTAAGGCAAATCTGCCAGCAAAAGTATTGATCATTTATAGCTAGTAAAGATCTCCTTGGTCTCCCAACTGGACAGTGTAGACTAGAGAGTCACGGAGCATTAGAGCTGGGATGGTTAATTTTACATATGAACTGGTGCAATCCCAACCCCTGGTTTTTCTGTTTATTTTTGAATATGTATTTAATTTTTAATTTATAAAATATAATATTGTATAATAAAAAGATGATTGCTTGTGAAACTATAAATCTGTTACATTCAACTTGCTATTCCTTTGAAATACATAATAAATTTATCATATGAATATCTTTTTTTCCCTTTTTTCTTCCCCTCTATAATGTTATTGGAATAGGAAGATCTTCCAGTCCCATTAATAGACCTCACATGGAGCCCATTACAGGAAGCTTGCTTAGGGAAGGCTTGCTTTTGGAAGGTTTTCACACCTTTTGGTACTAAGTTGATAAGGTACTGAACCATGAGGGTTGTGATGCCTTCTGGCTTTCAGAAGTGTATATATAGTCTGAGTTGGTATTTACTTTGGGGGTTTGCTTATGGGAAGGATCTTTTGATTCCCTGGTTGACACTCGGAGGAGCCATATGTTCCCAGCTCCCTGACTGCTCAGATGTAAAGGCTCTCTCAATCCAGTGGTGTATGTAAAGTTTACAGCAATATTACCCCGGTTTATGTCATTAAGATCCCTGTCTATTGGGTTCTTGGTTCTTGTGCTAATTTCTCTACTTGTATGTCTGACTTTTCCCCTGAACTAGTCATTGTAATTAAAGAAGATTTTTGGCCCCTTTATTGCTAACTTTCATTTAAAAAGCAGATTATAAGAACCTCTGCTAGCATGCCATCCTTGCTGCAGCGCCTTCTTCCACTCTGCTCTAGTGATGGCTGCCATTAGACACAAATACGTGTATGTATTAATATATATATATATATATATATATATATACATATATATATGTGTGTGTGTGTATGTATATTCACACACATATACATAAATAGGTAAAATCATTTTATACATACTTCAATTTATCAGTTCGTTCTCTGGATGCAAATACTATCTTCCTTTATATGTCCTTTGTAGTTTATTTGGACATTTATAGTAGTCAAAATAAATTATTCACACTTTTTAAAAAAAAATATTGCTGTTACTTTATACAACATTCTCTTGGTTTTGCTTATTTTGCTCTTCATTATTTTGTTAAGGTCTATCCACATTTTTTTCTAAGATTATAGAGCTCATCATTTCTATGCCCACCAGTATTTCATCACCATCATATACCACAACTTGTCCAGCCATTCTACAACTGATGAGCATCCCTGCAATTTCCAGTTCTTTACCACCATAAAACCTGCCATAAACATTTTGGAAGATATAGTTCCTGGGTTTGTTTTGGCAGTATGTTTCCATGTATTTTCTCTATTAACACAATTATAACTTTGAATATGAATGGGATTAACTCCCCCAAAAAAAGAAAACAGAAAGCAGAATGGATTACAAATTAAAATACAACAATGAATTGTTTACAAGAAACACAATTAAGAATGAGAGATACATACAGAATTAAAATGAAGGGTGTTTAGAACTTATTATATTTTAACTCATGCATGAAATGCAACAGTAGCAATTATGATCAGACAAATTTATGACTAAAATGGAATGAATTAAAAACCATAAATAGGATAACTACATTTTGGTGAAAGGTACTACAAACAATGAAGCAATATCAGTATTAAACCTACACATGCCAAATATTATAGCATCTAAATTTTTAAAAGAAAAGTTAAATGAATTACAGGTGGAGATACATAGTAATACTGTTAATGTTGGAGGACTTAAATATTCCCCTCTCAGAACTAGATAAATCTAACAAAACAAAAATAAAAGAAGTAAAGAAATTAAATAGAATTTTACTTAAGCTAGATATGATAGATCTGGAGAGAAGTGATCGGAAATAAAAAGCAATACAACTTTTTTCAGCAGTTATGGAACTTGAAAATGATTGACCACATATTAGGACATAAATATTTTATAGTTAAAAGTAAAATAGCAGAAAGATTAAAAATATGCCTTTCAGATCACAGTGCAATAAAAATTATCTTTAATAAGGGATCATAGAAATACAGAAAACTAATTAAAGATTAAACAACCTTATCTTAAACAATGAGTGGGTCAAAGAACAAATCATGGAAACAATCAACAATCTAATTATACACAATGACAATAATGAGACAATACATCAAAACAAACAAAAAAGCAAAAGTAGTGATCACAGGAAAATTTATACGCTTAAATACTTGCACCAAGAAAATGAAGAAAGAACAGATTAATGAATTGGATATGGCATTTAAAAAAACTGAGAAGAAAATGAAGGGTAGTGGAGCCAAGATGGTAAGAGTGATAGCAAGTACTCACCTAAGCTGTATGATGCACTCCTTCAGACATCTCTAAAAAGAGAATCTGAACAAATTTTAGAGTGGCAGAATCTACTAGGAGACAGAGTATGAGAGACTTCCATCCCAGGACAACCTGGAAAGTCAATGGAATGATCTATTATATGGGTCTGGAGTGGTATAGAGCACACAGGAGGTACCAGTGCAGGCTGCACCATAGCAAAGGAAAGCAGGACGCACCAAATGGTCTGAAGCAGAGGCAACAGTGTAGATTCTCAGAAGTATCCATCCAGAATGGGAATCCATTGGAACTGAATGAAAGAAAAGTGCAGAACCCCAGGTAACAGCAGCAGTGATTCCTTAGACTATCAGCCTGCAGATTAAATGTCTGTAAATCATCTATATGAACTTCAGGGAGCCAAGATGGCAGAGTGATCTGTAAATGCTAACCTCCTCCCCTTGTTGGCTTTGAAAAACCCAGAGAATATTTCCCCAGGAAAAGTCCTGGAATTTTGGGATCAGCCGAAGGGGTAAACAGTCCCTTATTGAGAGAAGCTAGGAAAATCACGAAGGGGGGGCCCCTCTTGTTGTGGCTTTTGGGGATCAGTGCAGGATCAGAGCTATCCTAGACACCCCCACCTCAACGAACCAGGAGGACATTCTGAGCTCCAGAGGGGTGGACCCCTTAAGCACCAACAGCAGGGACCCCAGAAGTGCCTTAGCACAGCCAGGGGAATGAGGAAGAAACTAGCACAGATGGGGTTCGCCAACCACTGAGCCTGCCTATACTCTAGCTTAGGAGAGGAGACCTCTTCCAGCCATACCACCCCTCCCCCACACCTCATGAAACAAGCTCCAGGGTAGCCAGAGCTAATATAATAAAAATGACAATTCTACCAATATTAATTTATTTATTCAGTGTCATACCAATCAAACTACCAGATAATTATTTTCTACAGCTAGAAAAAAATAATACCAAAATTCATCTGGAAGAACAAAAGTTCCAGAATATCAAGGGAACTAATAAAAAGAAATGCTAGGGAAGGTGGCCTAGCTCCACTAGATCTCAAATTGTATTATAAAGCAGCAAGCATCACAACCAATTGCTACTGGCTAAGAAACAGAGGGGTAGACCAGTAGAATAGGTTAGGTACTCAAGGCAGAGTAGTTAATGAATATAGTAATCTACTGTTTGATAAACTCAAGGATCACAGCTTTTGAGATAAGACCTCACTGTTTGATGAAAATTGCTGGGCAGACTGGATAACAGTATGGTGGAAACTCGGCATAGACCAATGCCTGACACCATACACAAGAATTAAGTCCAAATGAATATATGATCTAGGTATAAAGATTGATACTATAAACCAATTAGGGGAGCAAGGAATAGTGTATTTGTCAGATTTATGGAGAACGGAGAAATTTATGATCCAATAAGAAAGAGATAGAGAACATTATGAAGTGCAAAATGGATAATTTTGATTACAATGCCAATGCAACCAAGATTAGGAGGGAAGCAGAAAACTGTTCAAGAATTTTGGCAATTAGTGTCAGTGATAAAGGCCTCATTTCTAAAATATATAGAGAACTGAGTCATATTTACAGGAATACAAGTCATTCCCAACTGATAAGTAGTCAATGGATATGAACAGGCAATTTTCAGAGAAATAAATTAAAGGTATTTATAATCATATGAAAAAATGCTCTAAATCACAAATCAAAACAACTCTGAGATACCACATTACACCTATCAAATTGGCTAACACGACAAAATAGGAAAATTATAAATGTTGGAGATGTGGGAGAGTTGGAACACTTCTTCATTGTTGGTGGAGCTGTGAACTGATCCAACCATGCTGGAGAACAATTTGGAATTATGCCCAAAGGGTTACAAAAATGTGCATACCCTTTGACCCAGCAATATTGCTTCTAGGACTGTATCCCTATGGGGAAAGTGAGGAAGTTTCTCCCTAGCCCCTTGCACGACCACCACATAACCTAACATAAGAAATGTAATAAAGTTGATGTGCTTAACTGAGAGTTCCAGGGGAAGCAGCAGAATTAATGGATCATGCAGCCAGGGCACAGGGTCCCTAATCTTAAGAGTCGTAAAACTCCTTAAGGTAGGAGATGTCTGTGTTGAAGGACCTGGCCAGTCCTTGGGCACATATGTCAAAGTCAACAACTGGAACTTTTGGCCAGAATTTCTCTTTGTTCTAATGGTCCTCTTTTCTCTGAAGTTACATGTATAAAGGAACTGAATGAGAGATGGATCTTTGGAGGTCTTTTTCTACAGAAGTGGGGACACCTGCTTCTGTTCTCCTAGCCAGGAGCTTTGCTGACTGCTTCTCCCCCTCCCCACCTTCAGTCTCCCAACTGTGCCAAAGTGTTGGAGCTCAGACTTGTCTGGTGACATATAATTTTTCTGTTTTGTCTTAACTATAATCTACTGCTCATATGTATACATTTGCTAATTTGCACTACTTGTAGTAATATAGCTTAATTGCCTATTAAGCTTGTTTTAGTGCATGTCATTGTATCTTAAGACTCAAATTTAAAGTAAAAGTACTGCATAGTCCATGCAATTCCTTTCAATTATCATCCCAAAGAGATCATAAAAACGAGAAAAGATCCCATATGTACAAAAATATTTATAGTAGCTCTCTTTGAGGTGGCCAAGAACTGGAAATCAAGGGGATGCCCAGCAATTGGGGAAAGGCTGAACAAGTTGTAGTATATGAATATAATGGAGAGCTATATGAAATAATGAATAGGAGGGCTTCAGAGAAGCCTGAAAGTATCTATATGAACTGATGCTGAGTGAAATGAATAGAACTCAGAGAACACTGTAAACAGTAACAGCCACAGTGTGTGAGGACTGTTTCTGATAGATTTAGCCCTTCATAGCAATGCAAGGACCTAAAACATTCCTAAATGACTCGAGGCAAAATACCACCCGCATCCAGAGAAAGAACTATGGAATTAGAACACAGAATGAAGCACAATATTTTCTCTTCTCTTATGTGTTGTGTTGGTTTGCGTTTTTCTCCTGGTGTCCCCCATTAATTTTAATTCCTCTATGCAACATAACTAATGTGGAAATGTGCTTAATAAGATGTATGTGCAGAACCCATATGAGATTGTATACTGTCTTTGGGTGGAAGGGGGAAGGGAGGGGGGGAAAATGTGAGACTTATGGAAGTGATTAAAGGAAATTGAAAACAAATAAATTAATAAAAATTAGAAAAAGAAAAAAACACTAAAAATCCCCAATTAAAAATGAAATTGAAAATCCTAAAAATTAAAAGTTAGACTACTAAAATTGAGTATTAAAATCCATGAATTAATAAATAAAACTAGATTGATTTTATGAAAAATCAGTAAAATAGAGAAACCATTGATTAATTTTATTTTTAAAAAAGTTGAATATATCACTAACAAATATGAAATTAAAACAATTATAATGAGTTATTTTGTCCAATTATATGTCAGTAAATGTAGAAATTTAAGTGAAATGGAAGAGTATTTACTGAAATATAAATTGCCTAGATTAGTAGAAGAGGAAATTAAATATCAAAGTGGACCAGTTTCTGTAAAAAAAGCAATTGAACAGATCATAAATGAGTTTCCTAAAAAAAAAGCCAAGACCAGACAGATTTAATGGTGAAGTCTATCAGTCATTGAAAGATCAACAAATTCCAATATGAAATGAATTATTTGGAATAATAGGCAAAGAAGAGATACTAACAAACCCCTTTAGTGAAACAACTATGTTAATGATAACTAAAAGCAGGAACAGTAAATTGGAGAGAAAGAAAATTATAGACCAATTTCATTAATGAAATATCCTAAAATAAAATACTAGCTAAAAATACAAGAATGATATATTGCAAAGAATATACATTATGATCAGTTGGGACTTTTACCAGGAATGGAGGAATTATATATAATAAGGAAAACTATTAACATAGTTGATTTTATCAATAATAAATGTTTAAAAATCATACCATTATACCAGTAAAGGCAGAAAAGGCTTCTCATAAAGTAAGACACTCATTTCTATTAAAGAAAATATTTGAAAGTAATGATATGAATGGAATTTTCCTTAAATTGATAGAAGACATTTGTCTAAAACCATTAGCAATCATCATTTCTGATGGGATTAAGCTAGAAGCCTTCCCAGTAAGATCAGGTGTGAAGGAAGGATGTCAACTGATACCATTATTCAGTATTATATTAAAATTCCTAGCAATGACAATAAAAGAAAGAGAAACAGAAGGAATCAGAATAGGGAATGAGCTAATAAAATTATCTCTTTCTGCAGATGATATGATGATATATTTGGAAAATTCCAAATACTCAAAAAGTTAATTGAAACTATAATTTTAGTAAAATAGCAAGATACAAAATAAATCCACAGAAATAATTTACATTCCTACAGATCATAAACAAAACCCTGCAAGAAGAGAAAGAAAGACATACTTCATTGAAAATAACTCTAGGCAGGACAAAATACCCAACCCTCATTTTATAAGCAAGGCAACTATGGCGGAGCCTGATTGAGACTTGCTTAACATGACATGATAGAAGCAGGACATGAATCTGAATCTTCTGTCATCCAGTCAAGGATTCCTAAGATTCTGCTTCACTGGGGCTTACAGAACTCCTCTGACTTTGGTCCTATGCAGAGGAAAGAAGAGGCATTAAGTGAGGTCTGAAAGACTCTAAATGTCAGGGCAGCTTCCTTTAGGGCTCAATAAAGCACTTTCCAAATTCTTCTTCCTTTCACCACTAAAAGGACCATGCTGTGCTGGTGATTAAGACCCTGAGTCTAAGGAAAGCCACAGCTGGGCAAGGAAGAGCAAGACTGAAAGGTTTGGAGCAAAACCTCAGGCCAAGCCAGGGCAGGACCCGGAGCATTTCATGGAGATGCCGCATATAGGGCACTTAGGATGACACAACCTGGATGGAGGTTTCAACTAGAAAGATGAGCCAGGGTCCCAGGAGACCTAGGACAAGCAGTGTCATTTAGATGAGTGTCTGATGCCATCTGCTTCCCAAAAGCTCTGCCTTCTAATCCCTGCACTGATTATTTCCCCCTCCTGCCTCCCTCTGATGGGCAGACTTGCGAGGCTGCTGATGTACAGACTAGGGCCTGCCCTCTTGACTTGTGTGTGAGAGAGGTTGTCAGAACTGATGCCCTCCACAGATGCAAGAGTTCTGTGACTTCTGACTGAGACCCAGCTAAAAAAATAGGATAATTAGACTATGTCAATGAGGACTCAGCTGTTTCTTCCCTTCTGACAAAGGGCCCCCAAAATCCAGTTTTTTGTGAACTCTGTACCCAAAAACTACAAGGAGATTCTCTCCAGTGACATATAGAACCAAAGGGAAAATGAAGATAGAATCACAGTTTTGGAACTGGAAAAGGCCAAAGAGGTGACTGAGTTCAATCTTATTATTTTACCGAACCAACAGAGGCCCAGAGAGGTCTAGTGACTTGTCCAAAGTCCCACAACTAGTCATTAGCAGAGCTAACATTTGAACTCAAGTCTCTTCCTTTCTGGCCCAGTAACCCAGGATGCCATTACAACAGTGATGCCCTGGAAGCCCCCCACATTTCCATAGTCACATTCCTCCTCCCCACTGAGCTGCACTGCTCTGTCACACAGGGCTCTCTCACAGACACAGAGGCTCTCTGGCCCAGCCTCCTTCTAAAGCTCTCAGATGCACAGCCATAGGATAAGGGCAAGTCCAACACCAGGCCAGAAGCCTGGGCTTTCTCTGCTTTAGGAAGTTATCTCTGGGCAGCCTCTGTACTGGGGCAGAGCCTGGGACCTCCCGGGGCTATTGACAGGAGCTGTTGCTTTCCTGTCTCCATCCCAGATTTTCAGCTCCCAATCAGTTGGCCTGGCTCCCTGAACATACAAGACAGTGAAGGGGAGAATGTCATATCTCTCTCTCACAGATGTGTCACAGTGTGTAAAGTGATTTTACCAAAGATGGTCTAACAGCAGTGGAGTGCCTGGGCAGGAACACATTCAGAGCTAAATGGTCCTGGCTGCCCTGACCCTGTCTGAAGGCCATATTCACTCTTCTATCCCCATGTTCTCTGATTCTCTGCTGTTCTGTCCCTGGTTCTCCACACAGGATTGTTCACAGTATCTGGCCCTCTGGTCCAGCCCATCCTGGCCTGGGTGGGGGAAGATGTCCAGCTCCCTTGTCACCTCTCCCCTAAGAGGGATGCTCGAGAAATGACGGTGAAGTGGATCAGACACCCAAGGGTTGTACACTTGTACCACAAGGGACAGGAGATGAAGGAAGTCCACGCCCCTGCATTCCAAGGGAGGACAACAATGCTGAGAGAGGACATGGCTGAGGGGAAGGTGACTGTGATCATCCACCAGGTCCAGCTCTCTGACACTGGCCTGTATACATGTTATTTCCAGAAAGGCTCCCTTTACAATGAAACCAGCTTTGACCTTCAGGTAGCAGGTAGGTCCTACCTGGGTCATAGGTTTTCTCTAGAGCTGAGAGGATCCTTCAGACATTGCCATTGGCACAGGTATTTAGAGTGTTCAAGGTCCTTTTCATTTGTTGTCTCACTGGAGTTTCACAACTTGCTTGAGAATTTGTATTTGGGTCACAGGGACCACCCAGGCCCCCACTGACTGAAGGACAGGTCTGTTGTATTTCAGTCTCTCAGGATCCTCTTGTACCTTAAATAGGGTTTGGGGTATCCAGTGTCTCTGTCACTGGGTCAAGCTTCGCCCCTCACTGCTATTTCCCCAATTTTAGAGGCTCTTCTCTCCCCTTATTCCTTGTGAACATAATATTTAGATTAGTTTTTCTACAGTAACAGTTAATTATACACTTTCATGGGAACAAATGTACAAATGACACTTTCCTTGACACCTGAGGACATTGTCCTCCCCACACAGATCACCTCAGTGTCTGGAGAGTTGCAGGGTGAAGGGAGTTCAGGTTAATAGCTTATCCCAGTTCCTACATAGTGTAGTCCCACCAAGTTCCAAGTTCCAAGCCCGAAGCTCCCTTGGACACAAGCCCCAGTTCTCCTGGCTTCTCAGGACTTCACTTCTGGACTTGCAGGTATATTTGGCTTTATTCTTCTTCCAAGGTCTCCATGGCTTGGGTCTGGGTAGGGTGGGAAATCTATGTGCCATGTCTAGAAGTAAAAACAACCAACAAGAAACCCTACCCACAATCTAATCTTGTTTCTGGAGGGACATGAGGCCTAGATTGGGGAGGGTAAGAACCTTCTTCCTTACCCAGCTCAGTTCATGGTACCTGTGCTATAAATAGAACTTGCACTTCCTCTGGACAAGGTAGAAGGAAAGAGAGGGAGAGAGACAGAATGATAGAGATAAAAAGACAGAGACAGAATCAGGAAGACAGAGGTAGAAAGATAGAAAGACTGAGAGACAGAGACAGAGAGAAAGAATGAATCCTAGTCTCTTCCAGCTTTGCAGTCAATAGAAAGTGAATGGTCCCACCCCAGTGTAAGGAGGCTCCGAATGGCTTCTCCCTGATTGATTTCAGGCCCTTGGAATCCCCTACGTGGGTCCTGTCATGTTAGGTCAGCTGAGGCACAGAGCAAAGCCACCTTGCCTTTCTCTCTCCATTTCAAATATCTGTTTCTTTACCCAATAGGCAGGGAAGCATTTTGGG
Organism: Potorous gilbertii; assembly: GCA_028658325.1. Lineage (NCBI taxonomy): Eukaryota > Metazoa > Chordata > Mammalia > Diprotodontia > Potoroidae > Potorous > Potorous gilbertii. The sequence goes on from CM053771.1 coordinate 107,055,324, forward strand.
CCCAGTCCTTGTCCCCAGTCCAGACAATCCTCTGGGGTGTCTGGGCAGCCCTACAGGAAGGAATCTCACAGCAGCCAATGGTGCAGGGTCACGCCCCACAGGCTCAGAAGACAACCGCAATCATCCCTAGATACAAAGTTCAGTAGATTCAGTAAACCCAGGAACATTTCACAGTCATTACCAATCATTGCCTGTTTACCCTCAGCCTTTCAGGGCCTTTCTCAATCCATTTTCTCTCAAGCAAAAGAAAGAACAAAGACAAAGAAAGCAGATGCTCCACTTGAATGGAAGCTCCCTCTGAGCTTTCTAAACCACATGGAGCCCTCCCCACAGGGAGGTCATTCAGGCTTGGGGTTTCCCAATGACAGATGGGGGACCTGCTCTCTGGCCTGGCCTCAGAGAACTGGGTTAAAAGACTTGAACTGACACCCAAGTCTATGGACTAAGGAAGATGTCAGCTGGCTAAGGTCTTCTCTGCTGTCTTCTACCCACATTTTGTGCATTTTTGTGCAATCACAAATATTCACTCAATGTCTCCTGTCTGTCCAGCCCAGTGCTATTGGGAAGACAAAAGAAGGCCCCATGAATTTTGTTCCTGAGGAGTTTATAGCCTATGGATGACTGAGGGGAGAGGCACAAGATGATAAAAAATTGGAGCACCTGGGTGGTACGGTGGATAGAGCCTCAGCCCTTGAGTCAGGAGCATCTGAGTTTAAATCTGGCCTCAGACACTTACTAGCTGTGTGACCTTGGGCGAGTCATTTAACCCTCTTTGTCTAAAAAAGAAAAAAGACATACATACAAAACAAAATATTAGACACAATATAATGAGCTTCTGAATAAGTATCCAGACCATAATTACTTCAATTTAAAGATCTAGAAGTAGGAAAACCTGAATTCTCATCAAGACTCAGATACTTACTCATTGTGTGACCTGAGAGTCTGCCTCAGTTTCATCATCTATAAAATGAGCATATTGGGAGCTTTTACTCCCTAGGGTTCTTTTGAGGATCAAATGAAATAATATTTGTAAAGTGTAATACACACATAAATCATCATCTTGGTAGTGGTGTTCTGTTGTTTCAATCCTGTCTGACTCTCTGTGACCACATTTGAGGTTTTCTTGGCAGAGATCCTGGAGCGGTGTGCCATTTTACTCTTCAGTTCATTTGACAAATGAGGAAATGGAGGCAAACCAAGTTAAGTGAATTGCCCAGGTGCACACAGCTAGGAAGTATTTGAGGTAGAATTTGAACTCAGATCTCCCTGTCTCCAGGCCCAGTGCTCTATCCACTGAGCCACCTAGCTGTCCTAATAGGCACTACACCATGAGAGCTCTTCTCATTTTTGATGGCATTATTGTTTATTGACCACTTACGGTTTCCAAGACCCTATGATGTTTACACTAAACCAGGACCCTGGGCTCAAGAAGATTTGTCTATAATAAGGAGATAAGAAACACAAAGTAGTATGATAATCAATAATATATGCAAGTATAATAATATATGCAAGGTGTAAAATTAAATGCTCCTCAATTAAATTGAGCAAACATTAGCCACCTAATGTATAGGACTCTCTGTCCAAGGTGATATTTAAAACTGAGGATTGCTAAAGAGACAGGGACCAGGAAAGGCTTTCTGTGGGCAGCAGCATCTGAGATGGGCTGTAGAAGATGGGGAGAAGAGAAATAGAAAGAGAAAGAAGGAAGGAGTTCCATTAACAGGAAACAGAATCATATCATCATCACCATCGTCATCATCACTGGCAGGTCTAGAAGGCTTTAATGTTCAGAAAGGACTTTATAAACAATCAATCAGTAACCTTTATTAGGCACCTACTGTGTACCACCACTGTAATAAGCACTGGGGATACAAAAAGAGTTTGTGAAAGGCAGTCCCTGCTTACAATCTAAAGGGAGAGACTCCATGTTAACACACATACACAGAGCACAGAACATACAGGATGAATAAGAAACAGATAAAAGGGAATGCCCTGGAATTAAGAGGAGTGAGCTGAGGCTTTCTGTACAAGGTATGGTTTCTCTTGGGCCTTGAAGGAGGCCAGGGAGGTCAGTCGTCAGAGGGGAGAGGAGGGAAAATTCCAGGCCTGGGAACAGCTAAAGAGGGTGCCCAGAGCTGACAGAGGGAAGGTCTTGTTTGTGGGATGGCCAGGAGGCCAAGTCACTGGACTGAAGAGCAGGTGTTGGGGAGTAAGAAGTCAGAAGATCAGGGTGGTAGGAGGGTCTGGGTTAGAGAAGACTGTGAATTCTGATCGGGACATTTTGAATTTGCTCTCTGGGATGATGGGAAGCCATGAGTGTTTACTGAGTAGCACAGGAACAAGATCAGACCTGAACTTTATGAAAATCCCTTTAGTGTCTGGATGAGGGTAGATTGGAGAGGGGAGAGGTGTGAAGCAGGCAGACTTCAGCTGGCTATTGCAGTGATCAAGGCCCGAGGTAAGGAAGCACCGTACTAGAGGCGGGCCCTGTGAGAGCAGACAAGGAGTTATAGGAGTCATGTCTCAGAGGTGAAATTGATGGGCCTTGTCGATGGATTGGATGTGGGGAATGAGAGAGAGGGAAGAATCCAGGCTCCTCCTCCTGTCCTCACCCTTTCTTATTAACCCCTAGGTTAATGCTAGGGTTTGAGGTTAAGGGGCTGGGAGAAGGGTGTTGTCCTCTATACTCATAGTGAAGATAGGACATGAGAAGCATGTGGGGGAAAGATAATGAGTCCCCTGTTCAGGATAGGTTGAGTTTAAGATGTCTACTGGACATCTAGACTGAGATGTCAGAGAGGCAGGTGAAGATCTGACCCTGGAGGTCAGCAGACAGACTGGGGCAGGAAAGGAAGACTTGAGGTTCTTCAGCAGAGAGACAGTAATTAAATCCATGGGTGCTGAGATGACCAGTGCAGTCCTCTAGAGGCAGAGGAGAAGAGCCCTGAGGACAGAACCCTGAGACACCTGCAGTCAGAGGGCAGGATGTGGCTGAGGATCCAGCACAGGAGGCACAGAAGGAACCATCAGCTAGGTAGGAGGACTCCAGAATAGAGAGGGGGATCCTGAGAGTCTAGAGGGATGAAGGCATCTAGTTGTGGAGCAAGTTAGAGGCTGCAGAGAGAATGAGGAGAAGGAAAACTGAGAAGAGGCTGTTCGACATGGCAGCTAAGTGACTGTCAGTGACTTTGGAGAGAGTAGTGTCGGTGGGGTAAGGAGGTCAGGAGTCAGATTTTTAAGGGGTTAATAAGAAAGGGTGAGGACAGGAGGAGGAGCCTGGTATAGAAGGACTGTGGAGGAGTCTGGCTACAAAGGGCAGGAGAGATACAAAGAACTGGGTACTAACTTGTCCCCATCTTACAGAGAGGGAAACTGAGGCAGACAGAGTCAGTGCCTTGCCCAGGTCCCCAGTTGCTAAGTGTCTGAGATCAGTTTCACACTAGGGTCCTGCTGACTCCAGGACCAGAAGTCTTCCCACTGAGCCCCCTGGTGGACGCATGAGAATAGGCATGTGAGCTGAGAAGAGCTGGTGTCTTCAGGAGACCTGGTGCTGTCCAGGATAACCTTAGCCCAGAGAACCAGGAGAGGAGCTGAGTGCAATAGATGGGAAGGGCCAGGTGGCCCCGAAGTGTAGAGGGCTTTGAATGCCAGGAGGAGAAGTCTGATTCTCACCCAGAGGGAAGGAGAAAACCACTAAAGACGTTTGAAGAGAGGAGTGGTTTGGTCACTTCCGGATATAAAGAACATGAGACTACAGTCCAGGCCAAGTGGGAAGGGGGATTACAAGTCAATGAAACTCTCTCAGCCTCAGTTTCCTCATCTGTACTACAGGAATAATAACTGGCATGTCTGTAGCTCTTGGAGGTTGGCAAAGCACTTGACAAAAATGGTGCTTTTTATCCTCAGCCCAGGCAGGTGTGCACTGTTTCTGGTGTCGTTTTACCAAGGAGCACACTGAGGCAGTTAAAGGTTGAGGGACTTGCCCCAAGTCACACAGTAGGGAGTGTCTGAGGCTGGACTAGAACTCAGTTCTTCCTGCCTCCAAGTCTAGTGCTCTATTGATCCCCCACCACCTCTCTTCTCCTAGGTTGGTTAGGAGGGTCATGGGAGACCAGCTATGGAAAGTGCTTTAAGAATCTGAGGGCCTATAGAAATACTAACTGGGATCATTATCTCTGGTATCATCAATTTCATCAGTATGTTCTTATTATGAGGAGGGCTGTTGAGAGGATCCAGTGAGACAGCAATGATGAAGCCCTTGGCCCATGGTCTGGCACATAGTAGGTGCTACGGGAATGTGAGTGATTCTTAAGATCACCATGTGGCAGGCATCATGGTAAGCACTGGGGGAAACAGAAAAGCCACAACACGGTCTCAGGGAGCTCACACAGGGATGGGAGAAACAGCCTTCAAAGAGCTGCAGATGTCAGACAGAAAAGGCCCATGGAGGCATCCTGAGGGGAACTAGCAGCAGGTATGAGGTAGAGAGAACCAGGACTGACCTCCTACAGAAGAACTGAGAACTGAACTGAGTCTGAAATGAAGCCAAGACAGCCAAGAGGCAAAGGGGAGGAGGGATAGCGCTCCAGGCAGGAGGTACAGCCAGTACAAAGACACAGAGGTGGAGATATGGAAAGCAGTGTCAAGTGTGAGAAGACTAAGGCCAGTGTGACTGGACAGTAGAGCGCATGAAGGGAAGTGAGGTGATGAGGCTGGGCAGGGAGGTTTGGGCCATGTTTGGAGGGTATACATATGTGATGGCATTTGTATTTGATCCTAAAAGTACCTGGGAGTCACTGAAGTTTCTAGAGCAGATAGTGACATAGTCATACCTCCCCTTTAGGAAAAATTCTTTGGCAGCTGAGTGGAAGATGGATGGGAAGGGGAGAGACTGGACATGAGACCAGTGAGAGGCTATGGCAGGTATTCCACGGGAGAGATGAGGAGGGCAGAAGAAGGGTGGGGGCTCCCTGAATGGAGGGGAGAGGTAGGAAGTGAGAAGTGTTGTGGAGGCACAAACTTGCAGAACTGACAAGAGCCTGCCTATGTGGGAGGAGACAGGAAGGAGGTGGGGAGGACACCAGTGCTGTGATCGTCAGTGGATGAGAAGAACCATGGTGTCCTCCATAGAAGGAGGGATATGTGGAAGAAGGGGGATTATAAGCAAAGACGATGAGATTTTTAGATAAGTGAGATCCCCAATGTCCAAGAGATTGATATGACTGTGAGTATCAAATGGTGGGGAGTCTCTAACCCTCAGCAGAATGATTTGGAGAATGATAGGTGGCACTACTTCTAATACAGTTTTAGGTTTATGAGGATGATGGTGATTACTACTACTGTCAGAAGTGGAAGAGGCAGCAGAGGTGGCCATTGGGCCTGGAGGCAGCATAGACCAGAGTTCTAACACACCCTCAGATACATAGTAGTTAGTGACCCTGGGTACTGCATTTAATCTCTCTCTGACTCAGTTTCCTCAGTTGTAAAAAGGGGATAACAATAGTACCTGTCTTAGAGATTTTTCGTTAGACTCAAACGAGTTAATATTTTTAAAGCCCATAGCACAATATCTGGAACATGTTAGTCACTAAAGCAAGAATTATTTCCTTCCCTGTACTATTGTGACATAGGTTTAATAGTGTCATAATCTCCATTTTATAGATAGATTGATGCTCAGGCAGCTTTGATGGTGTTAGTTTGATGGTGTTTGGTAAAAGGGCACAAAAAGGAGCCAATCCCTTTAATCCAGGTTCCTTCAGATCCCCTCACATCACTGTCACCATTCATTTATCTAACTCAGAGGGATGGTATCTGTAGCCTCAGGTGTGATGAAGACTTGCTATGTTGGAGCTCTTATAAATATATATAAAAGTCACAAAAAGGCATGATGATGGAGAAAATGCAAGGACTCACCTCAACTCTTCCTAATTCCCCTCCAATCGACTTTAAATAACACCGAAAAATGAATTCTGAAGTGGTAGAACCAAACAAAAGATGTAGTGAAATAATTTTATGGCCCAAGAGAACTTAGAAGTTTGGGAAGAAATGTTTGTCTCACTGGGGTACTGGTATATATTATTAACAAATCCCAGCAACAGGTAATAAATTCCATTTTAAATAACTGTAGACCATACAAAATAAAGATAAGACAAACCCAGGAGCTATATGAAGATAATTACAAAATACTTCTCATGCAAATAAAGTCAGATCTAAGCAACTGGAAAAATATCAATTAATCATGGATAGCATGAGCTACTCAATATAATAAAATAACAGTTCTGCCTAAATTAATTTGTTTATTCAGTGCCAATCAAACTACCAAAAACTTATTTTGTACAGTTTGAAAAAATGACAAAATTCTTCTGGAAGGACAAAAGGTCAAGAATATCAAGGGAATTAATGGAAAAAAATGCAAAAGAAGGTAGCCTAGCCACACCAGATCTAAAACTATATCATTAAGTCTTAATTCACAAAAGTATTTGGTACTGGCAATGAAATAGAATGATGGATCAGTGGAACAGATTAGGCACACAAGACATAGTAGTCAATGACTGTAGTAATCTACTGTTGGTAATCTCAAAGACTCTGGGAAAAGAACTCTAACAAAAACTGCTGGGAAAACTGCAGAATTGTATGGCAGAAATGGGCATAGGGCCACATCTCACAAGCTATACCTTGATGAGTTCAAAATGGGTACATGATTGAGACATAAAGTTATACTATAAGCACATTAGGAGAGCAAACAATAGTTTACCTATCAAATATCGAGAAGAGAAAAATTGATTACCAAACAAGAGAAAGAACATTTTCAAATGCATAATGAATAATTTTTATTACATTAAATTTAAAATTTACACAAAATCAATTTAACCAAGATTAGAAGGGAAGTAGGAAGTTGGGAAACAATTTTTACATCCAGTCTCTCTGATAAAGTCCTCATTTCTCAAATACACAGAGAACTGAGTCAACTTTAAAAGAATATAAGTCATTCTCCAGTTGATAAATGGTCCAAGGATAAGAACAGGCAACTTTCAGATGAAAAAGTAAAAGCTATCTCTAGTCGTATGAAAAACCTTCTAAATCACTTTTGCTAAGAGAAATGGAAATTAAAATAGCCCTGAGGAAACACCTCACACCTACTAGATTGTCTAATATGACCAAAAAGGAAAGTAATAAATAAAGTGAAGATGTGGGAAAATTGGAATACTAATACACTGTTGGTGGAATTGGGAACTAATCAAATCATTCCAGAAAGTAATTTGTAACTATGCTTAAAGGCTATAAAACTGTGCTTATATTTGATCCATGAATATCACTACTAGGTGATCTGAGAGAGTTCATAACAATGGGAAAAAGGACCCAGATGTACAAAAATATTTATAGAATCTCTTTTTGTGTGGCAAAAAAATTGGAAATAGAGCAGATGTCTATCAATTGGAGAATGGCTAAATGATTTATTGTGTATGAATGTAATGTAACTGTTCTACAAGAAATGATGAGCAGGCAGATTTCAGAAAAACCTGGAAAGACTTACATGATACTGAGTGAAGGCAGCACAACCAGGGGGACATTGTACATAGTAACAGCAATACGATGTGGTAACCAACTTTGGTAGACTTAGCTCTTCTCAGCAATACAACAATCTAAGACAGTTCCAGAAGACTCGTGATACAAAATGCTATCCACATGCAGAGAAAGAACTATGGAGTCTGAATGCAGATTGAAGCACACTGCTTTTTCCTTTCTTCTTTCTCATCATTTTCCCCTTTTATTCTGGTTCTTATTTCATAACAAGACTAATGTGGAAATATTTTTAAATTGATTGTACATGGATAACTATGTCAGGTTGCCTCCATCTTGGGGAGAGTGAAGGGAAAAGAGGGAGGGAGAAAAATTTGGAGCTCAATATTTTTTCAAAGTCAATGTTAAAAACTATCTTTACATGTAATTGGAAAAATTAAAAAAAACTATTAAGTGGGGAGAAAGAAAAAGGATGTACACTACAGCTGAGAGTTTCGCAATTATGAAATCATACACAAAATTAAAACTAGTATAGACCTCACATGGCACTGTTTCAATAAACTGAAGTCCAGAGAATGAAGAATGAATAAACAGTCAGTGAGGAAGCACTTAATTAGCTAACTAAACATCTAGAAATAAAAGAAAACCATTTATTAAGCACACCCTCCTGCCAGCACTGGAGGCACAAACATAAAAGGGAGGTAAGCCCTGCCCTTAGGGAGCCTCCCTTCCAAGAGAAGAGAGTACAGGAGGAGAGGAGAGGTGGCCAGGGAAGAGAGACATGCTTTGGGGAGTTTAGGGAGTGGAGCAGTCAGGCCGTCCATTGACACACTTTCCCCAGAGGCAAAGGTTAGTGCTGAGTCAGTTACAGTGCTCAGGACAAGATGTGAAAAGGTAAAGAGAGTGTTGTGGCTTGGGGGGAGATGAGGAACCCACAGCATCAATGGACACCAGACTGACCTATCCAGGTGACCAGACTCCTCAACTCCTCAGTGAGCTGAACTACTCCTGCCCATAGAGCCCTCACCTGGCCCTGTGGCACATCCTCCTTCTAACTCAGCTGTACAGCCAATGATGACCTCAGGACCATGTAAATGCCAGTCCAGGAGCCTGGGTTCCCTCTGCCTTATAAGTGACAGAGCAGAAGCTAATATAGTTACACCTCAAGGCCATTGATGGCATCTTTTGCCTTCCTGTCCCCACCCCTAACCCTCCAGCATCCAGAAAACTTCTCTTCTTTCTGACTATAGAAAGCAGTAAGGAGAGAAAATGTCTTGTCTTCAAGGGAATCGCAGGAAGCCAAGGGATTTGTCTAGAAATGGGCCTACAGCAGCAGCTGGTGTGAAGTCAGACCTGAATCTACTGGGCCCCCAGCCACACAAACAAGTACTCTTAATCCTTGGCCAACGTTGTTCTCTGATTTTCTTCTGCTCTATCCCTAGAATGCCAGAAAGGAGCAAACTCAATGACTTACCCTACTCAGCTCATTCAGGCAAAGCAGGGAGAAGACATCACACTCTCCTATGAACTCTCCCCTAAGATGAATGCTCGGAACATGATTGTGAACTGGTTCAGAAATGAGATCCTCGTGCTCAAGTACCCCAATGAGAAGAAATTGGAAGAATCCCAGGGTGCTGAGTTCCAGAAGAGGATGGAGCTGCTGCAGCATGACATGACTGAGGGGAAGGTGACCTTAAGTATTAAGCAGGTCCAGGTCAATGACTCTGGTCAATACACTTGCTGTGTCCAGTCACCCGACAGTTATGATGAAGGCCACATTGAACTGCGGGTAGCAGGTAGGTCCTGCAGGGTTTATGGCTTTCTTCTCAATCACAAAGTGTTAGAGCTCAAAGTGATTTAAAATATTCAAAACACCCTCATTTAACAAAAGAGGAAAATGGGACTTAGAAAGAGCAGGGACTGTGCACAAGATCATGCAATTTGGAAATGTCTGGGCTGGGAGTCAGACTCGGCTCTTCTCACTCTGTATCTGGCATTTTCTTCTCTCAGACATATCCCTGGCATCCTGCTTGTGTGAAATCATAGGCTTTGAGAAAGAGACAAACTCACTTTGGGAAGTAGATCTTAACCCATGGTTTCAATTCCTTTCTGCCCCTTGGATTCTTTAAGCCTAATGTTTCCCACTAAAAGATGATGGAGGCCTCCCTTCTATCCTGGAGCTTAAAAATAGAGGGGATTCTATTCTCTCTCAAAGATGCCAGGCCCCCTACAGCTATACATTGAGTGGGGCACTAAGGGTCTGAGGCCTTCCTGATCTGCATGGCTTCTATCCACATTGACCCAGTGACACATGTTTACAGACACCTCTGTGTCGAGCATTGAACTAGGTGAAGATGTAGGGAAGAGAAGGAAAGATGACCTGGCCTCATGCTTTCATGGAACTGGAGAGATATGATGCTTAATCTACTAAAAAAGGTAATATATGGTAGAGTGAAAGGGAGTGTGGCAGAGTGGATGGAGTGCTGGCCTTGGAGACAGGAAGAGCTGGGTCCTGATGACTCTTATTCCCTTATGACTATGGGCAAGTCACTGAAACTCTATGTGCCAACTTCATTACAAAAGACCTTTCCAGCTGTTTCCACACTGACAAACTCATAGGCGCTTAATGAATTGATGCATATACCTGGAACCTGAGTAGTCCCAATATAGTGTATTTCAGTTCATGCTAATTGAATTGGTAATTATGTAAAATATGGTCATTAGTTCTAAACCAATGGAAATATTCCCTGGGATTCAAACAATGCAACCATTACAGGATATTTGTTCATTACACTAGTCTAGATCTGCCTCTGCAATGAACTGAGAGATCATTTAGAACATAATTTATTTCAATTCCAAAACCTTTTTTTCAATACAAATTAATTAAATCTATATTTATTTACATACTTGGTTCAATCCATTAAGATTTACTTCCATCCATCAACTACTATGTACAGGTACCTATACTTGGGTGAGGGAGATAGAAAGTTTAGATAAGACAGGTCCCTGTGCCCTCAAGTTGCTCAGTTTAGGAATAAGGCAGCTTAGGATAAGAAACCAAGGAATATAATAGGAACATGCAGTAATAGAAGTCATGTTCAAGAAAAGGTACAAAATGAAATGAGATGTGAAGACTGACGGGGAAGGTGTTAGTGACACAGGAATCAAGGAAGGCTTCCTAGAAGTGGTGGTGATGACATCAGATTTTAGAGGAAGAGAAGGAGGAGGGCATTGTTAGCAAAGGCTTGACAGCAGGAAGAACAGGGCATAAGTTCTAGCCCAGTCTGACCAAAGCATAGAGTACATGGAGGAAGAAGGGATGAGCTTAGAATGGGAGAATGGCACCAGATTTGGCGGGGTTATCCCATGATGAAGCCAAGCTAAGCAGGCTGAGCTCCATAGAACAGAGCCTCTGCAGACTTTAGAGGGCAGGAATGACCTGAACAGGACCATGTGCAGGTCAGAGGAGCCTGGCAGCTGATGGACGTGTGGGGAGGCAGCAGATATATGTATCATGTATGGAAGTTGATGGAAGACTCCAGGCAGGGGGGAAGGAGGACATGGGCCAGCATGTTCCCACAGAAAAGAGAGGTAGGGAAAGTTGGGGAAGCTATTCTGGAGGTGGCATGAAGAATTGGCAGTGGTTTTGATGTCTGAGGTGAGGGAGACAGTGGCCTTGAGGGATTCCTCAAAGAAAGGGAATTGGGTGAATCATGGTGCCTCTGATATGAGAATAGAGAAATCAGAAGGAGGGGCAAGCTGAAGAGGAGAAATATAAACTCAGTGTGTGATATGGGGAGTGTGATATGCTGAAAAGACATTTGAGTGGATATGTCCTGAGGGGAGAGGAGATGAGGATACTGAGCAAGAAGAAAAGCCAGGGCTGAGGATGGAGATCTGAAAGTAATGTGGTTTGAGGGGTTAAAGTTTTGGTGGCAATAAAATTGAAAATTGAGAAAAGAGGGATAAAGACACCAATATCCACCTTAATTTAATGTGGTGGAAATACAGATTGAATTAAACAGACAGAGAATAAAAATAAGAGAACCAGTAGAGTGTCTTGTCTCTGAAGTCAATAGAAGAGAGGAAGAGAAAATGACTGAGAAGAGCTTGGGGATGGCCAATAGCATCAGACATTCCAGAGGAATCAATGAGGACTCCAGAGAAGTCCATAGGATCAAAGGAGGCCAATGATGACCTTGGAGAGAACATTTCAACAGAATGGTGTGGGGGAGAAAGCCAGACTGAAGGCACAGAAGGAAAGGTGTGGTAATGTCATCTTTGAAACAGACCTTAGAGGTCATCCAAGTCCCTCCTCTGCTTACCCAGGAAGAGACTTAAGCCCAGTGACCTGTCCAAGTTCAATTAGCCAACAAATGACACAGTCACAATTTGAAAGCATGTCTTCTGATTTTCCAAGGTTCAGGCTGTTTCTTCCCTCCTGTGTCATACTGCTGCCCCCAGTTGCCTCTTTTTATAGATGCTCCAGCTAAGGTCCAGGGAGGACAGTAGACCAGGGTGACAGTTTAGGAGAGGGGTAACCACAGGGTTGCTGGAGACTAGGCTGCTCAGGTAAGAGCCAGAGAGTTTCTCAATGGGGATGTAAGAACCAAACCAGAATGGACTTCAGAAGAGCATCCTCCGGAATCAGGAGACCTGGGGCCTAGCCCTGTGTCTGCCATTTCCTCCCTGTAACCCCTTGGACAAGTCTCTTCCCTCTCTGCTCTCTGGTCCTCTGTCTAATGATGGGGCTAGACTAGATGGCCTCTAAGGTCCCACCATCCCTGAAAGTCTCTGAATCTGTGAGGACACAGCTGTGAGGTGGTGGGAAGAGGCCTGAATTGGGAGTCAGAGGACCCAGACTTCTGTCCTGGGACTTACAAGCTGAAGGATGCAAGGCCTTTCTCTCCCATTTTCCTTTCTGTAAACTGAGGCAGCTGGGCTAGATTCTCTCTAAGTTCTCTTCCAATTGTTACATTCTCTTCTCTGAAGTCCTAGGAAAGCTTGATCTTGGGGGAATGTTTAGATGTTGGTGTTGGGGAAGGAAGCCTGCATCATCTGTGCACAAAGCCACTGATGCCCTTTATGCTCCCACCCCTAACCTGGGACACAGGGATCAGGGTCCAGGGTTTCCCTTATCTGATTCCCAGTGTTTTCGGGTCTCTTTTCAGAGAATCTCCAGAGATCTCGGAAGACACATACTATGATTCTTACTATATTCTTGATGGTCTCCATTGGTTCCCTCTTCATGATTTATTTCTTCTACCAAAGAAGACTCCATAGAACCAGAGGTAAGAGAAAGCCCTGCCCTTACAACTAAGTCCTTCCATTACTCACCAGTACTCACCTCTGACTATTGCTTTGAGAGGGATCTGAGGTTCCCCTTCTTTGCTGGACTTGGGCACCTCCCTTGGGTCTGAACATCTGGTCTGGCTGGGGCTGAAGGATCTGGGCTTTGCTGCAATGACAGAGAAACTCCTCAGTGTTCCTGTGGTAGTGGGGTTGAGTCTAAGATGGTTATCCATTGGGGGTCAGGAGGACAGTCTCTTGGGGAGAAAACTCTTAACCATGTTTTTACCTCAGTGTAGTCCTCCACACACCCGCATCCAAGACAGGGCTTCATAGTTACTTTCTAGGTCTAGGTGGGACGGGGATTGCAGGGCTGCCCTCTGCCAAGTAGCCTGTTCCCAGAGCTATTCCCTTTAATCCTTTAATGTGCACTGGGTCTCAGGTACCAGCCACAGTCCTGCAGGGATGTCCCAGACAGGCTAAGGACTATTTGAATAAGAGGACCTCTACTTAACCCCACCCAGATCACCTAATTAGTCTACTTGGTATTCTTTCCACTGCTGCTTCTGGGACATGCCAGGCTACTTGTCAGTCCTGAATCCCACCCAGATCTTTTCACTGTCTTTTTGTGTGTAAGCATCAGTCTCATCTCCATTAAGCTGCAAGTTCACTAGGAACCCTGACCACTTCTATTAGCTAAAATACACCTTGCCACTTGACTGGAAGAATGGCTGAATTTGAATGGCTGAATTCTTCCAGGTGGATGCCACCCAGTATCCTGACATTCTCAAGGTTCCCAGCAACCCTACACCACTGCATCATCAAGGTTCCCAGCAACACCAAACTGCATCTAAATGAATTGCCAGGGTCACACAGCTAATAAGTGTTTGACACCAAATTTGAAGTTACAAACATGAGTCTTCCTGCCTGTACTTCCAGCACTTAATCCACTCTGCCACCTAGCTGCCCAGATTGGCACATAGTAGTTAATACAGGGTTGGTTCCTTCATTCTTTGTTTTCCTTCCATGCAGGCAGTGATATGGCACAGTGGACAGAGTGCTGGGTCTGGAGTCAGGAAGGAATGAATTCAAAACTGACCTTAGACACTTACCAGCTGTGTGACCCTGGGCAGATATTTGAACTTCTCTTTGCCTCAGTTTCCTCAAATAAAAATTAGGAATAGAAATTAATATTTATTTCCCAGGATGGTTATGAAGATTAAATGAGAAAGTAATTGTAAAGGGACATAATCACAGTACCTGATACATAATAGGGGCTTAATAAATATTTGTTTCCTTCCTTCCCATACTTTTTTCTTTCATTCCTCCCATTCCTGCCTCCTTCCCTTCTTCCTAATTATATTTACCAGGGTATTGTGAGATCAAAGTTACATATTTCTAAGAGCACTAAAGAAATGGGAGCTCCTGAGAAAGAAAAACCAAACCTTTCCTCTCTGACCCATCCTCACTCACCGAGGTCTCCTGTCTTTCCATCATATCCTTCCCCTGCTTCTCTGAAACCTGATCTTCCTCTGCAAAGTGACCCACAATCCCACCCCCATCCCGTTCCTTTTTTTCCTCTAGGCCCCACCTCGTTCCCTCCCTCTAACATTCTGTCTTTCTTGTTAAAGAGGTCAGTCATGCATTGTCCTCTAATTTGGAATTCCTCGCCCCTTGTCCTGCTCTTGTCCTGCAGTCCTCAGCTGTGGGGATTTTCAAAATTGTCCAGTCTGCAAGAAAAACCACTGAGGCAGAGCTCTGAGACAATGGCACTTTATTAAAGGGTGCATGATCCCCTCTAATGAAAGGGATTTCAGGTCTTCCTCATGACTTTAGATACCCTCATCCTCCAGAGCCTTAGTTTGTCAGATAACCAGAGAGTCCCCACACCCAAGCCCACCACATCTAGATTTCCCCCCACAAGATTTATCTTTGGCAGAATTGGAGAAAAGTTCAGTCTCCAACACCTTGAAAAGAAAGGCTTTGTGCCTGGCCTCAATAAGATCGAGAGGACCAAGAAAATTGTTTAATTTGTGGCTCTCTGAGCTTTTGGATTTTCCCCATCGCTATCTGTATCATCTTGTCTAATTGTCATGTTAGACTGTTCTGTGTCTGTATGGTGTGCATGAGTGTCTGTGTGTAATGGGAAGCCCTGTGTGGTTTCAAGTGCAGCCAGGCATCAAGGGAATGACCCAAGGTGGACTTTTCTTGGAATGCCTGTTTCTCTTTCTCTCCCCTATTCCTACCTCCCTGATTTGGAGCAGCCACAGAGGAGCAGGTGGATGAGATAGACTAAGAGAAAGAAAAATACTTCTTTGCTTTGGTTATGTGATTGATAAAGGCAAATAAAAGAGGGTAAGAAAAGAGTCAGGTCAGATGTAAAAAGAAATAAAGTTATGTGGAGTTTAAAGGCACTTTAATCAAAGTCCTCCAAAGGAATAAGTACACAGAAAGGCAAAGAAGGCACATAGGAATAGAGGTGTGTGTGTAGAAAGAAAGACATAACGTATTTGCACAAACAGTGTGAAAACAGGGTTTGAGAGTAAATGATTTGGAAACTTTAGGGAAAAAAAAGTTGTTGATTAAAAACACTCGCTCTGCATTCGAACTCTGGCCAAGTTCTGAATGTGGAGAGAGAGATAAGGGAAAAAGAAAGGAGTAATCTATTTAAACCATCAGATCAAAAAGGCAGGTTGATTAGCACTCGACCATTTTGTGCATCACATAAAGAGAAGAGGTTTTGTGTAACGTGACTCCCACTAGTCAGTCTCCTGCAAAATGAAAACAAATATAGATTACATGATCTTAAAAAGAGATGTCTTAAAAGTGAATCCTTGAAACTCTGACACTAGGAGAAAGGACAAGCCAACAATAGGATCTTTTTCCAGAGGTCCCATCTTAACTGTCTGGCAAGTTCAATGCACAACTCTTTAGGTTTTGAGAGGTGAATGAAAAGTGAAGTTTATTTTGACTAAAAATTTAAAAAATTTCTTTTTTTTAAAATAAATTTATTTATTTAACTTTTTACATTCATTTTCACAAGATTTTGGGTTCCAAAATTTTCTCCCCATTTATCCCCTCCCTCCTCCTCAATACACTGAACATTCTAATTACCCATATCACCAATCTGCCCTCTCTTCTTT
>CM053771.1:107071776-107099042 GCA_028658325.1 Potorous gilbertii
GGAATCATTTTTTCAAGAAAATAACCTTCTATGGTCTTAGTTTTTTTCCCTTTTCTGGGCATTTTCCCAGCCAGTTACTTGACTTCTGAGAGTCCTCTCCACCCCTGGCCTAGGTCTGCCCAGCTAGTGCTTGGGGTCTGAGATTCAAATGCTGCTCCCCAGCCTCAGGGCTTTGGCGGCAGGCCTGGCTGCTATTCAACGGGAGCTTATCTGCTGGTGCTCAGGTGGGGGCAGGGCCGCCTTCCAGGTTCAGTTCCCTCAGGTGGTTTATGCAGAGACCTTTTGTAGTGGAACTGCTGCTGAGCTCCTGCCTGCTCCAGGAGCCTCTGGCTGCCTGCTTCGGGAGCCTCTGGCCTCCCGCTGCTGCGGCCGCTCTCGCTGCCGCTGCCTCCCAAGGGGGCCTGAGTCCCGGAGACACCCCGCTCCCCTCTCAGCCCATCTCTCTCACTGACCTGTGAGTCTGTGGGTGGAGGGACCTTCGTGGCCGCTGGAGATTCTGTCGCTGACGCCTGCTTGGATCTGCTCGCTCCTCTCAGTGCCCCTCGGCCGGGTCTGGGGGAGGGCTCCGCTCCCGTCCGGGGCGCGATAGACCTTTGGGATCAGTTTTTCAGCGCTCTCTGGAACAGAAATCTCCTTCTCTGTGTTGCTGCCTGGCTTCCACTGTTCCAGAATTTGTTGGGAGTTCTTTTTAGAGGAAATCCATGCGCTGTGGGTTCGGACCTAGCATAGGTGAGTCTTTCTACTCCGCCATCTTGGCTCCGCCCCCTTAAAAAATTTCTTAAGGTTCTTTCTCCTGTGGTTTGTGGCTGTCACCAGACTGAGTTCACAGTGAAAAGAAAAGTTAGAAGAGCTAAAAATATCTTACTAGATTCTGGAGGATTTGAGATTGATCATTAAGGAGTTTTGAAACACCTCCTTAAAATCTGGATGACTCCTTTCCCTTTTTCCCTTTTCTTGAGTCAAGAATATCTCAGCATGGGGATTACAAATAGCTCCCCATTTACCTGTCTACCCTCTCATCCCAGATCAGACTAAGAGAAGAAAGTGCTGAAGAATAGTAGAGAACTTGAGTCACCCTCTTCCACTTGGTGAAGGAGGGGAAAGGGGCAGCATCTGCAGCTGAAGGTCCTACTGGCAATGGCCCTGGCCCCTGGGCACCCAGTAGCCTGCGCAGAAAGGCTGGAAATATCATCCATTTTCAGTGTATCCCTGTTCAACTCACCTCCACCACCCCCAAGCAAGTGCAAGTAGGAGCTACAGTCATGGGAACAGAGGAAAAGGGGATAGTGCAGTTGGTAAGCTCATGCTTTTTTAAAAAAAAATTATTTATTTATTCATTTATTTGTTCATTTGTTTATTTTTAGGTTTCAACATTAACTTTGACAAGATTTCGAGTTCCAATTTCTCTCCTCATCTCTCTCCTGCCCCCACCCCAAGACAGAGTGCTTTCTGATTACCCCTTCTCCCAATTGGCTCTCCCTTCTATCACAAACCCTGCTTCTCTTATCCCCTTCCCCTTCTATTTTCCTGTAGGGCAAGATAGCTTTCTATGTCCCACTCTATACCCTGTATATCTTATTCCCTAGCTGCATGTAAAAACAAATTTTAATATTTATTTTTAAAACTTTGAATTCCACATGCTCTCCTTTCCTCCCTCTGCACCCACTCTCATTGAGAAGGCAAGAAATTTGATATAGGTTATATATGTATAGACGTGCAAAACATTTCCATAACAGATATGTTGTGAAAGATTAACTGTATTTTCCTCTATCCTATCCCACTCCCATTTATTGTATTCTCTCCTTTCACCCTGTTCCTTTACTAAAATATTTACTTCCAATTAACCCTTCCCCCACTCTGCTGTCTATTTTATTATCCCCCCTCATTTATGCCCTTCCAGTCTACTTTCCTGTATGGTAAGATAGTTTTCCATACCCAATTGAGTGTGTATGCTATTCCTTCCTTAAGCCATATCTGATGGGTATAAGTTCAATCATTCCCTCTCATGTCCTGCTTCTTCTTCTCCACTAGAAAAGCTTTTACTTGACTCTTTTATGTGAGATAATTTAACCCATCCTGTCTCTCCTTTTCTCCTTCTCCCAGTACATTCCTGTCTCAATCCTTAATTTTATTTTTAGATAACATCCCTTTGTATTCAACTTGACCTATGCCCTCTTTCTGTGTGTATACTTACATACTTACATATACATACACACACACATATATATGTATATATTATATATATATATAATTTCTCTTTCTTATTTACCTTTTCATGCTTCTCTTGAGTCTTGTATTTGAAAATCAAATTCTATTCACTTCTGGTCTTTTCATTGAAAATGCTTGAAAGTTTTCTGTTTCACAGAATGTATATTATCCCCCTGAAGGACTACACTCAGCTTTGTTAGGTAGGGGATTCTTGCTTTTAATCCTAGCTTGTTTGACTTCTAAAATCTCATCTTCCAAGCCCTCCAATCCCTTAATGCAGAAGCTGATAAAATTTGTGCTATCCTGATTGTATTTCCACAATGCATGAACTGTTTCTTTCTGGTTGCTTGCAATGTTTTCTTTTCTACCTTGGGAACTCTGGAATTTGGCTATAATATTTCTAGGAGTTTTCCTTTTTGTATCTCTTTCAGGAAGTGATCAGTAGATCCTTTTAATTTCTGTTTTCCCCTCCAGTTCTAGAATATCGGGGCAGTTTTCCTTCATTATATCTTGAAAGATTATGTCTAAGCTCTTTTTTTGATCATGGCTTTCATGTAGTTGAATAATTTTTAAATTACCTCTACTAGATCTTTTTTCTATGTCAGTTGTTTTTTCCAATGACATGTTTCACCTTGTCTTCTATTTTTTCATTCTTTTGATTTTGTTTAATAGTTTCTTGATTTATCACAAAATCACTAGTTTCCATTTGTTTCATTCTAATTTTTATTTTTTAATTTTTGAAAAATTTTAAAAATGTTTCTATTCATTTTTTGCTTAATTTATTCATTTATTTTTAGTTTTGAACGTTCATTTTCACAAAACTGTGAGTTCCAAATTTCTCTCCATCTTTCCCCCACCCACTGCAATTTACCATGCATTCTAAGCACCACTTCCCCCAATCTGTCCTCTCTTCTATCACAACCTTCCCTTCCCTTATCCCCATCTTCTCTCTTTTCTTGTAGGGCAAGATAGATTTCTATACCCCATTACCTGTATTTCCTATTTCCCAATTGCATGCAAAAACAATTCTCAACATTCATTCCCATAACTTTGATTTCCAGTTTCTCTCCCTTATTCCCTCATGGCCAAGGCTGGGCTGTGCTCTGCTCTGAGCCTGGTGCAATAGACCTCTCCTATCAGCCTTTCATGCTGTCTTGGGCTGGAAATCTCTTTCACTCTGTCATTTTGTAGCTTCTTCTGTTTGGAGTCATTTTTTACAACTATAGGCTATGCGGGGAGAACTAGAGTAGGTCTATCCTTCAACTCCACCATCTTGGCTCTGTCCCTTCCATTTTAATTTTTAAGCAATTATTTTCTTCAGTGAACTTTAGGACCTCCTTTTCTGCTTAGCCAATTCTGTTTTTTCAGGCTTTCTTCTCCTCATTGGTTCCTTGGATCTCTTTTGCCAATTGGTCTAGTCTATTTTTAAGGTCTAATTTACTTCAGTATTTGGGGGGGGGGTGTCTGCTTATCAAGACTTGTTTTTCATGATTTTCTTGCATCACTCTCATTTTCTTCCCAATTTGTCCTCTATTTCTCTTACTTGATTGTCTTTTAAATTTTTAAAATAAATTTATTTTGTTTTCAACATTTAGTTCCACAAAATTTTGAATTTTAAATTTTCTCCCTTCTACCCCCACCTCAAGACTGCATATATTGTGACTCCCCTTTCCTCCAATCTGCCCTCTCTTCTGTCACTCACTCCCCACTTCTGTTATCCCCTTATCTTCTATTTTCCTGTAGGGCAAGATAGATATCTATATCCCATTGCTTATATAACTTATTTCCTAGTTGCATGTAAAAATAATTTTTAACATTCATTTTTAAAGCTTTGAATTCCACATTCTCTCTCTTCCCCTCTCCCTACTCACCCTCATTGAGAAGGCAAGCTGTTCAATATAGATTATAGATGTACAGTCATGTAAAACATTTCCATGACAGTCATATTGTGAACAACTAACTATATGTCCCTCCATCCTGTCCTGCTCTCCATTTATTCAATTCTTTCTTTTGATCTGTCCCTTTGCCAAAGTTTTTGCTTCCAATTACCCCTTCAACCAGTCTGCTATTCCTTCTATTTCCCCCTTTTCTTATCCCCTAACCTCTGCTTTCCTATAGGGTATAATAAACTTCCATACCCAACTGAGTGTGTATGCTATTCCATCCTGAAGTCAAATCCAATGAAAGGAAGGGTCACTTATTTCCTCTCACCTTCCTCTTCTTCCCTTCAGTTGTAAAAGCTCTTTCTTGCCCCTTATATGTATGATGATTTACTACATTCTACCACTCCCTTTCTCTTTCTTCCAGTAAATTCCTCTAAACACTTAATTTCTTTTTTAGATATCATCCCTTCATACTCAACTCACCCTGTGCCCTCTTTCTCTTTCTCTATCTGTCTCTCTCTGTCTCATTCATTTTATCTATGTCTCTGTCTCTCTCTCCTCTCTGTCTCTAGATATATATACATATATGCCTATGTATATATACATATGTATGTATGTATATATGTATTCCCTTCAACTATCTTAATATTGAGAAAGGTCTCATGAGGTACAAATATCATCTTCTCATGTAGGAATGTACACTGTTCAACTTTAATAAGTTCCTAATTGTTTGTCTTTCCTGTTTACTTTTTCAGCTTCTCTTGATTCTTGTATTTAAAAGTCAAATTTTCTATTCAGCTCTGATCTTTTGAACAAGAATGCTTGGAAGTCATCTCTTTCACTGAATGACCATTTTTCCCCTTGAAATATTATACTCAGTTTTGCTGGGTATGTGATTCTTGGTTTTAATCCAATATCCTTTGACTTCTGGGATATCATATTCCAAGCCTTACAATCCCTTAGTGTAGAAGCTGCTAAATCTTGTTTTATCCTGATTGGGTTTCCACAATACTTGGATTGTTTCTTTCTGATTGCTTGCAATATTTTCTCCTTGAACTGGGAACTCCAGAATTTGGCTACAACATACCTAGGAGTTTTCCTTCTCAGGTTCCTTTCAGAAGTGATCAGTGGATTCTTTTCATTTCTACTTTACTCTCTGATTCTAGAATATCAGGGCAGTTTTCCTTGATAATTTCTTGAAGGATGATGTCTAGGCTCGTTTTTTGATCATGGGTTTCAGGTAGTCCAATAATTTTTAAATTATCTCACCTAGATCCATTTTCCAGGTCTGTTATTTTTGCAGTGAGATACTTCATATAGATTTCTATGTTTTCATTCTTTTGGTTCTGTTTTATGATTTCTTGATTTCTCATAAAGTCATTAGCTTCCATTTGCTCCATTCCAATTGTTACAGGATTATTTTCTTTAGTAAGATTTTGGATCTCTTTTATCCATTTAGCCCATTTTTCTTTTTAAATTTTCTTTTTAAAACATTCTTCTCCTCATTGGATTTTTGAACCTCTTTTGCCATTTGGGTTAGTTTAACTTTAAAGGTGTTGTTTTCTTCAGCATTGCGGGAGGGGGAGTTTCTTTAGCAAGCAGTTGACTCATTTTTCATGATTTTCTTCCATCACTCTCATTTCTCTTTCCAATTTTTCCTCTACTTCTCTTACTTGATTTTTAAAGTCCTTTTTGAGCTCTTCCATGACTGGATAACAATTCATATTTTTCTTGGAGGCTTTGGATGCTAGAGCTTCACCTTTGTTGTCTTGTTCTGGTTGTATGTTTTGATCTTTCTCATCACCAGTTCTTCAGGGGGAAAGTAAGAATCTAGTTTGTTTCTTTTTCCTGTTTGCTCATTTTCCCAGCCAATTACTTGATTTTTGAGCTTTGTTAAGTGGAGGGCTCCAGGAGTAGCCTCTGCTGCCACATTGGGGCTGAGGCTAGGGCCAAACCACTCTCCCCTCTCCACCAGGTAAGAGACACTTCTCACTGACTTTCAAAGCTGTCTTTGTTGTTTCTGTGTTGTGAAGTCTGAAAACCACAGTAGTCACCAGCGATTCAATCCCCTAAGGCCTGTTCCTGCTCTGTCCACTCTGGTCTGGTGTGCCCCATGCCAAACTGCACTTTGTTCCCAGTCCACTGCAATAGACTCTTCCTGTCTAAAGCAACAGCAATGTGGTGCTATGACCAACTTCGATATACTTAGCTCTTCTCACTAATACAATGATCTAAGACAATTCTGAAAGACTCATAATGGAAAATGCTATCCATATCCAGAGAAAGAACTATGGAGTCTGAATGAAGATTGAAGTATACTGTTTTTTCTTTTCCCTTTTTTCTTTCTCATGATTTCCCCTTTTGTTCTGACTCTTCTTTCATAACATGACTAATATGGAAATAGGTTAATATGATTGTACATGTGAAGTCTATATCAGATTGCATGCCATTTTGGGAAAGGGATGGGGAGAGGGGAAGGAAGAAAAAATTTGGAACTCAAAATCTTATAAAAATGAATATTGAAAACTATCTTTACATGGAAATGAAAAAAAAATACTCTTAAATGGAGTGGGAAGAAGAAAAGATACATATTACAGCTGAGAGTTTAGTAATTCTGGAATCTTTCATAGAATTAAAGCTGGAAGTGACCTTAGAAGACATTTTTTCAAACTCCTTCATTTACAGAGGAAGAAATTGAAACCTACAGAATGAATGAATTTTAAAAAGCACTAAGGAAGCTCCTAATTAGCTAACTGAATAGCTAGAAATAAAAGTAAACCATTTAGTAAGCACACACTGTGGTTGATTGTTATCCTTCATTCTCAAAGAGGACCAAAATGACATCACCATGAAAAAGTGAAGTTTCAGTGTGTTTGCCCGTGCATGATCAGACCAATACAAACTAGGAATACTCTGCCACAGGTTGAGCACAGATAGTCCTTGTGAATATTTATGGTGGGTACTCTAAATCTGTGCATCCTACATTTACTTTGGGCTGTCTCAGTTCTGCTTTGCTCATGGAGCACTTCAGTAAGCTGGCCTTTATTTGCCAATCTTGTTTCACTCAGGGCTGCTATTTGGATGTGATACCTATTGAGTTCTCTTGCAACAGGAGCAGTTCGTCTTTCATGTCTACTGGATTGTTTTGTTGTCTAAAATTGTGTGCACTTTTCACATGCCAATGGTGAGTGGAATCATCTTTGCAGATGTTTTTGGACATTTTGTACAGTTTCTTTTCAGTTTTGACCTCAGAGTGGGATTCCCTGCCTGTTGCAGTAATCAGGCCAGGGTTGGCTAAGCAGGCAATATTTAGAGGACCTTTTCTATCTCCCTTCCTCATACCAGGAGGTAAGCAGTATGATCCTTAAAAGGCTGCTCAAACACCCAGGGGGCTGCTGAGTCCCACTGCTGCTTCCAATAAGAAGCTACCCTGTGGCCTGGGCCACCTGTGTGCAAGGTTATGACTACAGCTCCCAGTGTATCCACACCTGCTGCTTCATCGCTTACCTGTCATTGCAGGACTTTGGGGCGTAACAGTAAAATGGTACGGGTGATGATGTCTTTTGATTCACGCATAAATTGAATTTAAGTAAGGTAGAGTTGCAAGAAGTCGTCGGCCTCATTCTCTCCTCCAGAGCCATCATAGTCCAGTGGCAGGACAGAATCAAGATGACTGGCAATGACTCAGGATGCAATAGA
This sequence comes from Potorous gilbertii, assembly GCA_028658325.1. Taxonomy (NCBI): domain Eukaryota; kingdom Metazoa; phylum Chordata; class Mammalia; order Diprotodontia; family Potoroidae; genus Potorous; species Potorous gilbertii. The sequence goes on from CM053771.1 coordinate 107,079,567, forward strand.
TGACCTTGGTGTCTTTGGTGTCTAACCAAGCTCTAAGCATTCCACATTGCCTGCTTCAGCTGCCTTCCTGGCTATTGGAACAATTCGTTCCCATCTGCCCATTCCACCAGAGGAAGTCTTCACATGCTTGGGGTAGACACCTCCCTAAGTCAAAAATGGGTTTGAGACCCCTTGGTTACCCTCAACCTGGTTTGGCCAATCTGCCAAAATGGTTTACAGGGGTGTGGCCACTGTGCATGCTTCAGCTTCTTGGAGCCGCAGGTGAGAGTTAGGTGGAACAGGTGGACACCAAAGGTGGAAAGAGCCCCAACAAGGGCTAGGCAGCCATCATACGAAAGATCATGGTCCTCCCTGAACACATCCTGTACCCTAAGCACACTCTATAGGGCAGCACTGGATACACAAAAATAAAAGGGAGGTAGTCCCTGCCCTCAGGGAGCCTCCATTCCAACAGTAGAGACAACAGGAGGAGAGGAGAGGGGATCAGGGTAGGAGGTATACTTTGGGGAGATTGGGGAGTGAATAGTAAGGCAGTCCATTGACACACTTTCCCCAGAGGCAATGGTTAGAGCTGATGCAGTCAGAGTGCTCAGGACAAGATGTGGAAAGGTAAGGAGAATTTTTGGAGCTTGAGGAAATGATGGACTCACAGCATCAGGGTGGAAAATGACCAAGAAGATTCTTGAAGGGGAGGGGGTGGGGAGACAAGGAGTTATCTACAGTCACACAGGAGGGTGAGAGCAAGGCCGGGTCCAGAAGTCAAGTCTCTTAGTGCTCATAGATTCTCTGTTTACTACAGTCTGGGAGTATACTGTTAAAGTCTAGATACTTCTGGCAGGGAGTGGCATATTCAGCCATCTTGTGTCATAACACCTTGGCAAGAGTAAGTGAATCAGACCTTCCCCAATGCTAGCTAAGGGAGATCCAGATGAGGACACCAGACACATTTATGCATCTCTCCAGGAGACCAGGCTCCACAACTCCCCAGTGAACAAAAGTACTGTTGCATATAGAGCCCACAGTTGACTGTGGCCCACCCTCCTTCTAACTAGGCTGCCCAGCCAATGATCACCAAGGCCCAGGCAAACATTACCCAGGAGCCTGGGCTCCCTCTCATTTGTATCAATATTCCAAAACAATCAAAGAGGACAACTTCTTCAGCCATTTCCCAATGGATGCACAGTCCCTCAATTTCCAATTCTTTGCCACCTCAAAAAGAGCTACTATAAATATTTTTGTACAAATAAGTTCATTTACTTTGTTGGAAGAGATAGAGAATTTAGATAAGTCTTCTCCCTGCCTTTAAGTTGCTGGGTTTAGGAACAAGGCAGTTAAATTTAAGAAAGCAGGAAACATAATTGGAACATAAGGTAATTGAAGACAAGTTCATGGGAAGGGTGTAAAATGAAATGAGATGTGAAGACTGATGGGGAAGGTGTTAGTGAAATAGGAAACAGGGAAGACTTCCTAGGGGTGGTGGTGATTACATCAAATTTTAGAAGAAGGGATGGAGGAAGGGCATTGCCAGCACAGGGAACCGCATGAGCAAATGCATGGCAGAAGAAAGAGCAGGGCGTTATTAGGGCACAAAATCTGGCCCTGTCTGACCAAAGCATAGAGCATATGAATGAAGAAGGGATGAGCTTAGAATGGGAGGATGGCACCAGACTGGGCAGGTTTAGCCCAGGATGAAGGCCAAACTAAGCAGGCTGAGCTCTACAGCACAGAGCCCCTGCAGACTTTGGAGGGCAGGAATGACCTGAGCAGGGCTGTGTGCAGGGCAGAGGATCCTGGCAGCTGATGGAGGTACAGGGAGGGAGCAGATGTGGCAAGTCATGTATGGAAGCTAATGGAATACTCCAGACAGGTGAGAAGGAGGACATGTGCCAGTGTGTTCCCAGAAAGAATGGAGAGGAAGGGAAGGCTAGGACAGCTGTTCTAGAGGCAGGATGAAGAAGAATTGGCAGTGTTTTTGATGTTTGAGATGAGGGAGGCAGTGAGCATGAGAGAGTCCTCACACACAGGGGAATGGGTGAATCATGGTGCCTCTGACATGAAAATGGTGAAATCAGGAGGGACAGACTTAAGAAGAAGAAATATGAACTCAGGGTGCGATATGGGGAGTGTGAAGTGCTGAAAAGACATCTGGATGGAGACATCCTGAGGGAGGGGTAGATGAGGGTGCTGAGCAAGAAGAAAAGTCAGGGCTGGGAATGGAGATCTGAAAGTCATTTTGTTTGAACTGTAATGAAAGTTAGGGGGGGAACAAAATTTCCAAATGTGCAATTGCTGAGAAACAAGTGTGTCAAACAAAATCTTAACCAACATTCACCTTAACTTAATAAGATGGAGATGATAATCCAACAAAAGAGACAGAGGTAGAACCCCTGGAGGAGGACCAGGAGAGAGTCTGAAACCAAAAAAAGAGAGAAAGGGAAAATAACAGAACTTCTGGTTTGGCCTTAGCACTCATCCTCCCTCTTCCAGCTTCCAACCGTATATGCTTCCAATAAACAGCTTAAGCTCCAGCTCAAGAATAAAGGGATGTTGGGCAGTAAGACTGGGAAGAGGAATTTAACCTTCGGCTAACACCCCTTTCAGCTGCCACTAAGGGAAAGTTGGCATTAAAAAAGAAGGCATATAATCGTTCTGACTCTGAATTTTCTGCTACTAAATGATGAAATCTAATAAATCTCTCCATTCACTAAATACATAACACAGACTTAAGAAACGCTCTAAGTTAGTCTGGTTATATGTTAGGGCTATCTTTTCCTAAGCAAGGGAACTGAATTCTATAATCAAACAAAAATAAATTAAAGTTATCAGTACTTACTGATTGGCTTTTCACTAGAATCAGATGCCCCTGGACACCTGAAACTCAGCTGCCCCAGTTCAAATTCATTATTCATACTCCCAAATCCTCTCTGCCTCCTAACTGCCCCATTAGTTCTGTGGATCCCCCTGATCCTCTCAGATTCCCAGGCTGACTCCCCAGTACCATCCTCAACATATTCCTCTCTCTTATCTTCAAATATCCAAACTGTCTCCAGGGCAGTGACTAGACCTTCCATCCCATCCCTTGCCTATTACCCCTTCTGGGTTTTCTTCTGGCACTGCCTCCATCTGGGTTCAGGCCTACAGCTTGATCTGGCTACCTTCAGTATCTCTGCACTCTAGGTCAAATCTTTACTGTCTAAGGGATTTTCCTAAAGCAAAAGTCTGATCCTGGTCCCCCTCTCCTCACTAAATCTCAGGGGTTCCCTTTCACCTCCAGGATGAAATAGAAAATTCTCTATTCTGGTTCCAAAGCCCTTCATAACCTGCCTCTCCAACCCCACCTCCCCAGTTTTACACCTTAAACCCCTCAAATACCCTTATCCAGTGACATGGGCCTCCTTGGGGTTTGCTCCACAAGATGTTTTATCTCTAGACTCTGGGAATTTGTCCTGGATATCCCCCAAGCCTGGAATGCCCTCCCTCTTCATCTCAGACTCCTGGTTTACCTTACTTCTTCAAATTCTCACTGTAATCCTACCTTTTACAGGACTTTCCTAATCTCTCTCTTTTTTTGTTTAGTTTTAAAAATGTATTTATTTATTTTTGGCTTTCAGCATTCATTTCCACAATATTTTGAGTTCAGAATTTTCTCCCCATCTCGTCCCTCTGCCCACCCCTAGAGATTGTGCATTCTGATTCCCCTTTCCCCTAATCTACCCTCCCTTCTACCACACTCCTCCCTTCTCTTATCCCCTTTCCCTTTATTTTCTTGTAGAGCAAGATAGATTTCTATACCCCATTGCCTATTTATCTTATTTCCCACTTGCATGTAAAAATAATTTTTAACATTTTTTTAAAAACTTTGAGTTCCAACTGCTCTCCCTTCCTCCTTCCCCAACCATCCCCACTGAGAAGACAAGCAATTCAATATATGCTATACATGTATAGTGATGCAAAACACTTCCATAACAGTCATGTTGTGAAAGATTATATATCCCTCCATTCTATCCTGCCCCCCATTTTTCTATTCTCTCTTTTGATCCTATCCCTCCTCAGATGGATTTACTTCTAATTACCTCTCTTCCCATTTGCCCTCCTTTCTATCATCCCCCCAATCCCCACTTATCACCTCCCCCCTACTTTCTTGTTGTGTAAGATAGGTTGTCATTCCAAATTGAGTGTACATGTAACTCCGTCCTTAAGGCAAATGTGATGTGAGTAAGGCTCATTCTTTCCCTCTCACCTCCCCCCTCTTTCCCTCCATTGAACAAACTTTTTCTTGCCTCTTATATGAGATAATTTGCCTCATTCGATTTCTTCCTTTCTTCTCTCAATATATTCCTCTCTCACCCCCTTCATTTTATGTTTTTAGAAATCATCCCTACTTATTCCACTCACCCTGTCCCCTTTGTCTATAAATAAGTATGTAATCATTCCAACTACCCTAATATTGAGAAAGGTCTCAAGAGTTACAAATGTGACCATTCCATGTAGGAATATAAACAGTTAAACTTTATTAAGTCCCTTACGATTTCTATTTCCTGTTTACCTTTTCATGCCTCTCTTGATTCTTGTGTTTCATAGTTAAATTTTCTATTCAGCTCTGGTCGTTTCAACAAGAATGCTTGAAATTCCTCTATTTCTTTTAATAATCATTTTTTCCCCTGAAGTGTTTTCCTGAGAGAAATTTAGAACTATGGCCAAAGTGTTATAAAAACGTGTATACCCTTTGACCCAGCAATATCACTTCTAGGGCTGTATCCCAAAGAGATCATAAAAATAGGAAAAGGACCCTCATGTACAAAAATATTTCTAGCAGCTCTTTTTATGGTGATCAAGAACTGGAAATCAAAGGGATGCCCATCAGTTGGGGAATGGCTGAACAAGTGGTGGTATATGAATGTAACAGAATACTATTGTGCTATAAGAAATGACGAAAAGCTTGACTTCAGAAAATCCTGGAAAGACTTATATGAACTGATATCAAAGGCAGTAACCAGAAATAGGAGATCATTGTTCACCGAAATAGCCACAGTGCACGATGACTGATTTTGATAAATTTAGCCCTTCTCAGCAATAGAAGGACCTAAAATAATTCCAAAGGACTCATGATGCAAAATGCCATCTACATCCAGTGAAAGAACTATGGAATCAGAATAGAGAGTCAATATGAGCATTTTCTTCTTCGTTTTGTTTTGTTGGGGTTTTTTATTTGTTTTCAGTGTTCTACAATCACTTTCATATATCTTAGATTTTTCTTCTCCCTCCCCTCCTTTCCTTCTACCTCCCCACTCCCTCCCTGAGATGGCATACAGTTTTATATATGTTCTACACGTACATTCCTATTAAATACATTTTCAACTTAGTTAGGTTGTATAGAAGAATTAAAATGAATGGGAGAAATCATAAAACAAACCAAAATATAATACAAAAGAAAATGATCTGCTTCATTCTGCAATCGAATTCCATAGTTCTTTCCCTGGATGTGGAAGGCATTTTGCCTTAAGAGGCCATTAAGAAGTTCTTGCATTGCAATGAAGTACTAAGTCTACCAGAAGAATTCTTCACACTCTGTGACTGTTTCTGTTCTCCTGGTTCTGCTCCTTTCACTCAGCATCAGTTCATATAAGTCTTTCCAGGCTTCTCTGAAGTCTTCCTCTTCATCATTTCTTATAGAACAATAGTATTCCATTACATTCATATACAACAACTTGGTCAGCCATTCCCCAATTGATGGAAACCTGTTTGATAGCATCTCTCTTTGTGAGAGCTGCTATAAATATTTTTGTACATGTGGGACCCTTTCCCCTTTTTATGATCTCTTTGGGACACAATCCTGGAAGCTCCACCATCAATGAATTAGTGTTCCAACTCTCCCACATCTTCTCCAACATTTATTATCTTCCTGTTTTTCATGTTAGCCAATCTAATAGGGGTGATGTGGTAATTCAGAGTTGTTTTGATTTGTATCTCTCTAATTAATGGTGATTTAGAGCATTTTTTCATATGACTACAGATAGTTTTAATTTCTTCCTCTGAAAACTGCCTCCTCATATCCTTTGACCATTTATCAATTGGGGAAAGACTTGTATTCTTGTAAATTTGACTCAGTTCTCTCTATATTTTAAAAATGAGGCCTTTATCACAGACACTAGGTGCAAAAATTCTTTCCCAGATTTCAGCTTCCCTCCTAATCTTGGTTGCATTGGGTTTGATTGTGCAAAAACTTTTCAGTTTAATGTAATCAAAATTATTCACAATGCTTTCTGTCTCTTCTCTAGTCAAAAATTTTTTCCTTTTTCATAAATCTGATAAATACACTATTCCTTGCTCCCCCTAATTTGTTTATGGTATCAATCCTTATACCCAGATCACATACCTATTTGAATTTTATTCTTGTGTACTGTGTCAGGCATTGGTCTATGACTAGTTTCTACCACACTGTTATCCAGTTTCCTCAGCAATTTTTGTCAAACAGCGAGTTCTTTTCCCAGAAGCAGGAATCCTTGGGTTTATCAAATAGTAGATTGCTATATTCATTGACTACTGTGTCTTGAGTACCTAACATGTTCCACTGGTCTACCCTTTTGTTCATTAGCCAGTACCAAGTGGTTTTGATAATTGCTGCTTTATAATACAATTTGAGATTTGGTAGAGCTAGGTCACCTTCCTTAGCATTTCTTTTCATTAGTTTCCCTGATATTCTGGACCTTTTGTTCTCCCAGATGAATCTTGATATTATTTTTTTCTAGCCCCAGAATATAATTACCTGATAGTTTGATTAATATGGCACTGAACAAGTAAATTGATTTAGGTAGAACTGTCATTTTTATTATATTATCTCGGTCTACTGACAAGCAACTGATGTTTTTCCATTTGCTTAGATCTGACTTTATTTGTGTGAAAAGTGTTTTGTAATTGTGTTCATATAGTTACTGGGTTTGTGTGCAATGGGAATATGCTAGATGCATTTCCAATATGATCAGGGGTGAAACAAGGGTGTCCATTATCACCACTGTTATTCAATATGGCACTAGAAATGTTAGCTTTAGCAAGAAGAAAAAGAAATTAAAGGAAGTAGAATTGGCAAAGCAGAAAGTAAGTTATCACTGATATGATGATATACTTAGAGAATCCCAGAGAATGAAGTAAAAAACTGCTTGAAATGATAAACAACTTTGGTAAACTTGCAGGTTACAAAATAAACCCACACAAACTTCTGCATTTCTATATATCACTAGCAAAGTCCAACAGCAAGCAATAGAAAGAGAAATCCCATTTAAAGCTAGGGTAGACATTATAAAATATTTGGGAAGCTACCTGTTTTGTTTTGTTATTTTTCTCATGGTTTCTCCATTTATCATAATTCTGCTATGCAATATGAGTAATGTGAAAATGTGTTTAATAGGAGTATAAGTGCAGAGCCCATTCCAGAGTGCATGTTGTGTGGGGAAGGGGGAAGGAAGAAGGGGGAGAAAATTTATAACTTATGAAAGTAAATGTTGAAAACTAAAAATAAATAAATTGGAAAAAAGCCCCAGTTCACTCCTTCTCAAAAATACACATAGCATCCATGAGAGGCAGAAGCTTAAACTCTCTCTGGTTTGCCTACACACCTAAAAGTGGCAAACCCATGGTCTTTGGTGATGGGTTTGGGGATAGGGGAGGGGGGAGAGAAAGACTATTATTGCTGGAAGTCCCAGGGAGGGAAAGAGGGCACAAAAGAAGGAGATTTTATAGGTGCTGCGATGTGGTCATGCTGCCTCAAATTCCCCTTCTTGGATCACTACAGAAGAGAGGGCTGGCAGCATTTGGGCAAGCTGGGGCGTCCCTGCTGGTCCCTATCAGTTCTCTGTCCTCCTTCTGGAATTGGTCACTTTTGCTGAAAATGAAACAAAACCAATTACTTTATAAGGCATAGCAATATCTTGAGCAAGTTATTGGAATAATTTTGAAATTAAAAAAAAAACAAGAAACAGAAACTATTTATAAAATATGGATTTAAGATACATGTTTAAGTAAATATATTTCTTCATATAATATATATTATATATTTATATAAAATGTATAAATATGTAATATATTATATAAATAAATATTTAAGATAAATATTTGAAAAAATAGACCATTTTAAAGGAAATATAATTGATTTTTTCAAGGATAAGGGAATTAGTTGGGATTTCATTGGTCTAGGGCATTGTGGAGGAGGAACTTGTAACAGCAATATTGATCTCTGCTACCTCTAAACTCAGAGAGCAAAGTAACATAATTACATATTTAAAATGAATTGTAGATTTATAGTCTGATGTGCCATCACCTTCCCCCTGCCAATTCTTTGTTACAAAAATGCTTCCTCTATTTCTTAAGTTGGGAATAAAATAAATTTTACAAAATGAGAAGGGATCAAGGATTTCTTTTCCAGAAGGTCTGCAGCCACAGCTTGCATGATCATGTGCCCTAGATATTTCAGACATTTCAGGGTTTTCCTTTCAAATACTGGTTTAACAAGATGGTCTCTGAGTTCCCTTCCAGCCCTGAAGAAGCTCAGTGCTCTTGAGACAGTCCAGTGCGAGCCTGGGTAGGAGGCCTCCTCCTTCCCCTCCTTCATCCTCAGAGCTCCTCTGCATCATCACTCACTCTTCTCTTCCTCTGCCCACACAAAGAGTGGCCTCCCTGTTTATTGGAGCTGATTCCTCTCTCTGTGCCACTGATCCTGTGCCCTTTTCTCCTTCCCTCCCGTAGGATCCTGTTCCATAATTCTCCCCTCTCTCACTTATCTTCTGGGTTTCTTTTTCCAGTGGCTTCGTTCCATTGGCCTAAGACTCCCCAGGCCTGAGACTTTCCATGATGTTTTTACCCCCATCCAGTAACTGTCCCTTCACCGATAAAATTGGAGGCAAAGTGATCAACACTCAAAAAGTCTCTACTGCCTCATTACCATGCTTTTTCTTCTGTGCTTGCAGTCTGGCTTTCTTCCCCACACTGTTCTGTTGTAATGTTCTCTCCAAAGTCATCATTGGACACCAAATACAAGTATTCTGTGGACTTCCCTGGAGTCCTCATTGTCCTTGACCTCTCTGGAGTGTCTGATGTTTTGGCCATCCCCAGCCTCTTCTCAGTTAGTTTCTCTTACTCTCTTCCATTGACTTTGGAAAGATGACACTCTCCTGGTTCTCTTTCCCTTTCTCTTCTCTGTTTACTGTTTACTTGAATCTTTATCTCTACCACATTAAGTGAAGCTGGATATTAGTCAAGCCTCTGTCTTTACCCCTCTTTTCTCAATTTTCAATTTTATTCCCCCATAACTTTCATTACCCTCTCACATCACATGACTTTCAGTCTCCGTCTCCAGCCCTGACGTTTCTTCTTGCTCAGCACCCTCATCTCCCCCTACTCAGAACTTCTCCTTCCAGATGTTTTTTCAGCACTTCACTCCCTGCCCCCATATCACACCCTGAGTTTATATTTCTCCTTCTTAAGCCTGCCCCTCCTGATTTCACCATTTTCATATCACAGACACCCTGATTCACCCACTCCCCTTTATTTGAGGGACCTCTCATGCCCACTGTCTCCCTCACCTCAAACATCAAAATCACTGCCAGGTCCTCCTCATCCTGCCTCCAGAACAGCTTTCCCAGTCTTCCCTTACTTTCTGTTCTCTCTGTGACCATTCTGGCCCAAGTCCTCTTTCCGCCTGCCTTGAGTCTTCCATTAGCTTCCATACATGGTTCCCCACCTCAGTTCCCTCCCTGCACGTCCATCAGCTGCCAGGCTCCTCTGTCTTGCACATGGCTCTGTGCTGTGGAGCTCAGCATGCTTAGCTTGGCCTTTATTCTGGGCTAAACCTCCCCAATCTGATGTCATCCTCCCATTCTAACCTCATCCCTTTTTCATTCATATGCTCTGTGCTTTGGTCAGACTGCATCAGACCTTGTGCCTTACCCAGACTCTCTTCCTGCTTCCATGGCTTTCTTCATGCAGTTCCTTGTGCTGGTCATGCCCTTCCTCTTTCCCTTCCTCTACAATCCTCTAGGAAATCTTCCCAGATTCCCATTTCACTAACACCTTGTCCATCAATCTTCACCTCTCGTGTCATTTTGCACCCTTCTCATGCACTTATCTTCTATTATTGTATGTTCCAATTATATGCCTTGCTTTCTTATCCTAAACTGCCTTATTCCTAAAGTAAGCAACTTGAGAGCAGGAAGTACCTGTCTTATCTGAACTTTCTCCTTCACGAAAGTATAGAGACCTGTACATAGTAACTGATGGATGAAACTAATTTATATGGGATTGAACTAAATACTCAAACATAAATTGAACTATCTTGCACTGAAATAAAAGTTTTTTAAATTGAACTAAATTATGTTTCAAATGATGTGTCACTTCATTATAGAGAGATCCAGGATAGTTTGATGAAGGAATCTCCTGAAGTCATTGCATTATTTAAAATACTACTGCATATGTCCATTGGGTTAGAACACGTGACCATATTTCACATATTTATGAATTCAATTAGTATGAACTGAATTGTATTAAATTGGAACTGTTGAGGATGCAGGTACATGCATCAATCCATTAACAGCCTATGACTTTGTTAGCATGAGAACAGCTATAAAGGTCTTAGTACTGAAACTGGTACATAATGTTTCAGTGACTTGCCCATAGTCACACAGAGAATAAGAGTCAGAAGCAGCATCTGGACTTAATTATTCCTTCCTATAAGGCCAGCACTCCATCCACTCTGCCACACTCCCTTTCACTCTGCCATATGTTAATGTCATTTTTCAGCAGGTTAAGCATCATACCTCTTAAGCTCCAACAAGGCATGAGACCAGGTCTTCTTCTCTCTCTTCTCTGCATCCTCAACTAGCACAGGGCTGGGCACAGAAAAGGTCTCTAGGAAAAATGTGTCACTAGGCTACCGTGGAGGGAAGCCATGAAGATGAGAGTCAAGAAGGCTTTAGACCCTTCATATACCACTCAGTATATGGCTTTTGAGGGTTAAGTCAGGCTGGGTATCTTTGACAGACAGAATAAAATCCCATTTTCGAGCTTCAGGCCAGAGGTGAGGCCTCCATCATCTTTTAATGGGAAACACCAAGTCGAAAGGTGCAAGAGAGCAAAGAGCATTGAAAGCATGGGTTAAACTTCACTTCCCAAAGGGATCTTGTCTCTTTCTCAGGATCTAAGGGATGTGTCTGGGAAATGTAAATGGTCAGACCAGAGTGAGAAGAGAAGGGGTCTTATTCCCAGTCCAGACATTTCCAAATTGTGTGATCCTGTGCAAAGTCCTTCCCTTCTCTCAGTACCATTTTCCTTATTTGTTAAATGGGGGGTTTTGACTCAATGTTCTTTAAAATCTCTTCCAGCTGTAACAGTCTATGACTGAGAAGAAACCCATAAACCCTGCAGGACCTACCGGATACCTGCAGTTCCATATGTGCTTCATTATAATTGTCAGATGACTGGACACAACAAGTGCATGGACCAGAGTCAGAGACCAGGACCTGCTGGATCCTCAAGGTCACCATCCCCTCCACTGTGTCGTATTGCAGCAGCTCCACCCTCCCCTGGAACTCAGCATCCTTGGATTCCTCCAGCTTCTCCTCGTTGGGGCACAGGGATCTGGTTTCTGAACCAGTTCACAGTCATGTCCCAAGCATCCATCTTAGGAAAGAGTTCACAGGAGTGTATGATGTGTTCCCCCTGCTTGGCCTGAATGAGCTGAATTTAATCAGTCACTGAGGATGCTACTTTCTGGAGTTCTAGGGGAAGAGCAGGAAAATCAGAGCACAGTGTAAGCCAAGGATTAAGAATGTTTGTTTGTATGGTTGCGAGGCCCAGAAGATGCAGGTCTGACTTCTGGATCAGCTGCTACTGAGGACCCAGTTCTTGGAAAATCCCTTTTCTTCCCCTGCACCCCTTGGAGACAAGACATTCTCTCTCCTGACTGCTACCTATGATCAGAAAGGACGGAAGTTTTTTGGATGCTGAAGGGTTAGGGGTGAGGCCAGGAAGGCAAAATGGTCATTGTATTAGCTTCTGTTGCTTTGTAAAAGGAATGATTTTGACAAAAAATATCCTCTAATGTCCCTCTCAATTTTAATTCTTTGTATGATTTCATAATTATTCATTCTCAGTTGTAGTGTATGTTCTTTCTGCTTTCTGCTTCTTTCCCCACTTGATAGAATTTCATTTTTTCCAATTTCATGTAAAGATAGTTTTCAACATTAACTTTCAGAAGATTTTGAGTTCTCATTTTTTTTCTTCTTCCCTCTCTCCTCTCTCGCAACCCAAATATGGTAAGTAATCTGATATAGGCTATAACTGCAATCATATTAAACCTATTTTCACATTAGGGATGTTACAAAAGAAGAATCAGAACAAAAGGGGAAAACTATGAGAAAAAATAGAGAAAATAGTATGCTTCAATCTGTATTCACACTCCATAATTCTTTCTCTGGATATGGATAGCATTTTCTATCATGAGCCTTTTGGAATTGTCTTAGATCACTGCATTACTGAGAAGAGCAAAATCTATCAAAGTTGGTCATTGCATAATATTGCCCTGTGTGTTGGTCTTTATCTTTCTGTTTGTGTTTCCTCTGAAGTTCAGGGTGCTGACTTTTTCCCCTGAACTAAGTGAATGATACATGTGCTTAATTAAAGAGACTATTTACACCCCTCAAAAGTTGCTTTCCTTTCAGAAAACCAGATCAAAGAACCTGTAAGAGGAGGCTATCCTGGATGTGTCAGGATCCTTGCTTTTATAGCTAACATGCCTCCTCTTCTTACTTGCAGATGTCTGTTTATAAGACCTGTAACATAGTATGTTTTCATCACACCTGAGGCTGCAGATGTCATCCTGTGGATTGGAATACCAGCCTATGTCCCTCTGAGCTAGAGAAATGAATGGTGATGGTGATGTGAGGGAATCTGAACCACCATATCGGGGCCTGGATTAATGGGATTTGCATTTTTGTGCTCCTTTCCCAAATACTGTCCCACCTATACCATCAAACCTATCTGGTCATTAATCCGTCTACCTGTAATATGGAGATTATAATATTATGCTTGTATCACATTAGTAGGAGGAAGGAAATCAGTATTGCTTTAGTGACTACTATGTTCCAGATACTGTGATCAGTGCTTTAAAAACATTATCTCTTTTGAGCCCATCAACAGTCCTGAGAAATAGGTACTTTACTTTCCCTTTTTTACAGTTGAGGAAATTGAGTCAGAGAGAAGTTAAATGATGTGCCCACTGTTGCAAAGCTAGTAAATGTCTGAGGATACTGACAGAGTAACAGCATGAACTTTCTAGAGTGCTCCCACCACACCCAGCCAAATACCTGTAAAAAACCAATTCTGGATCTGTGGAACCCACAGAATGATGGAGTGAAGCCAATCTCTAACCCAAGACAGTCTAGAAGGTTGCAGGGAAGTGTCTATTGCACCATGCTGGGAGAAGAGCATAGTTCAGTGTGGGCTGTAAGAACAAAAAGGGAACCTGAGTAGGCCTTGGGTAGACTGAATCTCTCACACCTGTAGTGGTTTCTAGACTTCATGACCCCTAAACTCTGAGGGCAAATTGGAAGGTCAGTGGGAAAAACCTGTGGGACTAGCACAGGAGAGTGGAGTGGTCTGGCCTCAGTCACAGGGCAGTAGAGGGAGGAGGAGGCTAAAGAACCTGCAGCAGCCCCAGCAGCAGCAGGGGCAGCTTCAGCCACTATTTCTGGAGCTTGACAAAGAGCTCAAAAGCCAAGTAAATGGCTAAGGAAATGAACAAAAACCAGAAAAAGGATCAGACAATAAACTCTTACTTTGGTGACAAGGAAGATAAAAACAGGCAAACAAAAGAAAACAAAGTCAAAGCTTCTCCATCCAAAGCCTCCAAGAAAAATATGAATTGATCTCAAGCCGTGAAAGAGCTCAAAAAGGATTTTGAAAATCAAGTAAGAGAAGTAGAGCAAAAATTGGGAAGGGAAATGAGAGTGATGCAAGAAAATCATGGAAAACAAGTCAGCTGCTTGCTAAAAGGGACTGAAAATAACACTTTAAAAACTAGACTAACTCAAATTTCAAAAGAGATCAAAAAAGCCATTGAGGAGAAGAATATCCTAAAAAATAGAATTGGTTCGATGGAAAAGGGGATCCAAAAGCTCACTAAGAAAAATAATTCCTTAAAGATTAGAATGGAGTAGATAGAAGCTAATTACTATGAAAAATCAAGAAATTATAAAGCAAAACCAAAAGAATGAAATAATAGCAGAAAATGCAAAATATCTCATTGGAAAAACAACTGACCTGGAAAACAGATCTAGGAAAGACAATTTAAAAATTATGGGACTACCTCCATGATCAAAAAAAGCCTAGACATCACCTTTCATGAAATTTCAAGGAAAACTGCCTTGATAGTCTAGAATCAGAGGTTAAAACAAATATTGAAAGGATCCACTGATCACCCCATTAAAGACACCTGAAAAGAAAAGCTCCTAGGAATATTGTAGTCAAATTCCCAGGTCAAGGAGAAAATATTGCAAGCTGTCAGAAAGAAAAAATTAAAGAATTGTGGAAATGCAATCAGGATAACACAAGATCTAGCAACTTCCACATTAAGGTATTGAAGGGCCTGTAATATGATATTCCAGAAGTCAAAGGAACTAGAATTAAAACCAAGAATCACCTACCCAGAAAAACTGAGCATAATACTTCAGGGGAAAAAAATGATCATTCAATGAAATAGAGGACATTCTTGATGAACATTCTTGATGAAAAGACAAGAACTGAATAGAAAATTTGATTTTCCAACATGAGAATCAAGAGAAGTACAAAAAGGAAAACAGGAATGAGAAATCATAAGGAACTTACTAAAGTTGAAGTGTTTATATTCCTACATGGAAAGATAATATTTGTGAGTCTTAAGACTTTTCTCAGTATTTGGGTAGTTCAGGGATTATATACATATAGACAGAGGGCACAGGGTGAGTTTAATAGGAAGGGATGATATCTAAAAAAACAAAATTATAGGATAAGAGGAATATATGGGAAGGAGAAAGGGAGAAATAAAATGGGGCAAATTATCTCTCATAAAAGAGACAGGAAAAAGCTTTTTCAACAGAGGGGAAAAGGGGGGAGGTGAAAGGGGAAAAGTGAAGCTTACTCATCTCATTTGGCTTAAGGAGGAAATAACATGCACACTCAATTTGGTATGAAAATCTATCTTACACTACAGGAAAGTAGTGGGGAAGGGATGAGTGGATATGGGGGTGAAGATAAAAGGGAGTGCAAATGGGAGGAAGGAGTAATTAGAAGTAAATACTGTTGAAGAGGGATAAGGTTATAAGAGAGAATAGAATAAATGGGGGGCAGGATAGGCTGGAGGGAAATATGACTTTCACAACATGACTTTTATGGAAGGTTTTTGCATAACTACACATGTGTAGCTTAGAATTGCTTGCCCTCTCGGTGGGGATGGGTGGGGAGGGGGAAAGGGAGGGAATTCGGAACTCAAAGTTTTAAAAACAAATGTTAAAATTGTTTTTATATGCAACTGGGAAATAAGAAATACAGGTAATAGGGTATAGAAATTTATCTCACCCTATAAATAAACAGAAGTAATGGGAATAAAGGAAGAGAGGGCTGTGATAGAAGGGAGGGCAGAACGCATGGTGTCTTGGGGTGGGGGGAGAGGAGAGATGGGGAGAAAATTTGGAACTTAAAATCTTGTGGAAATTAATGTTCAAAACTAAAAATAAGTAAATAAATTTTAAAATATCTGAAGCTGTGTCAGAACTCAGGTCTGTGCTGCCTCCTAACCCAGTGGGCCACCTCTGCTGCCTCTTCTCTCTCTGATAGTACTAGTAGTCACCTTCATCCTCATAAACCTAAAGCTGTATTAGAAATAGTAACTGGTATTTATCTCCAAGTCATTCTGCTTAAGGCTAGGGATTCCCCACCATTTGATACTCACAGTCACAGAGATCCCTTAGACACTGGGAATCCCACTTATTTCATCTAAAAACCTCATTCTCTTTCCCTACAAACTCCTACTTTTTTGAAATGTCCTTCCTTCTATTGAGCACACCACCATTCTTTTCATCCATTAAGGTTCATAGCCCTGGTGTCCTGCTCATCTCTTTCCTTTCTCCTCCCACATAGGCAGGCTCTTGTGATTTCTTGATATTTCTTCCTCCACAATATTTATCACTTCCTACCTCTCCCCTCCACTCATGGAGCCCCTTAGAATACCTGCCATAGCCTATCACTGGTCTCTTGTCCAGTCTTTCCCTTTCTTGTCCATCCTCCACTCAGCTGCCAAAGTGTTTTTCCCTGAAGGGGAGGTCTGATTATGTCATTCCCTGCTCTAGAAACTTCAGTGTCTTCCAGGCACTTCTAAGATCAAATTCAAATGCTGCCATCTTTGTACACCCTCCAAACCTGACTCCAACCTCCCAGACTCCAGCCTTACCACCTCACTTTCCCTCATGTGTACTATGGTCCAGTTACACTGGCCTTACTCTTCTCACACATGACACTACTTTCTATCTCCCCACCTCTGTGGTTTTGCACTCGCTGTACCTCCTGCCTGGAGTGCTGTCCCTCTTCCCCTCTGCCTCTTGGCTGCCTTGGCTTCATTTTAGACTCAACTCACTTCCTCCTTCTATAGGAGGCCAGTCCTGGTTCTCCCCCCCTTTCACCTGCTGCTGGCTCCAGTCAGGATGCCTCCATTGGCCTTTTTTCTTTCTGACATCTGCTGCTCTTTGTCGGTTGTTTCTCTCACCACAGTGTGAGCACACAAAGGAGAGTTTGTGGCTTTTCTCTTTCCCCTCAGTGCTTACTACAATACCTGCCACATGGTAGTGATAAGACTCGCATTCCCAGAACCTGCCATGTGCCAGGTGCTGTAGTAAATACTTTACAATCCTTATCTCACTTGGTTGTCCCAACAATCCTGGTATTAATAATATGTGATTAGCACAGTAATGACTGATATTAGTATCACGAATAACTGCAGTTAGTATTTGTTCCCAGTTGCCGTGTTCTGTTTTCGTTTTCTGGCTGTACTTAGCTTCTTATTTCACATAACAGTCCTGAAAGGGGGGTTATTTGCGTTTCCCATGCCAGAAAACAGCAGCAGGTGAATGTTGACTTAACTTTGTCCCACATACGTTCCAATTCTAATTTGGGCGTTCATCTTCCTGACTCCAAGCCCAGTCTGCTCTGCACCATGCTGCTTAGCTGCCTAGACCAGTGACTGAAAGGGACATAGAGGATAACTGGTAAATTACGCTCCATGGAGGACAAAGAGACTTGGCAGGTCCCACAGGCACTAAGTCTCAGGCAGGACTTGAGCACAGATCCTCTGACTCCAGAGAACAGAGCTTTCTCTTCCTGATGGGATGAAATCTCTCCTTTCTGACTGAGAAGGAGCCTAGAAGGCTTTATTATTCAGCAGAAGCCAAGGTGAGTCACAGAGCCCTCCAAGGGAAGTCCCTGTCTAATCCCTAGGAAGGCTGGGGGAGCCCTTTGGTAGGAAGAGACTTTGTTGGATAGGGCTAGTGTTCACTTTCATGGGGGTTACTCTTCTCTGGACTGTGACCATGTCTCAGAACCTTGGGAAATGAAGCTGGATCTGTTGCTAATCATCCCCTCTGACCACAAGGTCTAATGGGGTGAGAAATCCATGCTCTTGAAGCCACATGTGGCCTTCTAGGTCCTTGGGTATAGCCTTTTGATTGAGTCCAAAGTTTACAAAACAAATCCTTTTATTAAGAGATTTGTTCTGTGAAGTTGCTTAATAAATGTTTATTGGCCTTCCCACCCTTCCTCCTTCCCATCTTCCTAATTCTGCCTCCCAGAGTTGTTGTGAGGCCAAAATTGGGCAGTCATGAAAGTACTAGAGAAATGGAAGCTCCTTAGAAAGGGAAAACCAGATGTCTCCTCTCTGCCCCACCCTCACTGACCAGTGTCTCCTGTCTTTCCATCATGCCCTTGCCCTCCTCCTCTGAAACCTTCTGCTTCTCCTCAAAGTGACCTACAATGTCCCCACCTCCCCCCTCCTCCAGGCCCCATCTCCCTCCCTCTACTATTCTGTCTTTATTGTTTTTTTAGTTTATTTATTTAAGTTTTCAACATTCATTTCCACAAAATTTTATTCCAAATTTTCTCCCCATTTCTCCTCTCCCTGACCCCAAAATGCCAAGCATTCTGATTACAACTATCATCAATCTACCCTCCCTTCTAGCATCCTTCCCTTCCCTTATCCCCATCTTCTCTTTTATCCTGTAGGGCAAGATAAATTTCTATACCCCATTACCTGTATTTCTTATTTCCTAGTTGCATGCAAGAACAGTACTCAACATTTCTTCCTAAAACTTTGAGTTCCAACATTTCTTCCTCCCTCCCTCCCCACTCATCCCCATTGGGAAGGCAAGCAATTCAGTACAGGCCATATCTGTGTAGTTTTGCAAAGGACTTCCATAATGGTCATGTTGTGCAAGACTAACTCTATTTCTCTCCATACCCCCATTTCTTTTATTCTCTCTTTTGATCCTGTCCCTCCCCAAGGGTGTTGACTTCTAATTGCTCCCTCCTCTCATTTCTCTTCCTTCCATCATTACCCCCCCATCCTACTTGTCCCCTTTTCCCCCACTTTCCTGTATTGTAAGATAGGTTTTCATACCAATATGAGTGTGATTTTATTCCTTCCTTTGGCCAAATGTGATGAGAGTAAGCTTCATGTTTTTTCTCTCATTTCCCCCCTTTTTCCCTTCACTGAGAGGTCTTAAACTTTCATCTTTTATGAGAGATAATATGCCCCATTCCATTTCTCCCTTTCTCCTCCCAATATATTTCTCTATCACCCCTTAATTTCAATTTTTTAAGATATGATCCTATCCTATTCAACTCACCCTGTGCTGTGTGTGTGTGTGTGTGTGTGTGTGTGTGTGTGTCTGGTGTGTGTGCAATCCCAACTACTCAGATAACTGAAAAAAGTTTCAGGAGTTACAAACATTATCTATTCATGTAGGAATGTAAACAGTTCAACTTTAGTAAGTCCCTTATGATCTCTCTTTGCTGTTTACCTTTTCATGCTTCTCTTGATTCTTGCATTTGAAAGTCAAATTTTCTTTTCAACTCTGGTCTTTTCATCAAGAATGCTTGAAAGTCCTTTATTTCATTTAAAGATCATTTTTTCCCCCTGAAGTATTATACTCAGTTTTGCTGGGTAGTTGATTCTTGGTTTTAATGCTAGCTCATTTGACCTCTGGAATATAATATTCTAGGCCCTCTGATCCCTTAATGTAGAAGCTGCTAGATCTTGTGTTATCCTGATTGTATTTCCACAGTACTGGAATTGTTTCTTTCTAGCCACTTGCAATATTTTCTCCTTGACCTGGGAACTCTGGAATTTGGCCACAATGTTCCTAGGAGTTTCTCTTTTTGGATCTCTTTCAGGAGGTGATTGGTGGA
>CM053771.1:107099542-107119575 GCA_028658325.1 Potorous gilbertii
CTCTCACTGACCTGTGCGTCTGTGGGTGGAGGGACCTTCGCGGCCGCTGGAAATTCTGGTCCTTGACGCCTGCTGGGCTCTGCTCACTCCTCTCAGTGCTGCGTGGCCGGGGCGGGGGAGGGGAGCGCTCGGCAGGACAGGACTCCGCTCCAATCCGGGGTACCTTTGCGGTCGGTTTTTCAGGGCTCTCTGCAACGGAAATCTCCTTCACTGTGTTGCTGCGTGGCTTCCACTGTTCCAGAATTTGTCAGGAGTTCTTTTTACAGGAAATCTATGGGCTGTGGGTTCGGAGCTAGCAAATGTGAGTCTTTCTACTCCGCCATCTTGGCTCCGCCCCACTCAAAGTTGTTGTTGAAACAATATTTCTTTTGCTGTAACAAAACATTCTCCTGGCTTTGCTCATTCTGTTCTTCATTTTTTTGTCTTAGTCAATTCATGTTTTTCTAAGACCATGGAACTCATCATTTCTTCTTTTACCATAAAATTTTTTTTAATAAAATGAACCAAAGATTTTATGCTTAGCTTATCTTTAAAAAAAACCTAATTAATTAAATTATTTCAGTTTTCAGCAATCATTTTAATGAGATTTAAATTTGTTCTGCCTCCCTCTCTGAAATGACATGCAATCTTATATGGGTTCTACACATACATTCTTATTAAATACATTTTCACATTAGTCATGTTGCATAGAAGAGTTAAAATGAATGGGAGAAACCATGAGAAAAACCAAACCAAAACACAACACAAGAGAAAATAGTTTTGTTCATTCTGTGTTCTGATTCCATAGTTCTTTCTCTGGATGTGGATGGCATCTTTTGGGAATGTTTTACGTTCTTGCATTACTATGAAGGGATAAGTCTATCAGAAGCAGTCTTCATACACTGTGACTGCTACTGTGCACAATGTTCTCCTGGTTCTGCTCCTTTCACTCAGCATCAGTTCATATAAGTCCTCATCTAGGCCTCTGTGAAGTCTTCCTGTTCATCATTTCTTATACCACAACAGTATTCCATTACATTCATATACCACAACTGGTTCAGCCATTCCCCAATTGATGGGCGTTCCCTCGATTTCCAGGAACTCATCATTTCCTATGGCACAGTAATATTCCATCACAATCATATACCATAACTCGTTTAGCCATTCCACAATTGATGGACCTCCTTGCAATTTCCACTTCTTTGCCCCACAAAGAGAGAGGCTATAAATATTTTAAAACACATAGCTTATTTTCTTTTTCCCCAAGCATCTTGAAAAACTAACCTAATAATAGTATTACTGAGTGTGAGGGTGTAGTCAATTTAATAACCCTTTGGGCATGATTCCAGATTGCCCTCCAAAATGGTTGGATCGTTTCATAATTCTATCAACAATTAGTGTCCCCATTTGATCACATCTCTTCCAACATTTGTCACTTTCCATTTCAATCATTTTGGCCAATCTCAATGATATCTCAACCTTGTTTTAATTTGAATCTTTCTAACAAGTAATCGTTTAGAGCATTTTTATATGACTAAATGCGTTTGATTTCTTTATCTAAAAAGCTGCCTGTCTGTATCCTTTGACCATTTATTAATTAGGTGGTTGCTTGTTAATCAGTCCCTTTTTACCACCACATCTATGAAGTGGACCGAATTGTAAGGTGCAGCTGGAGAGGTAGCCTTGAACATGGGCCACAGGACTAATTTTGGATCCAGGAGTCCTGGGATCAATTATTTTTTCCAAGGAACCATTATTTGTCATTTATATTCCATTTTGATCAGTAAAGCATATCCTTAATTTTTTCCTATATTCAAGCATGAAATCTTATTCTGTGGCACATGGTTAATTCCTGTAAAGATGCCATAAAATAGTGGTGACATATGAAAACTCCATTATTTTCCCACTCAAATTATGACAAAACGTCTAACATATCTTACTTCCTACACATGTATTCAGGCTATTAACTCTTATCTTTTGGTTACTATTTCTGAATGAGTGAATGAAATGAAATCTAAACGATTGAGACCTCAGCTGCCAAGGAACCAGTTGGAGACTTAGAGAAGCTCCAGCCCCAGCACTTTAAAAAATCCTTTGACCAACAGTGTTGCTCCTAGAAAAGGGAACTATACTGCACATTTGTCAATCATCCATCATCTATGTGTTGGGCCTGTGATGTCTTAGATCTGTGCCCAGTTACTCAGTGTAGAGGAGTAGAATTAGAGACCCCTCATCATCCATACACTCAGCTTAGTGATACTGATAATAAGGGCATAAGTCATATGCCAGGCATTGTGCTATTAGAGTCAGGCTTACTATGAAAAGCAAAATACAGTCCATGTTCTCAAGGAGCTCCCAGTCTAATGAGGGAGACCACACAAACCTTTATGCATAATAAGATATAAGAGAGATAAATTGGAGTTGATATTAGGAGAAGATACTAGCATTATAGGGAATGAAGAAAGGCTTCTAGCAAAAGACAGTTTTTCAGGTGAATCTGAAGGAAGCCAAAAGAGCCAGGGCATAGAGAGGAAAAGGGAGAATTGCAGATATGGGAGGCAGCCCCTGAAAGTGCTTCAAATAGGGAAGTAGAATATATTGTTTAGGGAACAGTAACAAAAGCCTGTGTCCCTGGGTGGCAGAAGACTCAGGGGGAAGAATGTGTAAGAAGGCTAGATAGGTAAGAAAGGGCCAGGTTCTAAAGGGCTTTTAACACTGAAGAGCTCTTTATTTATGCTAGATGTGATAGGGAGCCGCTGTGTGTTATTGAATTGGGGGCTGACATGGTCACACTGAACTGAAGGAAGATCTTTTTGACTGCTGAAGGTCAAATTCTGAAGAGAAGAAAAGTTGGAGGCAGGGACACCAACCAAGAGGGAAAATTCTGCATGAGGTACATATGAGAGAAGTCAGAAAGTTAGACTAGATAGGATTTGACATCACAGAGATGGGGAGACAGGGAAAGAGAGAATAAGGACTTGAGAATGACACCTAGGGTGAGGCCTGGTTCTGTCCTGGACAGTAATAAAGAAGGGAGGACATTTTGAACATTTAGGGGGAAAGAAAGTGAGTTTTGTTCTGGACGACTTCTGTTTAATATCTATGGGACATCTAGGTCAGAGTGTCCAACAGGCACTAGATGTCAAGAGAAAGGGTAGGGCTAGATCAGTAAGGCTGAGAGGCCTCTGCAGAGAGGAAATCATTGAGTTCATTTGAGGTGCTGAGATCCTGAAGTGAAATTACAGAGACAGAAATTCAATGAGCAAGAACTTAATCTAACAGGTTTTCAGGGAGCAGGTGGCCCATTGAGTTAGACATGGTAATATTTGAATAAGTAGAAATGAACGGGGAGTATATTATAGGTCAGAAAGCATAATGTGAGCTGAGGTATGAAGGATGAAATGAATACAGTGTGTGGAGACCAGCTTGACTGGAAGATCTGTTATGAGGGAGAGGAGATGGACACAAGCTGTGCCATGGTATCTGTGCCCTTTAATGTGTGGCTACCCAGAGGTTGAGACAACACTCCTGATTCCTGTGCTAAGAGCTCTGTGGGAACTGTTTCCTGACACTATTATTGTGATGCTTACTGGCAACAACTTTGTTTGTTCTTAGCATCTCCTTGCTTGGGTTCCTGTGAAACATGATCTGGACCATGAAATGGAATCACCTGCCAGCTTCCTACAACCGCCCCACTTTACCTTTGTACCACTTACATCTCATTCTTGTTCTTTCTGGTATTCCTAGCTCAGGTAAGTTCACTTTGGTGTCTGTCACCGTGGCCTCCACAAATCACAAGGCATTGATATTTCACTTCGATTAAACCATCAATTCAAGAAACATTCATTTAGCCCCCTTTGCTCATAGGACCATGTGTTTTAATATTACTGGGATTTAGAAGTTGAGATTGATGATCTCTGGGTCATTGCCCCCCTCCTAGGCATCTTTTCCATTATTGGTTTTTCAGAATGTTATGATTATAGAGATGGGGGGATCTTACCCACTTCAAACCATTATGAAAGCCTGTGAAAGATGGAGATGTATTTCAATAGAAGAATCTCTTATTACAGGCATTCACACTTGTCAGTAAAAGGGGAAACTCATCGTTCAGATCACTTCCTGAATACAGAGGAAGGTTTTTCATATATCTCTGAGCATCCATCTAAATTTTGGCACTTTACATTTCTCTCTGATCCACTAATAGGTCATCTTAAATATTCATAATATAGGAAAAGTACTCCCCAAGAAGGATTTTTGGAACATAAGCTCACTGCCAAGGAAGTTAGGGGAATTAAAATTTTTTGTAACTCCAAGAAACTTTATTCTCTGGGTCAGGAATCCTGAGCCACATACTTAGCCAGGTAATTAACAAAAGCCATCAGAATATTCCAAGATTGGCATTTTTTTTAATTGTCTTGGTCCAGTACTCACTGGGATGTTTGGTTCCAGATAGGTCTCTTAATAGGGGATGGAAAATTCCTCAGAACTTATATGAAATAGTTGCATAAGAGCCTATGTCCACAGACCCATTTGGGGACCCCAATTCCTATTCCCCCAAATCCCAACAACTCTCCAAGTCTTATTTGGAAGTTGTGACACAAAGACTCAATCTTGCTAGCCAGATCTTCTTTGATTGGCCCTGAAAGAAATCTAGGGACAAGTAGAGTGAGTAGATGCAGAGGTTCCACATTGGTGTCTTTGTAAGACAAATCTGCCAGCAAAAGTATTGATCATTTATGGCTAGCAGACATCTCCCTGGTCTCCCTACTGGACAGTGTAGACTAGAGAGTCACAGAGCATTAGAGCTGGGATGGCTAATTTTACACATGAACTGGTGCAATCCCAACTGCTGGTTTTTCTATTTATTTTTGAATTTGTATTTGATTTTATGGACTATGATACTGTATAATAAAAAGATGATTGCATGTAAAACTATAAATCTGTTATGTCCAACTTGCTATTCCTTTTAAATACATAATAAATTTACCATATGAATATCTTTTTTCCCTTTTTTCTTCCCCTCTGTAATGTTTTTGGGATAGGAAGATCTTCCTGTCCCATTAATAGACCTCCATCGTGCCCATTAAGGGAAGCTTGCTTAGGGAAGGCTTACTTGTAGGAAGGCTTTCACACCTTTTGATAGTAAGTTGATAAAGCACTGAACCATGAGAGTTTTGATTCCTTCTGGCTCTGAGAATGGTATATACATATATATATATATATGTATATATACTCTGAGTTGATATTTTGCTTTGGGGTTTTGCTTATGAGAAGGATTTTTTGATTCCCTGGTTGAGACTCCAAATAGTCATATGCTCACAGCTCCCTGACTGCTCAGATCTCTCAATCTAGTGGTGTATGTAAAGTTTATAGCAATATTGTTTTGGATCATGTAGTTAAGAGGCCTGTCTCTTGGTTTGTTTGTCCTTGTGCTAATTTCTATACTTGTATATCTGACTTTTCCCCTAATTTAGAAGTTATAATTAAAGAGGATTGCTAGCCCCGTTAGTTGCTAACTTTCATTTAATGCAGATTAAAGGACCTGTGCTAGCATGCCATCCTTGCTGCAGCATCTTCTCCCACTCTGCTCTAGTGATGACTCCCATTGGACACAAATATGTGTGTATGTGTTGACATATGTGTAAAATCATTTTATACATACTTCTATTTATCACTTCTTTCTCTGTCTGCAAATAGTATCTTCCTTCATATGTCCTTTCTAGTTCACTTTGATATTTATAAGAGTCAAAATAAATTATTCACACTAAGCCATTTTTTAAAATATTGCTGTTATTTTATACAACATTCTCTTGGTTTTGCTCATTTTGCTCTTCATTATTTTGTGCAAATCTATCCATTTTTTTCTAAGATTATAGAGCTCATCATCTCTTATACCCACCAGTAGTCCATCACAATCATATACCACAACTTGTCCAGTCATTGTTCAATTAATGAGCATCCCTGCAATTTCCAGCTCTTCACCACCACAACGAGACATGCAAAAAATATTTTGGAAGATACAGTTCCTGGGTTCCTTTGGCAGTATGTTTTCATATATTTTCCCTATTAACATAATTATAACTTTGAATATGAATGGGATTTACTCCCCCATAAAAAGAAAACAGAAAGTAGAATGGATTAAAAATTAAAATGCAACAATAAATTAAGAATAAGAGATACACACAGAATTAAAATGAAGAGTGTTTAGAATTTATTATGTTTTAACTCATGCATGCAATGTAACAGTAGCAATTATGATCACAGACAAATTTATGACTAAAATAGATTTAATTCAAAGTGATAAATATAATAACTACATTTTGATGAAATGTACCACGAACAATGAAGCAATATCAGTATAGAACCTACATAATAGCATCTAAATTTTTAAAAGAAAATTCAAATGAATTAGAGATGAAGACATATAGTACTATATTAATATTAGACTCTCTCAGAACTAGATAAATCTAACAAAACAAAAATAAAAAAGTCAAGAAAGTGAATAGAGTTTTACATAATGTAGATATCTGGAGAGAACTGATTGAAAATAGAAAGAAATACAAATTTTTCTCAGCAGTTATGGAACCTTGAAAAAGATTTACCATAGAGTAGGATATAAACATTTTATAGTTAAAAGTAAAAATGCAGAAAGATTAAAAATATGCCTTTCAGATCACAGTGCAACAAAATTATCTTTAATAAGGGACCATAGAAATATGGTAAACTACTTGAAAATTAAACAACTTAATCTTCAATAATAACTGGGTCAAAGAATAAACCATAGAGACAATCAACAATTTCATTATACATAATGACAATAATGAGACAATACATCAAAACAAAAAAATGTGAAAGTAGTGATCAGAGGAAAATTTATATCCTTAAATACTTGCACCAATAAAATGAAGAAAGAACAGATTAATGAATTGGATTTGACATTTTAAAAAAAGGCAAAAAAATCCCGAAGGGAAGCAGACCCAAGATGGTGGAGTGATAGCAAGTACTAGGCTGTTTGACAAACTCCTTCAGACACCTCTAAAAAGAGAATCTGAACAAATTTTACAGTGGCAAAATCCACTAGGAGACAGAGTTTGAGAAACTTCCAGCCCAGGACAAGCTGGAATGTTGACAGGAATGACTGTTATACGGGGCTGGAGTAGTACAGAGCGCACAGGTTGTACCAGCACAGACCCCACCAAAGCAAAGGAGATCAGGAAGTGCCAGAAGGTCTGAGACAGAGGCAGCAGTGCAGATTCCCAGAAGTATCAATCCAGAATGGGAATCCACTGGAACTGAGTGAAAGAGAAGTGCAGAATCCCAGGTAACAGCAGCAGCCACTCCTGAGACTATCAGTCTGCAGATTAGATGTCTCTAAATCACCTACATGAACTTTGGGGAGCCAAGATGGCAGATTGATGTCCTCTTGTTGGTCTTGAAAAATCCAGAGAATATGTCTACAGGAAAAATCCTGGAATTGTTGGAATCACGTGAAGGGATAAACGGTCTCTTATCCAGAGAAGCTAGGAAAATAACAAAGGGAGGCCCTCTTGCTGTGGCTTTTGGGGAACCAGTGCAGGACCAGAGCCATCCCAGACATCCTCACATCAGCAAACCAGGAGGAGATCCTGAGTCCCACAGGGGTGGAGCCCTTAAGCGCCAACACCAGGGACCCTAGGAGTGCCTTAGCACAGCCAGGGGAATTGGGAAGAAACTAGCACAGATGGGGTTCACCAACCACTGAGCCTGTCTGTACTCTACCTCAGAAGAGGAGACCTCTTGTGGCAGTACCACCACTCCCCCATACCTCATGCAGCAAGCTCCAGTGTAACTTCAGGGAAACTCAGAAAGATTTCACCTGGCCTCTGCTTTGGCACACCAGTCAGCTTAGCACCAGATAAGCTGCAGCACTCCAGCTTCTAACTGAAAGAACGAGAGACCAAAATAAACAAAGTCTCAAGTTTTAAGCACAAGAACCACGGGTCAGAGGCCCTGTGCCCCAGAAGCAGAGATCCACTGGAAAAGTCAGGAAAAAGCAATCATGATCAGGAAACAGGAAAGAAAAGACCATAGAATCTTACTGCGGGAACAAGGACCAAAACACGAATACCAAAGAGGTCATCACTCAGACTGTACTCCCATGTGAATCCTCAGAAGGGAATATGAACTAGTCTCAAGTCCAAAGAGTATTCTTGGAAGAGCTCAAAAAGAATTTAAAAGTCAAATTAGAGAGGTAAAAGAAAAAAATGACCAAAGATTTAAAAAAATATGAAAGAAGAAATCATGGAAGAACTTAAAAGTAAAATTGGACAAATGGAAAAGGAAGGACAAAACCTAACTGGAGAAAATAACTCCTTAAAAGGAACAATTCAGGGGTGAAGCCAAGAAGGCAGAGTAGAAGGATGGACCTGCTCTAGTTCTACCCCCATAGTCCATAAAATATCTGTATAAAATGACTCTAAACAAATTCTAGAGCAGCAGAGGCTACAAAATGACAGAGAGAAAGAGATTTCCACCCCAAGACAGCCTGGAAGGCCAACAGGAAAGATCGATCACATGATGCTCAGAGTGGAGTGAAACCCAGCTTTGGCTGTGCAGCACAGACAGGACTGGAGCAGGCTTCAGGGCACAGAATCAAAGGTAGTAGATGTGGTCCCCAGATTTCTCAATCCACAAAGGACAAAGACAGCTTTAAAGGTCAGTGTGAAAGCTATTTCAACTGGGTGAGGAGGGAGCAGGGTCTGGTCCTAGCCATGTCTCAGGGTGGGGATAGCCACTGCAGCAGCAACATCCATGTTTGGAGCCCTCAATCTAAAGACCCTGGGGGAATTGGGTCACTGATCTGGATCTCAGCCCTCAGTGGCAGCCCTGGGGTGAGGAGAAACACTTCCATAGTGGAGCTGGTGGTGACTGTGAAGAGGGAATCCTAGTTGCAGATCCTGGGCAGAAATGCTTGTGGTTCCTCCCAGACCAGAGCACAGGCCTTGATTGTGGCACCTTGGAGAACTGAAAACTTAGAGATCCCCATTATGTACCCTACACTTGATAAAGTAATCAAAAATCAAGTGACTGGGTGGGAAAATGCTCCCAAAAAGGAAAAAAAATAAGACTATAGAAAATTACTTTCTTGGCAAACATGGATTTTCTTCCATCCTTTCTGGTGAAGAGGAACAAAGCATACCATCAAAGAAAGGTGTAAAAATCAATGCCCTTTCATCGAAAAGTTCCCGAAAAATATACAGTGGTCTCAGGTCATAGAAGAGATCAAAAAAGGATTTTGAAAATCAAGTAAGAGAGGTGGAGGAAAAATTGGGAAGAGAAATGAGAGCAATGCAAGAAAATCATGAAAAGCGAGCCAAGAGCTTGCTAAAGTAGACCTAAAACATGCTTCAGAAAATAACACCTTTAAAAATAGACTAACCCAAATGACAAAAGAAGTCCAAAAAATCAATGAGGATAAGACTGCCCTAAATATCAGAATTAGCCAAAGGGAAAAGGAGGTTCAAAACTCACTGAAAAAAAAATCGTTTTAAAAAGTAGAATGGAGCAGATGAAAGGTAATGACTTTATGAGAAACTAAAAACTTACAAAACAAAACCCAAAGAATAAAAAAAGAAGAAGACAATGTGAAATACCTCATTGGAAAAATAACTGACCTGGAAAATTGATACTGGAGAGACAATTTAAAAATTATGGAACTACCTCAAAGCCATGATCAAAAGAAGAGCCTAGACATCACCTTTCATAAAATTATCAAGGAAAACTACCCTGATAGTCTAGAACCAGAGGGCAAAATAAATATTGAAAGAATCCACTGATCACCTCCAGAATGAGATCCAAATAGAAAAACTCCTAGAAATATTGTAGCCAAATTCCAGAGTTCCCAGGTCAAGGAGAAACTATTGCAAGCAACCAGAAAGAAACAACTTGAGTATTATGGAAATGCAAACAGGACAACACAAAATCTAGCACCTCCTGCATTAAGGGATCAAAGGGTCTGGAATATGATATTTCAGAAGTCAAAGGAACTAGAATTAAAACCAAGAATCACCTACCCATCAAAACTTGGCATAATATTTCAGGGGAAAAAGGTGGTTATTCAGTAAAATACAGGACTTTCAGGCATTCTTCATGAAAAGACAAGAGCTGAACAGAAAATTTGACTTTCTGGTTTTCTGGTTCTGGGAGCCAAGATGGTGGAGTGAGTGGTAATTGCTACCTCCCTCCCTTTGTTGACCTTGATGATCCCAGAGAATATTTCACAGGGAACAACCCTGAACAGTGGGAGCAGCAAAAGTGGTAAAAAGACTCTTGGCACGTGAGGCTAGGAAGATCACTAAGGAGGACCCCTTTTCCTGTGGCTAAGTGCGACCAGTGTAGGATCCAAGCTGTCCCAGACAACCCCACCTCAACAACCCAGGAAAAGATCCTGACCCTCAGGAGGATGAAACCAGCAACTGATAACACCAGGACCCCAGGTGTGCCTCAGCAGCCCAGGGCTTTAAGGAAGACACTAGTGCAGTCAGGATCATCAACAGATGAGCTTGCTATGCTCTAGCTCAGCAGAGGAGACCAGCTATGACCTGACCACCCATCCCACTCACTTAATGAGCTTGCTCCAGGGTAACTGCAGGGAAACCCAAAAAGACCTCACCTGGCCTCTACTTTCCAACACCAGCCAGCTCAGCACCAGGTAGGCTGCAGCATTTTAGCTTGTAGCTGAAAAAATCAGAGGCCAAAATACACAAATCCTCAAGTTTAAGGCACAAGAACTGTGAGACAGAGCCCCCTGTGCCACAGATGCAGAGATCTACTTTACAAGACAGGAAAAAGGTGATTGTCAAGAGTAAGAAGTTAAGCAGAAAAGAAAAGACCATAAAATCTTTGTATGGGGACAAGGATCAAAACACAAACACCAAAGAGGTCAGCATTGAGACTGTACTCCCATTGGAAACTTCAGAAGGGAATATTAACTGGTCTGAAGCACAAAGAGAATTCTTGAAAGAGCTCAGGAAGGATTTGAAAAGCCCAGTTAGAGAAATAGAAGAAAAACTGACCAATTACTTTAAAAATATGAAAAAATAAATCACAGAAGAATTTAAAAGGACAATTGGACAAATGCAAAAGGAAATAGAGAACCTAACTGGAGAAAATATCTCCTTAAAAGGAACAATTGGACAGATGGAAAAGGAGATGCAAAAAGCTGAAGAAAACAAGTTGATAAAAATTAGAGTCAGGCAAGTAGAAGCTAATGAATCTATAGGACATCAAGAATCAGTCAACAGAATCTAAAAAATGAAAAGAGAGAAGAAAATATAAAATATTTAATTGAAAAAAAAGCTTACCTGGAAAATAGATCCAGGAGGGAAAATCTCAGGATTATTGGTCTGCCAGAAAGCCCATGATGAAAAAAAGAGCCTGGACTATATCTTCCAAGAAATCTTTAAAAAAACTGCCCAGAAGTCCTAGATCCAGACAGTAAAATGTTCATCAAAAGAACCCACCATTCACCTCCTGAAAGGGAACCTAAACTAAAAATGCCAAGAAATATCATTGACAAATTCCAGAACCAGCAAGTAATGGAGAAAATACTGCAGGTGGTCACAAAGAAACAATTCAAATATCGTGGAGCTATGGTCAGAATCACACAGGACCTTATAGCTTCTACATTAAAAGATCAAAGGAACTGGAATATGATATTCCATAAGGCAAAGCAGCTGGGGCTACAACCAAGAATTAATTTCTGAGCAAAGTTGAGACAATGTTTCAGGCAAGGAGATGGACATTCAATGAAATAAGGGATTTCCAGACCTTCCTGATGAAAAAGCCAGAACTCAGTAGAAAATCTGATCTTCTAATGCAAATCTCAAGAGAGACATTGAAAGATAAACAGGAGGGAAAAAAACCAAAACATCTAACTCAATATGGGCAAACTGTTTACATCTCTATAAGGGAAGATGATACTTGTTAGTCTTGAAAATTGGACATTTATTATGATATATGAAAGGGATGTACATAGACATAGAGAGAGTGGGTATAAATTGAATAATGTGATGATAATGAATGTGATTTAAGGGTGTGAAAGGATTGTAATGGTTGATGTGAAAAGGAGGAGGCTGAAAAAAAATATATCCCATCACAGGGAGAAGCAGAAAAATATATTAGAGTTGAGGTAAAGAGGGGAGGGTGAGGAGCATGAGGGTAAATGGGAGTGAAGAAGTAGTAAGGAGAAAGGGGATTAAAATAGTAATGGGCTGAAAGAAAGGAGAGGAGAGTGAGGAAGGTAGTGGTCAAAAATTAAAACTCTATTGTGGAGGAAAAAGGAGAAGGGAGAACTAAAAGCATAAACCAAGGGAAAGGGAATGGAGGGAAAGACGTAGATAGTAATCATAACTATGAATGTGAATGAGATGAATTCTCCCATAAAACAAAGATGGATAGCAGAATGGATGAAAAAATATATTCCAATAATATGTTGTTTACAAAAAACACATTTGAAATGGGGGCAAACAAACAGGGTAAATGTAAAAGGTTGGAGCAGAATATTTTGTGCTTCAGTTGATATAAAAAAAGCAGGCGTAGCAATCCTAATCTCAGACAAAAGAGAAGCAGAAACAGATCTAATCAAAAGAGATAAAGAAGGAAATTATATCCTGCTAAAAAGGCACCATAGACAATGAAGAAATTTCATTACTAAACATATATGCTCCAAGTGGTATAGCATACAAATTCTTAGAGGAGAAGTTAAGGGAGTTAAAGGAAAAAGCAGACAGCAAAATTCTACTAGTGGGGGACCTCAATCTACCACTCTCTGAACTTGATAAATCTAAACTCAAAATAAGCAAGAAAGAAATTAAGGAGGTGACTCAGCCTCTGGATAAGGTAGATATGATAGCTCTTTGGAGAAAATTGAATGGGGAAAGAAAGGAATATACCTTTTTCTCAGTGGTATAAGGCACATATTCAAAAGCTGACCATGTACTAGGCCATAAAAACCTCATAATCCAGTGCAGAAAGGCAGAGATAGTCAATGTATCCTTCTCAGATCATAATGCAATAAAAATTATATGTTCTCAAAGACCATGGAAATATAAACCAAAAATTAATTGGAAACTAAACAATCTAATCTGAAAGAATTAGTGGATTAAACCACAGATTATAGAAAAAATCATCAACTTAATTCAAGAGAATGACAATCATCAGACAACCAACCAAATCTTATGGGATACTACAAAAGCAGTTCTTAGGGGAAGTTTCATGTCTTTGAATATCTACTCCAATACTATGTAAACTATTTAGGGAAATTGCTGAAGAAGGAGTACTACCAAATTCTTTTTATAATACAAATATGGTTCTAATAAATAAACCAGGAATAGCCAAAACAGTGAAAGAAAATTATAGACCAATTTCTCTAATAAGTATAGATGGAAAAATTTTAAATAAGAAATTACCAAAAAGAACTTATCACAAGAATAATACATTATGATCAGGTAGGATTTATACCAGGAATGTAGGACTGGTTAAATATTAGAAATTAGAATTATTGATCATATCAACAACAAAACTAACAGAAGCAACATGATTATCTCAATAGAAGCAGAAAAAGATTTTGACAAAATACAACACCCATTCCTATTGAAAACACTGGAAAGCATAGGAATAAAGAGAACTTTCCATAAAATAATAAGCAGTATCTACCTAAAACCTTCAGCAAGCATTATATGCAATGTGGACAAGCTAGATTCATTTCCAGTAAGATCAGTAGTGAAACAAGGATATCCATTATCACACTATTATTCAATGCAATATTAGAAATGCTAGCTGTAGCCCTAAGAGAAGAAAAAGAAATGGAAGGAATTAGATAGGCAAAGAATAAACTAAGTTATCCCTCTGCAGATGATATGATGATTATATTTAGAGAATCAAGGAAAAAATTACTTGAAATAATAAACAACTTTGGCAAAGTTCCAGGTTACAAAATAAACCCACATAAATCATCTATATTTTTATACATTACTAGCAAAGTCCAAAAGCAAGAGATTGAAAGAGAAATCCCATTTAAAGCTACAGTAGACACTATAAAATATTTGGGAGTCTACCTGCCAAAACAAACCCAGGGACTATATGAACATAATTACAAAACAATTTTTGCACAAATAAAGTCAGATCTAAGTAAGTGGAAAACATCAGTTGTTCATGGGTAGCCCAACCTAATATAATAAGAATGACAATTCTACCTATATTAATTTATTTATTCAGTGCCATAACAATCAAACCACCAGAAAATTATTTTCTAGAGCTAGAAAAAATAATATCAAAATTCATCTGGAAGATGAAAATGTCCAGAATATCAAGGGAACTAATGAAAAGAAATGCTAAGGAAGGTGGCCTAGCCTAACTAGATTTCAAAGTGTATTATAAAGCACTAATCATCAAAACCAGTTGGTACTGGCTAAAAAATAGAGGGGTAGACCAGTGGAATGTGTTAGGTACTCAAGCGAATGAATATAGCAATCTACAATTTGATAAACCCAAGGACCCCAGCTTCTGGGATAAGACTTCACTGTTTGATAAAACTTGCTAGGCAAATTAGATAACAGTGTGGTGGAAATTTGGCACTGACCAATGCCTGACACCATACACAAGAATAAAGTTCAAATAGATACATGATCTGAGTATAAAGATTGATACTATAATCAAATTAGGGGAGCAAGGAATAGTGTATTTGTCAGATTTATGGAGAATGGAGAAATTTATGACCCAAAAAGAGGTAGAGAACATTATGAAGTACAAAATGTATAATTTTGATTACATTAAACTGAAAAGTTTTTGAACAAAGTCAATGCAACCAAGATTAGGAGGGAAGTAGGAAAGAATTTTGGCAAATAGTATCTGTGATAAAGACCTCATTTCTAAAATAAATAGAGGACCGAGTCAAATATACAAGAATACAAGTCATTCTCCAATTGATAAGTGGTCAAAGGATATGAACAGGGAATTTTCAGAGGAAGAAATTAAAGATATTTATAATCATATGAAAAAATAATCTAAATCACTATTGATTAGAGAGATACAAATCAAAACATCTCTGAGGTACCACATCACACCTATCAGATTGGCTAACATGACAAAACAGGAAAATGATAAATGTTGGAGAGGATATGGGATAGTTGGAACATTAATTCATTGTTGGTGGATCTGTGAGCTGACCCAACCATTCTGAAGAGCAATTTGGAATTATGTCCAAAGGGCTACAAAAATGTCCGTACCCTTTGACCCAACAATATTGCTTCTAGGACTGTGTCCCTGTGGGGAAACTGAGAAAGTTTCTCCCCAGCCCCTTGCACGACCACCACATGACCTAACATAAGGAATGTAACATAAAGTTGATAAGTTTAACTGGGAGTGCTAGGGGAAGCAGCAGAATTAATGAAGCATGCAGCCAGAGCAAAGGGGACCTTCACTTTAAAAGTCATAAAACACCTTAAGGGAGGAAGTGTCTGTGGTCAAGGACCTGACCAGTCCTTTGGCATGTAAGTCAAAGTCAATAACTGGAACTTTTGCCCAGAGTTCCTTCTTTGTTCTAATGGTCCTCTTTTCCCTGAAGTTACATGTATAAAGGAACTGAATGAGAAGAGGATCTTTGGATGTCTTTTGCTACAGAAGTGGGGACACCTGCTTCTGTTCTCCCAGCCAGAACCTTTCCTGACTGCTTCTCCCTCTCCCACCTTCAACTTCCCAATTGTGACAAAGTGTTGGAGCTCAGACTTGTCTGGTGATATATAATTTTTCTATTCTGTCTTAACTATTATCTACTGCTCCTATGTATATACTTTCTAACTTGCACTAATTGTAGTAATAAAACTTAATTGCCTATTAAGCTTGTTTTAGTGCATGTCATTGTATCTTAAGAATCAAATTTAAAGAAAAGTACTGCAAAGTCTATGTAATCCCTTTCCATTACAATTCCAAAGAGATCACAAAAATGGGAAAAGGTCCCACATGTACAAGAATATTTATAGCAGTTCTCTTTGAGGTGGTCAAGAACTAGAAATGAAGGGGACGTCCATCAATTGGGAAGTGGCTGAACAAGTTATAGTATATCAATGTAATGGAGTGCTATATGAAATAATGAAGAAGAGCACTTCACAGAAGCCTGGGAGTAATTATATGAACTGATGCTGAATGAAATGATCAGAACCCAGAGAACATTGTACAGCCACAATGTATGAGGACTGTTTATGATAGACCTAGCCCTTCACAGCATTGCAAGGACCTAAAACATTCCCAAATGACTCTTGAGGCAAAATACCACCCCGATTCAGCGAAAGAACTATGGAATTGGAATGCAGAATGAAGTAAAATATTTTCTCTTCTATTATGCGTTATGTTAGTTGGTTTTTTACTCCTGGTGTCCTTTATTCATTTTAATTCCTCTATGCAACATAACAAATGTGAAAATGTGCTTAATAACAATGTACATGTAGAACCCATGTGAGATTACATATTGTCTTTGGGTAGGAGAGGAAAGAGACGGGGAGAAAAATCTAAGATTTATGGAAGTGATTGTACAAAATTGAAAATAAATTAATAAAAAAAGAAAAACACTAAAAATGCCCAATTAAACACTAAATTGAAAATCCTAAAAATTAAAGGTTAGATTAATACAATTGAGTATAAAAATCCATTGAATTAATGAATAAAAGTAGATTGGTTTTATGAAAAATACAGTAAAATAGACAATTTGTTAATTTAACTTAAAAGAAATGGTTGAATATATCACTAACAAAGATGAAATTAAAGCAGTTATAAAGAGTTATTTTGCCCAATTATATGCCAGAAAATGTAGCAATTCAAGTGAAATGGAAGAATATTTACTGGAATATAAATTGCCTAGATTAAAAGAAGAAGAAATGAAATATCAAAGTAGACCAGTTTCTTTAAAAAGAACCCAAAACATTTGAACAGGCCATAAATGAGTTTTGTAAGACAAAAGCCAAGATCAGACAGATTTAATGGTGAAGTCTATCAAACATTGAAAGATCAAGAAATACCAATATGAAATAAATTATTTGGAATAATAGGCAAAGAAGGGATCCTACCAAACCCCTTTAGTGAAACAAATACATTAATGATAACTAAAAGCAGGAGAAGTGAATGCAGAGAAAGACAATTATGGACCAATTTCATGAATGAAATATCTTAAATAAAATATTAGCTAAAAATACCAGAACAATATATTACAAAGAATATACATTGTGACCATTTGGGATTTTTACAAGGAATGCAGGAATTCTATAGAATAAGGAAAACTATTAACATAATTGATTTCATCAATAATAACTTTTAAAATCATATCATTATATCAATAAATACAAAAAAGGCTTTTCATAAAGTAAGACACTCATTTGTATTACAAAAAAAAAACATTTGACAGTAATGATATGAATGGATTTTTCCTTAAATTGATAAAGGACATATGTGTAAAACCATTAACAATCATCATTTGTGATGGGATTAAGCTAGAAGCCTTCCCAGTAAGATCAGGTGTGAAGCAAGAATGCCAACTGACACCATTACTCAGTATTATACTAGAAATCCAGCTAGGTGGTACAGTGGATAGAGCACCAGTGCAGAGGTCAGGAGGACCTGAGTTCAAATCTAATCTCAGACACTTGACACTCTCTACCTGTGTGACCTTGGGCAAGTCATTTAACCCCAACTGCCTCATCCTGGGTCATCTCCAGTCATCCTGTTGAATATCTAGTCACTGGATTCAGATGACTCTGGAGGAGAAGTGAGGCTGGTGACCCGCACAATGCTCCCTCACTCAAAACAAAGTCAAGTGCAAGTGATGTCATGCTTTCTCTGATGGCATGATCTTCTTGGACAATGAAGGACAAACACACACAGAAATTCTAGCAAGAGCACTAAAGGAAAGAGAAACCAAAGGAATCAGAATAGGGAGTGAGCTAATAAATTATCTCTTTCTGTTAATAATATGATGATATATTTGGAAAATTCCAAATACTCAAAAAGTTAATTGAAACAATAATTTTAGTCAAGTAGCAGGATATAAAGTAAATCCACAGAAATCATCTACATTTCTATAGATCCCAAACAAAACCCTGCAAGAAGAGAGTAAGACATATTTCATTTAAAATAACTCTAGGCAGGACAAAACACCCAACACTCATTTTATAAGCAAGGCAACTATGGTGATGGCTGATTAGGACTTGCTTAACATGACATGATAGAAGCAGGACATGAATCTGAATCTTCTGATGTCCAGTCAAGAATTCCTAGGATTCTGCTTCCCTGGGGCTCACAGAACTTCTCTGACTTCGGTCCTATAGAGAGGGAAGAAGAGGCATTAAATGAGGTCTGAAAGACTCTAATGTCAGAGCAGTTTCCTTCAGGGTTCAATAAAGTACTTTCTAAACTCTCCCTCTCTTCCCCACCCAGCTGACCAACATATGCTGGTGATTAAGGTCCTCAGTCTAAGGAAAACCACCCCTGGGGAAAAAAGAGCAAGACTGATAGGCTTGGAGCAAAACCTCAGGTCAAGTCAGGCCAGGACCCAGAGCTTTTCATGGAAATGCCACATACAGGGCACTTAGGAAGACAGCACCTGGATGAAAGTTTCAGCTAGAAAGATGTGCCAGGTTTCCAGGAGGCCCAGGCTGCCTCCCTCAGATGTGCAGACTTCTAAGGCTACTGGGGTCCAGACTGGTACCTGCCCTCTTGACCTGTGTATGAGTGAGGTTGTCAGAAAAAATATCCTCCACAGATGCAAGAATTTCATGTCTTCTGATCCAGACCCAGCCAAAAAATAGGAAACTTAGACTGTGTCATTGAGGACTCAGTTATTTCTCCCTTTTTGACAAAGGGCCCAAAAAATCCAGTTTCTTGTGAACTCTGTACCAAAGAACTGCAAGGAGATAATCTCCAGTGACATATAGAACCAAAAGGAAAACAGATAGAATCACAGTTTTGGAACTGGAAAAGGCCAAAGAGGTTATTGAGTTCAATCCTATTATTTTACTGAACCATTAGAGGCCCAGCGAGCTCTAGTGACTCATTGAAAATCCCACAGGTAGCCACTAGCAGAGCTAACATTTCAACTCAAATCCTTTCCTTCCAGGCCCAATAAGTCAGTATGTCATCACCACAGTGATGCCCTGGGAGCCTCCCACATTCCCATAGTCACATTCCTCCTCCCCACTGAGCTGCTCTCACACAGGCACAGAGGCTCTCTGGCCCAGGCTCCTTCTAAAGCTCTCAGCTGCACAGCCACAGGATGAGTGCAAGTCCAATACCAGCCCAGAAGTCTGGGCTTCCTCTGCTTTAGGAAGTTATCTCTGGGTAGCCTCAGTGCTGGTGCAGAGAGAGTGATGGGGACTCCAGAGACCATCGACAGGAGCTGTTTCCTTCCTGCCTCTACCCCAGACTTTCCACTCCCAATCAGCTTCCCTGGCTACCTGAATATACAAGGCAGTGAAGGGGAGAATGTCTTATCTCCATCTAACAGATGTATCACAGCGTGTAAAGTGATTTTACCAAAGACGGTCTAACAGCAGTGGAGTGCCTGGGCAGGAACACATTCAGAGCTAAATAGTCCTGGCTGCCCTGACCCTGCTCTGAAGGCCATATTCACTACTCCATCCCCATGTTCTCTGATTCTCTGCTGTTCTGTCCCTGGTTCTCCACACAGGATCATTCACAGTATCTGGCCCTCTGGTCCAGCCCATCCTGGCCTGGGTGGGGGAAGATGTCCAGCTCCCTTGTCAACTCTCCCCTAAGATGAATGCTCGAGAAATGACTGTGAAGTGGGTCAGAGGCCCAAGGGTTGTACACTTGTATCACAACGGGCAGGAGATGAAGGAAGTCCATGCCCCTGCATTCCAAGGGAGGACAACAATGCTGAGAGAGGACATGGCTGAGGGGAAGGTGACCATGATCATTCACCAGGTCCAGCTCTCTGACACTGGCCTGTATACATGTTATTTCCAGAAAGGCTCCCTTTACAATGAAACCAGCTTTGACCTTCAGGTAGC
>CM053771.1:107128541-107168541 GCA_028658325.1 Potorous gilbertii
GTTGATTTTATAGACCTAGCATCCTGGCTTTCTGCACAATGACTGGCCCTGTGCCAAGGTAGGGGAGGGGGGCACAAAGAAGTGTAAATGGAGCAGGCAATGAGGGCCCCAATATTCTTGAAAACAGGGCTATTTTATGCTTAGAGAACTGGAAGCAACCACCATTATACTGGTGTAGTACTGAGTAATAATATTTAAGAAATCAAGAGAGTCTTTATTTAGGAAAAAATCAATGTCAGAACTAGAGTGGTCTTTTTAAGTCACCCAGTTCAAATGCTTAATTTTATAGATGAGGAAACTGAGACCCAGAGAGAAATAACTTTGTTATAGTTGTAGAGATGCTAAAGAGCATATACAGGGGCCTTTTGACCCTGACCCAATCAATATCAATCCTTTCCATTGCACTGTCCTACCAGTCTGTGCTGGTAGCATGGAGGCAGAAGAGGAGGTATGGAAGAGAAACGAGTCTAGCAAAAATACAAGAGAGAGAAAGAAGACAGCGAAAGACTAAAACCCAAGTCTCTTAACTCCTGTGCAAGGCTCTCTATTTGGAGAAAATGCATCATGGATCTTGAATGGTCTATGGTAGCCAGAGGGAGTGTGAAATGGTGGATAGGGGGCTTAACTTAGGAAGACCTGGATTCAAATCCCCTGTGTTGCCCTGAACAAAGTCACTTAAATTTTTCTGTGCCTCATTTTCCTCATTTGAAAATTAAAGGAATTGATCTCTAAGATCCCTTCTGTCTCTAGTTCTATGATCCTATGAATGGGGTAGCAATGTGGTTACTGGAGAAAGTACTAGCTTGGAAGGCAAGAGATTTGGATTCTAGTCTCAACCCAGCTGCTAGTTGAGAGACCTTGGTCAAGTCACTTTATGGGCCTCAATTTCCTCATGAATCCAAAGAAGAGGCTGTCTCAAATTGATTGCTGAGTTCTCTTTCAGCTTTGGCTCTATAGCCCTGTGTTCCTAAGAGGTGGACTTGTACCTTGGCTTGCAAGCCAAAGTGGCTTCTTGAGACATCCAACACTATGGCTGAGGTCAGAAGTCTGTGCAAAGAAGTGTGTAGATGCAGATTGAAGATGGACATTGCTAGTTAAGATAAGACCATTTAGGAGATGTAGATCAAGAGAGAAGAGAAATTTTGAGAGAAGAATGTGGCAATTGTTCTAGTTACTCATCCCTTTAGTTGGGCCTAGGTGTGACTGCCATCTGTGGTAGCCACAGTGCTGGTTAGCCTCTTCTGGATTTCCTTTTTGATGGTTTTCTTTTCCACAAACAGTGGAGAGCTGAACTGTACCTATCCTATAGGAAGGTGAGATACCTTACTGTTCCACCATCCCTACCCCTCACTTCATCCCATTCAGGTCTGTGGTGGGATCAAGGCAAGCCTTGTCAGTCAGGAAGGAAGTTATATTAACTCTACCATCACTTCCTACTAGGGAGAGTATAGACTTATCCTATCAGTTGGGAGTGGAAAAAGACACAGGGCTTACCCTAAGATAGTTTCAAATCTGAAAGAGGGCAAGATTATAAGTAAACTCGCAGAACTATTAAGGTGTATGAATGCCACATGCTTTTCTAATAAAATTAAAGGAAGGAATCATGGCATCATTGAGGCCCTTTGAGAATATCTTAAAGACCAACCCTCTGTAACAGCAAGGATCCTGGCATGCACAGGAAGGCCTG
The DNA here is from genome assembly GCA_028658325.1 of Potorous gilbertii. NCBI lineage: Eukaryota > Metazoa > Chordata > Mammalia > Diprotodontia > Potoroidae > Potorous > Potorous gilbertii. The sequence continues at coordinate 107,130,229 of CM053771.1, forward strand.
CTGTACAGATTATTAGATCTGCTTTTCTAAAAGGGAAGCAACTTTTGAGGGGTCAACAATCACTTTAATCCAACACGTATATGATTTACTTACTTCAGGAGAAAAAGTCAGCACCTTGAACTTCAGAGAAAATACAAACAGAGAAATAAAGGCCAACAGACAGGGCTTCCAACTGTCTGACCATGAGCAATACATACACCACAGACCAACAGATAGATCCAACTATCTGACCATTTTATACATACCTAGTTACCAGAGAGAGAAGTACCAACATCTGGATTTTCAAAGTCAGGGTGCTCCTTGGTGGATCCCCAGAGTTTCCTCTAGCCAAACAAACACTTCCAATGAGTAAGCTTAAGCCCCAAAGTAAAACCTCATCTCAGAGTATTTATACACTTTTCAGAGCCAGAGGACATCAGGACCCTTGAGAATCAGTGCCTCATTAGAAATTAGCAAAAGGTGTGGGCCTTCCTACAAAACAAATCTCCCCTAATCAAGCTTTCCTTAATGGAGATCCATTAATGGGTGGAGAAGATCTTTAACTCTCATTAACATAATTAACATCACACCCCTTCATTTTACAGACAAGAAAACTGAGGTCCAAAAAAGGAAATTAAGTAACAGAAGAAGTAAAACAGGTGCTTATAAGAAGAGCTGAGTTTTCCAATTGATTCAATGTTCTTGTCAATAGAGAATTACTAAGGATGTCACATAGGTATTAACAATTTTCAAAGCATCTTTCAGCTTTTCTTTTTTTTGAACAGACTGGGTCTCCTTATTTCACCCAGGCTGGACATTCAGAGGCTACTGATTGGCCCAATACTACTCTGATCAACACAGGAGCTCTAGCCTTCTCTGTTTCCAACCCAATCTAGTTTACTCCTTCTTGGGCAGCCTGGTGGCCCTCCACCCCAGGGGAGGGGACATTGGGGGAGTCCTCACTACAGTGGTGCAGGACTTAGTTCAGCTATCTGGTTTGATTCAGCCCACAGTGTCTCAGAACTTAATAACTCAAGAGATACTCAAGTTTTGACTTCCCATTTAACTGGAATTACAGATCTGCACCTCAACCAGCTTAATCATCTTTATTTTGGCAACAGTAGAGTCTGAGAGCTTTTGGAAGCTTTTGTTATCCTCTTCTCTTTTAGATAACTTGAGAATTATTCCCTCAAAACCCTCAAAATTATGTCATTCCCATTACAGACCTCATCTGTGTATACTTGATATAATACAGTTGATCTTACAATCTTTGTTTTCTTTAATGCCATTTCTATTTCCTTGTAAAACACATTGGGGACTGTGATGTTGAAGTCTAAATATGGATCCAAGACAATCCCAAAGGACTCATGACGAAAAATGCTATCTGCTCCAGAGAAAGAACTGATGGTGTCTGAAAATAGATTGAAGCAAACTATTTTTCACTTTCTTCTTCTTTTTTTGTTTTCTTCCAAAAAATATGACTAATATGAAATATGTTTCACATGATTGTACATGTATAACCAATATCAAATTGCTTACTGTCTTAGGGAGGGGGCAAGGGAGAAAGGGAAGGATGGAATTTGGAACTCAAAACTTAAAAACAAAGAATGTTAAATGTTACTAGCTGTGTGACCCTGAGTAAGTCACTTAACCCTGTTTGCCTCTGTTTCCTCATCTGTCAAAAAAGTTGGAGAAATAGCAAACCACTCCAATGTCTTTGCCAAGAAAACCCAAAATGGAATCACAAAGAGTCTGACATGACTAAAAAACAACTTAATAACAAAATTAATCTGTTACATGTAATTGGGGAAAAATAAAAAAATTATTTAAAAAATAAAGTCTAAATATAGTGGCTTTATGGTCTTTGATGAAAAAAGTAATAAATATAATAATAAAAGCCTATAAAAATCTGTCTTTTTTCATCTTGTCTTTCTTAAATGTCACAGGGATGATTTCATCCACATTATTTTAAATAATGAGAAAAGGGACTTATCCCAGCTCAGGGCCACTACTTCCAGAAAGCCCTCTTATAGTGAAATAATCTATCCTTTACTGTATCAGCACAAGAATAGTAGATAAGAATTCAAAACGAGAGGAGGAGCTTCACACCTTGTCAAGAAGACCAAAAGAGGAGAGGAGTCCCTTTCCCAGGGTCCCCAGAAGCATGCCCAGGCAGCCTGCTACAGCAATAATGAAAACTAGTTTATTTGCTGCTATGTCAATTAAAAGTCTCCAGTGACCAGCTCTGGAAGCATAAGTTATGCAACTGCACTTTCCGTACTCTAGGCAAAAAAACAAACTGTTACCTGGAATTTTTTTTATAAGTAACTTCAAAGTATCAGGACAAATGTCATATCCCCTTCTACATCTATAGTATGCATACAATGAAAAGTGAAATGATTGATATTGGTGATAGCATTGACTGACATTGGTATTCATAATTACATTTATGTAGTTTTACAGATGAGGAAAGAAGTTAAGTGACTTGTCCTTGTTTTCTTACATTACACTATATTACCTCCCTGGTGACCCTGAGGGTTAGTGTTGGATCCTTAAGTGCCCTCTGAATCATCAAAGATTCTTTGTTTTTTCTTCAGTAGAGCTTGGAGGGAAGTGCATTGCTGGGAAATCATGAGTAATAGCATGAGAAGTTCACCTACCATCCCTCTGGTTACCCCTAGTACCCTGAGGGGACAAGAAGTAGCCACCTTTTAGGGACCTAACTGCCAATTTGAGCAGAGATCTGGGACAAGAAGCCCAGAGCTTACACTAGTGTTAAGAACATTCATGCATTCATACACATATAAGTATTTACAGAAGATAAAATTAATTTTGTTGTTGAGTCATTTTTTAGTTATGTCAGACTCTTTGTGACTCCATTTGGGCTTTTCTTGGCAAAGACACTGGAGTGGTTTGCTAGTCCCTTCTCATTTTACAGATGAGCAAACTAAGAGAAACAAGAGGAAGTGACTTGCCCAGGGTCACACAGCTAGTAAATATCTGAGACCAGATTTGAACTCGGAATGATGACTGTTTCTTACTGTAGGCCCAGCACTCCATCCATTGTACCACTTAGCTGCCCTGATTACTAGGTAATTAAATACAAAGTAGTTAAGGAAGGAGAGAAGGCACTAGTTGGTGGAATCAAGAAAGTCTTCTCATAGAAAGTGGTATTTAGCTGAGTCTTGAAGGTAAAGGTGTGGAGGGAGTAAGTGCATTTCAATACGGAGGACAATCTGAACACAGGAAAGTGGGAGATGGAGCACGAGGAATAGAGAGAAGACTGATTTGGCTAGATTGAAGAATGTAGGATGGGGAGAAATGTATAGGAAGAAAGGTGGGTGTGAATGGTTTTATAAATGAAAACAAAGTAGTCATAGTTTATCCTACAGTCAATAGAGAAACATTGAAGTTGATTGAATAGGGAGATAACTGGTCAAACTGGCACTTGAAGAAAATCACTTTGGAGAATTAATTAGGGTAGAGAGACTCCTGGGGCAGGAAGACCTCAGAATTTGGGCTACAAGAAGATGGCATCACTCTAGGGAAGAGATAATGAGGACCCGAAATAAGGTGGAAGTTCCATGAACAGTAGGACCCTGGGAAAGGGATTCCTCTCCTCTTTTAGTCTTTTTGACAAGGTGTGAAATCTGATGAGATGTGAAGCTCGACAAGGTGTGAAGCTCCTTGTGTTTCTGGTTCTGGGTTCTTTTCTGTTCTACCATTCTTGTGCTGATTCAGTAAAGAAGGAATGATTTTAGTATGAGAGGGCTTTCTGGAAGTAGTGGCCCTGAGTTGGGATAAGTCCATTTTTAAAATTTTAAAAATAGTATTGATGAAATTATCCCTGTGACATCTTAGAAGGACAACAAACAGATAAAAAAAAAGAGATCTTTATAGATTTTTATTATTCTGTGAAGACGTATTTGGCAAAATTTAACAACTGATTGGCTATGTGGGTTAAGAGTGAGAAATCAAGGATGATGCTGAAGCTATGGACTTGGGAGACTTTTAAGGAGAGTGGTACCCTTGGAAGGATTAGGAAAGTTTAGTGGAAATAGGGATTTGGGGAGAAATAGGATAAGATGGTGAGTTCTGTTTTAGATCAATTGAACTTTAGATATCTAAGATTGAAAGTGAGTTAGAACTACAAGGTATGACTATGTTACCAAAGACACTGAGTGAATTACCTGAGCTCAGGAATTCTGAGCTATTCTGGGCTAAATTGAGAGGTGGAGTCCTGGCTGTGATACAGTGAGCCCTTGGGAATGGAGGAGCACCCCTCTGTCTAAGGAAGGGTGAACTGGCCCGGGTCAGAAACAGTAGGTGAAAACTTCAGTGCCCATCAATAGTGGGGCTGGGCCTGTGAGAAACCCTTGTATTGCTGACCTCCTCCCCAAACCTTCTCCACCTCCAAAAATAAAGTGCAGTTAAGGAGAGGGAATGAGGTGAGCTATGTAGATCTGGGAGTCATCTACATAGAGGTGATAGTTATACCCATGGAAAGTGAGAGAGAGAGGGAATGTGAGAAGAGAAGAAAAAAGGGCCATGACAGAGCCCCTTAGGGTACCCTCATAGTTAAAGGGAGCAGTGTGATGCAGCGAAAGTGACCATGAAGGAGCAGTCAGAGAGGCTGAAAGGTTGTGGAGAGCGGAATGTCATGAGAATGCAAAAAAATAAGAATGTGGAGGTGAACATGGTCAACAATGTCAAACCCTGCTGACAGGTTAATATTGATAATGAAAATGAGAATATCAACGTTAATAATAACAGCAAGCATTTCTATGGCCCTTTAAGGTTTGCAAAATATTTTACGTTACCTCATTTCTTCTTCACAACAGCCCTGTGAAGTAGATGAGTCAACAAGCACTAAGCACCTACTAGATACCAGACACTATGCTAAGGGAATAAAAGGAAAGATTGTCAAGGATGGCACAGATTAATGGAAGACAGCACGCCAACAGCTATTTACAAACAGAATTGGTGATACTCTCAGAAGGTGGGCACTAAGATGAAGAGGGATTGGGAAAGGCTTCATGCAGAAAGGAGAACTTTAGCTGAGACTTGAAGGAAGTCAGGGTAGCCTGGAGATAGAGATGAAGAGAGAGAGAGAGAGCTCCAGGCATGGGGGACAGAGTGAAAAAGCTCAGTGACCATGCTTGAGGAACAGCATGGAGGCCCATATCATTTGATGTTGAGTCATCTCACTTGTGTCTGACTCTTCATGACCCTGTTTGGGGTTTTCTTGGCAAAGATACTGGAATGTTTGTCATTTTCTTCTCCAGCTTATTTTACAGATGAGGACTCCAAGGCAAATAAGATGAGACAACTTACTCAAGGTCACAGAGTTGTAAGTATCTGAGGTCAGACTTGAACTAAGGACTTCCTGAGTCCAGATCCAGTACTCTGTCCATTGTGCCACCTGGATGCCCCATTATACTAAGTGCTGTTATTATCCCCGTCTAACAGATGAAGGAAGTGAGGCACAGAGAGTTTAAGTGGCTTGATCAGGGTAAGTACCTAAAGCAGGATTTGAACTTGGGTCTTCCTGATCCCAAATTCAGTGTTTATCCACTATCTACTTTGCTGTCTGTCTAGGTCAAGAAGGATGAGGATAGAGAAAAGATCATCAGATTTTACAATTAAGAGATAATTGGCAATTTTAGAGGTAGGAGTTTCACTTGAATTACCTTTTCCCCAAACTTATCCTTCCACCAAAATTTCCTTTTCTTTCAAGAGCACTTGCATCCTGACAGTCTCCCAAGTTCATAACCTTGGCATTGAATTATAAGTGATCTAAATTTTTGGAGGGAGGAATTTTTAGGTCAATGAGATGGTAGATACACAGACATATTGAAGAAATTATGTTCATAAGAAACCTGTGTGGGGAAGGGATATCTATTTAATGAACTTGAGGCAATGAACTGTTTATCTCATTTAAATTTCTGTGCTAGAGGGGAACAATGGAAATAGTATCTTCTACGAGTTCTTTGTCTGCCAAAGTCCCTTGTTTTTGTCCAAGAGAAGTTAGAAAGTGGTCAAGTAGGATTATTGTAGACTTCAAACTTTGCCAACAATTTGAAGGCTTCCTGAATGCCAATCAGAGATTAAAACCAATGAATAAACTCAGTCAAGAGTTCCCCCAGGAGAAGCATTTGGGGGTGCAGATAACCTTAGAATACACTGAAACAAAAATATGCTTTTCTCAATGATATCTTTTGGGCTGCCACTGCTAACACCACCATGACCACCATCACCATTTATTAAGCCCCTGTTGTATACAGAGTCACATGCTAGGCACTGGAAATATAACCTTTGGTTGAGACAAGGTCCCTGTCCTTACAGAAAATCAATGGGTGGATAAGATGTAAGCATACATACTATATAGAGAAAGATATTTAACTATCAACTCCATGTAGATGACTCTGTGGTAGATATAGATATATTGATATTAAAAGTTTAAAAAAACAAGTGATATAAAAGGTCTAAGGAGAAAGATCATTGCTAACCCAAGGAATCAGGGAAGACTTCATGGAGAAAGTCTTCTATCTTTTAGAATAGAGGAAATAATTTCTTTCCAAGTTTCCCTAATTTCCAAAACCCAGTGCAAAACTCCCCGAAGTGAGGAGATTTCTGACTTCAGATATCTGCCACACCTAAATACCTAAATCACACCTTTCTTCTGCTGTTACTTTAGGAAGCAGATATTTGACATTTATTCCTGCTTTACCTTCTCACTGTTCACTCTGCACTTCCCTCTCTATCTCCCCTCCGCCCCACACATACCGAGTCCAGACAACAAAATTCCACTTCCTAGAATGATTTACCAAGGAAAAGAGAATCAACCAATAAGTATTTGTTAAGTGCCTGATTGGTCTGGGAAGACTATAAATTCAAAAAGTGAAATAATTCCTACTTAACAATAGCTTACAGTCCAATGGGAAAACAAGTGTGTGCGTGTATACATCTATCTATCTATCTATCTATCTGTCTATCTATCTTTCTAATGTAATAATGATATTAATAGCTAACATTTATATAGAACTTGAAGTTTGGAAAGCAATTTACAAATACCTTCTCATTTTATAAATATAAAATGAACAAATATAACTATGCACCGAGACATTAATAAATACAAATATACACAAAGTAGTTAAATACAAGGTAGCTTGGGACACAAAGTGCTAGCAGTTGGGGGTAATTAGGAGGCCTCAAGCAAAAGAAAGTACTTGAGCTGTACCTTGAGGGAAGAGGACTTTGAAAGGTAGCATTAAGTAGGGAATGCATTCCAGGTATGGAGGATGGTATGTAAAAGGAACAGAGAGGAGAGACTGTCCTATAGGAGGAACAGAGAAAAAGCCAGTTTGGCCAGACCACAAAATTTGCAAGGTGGAATAATGTCTAATGAGGTTAGAGAGGTAGCTTGGGATGTGATTACTCCAGGGAGGGAGATGTAGTAGGGCTTCAAAAGCCAAACAGAAGAGGCTGTAGTTGGTGCTACAGGCCATAGGAAGCCCCTGGAATTATTTGAATAGGTGAGTTGTATGTCCAGCGCTGTATTTAAGGAAAATTCCTTTGGGTAGGATGGAGTGAAGTTGAGAGAGTGGTAAGGTAGGGAGATCAACCCAGAGGCTATTGCAGTAATGTAGGTGAGAGCTGAACCAGGGTGGTAGCTGTGACAATGGAGAGAAGAGGTTGGATTAGAGAACTGTAATGGTAAAAATGTTAATGTTTGGGAATTGATTCAATATGGAGAGACAGAGACTGAAAGAGACAAAGAGAAAGAGATTGAGACAGAGAAAGAAAAGGAGGGAGGGCGGTGGAGAGAGAGAGAGAGAGAGAGAGAGAGCAGAATAATTCAGAGGTGATGGATCTAGGGGACTAGAAAGAAGGTGGCATCCTCAACAGAAATAGGTAAGTATGGAAGAGGGGAGGGTTTAGGGGGGAAGATACTGAACTCAGCTTTGGGCATGTTGAGTTGAAGATGTCTTCAGTTCAAAATGTCCAATAGACAACTAGAAATTGCACTGAAGCTCAGGAGAGACTAGGATTCTATCTACAGATCTTGGTGTCTTATGCATATTTGATCGTTAAACACATGGGAAGTGACAAAGTTCCTGAGAGAGAAAGAGAGAGAGAGAGGGAGAAGAGAACCTAGGACAGAACCTGGGGGAACATTCCCAGTTAAGGGTCATGGTATGTATGCTGAGCCAGCACGGGAGTTTCAGGATTGATCAGCAACCATGATTCCAGGGTATTGCTGATGAAGACCATTTACTCACATCCTGATAGAGAGGTGATATCCTAAATATGTAGAATAATTTGTTTTGCTATAATGTGCATATTTATTAGAAGGGTTTTTCTTTTTTGTTTATTTTTTTTTTGGAGGGAGGAGGTAGAAGGGTGGAGGAAAGCATGCTATTATTCACTTTCATTGTTTTTTTACAATGCTTTTTTTTAAAAAGAAAAAAAAGAACACACACACATATACACACACTCACACACACAGAGAAATATATAGATGATGCTGGTAGAGTGTCATGGTGGGAAGAGCCCTGAATTTGGCATCAGAGGACCTGGGTTTGTGTCATTTTTTGGTAAATGACCTTGATTTTAACCTCTTTAAGTCTTAAGTTCCTCATCTGTAAAGATGATAACGATCTTTGTACTACCTGTCTCACAATGTTGTTGTGTGACAAACACTATGTCAATGTGAATTGGGAAGCTAGTTAGAGTGCAGGGCCTGGAGTCAGAAGACTCCCTTTCCCGAGTTCAAATCTGACCTCAGACACTTACCAGCTGTGTGACCCTGGGCAAGAGACTTCACCCTGTTTTCTTCAGTTTCCTCACCTGTAAAATGAGCTGCAGAAGGAAATGGTAAAACCACATCTTTTCCAAGAAAAATCCAAAAAGATTATGAAGAATCAGACATAACTGAAAATGGCTAAACAACAAACGTGATTTATCATTACTATAAATAAATGAAAATTACTTTCAGGATCTGTACTTTACATGGTATAGGAATTCCATTGTGCAGATAGCAAACACTCCCTGCCTTAGAAGACAGAATTTATAAATTGAAATGGTCTAAAACTTGGTAAGCAAACAATCTGGTACTGGGGCCACTCCTAGTGTCATATGGTCCTCAGATGACAGGCATGGTTTATCAGCAAGCTCATCCTCAAAGCCTGGGAAGTTGTAGCTCAGGAAGGTCAGTTAGAGCTTATGTCACAATGGCAAAACCTTAGAGCATCCAAGGTCACCTCTACATCAAGGCGAAGCAAGGAAGAAAAAAAGCATAAATTGTCTTCAGCCTTAGAGAAAGTCCTGAAGCCACCAGAGTTGGGTGGAATTCAACACCAGCTGCTGATTGGAGGAGGACCATCAAGCTGAATTTTAATGAAGGAAAGTCCATGGCTTGGTGGAGGGGGATGGGGTGGCAAGGGATAGTCTAGGCACAGCCATAATCTGAGAACAAGAATGAATTTCACTGCAGGGTATTTCACTGTGGGAAAGGCAAATCCAATGGCTTTGCCCTTGTAGCCCTAACTGGAAATGTCAGGGTGCTCCCCCCGCACCTCCCTGCCAGACCAGGACTCAGGAAAGGATTGACAGCCTTACCACTCAATGGGGCTTGCCTCCTGGACTTTCTTGGAGCTCCCACACCTCATTGACCTGTGACCTTGTAAACCTCGTAAACACTTAAGAAAACAATCCCTTCTGGGCACACCTCCTTCCTAAGCCCATCTTATAAGACACCAGTCACATTGTCTTTCAAGACCATAGCAGGAGACAGTTTCCAGAAGAGCTGGTCAGACTTCTGGCCAGAAGGGGAGTAAGAACATCTGGGTTGGAGAGAACTAGGTCTACAGCTGATGTCTCTGGAGCTATCTTGCCCTTCTATCACTTGGTTGCTACCTACCCTGTTTTTGTACCCTGAAGACTCACAGGAGCTGGGGATGACTTTTTGTGGACCTGGGGAAGCTAAGAACCTGGGGTAAACTTCCATAGCCCAGGTACCAACTTCTGGGACTGACTGCTGATGTAACCAACTGCCTACAGATCTGGAATGGAATGTAAAGCCACTTGTGTTAATCAAGGTTTTCACCAAGCCTAGAACAGGCATGAAACAGCCAACAGCAGACTTGAGTCATTTCGGTTGTGTCTGACACTCTGATCCCATTTGGGGTTTTCTTGACAAAGGATATTGGAGTGGTTGGCCATTTCCTTCTCCAGCTTTTTGCAGATGATAAAACTGAGGGGAACAGAGTTAAGTGACTTGCCCAGGGTCATATAGCTAGTAAATGTCTAAGGTTGGATCTGAACTCAGGAAGATGAGTCTTTCTGGTTCCCATCTCAGTGCTGTATCCACCGTGCTACCTAGCTAAGAGTAGACTAACAAAAAGGAGAAGAAGTGATCTCCCAGGGAAACAAAATTTCAACAGATTTTTACCAAAGCTTCCCCTAAAGCCCAGGGGGGAACGTTCAACAGCGTTCCTCGTTTTTTGGGTTCTTACAACACCATGCTGCCTGGATTCTCTCCCTTCTCTTTCCTCACCATCACTTTTTCCAAGAGGCATGAGGTTAGGCCAATGACAGTGTCTTTCATGACCAGTTCTTGAGGTGGATATCCAGAAAGAGGTATGATGATCATATTCATTCTGACCTGGCCCATGCTGAAAGGGGACCTAGAAGTGCTTGACTTTGGCCCTGTTTGGGGTTCCCAAGCTGTACTTCCCCTTCCTCTTCCCTGTTTCCAATTAAAAATAAGAGCCAGGGAGCATGGTTTAAACTTTGACCTTGAATGTTCAAGGCACCCCATATCCTTCCCATGACAGAGAGTACAATATTGTTACTCAGCCTGACCCATGAAAGAAGCTGGCACTGTACTCTTTGACAGGAGGAGTTTGAGGATCCCCTTAAAGTAGAAGGCAAAGAACAATGATCAGATGGCAGCAGGAGAAGGTCAATGGGATTGATCATTGCACAAAGAGAAGAAGGCAAGGACAAGGACACCGCAGAAAATCCAGCCCAGATGGATTTCCTGACCTCTATGGATGTGGTTACCTGAGACCAGACTGGCCCAGGGAAGGTGACATGTTCCAGACATCTCTTTGGCAGCAGGACTGAGTACAGGAGTCATCTGTAGAATCTCTCTGATCTTTTCCAAGAAGTGGAGCCCTTGGGCTACTCTCACCTGGCACTTGATTTTTTTTTCAATCAGGACCTCAAGACACAGAGGAAGGGTTAAGAATCCTCAAGGCTAGTTAAATCAAGGACTGCTAGAGTTAAACTTGACCTCAGCCTTTGTGACCTCCCCTGAAGGTGCCTTTTCATTCCTCAGGTAGAAAGGGGACTTCTTAAGGCTTAGCTCTTAAACAAAATTGTTCTGAGTGGGAAGAAGGGAGACTGCTGCAGGATAGAATTCTTTGATTGCTAAATAGAAATGTCTGCTCCTAGTTTTCTTCCCTGGTCAAAAACATGGAACATTTATTAAACCCTTGCTGTATTTAGAGTACTTTGTTAGTCACTGGAAAAGATACAAAGCTATTTAAAACACCACTCCTGACTACTGACCGATTGGTGGGGGATGACCAAACACTATAAATCACAGCACGGAACGCTGTGAGAGAGACACAAAATAAATTGTTATGTGAATTCTGCGGGGGAAGTTCACTAGACAGCTAGGGAGGATGGTAGACTCCACGCTGGCCTTATAGGCAGGAAGACCAGACTATGAGTCCTCACTCAGACATTTACAAGCTTTGGAGCGTCTCTCATCTCAAAAACAGGAGTAATATTAGATCCTACCCTACTGTTGCTGTTGTGTTGCCATCAGAGAGATGATGACACGGCTTGCGCTTGACTTTGTTCTGAGTGAGAGAGGGCTGTCCTGGTCACCAGCCTCACTTACCGTCATGGAGAGGATCAGATAAGATAGTGGGTGTCAAGTGCTCTAGGGCCCTTGAGGGGCTGTGTAAATGTTACTAGCTATTATTGTTAACACTATTCTTAGTGACAGATTAGAGATGTTGACATTCGGGTTGACTTTTAAAATGTGAATAGGAATTTGACAGGCAAAGAAGGAGACGGGCATTCTAGGTACAGGGTAAAGACATGAGCCAAAGGAAAAGACACGATAACATGGTGTGTGTGTGTGTATTCATTCTAGCTTGAACACAGAGTATATGGAGGGGAATAATAAGAAATAAGGTTGGCAAAGTAGGGAGGTCTTTGAATGGCAAGCAGGGGAGTTTGGACTCTACAACAGGGAGCTAAGGAAGCTAATGAAGATTTTTGAATGTGGACTGATATGGACAGGTCCATGTATTAGAAAGATTAGTCGAACAACAGTCTAAAAAATGGTTTAGACAGGGAGAGGAAAATGGAAATAGGAAGACCTGTAAAGAGACCATTGCAACAGTTCAGATGGGAGGTGGATATTAAGGCCTTGTACCTGGGTTCTGGCAGCAGGAATAGAAGAGGGGACATGTGAGAGAGATTTCAGTGACAGAAAATTTTACAAGGTTAGCAAGAGGAAGTAAAGGTAACTACAAGATTCCAAACATGGGCAATCAGGTGAATAAAAAAGCAATAAATAAGTATTTATTAAGTGCCAGACACTGTGGTAGGTACTGGAACTATAGGTACAAAGGATGAAGCAATCCCTGCTCAAGTGGAGCTCCCATCTTTATGTGGGGAAACAAGTAAATTTCATATTTATATGTATGTATTATATATATAACATATGTGTATGCATATAAAATATATATGTATGCTCAACATGCATATGCATGTACCTGTATGTTTATGTATTACATATGTACATGTGTGGTTTACATATACATATATTTGTGTATATTATATAGAGGGAGACACATGCATACAGCACAAATAAATACAAATATATACAAAGAAGTGAAACAGAATTTAACTAATACTTTGAAGAGTCAGAAAAACCTTTGTGCAGAAAATGGTGCTTGAGCTGCATTTTAAAAGAAAAGAGGGGAGTCCATGAGGTAGAGGTATGGAGCAGTTCATTCAGGCATGGAGTTCATAGCGGTGCAGAGGTAGAGACAGGAGATGGAGTGTCCTGTGTAACGAACAGAGAGAGGGCCGGGCTATTTCTGAGAGCGGAGGAAGGAATATAACGGTCAACGAGGCTGAAAAGACAACTTGAGACAAGACTGCAGAGGCTTAAAAAACTAAACACAGGAGTTTATCTTTGATCAGATGAGATATTTGTAAAGTTCTCAGTGTAGTGCTTGGCCCCTGGTGGGAGCTTTTCGTCATGCCTGTTCCCTTCCTTTCCCCTCCAGTGGAGTTGCTTGAGTAGAGGAGTCATGTGGTCACATCAAAGATAAAGGAAAATTATTCTGACGGCAGGGGTTAGAATAGACCAGAATGGGGAGACTTGAGGCAGAGAAAGACCAATCAGGAGACTATTGTAATTTTGTAGGGGAGAGGTGATGAAGGACTGAACTTAGGTGGTAGCTGTGAGAGTAGAGAGATGGGTTGGGTGCGACAGATGTTGTGAAGGTAGAAATCATAAGATTTGGCAGCTGTTTGAATATGGGTGGAAACAATGAAGTCAGAAGGAGGAGCAGGCTTACGCAGAATGACAAACAGCTCAGCTTCACACATGAACTTGGCATGTCTGCCACATCCAGATAGAAGTCGTAGATCATAGATTTGAGTTGGAAGGAAACTTAAAGGTCATCTAGTCCAATCATCTCATTTTACAGATGAGGAAATGGAGTTTTAAGGAAGTCAAGTAATTTGCCCAAGGACATACAGGTGGAAAATGATCTGTTCTCAGGATTCATTCTCGGGTCATCTGACTCCAAATCCTGTATTCATCCCACCACACCACACAAGCTCCCTAAATGTCTTAGAGGCAGAAGGAGATATGGGTCCTGAGCTCAGCAGAAAGGTTATGACTAGAGATATACATGTGGAAGGCAGCTGAAGGTCAGGGGTCCATGAGATAGCCGGGAAAGAGATCATAAGAAGAGAAGAAAAGAGATTGAGAGCAGATTCGTGGAGAATGTACATATTAATGGTCCTAGAAATGGCTAAGAATTCAGAGCCAGGGACAAGGAAGAAACAACATAAAAAAGGTAGGGAAGCCTAGTGTGGTGACTCTGAAACCAAAGGAGGACAAACTAGTGGTGAAGAACATTAATTTTGAGAAGTTGAAATGGACAAGGACTGGAAAAGGACATGGGGTCTCATGAATAGGACATGACTTACAGAGAACAGTTTCAGTAAAGTAACATTTGACAAGGGAAGTGGAATAGGGAATAGGCCTCTCTTAGGCTAGAGAATGGATAGTGAGGAAGTAGAGGCACTGGGTACAAATAAATTTCCCCCCCAAAAGTTTAGCAAAACCACAAGTTCTTTTTATAGATTAGAATTACTAAGGGAACAAATGTGCCCCATAGGCTGGTTGTGAGAACATCCAGATTCCTGGCCCAGGTCCATTGTTAACTAGTGGTATGACCTTGAACTAAGTTACTTTCTCTCTTTGAGTCTCAATTTCCTTAGCTATAAAAAAGGGGAAATATAATATAGGAGAGACCTCCTTTTTTCAAAAGTGGGAGGCTTGAGATTGGCTATCATTTTAGTCTAAGGAGCACTAAGCTGAGATGGCACTAGCTCCAGCTCATGGGTGAACTTAACAAAGTAATAAATTTGAGGAACTATTCACTTTGCAGTGAATTCAGAATGTGAGCCTGGATCACTCCAACATCCAGTCCATGATGGCTGGTTGGTAATGAAGGTGCAAACTTGCCTTGGTGGCAGTGAAACAAGCATCGCCCTTGCGATCAGCTTATTGTTACCCATTGAGCCTAGCTCTCTTAGAACAAAGAATGTTAGAATGCAGAACTGAAAGGGAACTTAGGGAAAAAATCATATATTAAGCACCTACTATGTTTCAGACACTGTTCAGTGCTTCACAAGTATCATCTCATTTCATACTTACAATCTTCCAGAAAGGGAGGTGCTCTTGTTATCCCCATGTTGCAGAAAACTAGGAAGTGAGGTTAGTTTACTTGTCTAGGGTTGAACAGTTAGGTGGCAAAATACACAGAGCCCTGGGCCTGGAGTCAGGAAAACTCATCTTTGTGAATCCAAATCTGGCCTCAGACATCTACTAGCTGTGTGATCCTGCGCAAGTCACTTAACCCTGTTTGCCTCAGTTTCTTCATCTGTAAAATGAGCTGGAGAAGAAAATGACAAGCAACAAGCTAATAAATGTCTGTGGCCAAATTAGAACTCTGATTTTCCCAACTCCAGGCCTAGTGTTTTAGCTACTGTGCCTCCTAGTTGTCTTAGAATATAGAATGTTAGAAAAAAGGATGTGGAATAAAGAACTGGAAGAGATTTTAGAGTCCATATAGTCCGATTGTACAAATCAGGAAACTGAGGCCCAAAATCACACTGCACATGGCATTGTGGTGACTTGAATTATCGCTCCTAATGAGGTACTCTTCCTTTTTTTTTTAGTTTTTTAAAATTCTAAATGAAAGTTTAAATTTTTTAAAATTTTAAGTTTTTTCATTGAAATTTCATATCACTGGTGCTCTCTCCAATGACCTTTGCTATGTCACATGGTTGACATTAATACATGAATAACACAAGATGTGCTGCTAATCACATTTTAGCACTTTTTAGGACAGTTTCCATCCCTGAGTCTCTTTTCCATTGTTTTCATTAGCTATTCCCTTTAGTTGTATCCTCAGGGATAAATGACCACTCTCTCCAGAAGGAAAAATGCAGAGGTTACATTACTGAGTTGTCCAGAGAGTAAAGTTAACTTTAGCAATTCACAGTCTCATAGTTTTCTGCATTTCTAGCTCCCACCCCTATGGGATTCGGAGTTACAAAGGACCTTGGAGGTCATCTAGTTCAAATGCCTCCTATGATATCAGCCCACACACTTCATGGACCTTACTTGATGCTCACAACAGCTTGATGAGGTAGATGATTTCATTATCTCTATTTTATTGGTGGGGCACAGAGAGTGTCTGAGGCTGGATTTGAATTTGGGTGTTCCTGACTCCAAGTCTAGCAACTTTAATGTGACCTTCTCAAGGTCACAGAAGTGATAAAGGGGAGCTACTAGTGAGCAGCAGCACTGTGAACAGTTTTCCCCTACCTTAATAGTATTTTTTCCAATTACATGTAAAGATAGTTTTCAACATTCACCTTTATAAAATTGTGAGTTCCAAATTTTTTTCCCTTTCTCTCCCTTTCTCACTTCCCTCCCCTCCCCAAGACAACAAGCAGTCTGATATAGGTTATATACATACAATCATGTTAAATACATTTCTTCATTAGTCATATTGTGAAAGAAAAATCAGAACAAAAGGAAAAAGCAAGAAAGAAAAAACAAAAAAAAGTGAAAATAGTATGCTTTGATCTGCATTCAGACTGCATGTTGTCTGGATGTGGAGGTCTTTCCCTGGATTTGGAGAACATTTTCCATCACGATTCTTGGAATTGTCTTGGATCACTGTGTTGCTGAGAAGAGCTAAGTCAATCATCGCACAATATTACTGTTACCGTGTACAATGTCTCCTGGTTCTGCTCACTTCACTCAGCATCAGTTCATGTAAGTCTTTCCAGGTTTTTTTGAAATCTACGTGCTCATCATTTCTTATAGCACAATAGTATTCCATTACATTCAAATACCACAACTTATTCAGCCATTCCCCAATTGATGGGCATCCCCTAAATTTCTGGTTCTTGGCCACCACAAAAAGAGCTGCTATAAATATTTTTGTACTTACAAAACCATGAACAGTTTTCTGAACTGGTAAACGTCGGTCAGGAAATTTGAGGGAAGTTGGCTGAATAGGCTCCTTATCTTTTTGACAGTGTCTCTCTCTGCCTCTATATCTTTCTCTCCCTCCTTCCTTTCTCTGTCTTCTCTCTCTTTCCCTCTTCCTTCTGTCTCTCCTCCATCCATTCTCCCTCTGTCTTCTCTCTGTTTCTGTCTTTCCTCCTTCCTATCTGTCTTTTCTCTTTCTCTCCTTCCTTCCTCTGTCTCTCTGTGCCTCTCTGTCTCCCCTTCCCGCCTCCACCCTGTCTCCACTTTCTCCACATATTCAGTTCTGGGTACCAAGTTTTAGGAAGGACATTGATAAGCTGGACAGAGTCCCAGAGCGGGACAAGCTGGATGGTGATAGACCTTGAGGTCATGCTATATAAGGATCAATGGAAGGAACTGAAAATATTTAAATTGCTGAAGAATAGACCTGCCACATCATAACTGTCTTAAAGTATTTGTAGAATCATCATTTAGAAAATGGACTAATTTTATTCTGCTTGACCTCAGAGGGCAGAACCAGGAGGTATGAATGGATAGAAGTTGTAATGAGACCAATAATATACTTCGTGTAAGGAGAATATTTCCTGACAATTAGAGCTATCCCGAAGTCACCAGAAACAAGACTGCCTGCAGAGGCAGTGGCATCTCCCTGGTTAGAAGTCCTCAGGCAGAGGCTCAATGACTGCTTATCGGGGAAGGTACAGAAAGGACTTTTGTTGGGTGTGAGTTGGGCTGGAAGGTTCTGCTTTCTGTTCAATCACTGCAAATTCTGAATTATGCACAAATGAAGCAGAGATGCACTGCCTTTCCAGTCATTTCCTGTCTGACATTAGCAGGCATCCCAAAGAGACCTCATTAAACTGTCATGCTTCTGGCAACAGGTCAGGAGGATGGAGCTGTAGAGAAAACCTCACTTTGCCATCCCTACCTCCTGAGATAACAGGGAGGGCTTAGTAAGGCCCATGGGAGCATCTGTTTCATTGGAGGAAGGATGATGCTGCCACGGTAATGATCTCCAGGCATGAGTTCATTCCCATGCCCCATTTCTCCACAGATCTGACTAATGTGAGGCCGGATACCCAACCTTCAGGAAAACAGCTCAGGAAGGTTATGACCTTGGATCTGACTTTCCTTCAATGGCTGTGCTCTCTGACTAAGGGACTGTCCTTCCAGTAATAGACTCCAAGGTCCCTGCTATCCCAGCTGCTAGATGGGAAATCCTCACCTTGAGAGCTCTCATTTTGAGAGCAGAAAAGGTCCTGGAGTAAAATAGCCCTAGCTAGGCTACATTGAAAACCTCCCACTGTGCCAGTTCAGGGAAAGGTCTTCAAAGACATGAGTGTTATTAGAACTTCTTAGAATAGAGAAGACCCTTCAGATACCTCCTAGACTTATCAAACTCCCTACCAAGGAGATTCTAGTAGGCTAGGCTAGGCTAGGACCATATAGAATTTGAGGGAGGGAAGGGACCCAGGAGTACGTCTAGTTTTATTTCCTCATTTTGTATATAGGAAAAGGAAAATTCTGCCTTTTGGGCCACTAACCCTCAGCTACCTCCACTTTCTTTGTCAAGCGTAAGCCCAGAATTTCTGGCTAATTTTTTTCTGATTTTGGCTAGAAATCTCCCACTCCTTCCACCACCACCTCCAGTCACAAGATCACAGGATTAAAATCTGGAAGACCTTAGAGACCATCTAGTCTAACCCTCAATTTACAGATAAGGAAACTGAGGCTCAGTGACTAGCCCACACAGAGATTCTTGGAAGAAGAGCTAGAATTCAAATCTCAGTTCTCTGGCTCCAAGTGCGATTCTCTTTCCCCTGTCCCCTAGCTGCAGCGCCATGTGGCAATGCCCTGGGTTTCTCAGAAGTAGGCTGCCACTCTGCATCCTGTAACCTGAGCTCTGAACGGACGTGGGGGCTGTGGTTTGCTGCTCAGAGGCTTCCAACTTCCTCCTCCTCCTGGGGCCAGGTAGTATTCAGATACCTTTACCTCAGTCTCACGTGTATCCTTTTCTTTCCACAGCATAAAGCTTTAGGTGAGGTTAGTACTGCCAGTCACTCCTCCTTGTTTGGTTGTGTATTTTTTCTTGTCTCCCCTCCTTCTCCCCTGCCCCCCCATCTGTGGGTTCAGATGAGGCGTGGGTAGGGTGGAAATTGCCACTGCTTTCATCCTGGGAGATCCTCTCCTCACACCTCTCTCTTTTCTCTCACCTCCACACGCAGGCAGCAGTCCCGAAGACATGGACAGACTATACTTTGGTAAGTCAAACACTGCATGTTGTTAGCCTCTTTGATCTTTTTTGGGCCAGGAGAGCCTTTATCCCTTGGTGAAATAGCATGGGTGAGAGAGACATCTGGGAGTTTGGGCAATGGAACGAAGGATAAGAATGGAGTGGCAGGTTTCTAGATGAGAATGGGAGAAAGGGATTAAGAGTCCAAAGATCTGTGTTCTAATTCTGTTTCCATGACTTACGATCTGTCTTTGTTCTTGAAAAGGACCATGACATCAGGGAGGTGATGCTATGACATGCAAATGAATTGGACTTAAGTGAGGCAGGTTGTGTAAGACCACCAGCCTTACTTTTTCCCCCTAAGATATAGATTAGGACAAGCGGAGACGGCCCCACAACTTATGGTCTATGTCTTGAGACAGTCACTAACTCTATTAGCCTCAATTTTCTTACATGTAAAATGGGACTTAGAAGTTTTAGAGCTAGAAGGGGGTCTCTGGATGACCTACTCCAATTCCCTTATTTTATAGATGACGAAACAGAGGCTCAGAGACTTAGGCTGACTGTCCTCTGGTTACACAGGTAGAAGTCAGTCAAGAGTCAGGATCTGAAGAAGAATTTAACCCCAAATCCAGTTAGTGGCCTTTTCTCCTACATGCTTTGCTTATAGGACCATGAGATTACTCAAGTGAAGTTACTTCGAGAACTATAGACTACAAGGTAGTCTTGAGGAGTCATCGTTACTGAATGGTGTAGTGCAAAGAACCCTGAGTCTGGAGACTGAGGAGCTAGGTTCCCATCTGGACTCTGCTATTTACTACCTGTGTGATAGTGGCAAGCCACCCTTCTCTGAGTCTGTTTCCTCTTCTACAAAGAAAAATGGAGAGGAGGAGGTACTGAATTGGAAAGTTTTAAGGGTTCTTCCAGCTTGAAATTTATGATTCCATGACATTTATTGGGTCATAGAAAAATAATATGGTATGTTGGAAAGAACTCTGAACTTGGATTCTGAAGACCCAGGTTCAAGCCCTAGTCCTACTATTTATTGTGAGGGTGACCTTGGAAAAGTGAATTCATTCATCTATCATTTATCTATCTATTTATCTATTCATTTATCTATTCCTCATCTGTAATGTTGTGGGGATAAACTGAGATAATGTGCTAAGCTAGCCAAATAAATAAATGTAAACAATTATCATGCTGCCTTTTCTCTCGTTCCCCACCCTGCCCCCTCTACCCACTTTTTACCAACAGGGAATGAGGGAGAGTGGAAAGGGGGAGGAAGAGGGAAGGTATGTTATATTATGTTATGTTTCAGCTAATGTTCAATACCTGGCTAATGTCCACCAAATGTAGATAAAACCCAAGAACATAACTCTTACCCTGGCTTACCCTCTTGTCCTCCAGACTGTGATTCCTAGCATTTACCAGGTCCCTGGAGCAGAGACTGTAATGAAGTCAAAGGTGGTCTGGTACTCACTGACCCCTGGCTAGCTCCGTAGGTCCTGAACATGAGAAGTGCTATCCACCTAAACTGTGGCTTGGAGTACAGGGGGCTGACTTAGGGAGAGTGAAATGTTAGCTCCCCATCCCCACCCCTCACAAGTCTCCAAATGTTCCCCAGGATTTCTCAGCCCTTGTCCAAAGTTCCAACTGCGGCTTGTCAGGCTGGAGAGAATGATGCCATGACTGAGGCCAGCACCTCTGAGCTTTGGAAATTTCCTTTGGGAAGAAATAGTACAACCCTCCCCTCCAATCTCCTCCTCATCTTCATCTCATATGTGTACACATAAGCGCGCACACACACACCACACATTCACACACACTCCACAGAATACCACACACATACACCACATACCACACACACACACACACACACACACCCATTCCACATACACATCATACCACATACACACACACTGCACACATACATGTATACACATACTACACCCCCACAACATACCACACCCATCTGCACACACACACACACACACACACCATGCACATATATAGCACATTCACACACACTCCACAACATATCACACATACATACCACACACACCACACCCCCACATACCACACCACACACATATACATACATACACATACCCCACACCCCACACACATACCACATTCATCTGCACATACACACCATGCACACACATACCACACATTCCACAACATTCCACACACACACCTCAACATATACATGCACACACATTTGCGCGAGCGTGTATACACACACACACACACACACACACACACACACACACCATGGTTCCATTCCCTTGCTTCCTACATCTGGACTGTGTCACAGATCTTATTAATTTGTCCTCATTCCATCCCTAAAGGTTTAGATGAGCTTCTTTCCCACTCACCCCCTGCAGCTTACCCAAAGCTCTCCTTGTGACCAGGGTAAATATTACCCTGGAATTGTTAATGTTTAATGCCCCCTTTTTCAGTCCCACACTCTTACCCCCCAACCACCCCCACCTTAGACACACTCAGTAAAGCAGGAAATCACAGAGAAGACATCACCAGCACAATGCCAGGGACACTGATGGCTAAAAGTAAGTGTGTTGTGTATGCATGTGTGTATATATGTATGTATGCATGTATATGTGTGTGTGGGTGGAGATTTCTTCCCTTTTGGGGTACATGTCGGAGTGGTAGTGGTTCAGGGATGGGCTGGCCTCACTGTGTCCTGGGAAGAGAGCAGAGTGAGCTTTGGGAAAAGTTGACAGGGAAATGCAGTTTGGGTTTCTTTCCTTCCACTTCCACGGTGGCTCTCCTCCTTCCCCTCATGGTGCTTCTCCCACCTTAGACTGGAGAGACAAAGATTCTTTTCTGCTGCCCAGTGCTAAGGCCCTGATGGAGGGAAGCTGGGCTCAGGCAGAGCACTGGACAGATGTCCCCCCGGACCTCTTTCTCCAGGGCCCAATTGTGGGGAATCAGAAAATACCAGCCTCAGGAGTTATGTGGCTCAGAGGGAGATGTGTTCCTTCCCATTCCAACTCCCAGCTTTATTGAGGACCCTCTTTAGGGAGGGGAAGTGCAAGAGAATAGGTCTAGGAATCAGGGGTCTGGGATTTTCCATTGATTCCTAAAGAGTAAGACCCCCTGACCACCCCTTGCCTTAGACTCTTCTCAGGAGCAGAGAACCTATTTCCCTTTAACTTCTGTCCAGCTAAAGGAGTAAGGCTATCCCAGCTTAGGAACCTCTGTGCTCCACCCAGACCCTGAAGGGGTGTGCCTTGCAGCTGCTGACGGATGCATTTTTATAGCTGTAAACATTGCTTTTCTGGTGCTCAAGGAGCATGTGCAATTGTGAGGAGGCCCAACAGGAGAACCAAGGGCTTCAAACACTCCTGTCATTAGTGGACAACTGTGACCTGCCCCTGTGTCCTAGGGCCAGGTGTGTATTACCCAAAAGGCAGCACAGTGGATAGAGCATTAGACTTGGAGTCAGAAAGACCTGAGTTCAAATCCTATTGCATATACTTACTATATGACCCTGGGCAAGTCACTTAACTGTTAGAATCCACAGTTTCCTCATTTGCCAAATGGAAATAATAAGAGCACCTACCTCACAGGGTACCTAGGTGGCACCATGGTGTGCAAAGGGCCAGGCTTGGAGTCAGAGAAAGTCCCCTTCATTGTTCAAATCCATACTCAGATACTTTCTAGCTGTGACACTGGGCAAGTCATTTCACCCTGTTTGCCTCAATTTCCTCATCTGTAAAATGAGCTGGAGTAGGAAAGGGCAAACCATTCCAATATCTTTGCTAAGAAAACCCCAAATGGGGTCACGAAGAGTCTGACACAACTGCTACACAGGGTTGTTGTAAGAATCAAAATTAGATAGAATACATGAACAATGCTTTGCAGACCTTAAAGGTCTGCGTAAAGGCCAGCTGTGGTATCGGGCCTAGTGAAGAGGCCATCCTGCCTGGAGTCAGACGGCAAGACAAGGTAACTTGCCCCCACGTGCAAGAACACCAACATGACGTGACGGAAAGGGTGTTGACTCTGGAGTCAAACCCAGGTTCCAAACCCAGCTCTGCACTGACTGGCCGCGTGATCTTGAAAGAATCATTTCAGTCGTCTCTGTTTCTTCCCAGACTCAGCACTCTCCCCACATTTCAGTAGCTGTGTCAAAGGCGTGATGGCTCCTTGTTTACTCTGGGTTCTGACCCTTATAATGATTCCTGTGTTAGCCCCTTTGTGGCTGCCACTCCTTTCCAGTCCCCTCTAGTCACAATGTGTCCTGTGTTCTCCAAACCCAGAGTTTCCTCATTTGTAAATGGAGAATGTCTCAGTCCAATTCCCTTCTAGTTCAGGGACAGTTCCTTCTGTCTCTAGGTTTCTAGTAAAAGACCTTTGGCCAGCTTCTTGGAAAATTGTTTTGCAAGGTAGGGAGAAGAGGAGAATCAAAACCTTTCTTGCACAGAGTGGTCAGACATCCTCAGAGGCATGGCATGCTCTGTATATTTCAGTCTCGTTCTTATTTCTGCTGTTGTGTTCCTAATGGCTTCACATTTGAGCCAAGTCATAACCTCCCAAAGTTCATCCTCCCCTAAGGCACTCGGCACTCCCATGTTGTTCCCTGTGGTAACAAGGAGGCTTCTGTCTTTTGAGCTAAAACCTAGAAGAGGTGCATTAGAATGATGAGCCTTGGAAAGATGAAAGGCACACCCAAGGTCACACAGCATATGGTTGGCAGAGCTGGGACTCCAATTCTGGCACCTGCTTATCAAATATTTCAGCTTTTTCTTCCTCAGGTGGACCTTCTTAACTTCATCAGTTACCAACCCACTGGCACACATGAGGCTCCAGGGAGAGGGCTCTGGCTGGTGCTGTCCTGGCCCCTGCTGATCCTCAGAGGTTTCCTCTTCCCCTTTTTCTCCTCTCTCAGGTGGAAGTCCCAAAGGGGATGATGAGAGATTCAGCTACGGTAAGCCTGTCTCTTTGCATTGTAGCACTTTGCTACCTGAGCCCTGAATCTCCCCTAGGTGGAATCTCCCCCTGAATTTCCACCTCCCCAATCCCTCCCCATATTATGCCTCCCCTATTACTCAAAAGAATTCTGAAATGGTAGCTGGAGAGGTAGGGAGAGGGGGAGCTGGGTTCTGGTAACTATTGGCATAGTGAGATTTAAGAGAACCTGGCTTCTCAGGCTCCTCTACTATGGATGGAGTCTGTTCACCTATCTCTTAGCTGTGCAGTTCCCCATTCAGCCTACCCTAAGGCTTAATCACCTCCCCTCAGGCCACTCTCATCTTCTTTTTCCCCTCCATGAGATTATAACACCATCAGGAATGGAGGCCTGATTTTTGCTGCCTTGGCATTCATTGTGGGGCTGATCATCATCCTAGGTAAGTGGGATTTGGCCAAATTGGGGTGGGGGATGGGGGGGAAGGAGGAGTCAGAACTGAGTGGAGATTGTAAGATGACCTTTTGTAGAAGTTGGCTCCTTGGGAGAGGTGCCCTTAGCCACAAAGATGGCCCTTTGGGAGAGGTGCCCTTAGCCACAAAGCAGAGACACAGTCTCAGCAAGTAGTGGGGAGACCCCATCAGCTATTGGAGTCAGGAATAGAGAAGTTACTAGAAACTAGTAGTGAAAGCAATGTCCTTGACTGCCACACAGCCCTACTTCAGAGTCTTGGGCAACAAAAGAACCCTAAATTTGGGATCAGAGGGCCTGGGTTCAAACCCCAACCAGCTCCCTCACTTGTATTACCAGTGTGACCTTGAGTAAGCAGCTTTTCCTCCATGTGCATTGGTTTACTCTCTGATGATATCAAAAAGTTAAAGTAGAGGCAGAGGATCTGGGCTCAAATCTTGGCTGTTACTTACAATACATGTGACTTTGCGCAAATCATTTAGCTTTGCTGGACCTCAGTTTCCTCATTGAAAATATGAGACAGCTGGACTAGATGAACCCTAAAGTTTCTCACAATTCTAAATCATGAGATTAGATGAACTCTAAGGTCTCTTTTATCACAACATCCTGTGATACTAAGTTGGATGGAGGAGACTGGGAGCAGCTCTCTTCTGTTGGAGCAGGAAATATATGTTTCAGGGTGTAAGAAATGAGGTTAGTAAGAGAGGGAGGATGAAAGAATGAGAAGGGCTAGCTCCTTGGCATTTCCATTTCCTCCGCAATGGAAAGAGGAAAGCTGGCCTCAGGAGAAATATATGACCCAATAAAACCAGAAGGAAATAAATGATCCATGAGACAGGGTCAGGGAGGACCCTCTCCTTCCATCCATTCTGTAGCAGATTTTAGAGAATTAGGTGGATCACAGAAGGGAAGAGCAAGGTTTTGAACTTAGACTTGGAAATCTGATTTAGGCTTTCTCAGCTTGGCATTGAAGGTCTGGCATAACCTGATTATGCTGTCCCCATCCAACCACACCTCCCACTCTTCCCCAGTAGGCAAGGAACACTTCAGCATCCTCTCATTGCCTCGTGAAGAAGTAGAATTATGGATTTAGAATGAGAAAAGATTCTGGAAGCCATCTCCTTGAACCTCTTCATTTTATAGATGAGGAGATTGAAGCCAAGAGCATTTGAGTGACCTGTCCAAGGTCACACAAGCAGCACAGTGGCAGAGCTTGGATCTGAAGCAGATTCTCTGATGCCAAATTCAGTGATCTTTGGGTTGCTCCATGTTGTTTCTCTCTTACACTCCCATTCTCAAAACCAGGGTTTTCACCCAAATTTTTTTCTCCCCTCAGCTCATCTGCATTCTTCACATCCTTCAAGGTCCAGTTTATTTTTTTACTTCCTCTGTGAAGAATTCCATTACAATCTCTCATCGAAAAGGTCTTTCTCTTCCCCGAACTCCCATAGGTTTCATAGTTAGTAGAGCACGTCTGATGCCTATTCCTCCTGTCTCTCCCCTTAGACTCAGCTCCTTGAAGATAGGTGTTATGTCATATGCATTTACCATGTCTTTTGCCTGATGCTAGGTGCTAGATCTGGGAAGAGACCTTAGAGAGATCATCTTGTCCAATCTGATCATTTTATATGTAGCAATAGTGTAGGCGTAAGAGAAAGGAATAAACATTTATTTATGGCCTATAATGTGCCAGGCACTACACTAAGTCCTTTTCATGACTCTTACCTCGTTTGATCCTCGTTACAATACTGCAAGGTGGGTGTTATTATTGTCCCCCATTTTTGGTCTTTGGTCACTTTCAGTCATGTTCAATTTTTTGTGACCCCATTTGGAGTTTTCTTCTTGGTAGAGACACTGGAGCGGTTTGCCATTTCCTTTTCTAGCTCATTTTACAGATGAGGAAACTGAAGCAAACAGAGTTAAGTGACTTACCCAGGGTCACACAGCTAGTAAATGATCCCATTTTACAGTTGAGGAAGCTATGGCAGACACGATATTAAGTGACTTGCTCAGAGTCACAGAGCTAGTAGGTATCTGAGCCTGAACTTGAACTCAGGTCTTCCTACTCCAGGCCCAGTGCTCTATCTACTGTGTTACCAATTGCTCCAGTAAGGAAGGCTATTTTCTCTATCTCTTGGTCACCAATATGCAGTTACTGCATGGTGTTGCCCAACCTTGACTTTTCAAATCCACCATCAAGTTGGCTTCTGGGCCCATTCATTCACTCCTATGGGAGCTGTGATCAATGTCCTTCTTTTCTCTCAGGATAGGAAGGCTAGTTTGTCTGTCACAGTCTGACCCAAGGCATAATCTGACTATACCCTCCCCATCTAATTGGGAAATTCCTGAGGCAAAAAGTGGATGAATGAGGAATTTCTTGCTCTCCTCCAGCAGGCATTAGCAGCCATCTATTACACATAGATGAAAAAACAGAGGCCCAAAGAAGGGAAATATCTCACCTGAGATCATAAAGCTGGCTTGTGGCAAAGCCCAAGATTTGAACCCAGGTCTCTGGACTCCAAATGGAGTGGGTGTTTTGTTTTGTTTTCCACTGCACAATACATTACCTCCAGGACATTAAGTGATTGAGGATTCTAAGGGAACCAAAGGCTGCACCAAATATAGAGATGGTCTAAGGGAAAGGGAAAAGGAAAAGGGAGAATGGAAGAGCCAAGGTTTCTTGAGGGCAGAAGTTAATGAAAATAAATTGTTTTTTCTGTCTTCAAAGGCAAAAAGCTTCGTTGTGGGGGCAAGAAGAAACGCCGGTGAGTTCCTGGAGAAGTTGGGGGAGGGACGAGAAAGAGAGATGAGGAAGTACCCCAATCAGAGGACCCTACAGAGATGCAGAGTCTTAG
Source organism: Potorous gilbertii (assembly GCA_028658325.1). NCBI lineage: Eukaryota > Metazoa > Chordata > Mammalia > Diprotodontia > Potoroidae > Potorous > Potorous gilbertii. The sequence continues at coordinate 107,157,537 of CM053771.1, forward strand.
GGTCAGAATCAAAGAGCAGGCAGGGGATTAGATAGAATCTAGTCCAACTTCTTTACTTTACAGATGAGGAAACAGATTTATGCCCCTGAGGCTGGAGGGCAAGATCTCCCAGGCCTATGCCACTTGCATCCTGGCCGAGTCCTCCCTTTTTCTCCTCTCTTTTCCCCCTTCCACCCGACAGGGCTTTAAAAAGGGCTTTTCTTTCCTTTCTCCTCCACAGGCAAATCAATGAAGATGAACTTTAAGTACAGGTATGTGCCAGGAGGGCAGAGTTTGAGGGTGGGTCAGGGTAGAGAATGCAGAAGTTGTCGACATTGATAAAGATCCAAGCAAGAGATAAAGCAGAAAAGCTTGAGGTTGGATCAAAAAATAGTCAGAATGATTAATCAATTAATCAGATTTCTAATTGTCCATTATGTGCCCACTCCTGGGCTAAAACCCTTATATAACCCCTGAACCAAAGCCATCAGTAAGGGATTCTTTCCTTATTAGTGGAGATAAAGGTTTTATATACCACCAGGAAGGAGAGAGTCCTTAGTCAATGGGTGGTGGGGTAAGTATTACACCCTAGAATGGGTTAAAAAGGAAACTACAGGAGCTACTGGAAGTTCTTCCAGAAGAAAGAATACCCTTGTTTTAACATTCCCTGCTGTTACCTAATCTAGGACTTCATTGCCACTTATTCCAAGAACCTCGTAACTGCTTTACTTGCCACCAGTCTTTTCTTGGTTATTGAGTGAATGGACTGTGATAACAAGAATTATTATTATTTATAGGATTAGTAATTATTATTCACATGTATGCAACACTCTAAGTTTGCTCAGTTGTTTTTCAGTTGTGTCTGACTCTTTGTGACCCCATCTGGGGTTTTCTTATCAAAGATACTGAAGTGGTTTGTCATTTCGTTCTCCACCTCGTTTTACAGATGAGGAAAGTGAAGTAAACAGGGTTAAGTGACTTGCCCAGGGTCTCACAGCTTTTAAGTGCCTGAGGCCAGATTTGAACTCACAGTCTTCCTGACTCCAAGCCTGGTGCCCTATCCACTGTAACACCTAGCTGCTCTACTTTAAAGTTTACCCAGTGCTTTCTGGGTGTAGCAGAAATACTGTCCCTGGAGTTGAAGTACCTGGATTTGAGTACTACCTCAGATACTTAGTAGCTGTGTGATCATGGGCTAGTCATTTTCATCTCTATGGGCCTCAGTTTCCCCATTTGTAAAACGGGGACAATAATGTTTGCAGTATCTACATCATGGAGTGTGTAATTAATTTTTGTAACAAGAACCCTGTGAAATTCAGAGTGAAAGTATATTTGCCCCCATCTTCCAGATGAAGAGACTATGGCTCACAGAGGTCTTTTTGTTGAGGACCACACAGCTGGTAAAGAGCAAATGAAAATAGACAATTGTCAGATATGTGCCTAGACAGTTAGACCAAAGATGCCATCCTGGGTTTAGGGACCTAGGATGTTTGGGAGGAAGGAGCTAATTCAAAGAGCATCGCAAACAAACAAACTGAAAACAATCAAACACTGTCTGATTTCAATGTTTCCATGAAGAATAAACAGCTCTTATCCATCGATATAAAGAATTTCCTTCACAGTAGCCCTATGAGGTGGGTAGGGCAAGTATTATTAGCCACATTTTTACGATGAGGAAACTGAGGCACCAGTCACTCAGCTGGCAGGTGGAGTCTCCTAACTGTAAGTCCAGAGCTGTTGGGGCTTGTCCTCTTCATTCAATAAATAGTTCCTAGGTACCTATCTGAATGCTAATAGTGTATTAGGTACTGTACTAGGGGAAGGTCAGGGAAAAATCATTTACTTATCACCGACCACGTATAAGCACTGTGCTAAGCACTTTACAAATATTACCTCATTTGATCCTCGAAACAACCCTTCGAGGTGGCTGTTGCTATTATCTCTATTTTACAGTTGAGGAAATTGAGGAAGCCAGAGGTTAAGTGACTTGCCCAGTATCACAACTTATAAGAGTCTGAACCTGGATTTGAACTCAGGTCTTCATGACTCTGGACCTAGTGCTCTATTTACCATGCAACTTAACTCTAGATATGAAGGGAACTCTGAAGATAAATTAAGTCACAGTCTCTGCCCCCAAGGAGTTTGTAATCTGTTAAGGAAGGTAAGATAATTATAACCAAATAGCCACAATTCAAAGTATAATCTGATAAATATACCTGAGTATAAGGACGTACACAAGAATCTCTCCCTGTCCCATATATGTATATGTCTGTCTAACTAACTACTGATTTATTGATTGATCAACTGATGATCAACTGTTCTATCTACCCCATCTATCTATCTACCCACCTACCTATCTATCTATCTATCTATCTAATCTATTCATCTATCTTATCTATTTATCTACCTCAGCTATCTATGCATATATACATGTAACCATCACTAAGGTTTTCCTCTAATGTTGTTTCATGACCTGAGGGTGACCTTGAGATCTTGAAGGCAATAGCAATGGAGTTATAGCAAGTCTGACTGTCCTATTACAATGAAAAAGCTTTACCTGCATGGTCAGCAATGAACAGTACAGTCACGGTCCAGTGATTTAAAAAACTCAACCACAGAGGACTGACTACCCAGGAAAAATTGAGTTTTGGACACAGTAACTGAAGAAGTTCTACATGTTGTAAAGTATGGAAGTACTGTAGTCTATCAGGACAGATCTGTTAAGTAAGCATAAACAAATATATTTATGTGTGTATATACCTGTATGTATATATGTACATATATGTGTATATGTACGTACCTATAACACCTACTTAGAGATGTACTAAGTCTCTACATGAAAAATAGATCATTCCCTCAAATTCTTTAGAGCACTTTGGTCGTCTTTTCTTTGCCCCATCCCTTCCCATTCCTTATTTTGTATAATATTTTTCTGCCTACTTGTACATCTTCTACTAGATAGTAAGATCCTTGAGGGCAGGTTCTGTGACTTACATCTTCCCCAGCACCTAGCATCAATGCATGTAATAGATACATAAATACGTGTCAAATTGGATTGAAAAAACCTGGACAATAACCTGAACATAGGTTTGGTGGGTGGTTGGGGACAGAGGTGAGCAATGAGGTTGGTAATAGGGAGAATGCTGACTCATAGCATCTCCAAGCAATATGAGTGCACTCCCTGGGGTCTAATAGAGCACATCCTGAGCTCTCCATCCATTAGCTTTGAGTGTGACCATGACGATGAGTGAACTGGATGTAATAAGAGGAGTGCTGATTATGTAGAGTACATTTCTGGGGCACTTTAGTCTTATCAAAGCCCTGTCATGTACATTATGTGCCATTTAGTTAAGATTAATATTCTATAGTTCTTTGAGGCTGGCAACCCATTTGCTTCATGAAACAACTTTGAGAGGCTCCAAGAGATTGGTTTACTCATGCTCATGAAATCACTAAGTGTCTAAGATAGGATTCAGGCAAGGAATCTAGATGCCAAATCCAGAGCTTCCTCCACATCTGTCTCTTATTTTGGTACTCACCATGTTCCTGTACAGTGGGTGTTAATTTATCCATTTTACAGATAAGGAAACCAAGACATAAGGAAATTGAATGATTCCCAAATATAATGAATGGTGAAACCTACAGTGTTCTCCCCATACTGCTTCAGCATGTACTTCTGGCCTGAAGTATTCTGATTCTTGGGGGAACTTGTATTTTCATCAGAAGGGGTCTGAGGGGTAGTAGAAATACTACAAGTAGGTGAGTTGAATCATAATAATTCACATTTACTAAAGCCCATCAAAGAAGCTTCTGGGTGGCTCAGTAGAAGAATACTGGGCCTAGAGTCAGGAAGACCTGAATTTAAATCTGACCTTGGATACTTACTAGCTATGTGACCATGATCACATATGGTCAAGTTGTTTAACCTCTGCCCCCCTGGAGAAAGAAATAGCAAACCACTCCATTATTTTTGCCAAGAAAACCCCATGGCCAGTATTGGCATGCTATGGTCTTGGGCAGGGATGGGGAGCCTACAGCTTCAAGGTCACATGTGACCTTCTAGATCCTCAAGTACAGCCCTTAGTTTAGATTCAAAGGGTTGCACTTGAGGACCTAGAGGGCCACATGTGGCCTTGAGACTGCAAGATTGTTCTGTGAAATTTAGATTTAATCAAAGAGCTGCACTTGAGGACACAGAGGGCCACATGTGTCCTTGAGGCCATAGGATCCCCACCCCTGGTCCAGGGGGTCATGAAGAGTCAGACACCAATGAACAGCAACAAAGTTTAAGCTTATAAACTGCTTTTCACACAACAGTTCTATGAGGTAAGTAGTGCAAATAGCATTCCCATTTCACAGATGAGAAAAATTGAAGTTCAGAGAAGTGAAATCAATTTGCCCAAGTCTAGTAACTGGCTGAATCAGAATCTGAACTTGTCTTAAGATTCTAAGTCCCACAGCTCCATGTAATACACTGCCTCAAGGCATGAAACAAAGATCTTGTGACCCTCCCACACTCCATCCTGACCCTTAATTCCATAATCCAATGGGCAAGGTTTGCTGGGGTGGTTGCTTTGGGAGGCCTCAGAACAGGAGGGCTACTTTCTAGGGGGCCTCTGGTAAATCATCCTGTACCTTCTGTCTTTATCTTTTCAGAGTCAGTCACATCCACCCCTGCAGGTTCTGCAGTTTGTTTTCCTGGACAAAGGAGCTGTGCCTATTCTGGAGACCTCTTCTGCGTCATTTGACCCTTTATGCCTTTGCTACTGATACTTTCTCCTGGGGCCGAGGCCGGTCTGGGCTTTATGGTCTGCATCACCTGACTCCCTCCCTCCCCAGGCCTCTTTGCATTGATAATAAAGCTGGCTCCTGAGAGAGCACTTTCCTTGTACTGTTCTGAATTGGAGTGAATGGATTCTAGTATATCTGATCACAGCACCTAGAAAAGAGGCTCTTTACCTAGGGACTGTGATTTAAAAAGGAATATTTTGATCACTATTTCAATGCAGTTGCTTTCCTTTGTAATCCCAAGTTGTTTCTTTTAATTGTATGCATTGAAAAACATTCTAAAGAATTCATAGGTTTCTCCAGACTGTCAAAGGGATCCACGGCACAAAAAAAGTTCAAGAAACTCTGCTGTAGAGGCAGAAGGATGGTTGAAATCCTCTTGTCTAAACTCTTCGTGTCATAGATGAGGAAAGATGCACAGAGAATTCATGACTTGCCTAAGGTCATGCAGGTGGTACACAGCAGACCCAGAAATCCCTCCTTCAGGGGAGATAGGCAGCATTGGTCAGAGATTTTAGATAATTCATCATCATTACCAACACCACTAACATTTATATGGTGCCAGGCACTTTATAATTATGATTTCATTTCATTCTCACAACAACCCTGGGAGATAGTGCTATTATTAACCTCATTTTACACATGGAGAAACTGAGGTAAACAAAGGTTAAATGACTTGCCCACGGTCACACCACAATAGATAAGCTTCTGAGGCTGAATTTGAGCCTGGGTCTTCCTGCCTCCAGACCTGGTGCTTAATTCACTGTACATGTAGTTACTTTTATTAATGTTAACTCTCTTTAGTGATATACTGATGTTAGAAGACACCTAATGCAATCCTTTCATTTTATAGACAAGCCTCTTGGAGGCTGAGAAAGAAGAGACTTGCCCAAAGGCACACAGTGGTAAGTGCTAGGTCCAGCCAGTTGTCAAACAGATCTTCTGCATTCAAATTTCATTCTTTTTCCACTGACCATACCATGCTACAATTTAATTCAACTTTATATTTATGAAGGACGTGACATACACTAAGTACTATGCTAACGCTGGAGACACCAAGATGGAAAACATAGTTCTTCTATCATGACGCAGGAGAAAGAGTGGAGGAGTGAAGGAGAAGTTGGTTCAAATTCCAGTTCTGCAGCTTGTTAACTGTGTGACCTCGGACAAATCACTTAGCCTCTCTGGGCCTCAGTTTCCCTATCTGTATGATGGGAGTGTTGGACTAGTCTTCTAAGACTTCTTCTAGCTCTAGAGCTATAACTCTATGATCCTCAAGGAACTTATAGACTGATAGAAGAACATAGGGAACAGAGATATTAAATAAGTTAATACTTGGAGATAGAGTGGGAAAGTGCCATAAAAAGTCCTCCCACTAGGAACATCCACCTGACCTTAGAGCAGAAAGGACATCCCTAGAGTCACAGAGTATGTGACTTTTGCATCAGCCTGACATGTGCCACCATGATTGGGCAAAGCATGTGGGACCCTGAATACCACGTGGAGGTATTCTAGGAGCACCTGGTAGGGGCACCTCTAAAATAATTAGCATATTCATAACTGGGCTCCATCTTCCCCCTCAGTTTCCAAGATTCTGGTTGAGCCTGCCTAATCCAGGAGAGGATGGTGACTGGCTGTGCCAATGGCACCATCTAGTGGTGATGAGTTTCATGACTCACCTTGGATTGAGGATGCTGAGTCAGGGCAGCTTCCTGTTACGCGGACACTTCCGCTCCTCTCCGACTCTTTTCTACTTTCTATAGTCGCCTCTGTCCCTGTCCCTTCCAATCAAACCCCGAAGTAAACCAGGTAGTCAAAGGGAGTGATGTAAATGAGATAATCTTTGTAAAGCACTTTGTAAGCCTTAAAATGTTAGACGAATGCTCATTCTCATCAACACCGATTCTTCTCCTCCTGGTTATTGCCATTAACATCGTTATTGCTAGCACCCAAGTGGTCTACCTAGGGATGGGAGAGAGAGACAAAGAAGGAAAATGGAATGGGGAAAGTCCAGAAAGGGAAATTGTAAATAAAGATAGGGGGAGGGCCAGATGTAGGTAATCAAGAAAGAAGGGAACTGCGGAAAGGACGGGATGGTTCTATTAAATAGGCTTCATCTCAGCAAACCTTTACATGTCATTGAGAGTACCTGCTATGTTCTGGGACCTATGAAGAATACAGATGTCCTTCCTCCCATCAAGGAGTTTCTGATCTATCTGAACTAACAAGGACATAATGAAAGAACAGGACAAAGACAGTCTATGACCAACCCCAGAGTGAATGGGATGGCTTATAAGGTGCAGGCATCCAGGCAAAGGAAGGGGAGATCATTTCTCTTACCATGCATTTATGTAGCCAGTGATAAAGAACCTTCACTTACATTATTACATTTCATCCTATGACAACCTGTTACTCAGACAGAACAGGTATTACTATGTCCATTATATAGATGAAGGAATTGAGACTGTAAGAAGCTAGATGACTTATCCAGAATCACACATAGCCAAGGGAGCCTTTACTCAACGAAGATCCATAATCATTCAATAGAATTTGACCTATTTGCCCAGGAAAAACCTAGTGGATAAAGAACGACTGTTGGCTAAACCATAATATGCAGCTGGATGGACTTATCAGTTATAATACATGGATTGGACAGACAATGAAATAGATGATAAGTTGGACCCAGAATCAAACAAGAGTAGGGTGGGCTAGATTGACCCTGGGGAGTTCTTTTAACAACCCCAAGCTTCTCCCTGAAACAAAGACCCATCTTTTTATTACCAATATCCATCTGGTTTTGATTATTGCATGGCTGCAAGTCATGGAATATTAGTTTATGAAAAATTGAAATTGAGGGTCACCCAAAGGACAATGGGGAGACTTGTGATAGGTGTGAGCTGACTGCAACACATTACAAAGGAAGAAGACTCAAGGCGCAGGATGCAACATGTATTTTTGGATATGGCCAAGTCAGGAACTTTTTTGCTTGGTGGTACATATTTGTTATAAAGTTTTTGTTTATATGTTTTCTTTTACAGTGGGAAGGTAGGAAGGAGAAAATATACACTTTTGTTGATTGAAAAAAATTGATTTGATTAAAAAAAATAAAATGAGGGAGTTGCACATTACCTCTAAGATCCCTTTGAACTAATGAGAGCTGATGGACAGCCAGTGTGCTCCACTGGTATTCTTGGGATGTCAGAAATCAAGAAAAGCCCCTAGAACATTGGATTAAGTGTCTGTGGTAAGCTTATGAAAAGACACAATGAGTAGGTATGGAAGAGTTGGCATCTGCCTTGTTGAAAGGAATACCCATAAAAATGATCACATATCCATTGGCAAACTATAGTATATGGTATTATACTGGTACAAGTCAGACCAACATAGACTCTTATTCCAGGAGTTTGCAATTTAAGGAAGACATACTTGTTTATTAGGGCTTCCCAACTCTGTACATTCCAAAGTAGCCAAATTACTTCTATGTTTTTCTTAGCACTCCTACCCAGGACTTGGTTTTGATACCCACAGATGAAAATTGGAATTTGACTATGAGTGTAGTGTCAACAGATGCCCTCAAAAGGAAATGAGAATCAGTGCTTCCAAGGGACCTCCCAAGCCCATGCTCCAGACTTAATTCTCTAAGTCACTAATTCTCAAAGAGTGGTCCAGAGAACTCTGGGGGGGTCCTCAAAACCTTTTCAGGGGGTCCATGGGGGCTCAAAACATTTCATAATAATACTAATATATTTTAATTTCCAACATGGCAAATTTCAGTAGTTATAATGCACATAAACAAATACTCTTAAGGGGTGTTCAATAATTGTTAAGCGTGTAAAGGGGTCCTGACATCCAAAAGTCTACTCTGAGAGATCTGAAGCCACCAACTACTCTCTTCCTAACCTGAAAACCCAAACCCTGGCTTCTGGAATGACCCTGTTATTTCCTCCCAGTCTAGTCTTGTAAGGAGTGAAAGTTTTTATGTGACTCCACAGGATGGAGTTAAAAGAACAATAACCACAACAGCAACCTAAGTTTCACCAGCTAAGGAAGAAATAATAAACAAGCCAAAAAAAAGGTAGAAGTATAAATTGAGAACTCTATAAAAATGTAGACCATCAAGTCCTACTTCCTGCTACTTACTACCTATGTGACACTGGATGAATTTCTTAAGCTCTGTTGGCCTCAGTTTCTTCAGCTGTAAAGTGATGGGACTGACAATTCCAGAGGACACATGATGAAGCATGCTTCCCATCTCATGACAGAAAATTTACAGACTCAAGGGACTGAATGAAATTCAGTATTTTTGGACAAGGTCAATGTAAACATTTGTTATGCTTGACTGTTCACATTTGTTACAAAGGTTTTGTTTTTATTTTTTCATTTTCAATGGAGAAGGCATAAAAATTTTTATTAATTGAAAAAAGTTCAATTTAATTTTTAAAAACAAAAGGAAGATGATTTGACTTCTAAATTTGAATTCTAAATTTATGGCCTTGATTAATATGCTAACTCTGACCATCTCTACCCAGGCAGGACTTAAATCCAATTTCATCTGCTATCTCTACCTCCAATTTTACCTGTTTTTCTGTCTTCTTCTCTCTCTCTGATCCAAATTTTATGATCTACAGTACATATGGACTGGTCAGGTGACCTGGTCTTTCCCTCACCCCTCTAACTGGTCACAGCTTGAAACCTCCTCCTTCCCACCCCCAGAAGCATTGGAATGGTCATTACTAAGTGATGTTGGAATACTGTACTGGGATAAATCCCATCTTTACAAATGGAGAGAGCTTAGGAGACCCAGGAGCAAGGGGACGGAGGCCAGAGAACATGAGGAAGGCTCGGGCATATCTATAACTGGAGCTCTGGGACAAATCTGACTTTCTGTGACTTATCAGGGTGGTCTTCATGATAACACGGTAATTCAGGAAGTCCTGAGGTGGAGGCCATAAGGATGACAGAACAAAACATGAAAGAACACCACAAAATCAATACCAAGTATCTTTTTTTTTTTTTAAACAAGGTTAAATACATTTTCAGTTGGTGAGTGAAAGGGAGCCTAGGGGAGCCAGGTTATATATTGATCATGGCTCACATCTATAAGACAAATTGATAAAAACATGGCCTGCTTTCATGATAATTCTGTGCTTAGAAGCATCTTTATAAAATGGTTCATGCTTCTGCCCTCAGTTAGAGAGCAAAACTTGCTTGAAAAATGGGCTGAGGGGTCTGAGCTCCCAGAGTGCTAGGAAACAGGCCTCCCTCCTGCGTGACTCCCACTGTACCCTCACAATGAAAAATGAAAGAATGCCTAGCAATACATGGACAGGTTCAATGACAAGTCTTTATGAGAAATAGTACTAAATCAGGCAAATGTATTCTTTAACAGAATGAATTTTTCAAAATGCAATTAAGTGAAAGTCAGATTGACCCATTTGTTTCTCTCAGCTGGCTTCTTTCTCTTGGCACCCTTGCTCCCAAGGAAGTAAGATAAGATGATAGTCACCTCCCAACTTGTCCATTTAAAAGTCATCTCTCATGATCTAGAAAAGGGAATCCTAGATATGGCTGACATTGGCTATTCCCACAGTCAACATTACTCCCATGGGACAGCTGTCCTTTATGCTCCTCAAGAGTCCTGCCATCATGAAAACGTTTCACTCCCTGGACAAGGACTGATCTTTTATTAAACTTCTCTCTTCTCAAATAGGAGAGACTACAAGTGCCAGGAAGGGTTTTCTGTCTAGCCAACCACTAGCCAGATAGTGTTACATGTGCAAGATGGCTCTGGGGGTGATGGGATCATCCACAGGGAAGTGAAAGTTCAAGGTGAAGTTTTCAGACCTATGATTCAGTTCAGGGAAGTGTGGTGGTGATGGGGAAAGTCATTTTGAGAAGTTTTTCTTCTCTCTCATACCCAGTGGGATTATCCCACTCAGAGGGGAATTCCTATGGTCTCTGAGAGGCCACAATGATCCCAGTTCTCAGGCTTTAAGCACTTTGACTTTTTCATCACAACAACTTTCTTCTTGGATCCTTACAATGGGGGAATTCTGCCTCCATCTTTCACTTCAAGCTGGTTATTTCCAACAATCCTCAGCTGAAGTCAGTCGCTATGAGAGGCAGTGGGGTAGCGCTGTCCTTGGAGTTAGAAGATAGGCATCGAAATCCTTAGGACACTTAGGTGCTGTGTGGGCAAATCACTCCAACTCTTGGCCTCAGTTTCCTTACATCCAAT
>CM053771.1:107173541-107266943 GCA_028658325.1 Potorous gilbertii
GGGATAGTTGCCCTTTGACTCATCTTCTATACTCAGATTCTCTTCCCAAGGGAGACATTTCAGTTCAGCTGTGAAACCCCATCATGGTTAGAAATTAAAATGATATGACTCCACAAAAAAACTGAGGCAGGAAAAAATGGTTTGGGGCACTTTATGGTACAGTAGAAAGAGCACAGGGTTTTCTGGTCAGAGGACCTGAATTCACATCCCGTGCTGATACTTATTAACCTGTGTCCCATTAGGGCAGACATCTAGTTTCCTCGGACCTCACTTTCCTCATATGTAATAGGAAGGTCTCTGAAGATCTTTCCAACTCTGGGGTTATAATCCTATCATTCTCTGACCTGAATTTAAATCCCACTTCTTATGCCATGTGACCCTGGGCAAATCATCGAACTTCCCCTGGCCTGGGGTTAGAGTATAGGGGTTGGACTATATGACCTCTGAGGTCCCTTTTAGCTCTATATCTTATGATGAAAGGTAACAATGATTCTAGAAATGCTTGAAAGCCAGGTTGGCTCCATCTTCAACTCAGGATCCCTGAAAGGGTCAGAAGTGTCTGTCTCTAAGTGATCAGTTCTAGTGCCCTTCCATTTTTACGAAGTGACATTTATTGTGAAGACATAGGAGAACAAAAGTGCCAACATTTCCTCTCAACACCTGAGAGGCATACCCTCTTTCCCTTATTTCACCTCAGTGTCTGGGAAGAGGCTGGAGAGACTTAAAGTAATTTCTACATAGCACGAATCCCACCAAGTTCACTTCAGAATGTGGCAGAGCCACTGGATGAGTCTTTGTTAGCTACTACTGGGCTAGGTCAAACAAGTGGCTTAGTATCTTACTCCTCACCATCTGGCTTCTGGCAAGTTCTGGCATGGACTCTCTTCTCATTCCTTTAATGGCCCACCATTTTGACCTTCCAAAGCTCACAAGGTCGTTCTTACGTTACTCCAATACTCCTTCCTCCCCCAAACCCAGGAAGAACACTCACGAAGACACAAACAACAGAGGCCCATGGATTTCATGAAGGCCTCAGATGGGGAAGGCCTGAGGCCTCTCCTCTTCTAGCATTATCTGTCTCCTTTAAAAGCATCCAGGCAGGAAAGAGCTAGAACAAGAGGAAGGGCCTAGTTTGGGCTGGTTAGTACCTTTGGAATGCACCACAGTTCTAGCTCCACAGGCAAGCAAAGAAGTCTTGTCTTTACCATCTGGTTAGTAGAACCAGTTACAGAAAGTCTGTGCATGCTCCCAAATCCATGTGGGGATTGAAGCAGTTGAGCAATACTCTTAGAACTGGACACGTTGGCCAGTCCTCCTGTTACGTTAGATTCTACAATCCTTTTCCTCCTTTAGTCACTTCCCTATGTGCTCCCATGCTTCCCTACTCCTGCCCTGAATATTTCTAGACCTTTGAACTGTGGGGAAATAGATTCCAAACAGGAAGGTTGAGGGCCAAACCCAATGTTCCCTTGGGTTTCCTTCTTTTTCTTTACTTTCTATGTTAGTCAACCTCTACTGGTTGGCATTCCTGAACTTTGCGAGTGAGTCGCCTTCTGTATCTCCCCTGCCTCTACCAAACCAGGCTTATCCATGGCACGAATATTCTTAATGTACCCACGAGAGAGAATAGACTGCTCCAAACAACCTGAGAAGGATTTAAAATCACTTAACCGCTGTTTGTCTTAGTTTCCTAGGATATAAAATGAGGTTGATAGGAGCACCTACCTCCCAGTGGTGTGAGGATCAAATGAGAGAATAATTGTGAAGTACTTGGCACAATACCGGGCACATAGTAGGTGTTATGTAAATGTTAGGTATTTTTATTATTATTCAAGAGACAAAATGACAGAGCACAGCACTAGGAAATAATGAAGCACAGAGAGCTATACCTAAGACAACCCTAATCCAGCTAATTAACTCTGCTCTCTATTCCAGGTTAGTTGTCATGCTGACCTAGGTTCTTATTGCTAGCCTAAACCCAAATTATTGGAGTAACTTACCAGGCAGCATTTGTAATATTTTCAGGACACTTTCTCAGGTTTATCGGGACCTCCATGGGTCACATTATCTTTCCAAGAAGGTTTTACCCAAATGCTACTGTAGTTGAAAATACACTCATAAACACAGTACATATCTGGTCATAAGTACATTCATTTCCTGCCAATGATCTGTTGTTAATTCATACACAATCCCATTGAAACTGACCTGTCCTATTTCCATTCTCTCAAATTCTACTCATTACAAGACAATAGTTGGCTAATCTATCAATCAGAACAATTCATAGAAACTATTGCTTCCATTTAACATGTTTATTTTCATAGAAGCTTAATAAATGATTCTTGGAGTAAACTGAACTGAAGTAGGATTGAATGACAGAGCTGTGCACTGAGTTAATTTGTCAGTGACAGAAGAGAGAGAGATAACTAATTTGGGATTTGGTATAGCAGACCTCTGAATCCAGACAGCCAAATGGACTCAGAGACCAAGGTGATGTATAGTTTTGGTATTGATGGAGATGGGATCTGAACTCTTAAAAGGAAAAGACCATGTCTTTGGGATCTGGACCCTAAAAAGGAAAAGCCATTGGACTTACCCACATGGCCCAGGTCCCTGACATTCATCTGGGTGCCTGGCCCTTCCAGATTCTTCTCTGTTATTTCCCAGTAATCCTAGATGACTTGGCCACTTAAAAGTTTGGCCTGTTTGTAATCACAAATACATTTAGATTCCTTAAAGCGTCTGGCCAATGGCTCAGATTCAATCTGGTCCACTTGTCAAGACAAGCATCACAAATACTCAGTCTTAATGGAATCTGAGCAATATAATGGGGGGCAAGATGGACCTTATATACCAAAGGACTATGGGAAGGATCTAGAAGTGACCAAGTTGTCTGGGGTGACTGGGATGTAACAGAGAAGGATCCGGAAAGGCCAGGTACCCCAGGTGAATTCCAGGGACCTGGGCTATGTGGGAAAGTCCAAGGGTTTTTTCCTTTTTGGGGTCCAGATTCCAAAGACATGGTCTTTTCCTTTTAGGGGTTCAGATCCTGTTAGGTTTTAGTGATGACTAAGGACTGAGGAAGTAGTTAAAAGCAAAAGAACTGGAGCCAAGGGTAAGGTTTCTGAAACATATTTTTGTTGTTTTATTTTTTTAATTAAGTAATTTAATGCTTTCTCTCTTACCCCCAAAACTACTAAAAAAAAAAAAAAGAAAAGAAAAAGAATTCCTTGTAACAAATATGCAAAGTCAAGCAAAATAAATCCCCTCATTAGCTGTGTTCAAAAAATAGATTTCATTCTGCACCCTGAATCCATCATCTGTGTGTTAGGAAGTGGCTGCTTCATCATTGGTCTTTTGGAATTATGGATGGTCACTATACTGATCATGGTGCTTACAACTTGCAAAGATGTTTATCTTTGCAATGCTTTTTGTTTGTTTGTCCTGGTTTTATGCATTTCACTCTTTCACAGTTCATTCAAAGGTTTTTGTTTCTGTAAGATTGAAGTTATAATGTAAATTATTTTTTTGGCTCTGATTACTTCCCTCTAAATCAGTTCATAAATATTTTCCCATGTCTCCTTGAAATCATCTACTCCCTGATTTCTTTTTTTATTTTTAATAGTATTTTATTTTTTCCCAATTACATGTAAAAAGAGTTTTCAACATTCATTTTTTATAAGATTTTGAGTTCCAAATTTTTCTCCTTCCTTCCACCCCTCCTCTCTCCCCAACAGAGCAAGTAATAGGTTATACATGTACAACTGTGCTAAGCATTATCACATTAGTCATGTTGTGTATTTCCTCATTTCTTATAGCATATTAGCATTCCATTCCTTGCACGTGGCAGGGAAGGGAAAAAGGAAGGGGAAGGAAGGGACCAGGAATAAGCATTTTTCATATAGTGCCTACTATGGGCAGGTAAATGTTAGAAATTTCAAATACTATCTTATTAGTAGGTTTCTCCTTCTTTGGAAATTTTCAAGCAAGGGCTGAATGATCACTCATGTAATAATGTGGGTTCTCAATAAGGTATGTGTCAGGCTGGAGAGCTTCTGATGGCCCTTCCCATTCAGACTCTGGGATTCTATAAACTCCTGGTAAACAGATCAGCAACATGATTGACAACAGGGCCCTCACGGCTTGCAAAGAACTTCTAAGGTTCCTAGGGCAAATGTTATGATTCATGCTTGACATATGAAGTAACTGAGTTTAAGAAGCTAAGTAGCTTGCTCATAGAGAGGTTGCTGGTTGAGTATCAGAACCAGAATTCAAACCTAGGTCTCATAACTCCAGGTCTGCGACTCTTCCACAGCTCTCAGTAGAGACTTTACATCCACATAAATGCCAAGAGTTAGATGTCTTTCAAATGAGGCTTTGCCCTAAGATGTGAAAATTCCAAAGATCCAGGGTATAGTTATGATGGGGATAGGATTCACACTGGACCCCTAAAAGAAAAGACCATGGCTTTGGGACGAGGACCCCAAAGCTCCAGAACCAAGTCTCTGGCATTCACCTAAGGCATTGGCCATCCATAATCCTTTCAACTGTCCTTTCATTTTAGCCTCCCACCACTCTCATATCCTTTATTCTGTTTTCCTGACCCAGCCCAGCCCTTCATTGTCCTAAAGTCAGAGGTCTCTCCTCCCAAGTGACATTTATGATACTTGTCTTAGTTCTCCAGAACTGGGATCAGAACCTTATCTCTTCACCTTTGAAAGGTTGTCTACCCTGTTCTAGGCAACTACCTGGGGGAAGTGGATAGAGTACCTGCTGGGCCTGGACTAAACTTCATGAGCTTGAAGCTGGCCTCAGATATTTATTAGCTGTATGACCCTGGGCAAGTCATTTAACCCTGTTCACCTCAGTTTCCTCAACTATAAAAGGAGCTAGAGAAGAAAATGGCAAACCACTCCAGTATCTTTGCCAAGAAAACCCCAAATATGGTCATGGAGAGTCAGGACTGAAAAGACTCAAAAACAACTAGTAGTAAGAAAGGAGAGGATCAGGAAGACCTGAGTTCAAATTTGCTGTCAGATATTTTCTAACTATATGACCCTGGGAAAGTCATTTAATCTGCTGCCTCAGTTTCCTCACCTGTAAAACTGGGAAAATAATACTGCCTACTCCCAGGGTTATTGTGAAGATTGGGGGCAGCTAGGTGGTGCAGTGGATAGAGCACCAGTACAGGAGTCAGGAGGACGTGAGTTCAAATCTCACTTCAGACACTTGATACTCACTAGCTGTGTGACCTTGGGCAAGTCACTTAACCCCAAATGCCTCATCCTGGGTCATCTCCAGTCATCCTGATGAATATCTGGTCACTGGATTCAGATGGCTTTGGAGAAGTGAGACTGTGACCTGCACAGCCCTCCCTCAAAACAAAGTCAAGTGCAAGTCAAGGCATCGTTTCTCTGATGGTGTGGTCCTCTTTGGCAACCAAGGACAAACACACACACACACACACACACACACACATTATGAAGATTGAATAATATTTTTATTGCAGGCAATTAGTAAGTTCTTCCTTCCTTCCTTCCTTTCCTTCCTTCCTTCCCTCCTTCTTCTAGTCCTGAAAATAAATCAAAACCATGAATTGAAGAATAAAGCATCTTTAATTGAAATAAGAGGGCAGCAGAGTTGCCACCCAAGGGGCATGTTCAGTGAATTGTCCAACCAAAGGGACCCATGAAAAGGTTTTGATAGTTTTAGGAAGAGAGAGGGAGGAGACAGTATGAGGTAGCAGGGCCTGGTCATGAGACCCTATTGGCCCTTAGCAATCCAGGCAAGGAAAACCACTTCATTCTGGCTGTTTTGCCCTTAACGCCATGAATCCCAGTGGAAGGGGTAAAGGACATTAAAAGCTGAGAACCTGTTTGAGCTGGGTTCCCCATAAGGCAACACCCCTGGGGGGAGACAGAGTAAATTTCAGCTCAATCTAGTCAAGAGTATATATCTTAAGAGTAGGAATATAAGGACATTACTGAAATTCTGATGTTACTAGGATCATGTAAGGGAATGGCAAGTAATATTTGGTATTAACAATTTCTGTCATTATATTAACAATTTTCCCTCCCTCCCTCCCTTTCTGCCTTCCTCATGAAGGATGGTGGTATGTGGGTGGAATTCACCTCTCATAGGTCTTTTCTGAGTGGAATTGTTTGTTAGGGGGAAGAGATCTCAGGACATACTAGGTAAGGGGACAAGGCAAGCCACTACAAGAAGGTAAAGGTCATCTATGGAGAGGATGATGAGGTTCAGGAGTTGGGTCATCTAGAAAGAATTCAAGAAGCAAATATTCTCCTAGTCAAGAGAGCTTTATTGATGCAAAAGCAGGGGGCTAGCTGTGGAAAGGGACTACTAGCAGTTTGCAGGAAGACAAGGATTTGTTTTTATACACAATTTTGGGGCGTTCACCCAAGAGCAGAGTATGCTCCTATGTCAGTGAATTGCAGGGAAAAGGTGGGGCAGGAAAGAGAAGCAGATATACTGAAAAGCAGTTCAAGGATGTGATCACACAACAAGGAGCTTACCCTGCTCCAGTATAGGGGGCTAATCACATACATGGAGTATGGGCTAGGAAGTAGGGTTTT
The DNA here is from genome assembly GCA_028658325.1 of Potorous gilbertii. NCBI lineage: Eukaryota > Metazoa > Chordata > Mammalia > Diprotodontia > Potoroidae > Potorous > Potorous gilbertii. The sequence goes on from CM053771.1 coordinate 107,180,132, forward strand.
TGTTATCTGACAGAACTTCCTAGTATTGGGCAGATTTAGATGAGGCCCTCATAGTTGCTGGGCAAAAGGCAGTCGCATTAACTTACACACTGCTCCAGGACATATTTATTCCCTCCAGTGACTTCTGTTTAGTGTCACTGAATCAATTATCAGCCCCCAACTCAAGTTTCTCCCCACTCCAGTCCATCCTCCACTCAGTTGTCAAACTGATCATCCTAAAGCACAAGGCTGACCACATCAGCATCTTTCTCATAAACCTCAACGACTCCCTATTGCCTCCAGGATCAAATATAAAACCCTCAATTTGGCCTCATAACCTGGTTCCTTCCAACCTTTCTAGACTTCTTACCCTGACTTCCTGCCACCTACTATCTCGTCCAGTAACACTAATTTCTCTGCTTTTTCTTGCACAAGATATTTCATGTCCCAACTCTGGTCAATTTCTCTAGTTGTCTCCCTTGCCTGGGATGTTCTCCCTCCTCATTTCTGCTTCTTGGATTCCCTGGCTTCCTTCAGGTCCTAGCTTTAATCCCACTTTCTGCAAGAATCCAGCCTTAATCTCCTTTAATATTGGTGCCTTTTTCCTGTTGATAATCTCCAATTTATTTCATATATGTCTTACTTGTACATAGTTGTTTACACTTTGTCTTCCCCCTTAGACTGTAAGTTCCTTGAAGCAAGGACTATTTTTTGGTTTTCTTTGAATTCTCAGTACTTAGCACAGTACCTTGCACAGAGCAGGTGATTGATATGACAGAAAATTGTTAATATAATTGTTAATATGACAGAAAATTGTTAATTCCAAATGTTACTTGCCACTTCCTTAAATGATCCTAGTAATGTCAGAATTTCAGTAATATCCTTATATTCCTACTCTTAAGATATTTACTCTTAATTAGGTTGAGCTGAAAGACATTCTAGGGTCCCCCGACCCCCCGCCAAGGATGTTGCTTATGGGGAGTCCAGCTCAAGCTGGATCTCAGATTCTAGTGTCTTTGCCCTCTCCCACTGAGATTCATGGCATGAAGGGCAATACAGCCAGAATGAAGTGATTTTTCTTGCCTGGATTCCCAAGGGCCACTGGGCTCTCATGACCAGGACTTGTTACCTCATACTATCTCCTCCTCCTCTCCTCCTAAAGGTAAAGATTTGGGTCTTGGAGTTGGAAAATGTACTGTGCTCTGCACTCATGTGACATCCCCCAGGGTGACAAGGTTACTCGCCTGTATAACAGCAAGCACCCTACCATACCCAGAATGACCTACTAGTACAGTTTCTTGGGTCTGCTATTCTTAAAGGAAAGCACCTTGAAAGGGGTCAACCATCTTACTTTAATCAAACACATTCAATTAATTCAGGGGAAAAAGTCACCACCCTGAACTTCAGAGAAAATACAAGCAGAGAAATAAAGACCAATAGATAGGGCTTACTGCCTGAATCAAAGCAATATTGCTATATACTTTACATACATCCTTGGATCAAGAGAACCTTTACATCTAAGCAGTCCAGGAGCTCTGAACATAAGCTATTCAGAGTCTCGACCAAGGAATCACAAGGTCCTTCTCATAAGCAAGCCCTCAAAAGTAAAGTACCAGCTCAGAGCCAGATGGCATCACAATCCTTGTAACTCAGTGCGTAATTAGAAATTAGCAAAAGGTGTGAAAGAAAGCCTTCTTACAAGTTAAGCCTCCCCTAAGCAAACTTCCCTTAATGGGCTCCATCTAAGGCCTATTAATGGGCAGGGAAGATCTTAAATTCAATTGACATTACACCCTGTAATCTCAATTAAAGATGCTTTATTCCTCAACTCATGGTTTTGATTTATTTTAGGACTTGACAAATGTTTTTTGTCTCTGCAAAGTTGCTTAAGTGGTTTGCCATTTCTTCCTCCAGCTCATTTTCCAAATGAGGAAACTGAGGCAAACAAAGTTAAGTGACTTAACCCAGGGTCACACAAGTAGTAATTGTCTGAGGTCAAATTTGAATACAAGTCCTCCTGACTCCAGGGCCAGTGCCCTATCCACTGTGCCACCTACCTGCCACTAATAATGTTTATTGAATTGATTACAGCTACTGCAAACATATATATAGCACATATAATACACAATATACAATGCGCACAACACATAGACACACACAGGCATAGACACACACAAATACACGCACATGCACACACATATTGGTCTAGACACGTACTTTTTATTAAGCGTAGAGAGCTCCTGGTGAGAAAACTTTGATTATTAATGTAGATCAGCAACTACTTAGAGTTGATAGACTATGAGAGTTCAGTGACCACCAAGAAGCTTCCATGGACTGCCCAGGGTCACCTAGCAAGAAATGTCCAAGATATGTTTCATATCCATTAGCATCCAACTCCAAGTTCATGCATCCTTCTAAGACACCACCCTGCCTCTCAGTTCCATATTTATAAATAGTTTACTGTCTGCTTTAGATATTGGAGGAGATGCAAAGTTTAGATAAAACTTTATCTCTACCCTCATGATATTTACAGTTCAGTGGTAGTAGTATATAAATTATAACGAACATTTATGTAATACCTTCATGATTCCCAAATGCTTTACAGACATCTGTGATGTTCAGGGGGATCCAACCCCTGCTACAGGAGGATATTCTGAAGAAAAGGAGGTTGTTTAGCCTGAAGAAGAGAAAAAAAACTTAAAGGGGCCATGACTGCTGTCTTCAAACATGGGCAGAATTGTTCCATGAAGAGAAATGAGATTTGTATTCAAAGGCAGGATGAGGACCTGTACTTGGAAATGTCAGGAAGAAGGACTTCAGCTTCACATAAAAAGTTCTTCCAAACAATGAAAATCTTCTCAGATGCTCTCTCTAGGGATAGTGACTTCTCTGTCAAGAGGAAGCTGAGTGGCCACATGATAGGGATGTTATAAACAAGATGCTTGTGTGGGTTAGTGGATAAACAGGATTATCCCTGAGATCCTATTTGGAGATTCTTTCTAATTTGATTCTCAAATGGGTTATCTGATAGATGCCATACAGATATTCTTATTCCTATAACCAATGGCCCAGAACCCCAAGGTCTGGTTTTGAATGAGACCGAGTTCAGGAAGGAAACTTTTAAATCATGTTTCTTTGGTTAATTTTGCACTCCCCAACCCACTACAGCCCCTGCCCAGGGTTTCCTCTAGGAAAGCCAGGATATGTACCTCATATGAAGATTTCCATAGATGTGTATATAAAACAGTCCCTAGTTCCTGTGCAAATACTCAAGGTAACAATGTATATCAGATGTATATTTAATTTCACAGAAACTGAAAATCAACATGAATAACTCATAATAGGCTAAAAAAGTCAATGCTGTTCTGGTTCCCTTTCCAAAAAGCAACTTTTACCACATAGGCCTCAGGACTTGACTGTTCCAGTGAATTTACTTTCACTTCAGGAGTCTATACACCCTTCAACCTTACTGTACTATCCTAAAAATTTGGGGCCTCCATGGTAAAGGAACAAATTCAGAATTGCTAAAGAGACAACCCTTTTTCCCATTGGAACTACATTGCCAAAATAACTCATTATAATGGGAGAAAAGAATTCCACTTTTTTGACCAATCCTATAAATCAAGGTTCAGTCCCTCGCTGCTCCTCCAGCTCTGGGACAATGTGCTAGACTCCTACTACAAAAATTCTTGAAGACTGATGCAACAGGAACTCTTAGCATTCCTCCAAAAAGCTGGGGTTCAGGAACATCCATGATTTGGGTGACCCTATGAATGGCATAACTTCTATCTCTCTTGCTAAGAAGTTATGTCACTGTCTCTCTACCACCTGGGCAAGGAACTGAGAGGCCAGGAACTTGGAGTCCAGAATCTCCCCTTTACTCTGTCCTCTATACAGGATGCTTTAACCCTATGCAGTCTGTGTGGCTTCATCCTCTCCTAGGGTATTGTGATTGAAATGCCTGGATATAGTTTTTCTTTTTCTTTTTAAATTTAGTATTTTATATTTTCCCAGCTACATGTAAAAATTTAACATTCATTTTTTCAAACTTTCAACTTTAAAACTCCAAATTCCATCCCTCCCTCCTCTCCTCCTCCCCTCATTGATAAAGCAAGCAATTCAAAATAGGCCATACATGTGTAGTCATGCAAAATATATCCATAACAGTCATGTTGTGAAAGAAAACATTGAAAAAATTCAAGAAAAATAAAGGAAGCTTAAAAGGTATGCTTCACTATGTATTCTGACACTATCAATTCTTTCTCTGGGAATGGATAGTACTTTTCATCCTAAGTCCTTCAGGGAGGTCTTGAATCATTGTATTGTTGAGAATATCTAAGTCATTCACAGCTGTTATGTCGTACACAGTACATTTCACTTTGTATCAGCCCATGCAAGTCTTGCCAGGCTATTCTGAAAGCTTTCTGCTCATCATCTCTTCTACTACAATGGTATTCCATCATAATCACATACCACAACTTGTTGAGCCATTCCCCGATTGATGGTCATCCCCTCAATTTCCAATTCTTTGCCCCCATAAAAGAGTTGCTATAAATCTTTTTGCTTTTTTAAAATCTCTTTCGGGATGCAGACCTAGTAGTGGTATTGCTAGGTCAAAGGGTGTACATGGTTCTATAGCCCCTTGGGCATAGTTCCAAATTGCTTTACAGAATGGTTGAATCAGTTCACAAATCCACCAGCAATGCATTAACGTCTCATTTTCCCCACATCCCCTCCAAAAAATGTCCATCCTTTCTATCCTATTAGCCAATTAATATATCTGAGGTAATATCTCAGAATTGTTTTGCTTTGCATTTCTCCAGTCAATAGTGAGGCAGAGTATGTTTTCATATGGCCACAGATAACTTTGGTTACTTCATCTGAAAACTGATCATATCTTTTGATTATTTATCAACTGGGAAATGGCTCTTATTTCTATAAGTTTGATTCAGTTCTCTATATGTTTGAGAATTGAGGCCTTTATCAGAGAAACTTGCTTTAAAAATTTTTTTCACAGTTACTCTTGCTAATTGTATTTCCCTCCATCCTATCTCCCCACCCCAGGTTATTCTATTCCCTCTCTCCTTTTAAAATGTTCCTCCTCAAAAGTGTTTTACTTCTGACAATTCCCTCCACCAACCTGCTCTCTCTTCTATCACTCCCTCCTCCCCTTCTTTTATTCCCTTCCCCTCCTAATTTCCTGGAGGGTAAGATAGATTTCTATACCCAGTTGAGTGTTTATGTTATTCTGTTTTTGAGTCAAGTCTGATGAAATTAAGGTTCACTCATTCCCCCTTTCTCCTACCTTTCCCCCTCCACTTCAAAGGCTTTTTCTTGCCTCTTTTATGTGAGATAATTTACCTCATTCTACCTCTCCCTTTCTCTTTCTCCCAGTACATTCCTCTCTCACCCCTTAGTTTTGTTTTTCTAGATATCATCCCTTCATATTCAACTCACACCTGTGCCCTCTGTCTAACTCCTTCTAGCTACCCTAATAATGAGAAAGGTCTTATGAATTACAAATATCATCTTCCCATATAAGAATGCAAACCAGTTAACCTTATTAAGTCCTTTATGATTTCCCTTCCCCGTTTACCTTTTTATGCTTCTCTGAAAGTCAAATTTTCTATTCAGCTCTGTCTTTTCATGAAGAAAATTTGAAATTCCTCTATTTTACTGAATGTCCATTTTTTTCCCCTGGAGGATTATACTCAATTTTGATGAATTGGTGATTTTTGGTTGTAATTCTAGCTCCTTTGCCCTCCAACATACCTTTAATCCTTCAATGTAAAAATTGTAAAATCTTGTGTTATCCTTGCTGTGACTCCCCCATACTTGAAACACCAGCTGTTTGCAATATTTTCTCTTTGACCTGAGAACTCCGGAGTTTGGCTACAATATTCCTTGGAGTTTTCATTTTGGAATCTCTTTTAGGTAGTAAGTGGTGGATTCAGTTGCTATTTTACCCTCTCGTTCTAGAGTATTAGGGCTGTTTTTCTTGACAATTTCTTGACAGATGATGTCTAGGCTTTTTTGATCATGACTTTCAGGTAGTCCAATAACAATTAATTTATCTCTCTGGGATCTATTTTCCAGGTCTGTTGTTTTTCTAATGACACATTTCAGATTGTCTTCTATTTTTTCATTCTTTTGGTTTTGTTTTCTGTTTCTTGATTTCTTATATAGTCATTAGCTTCCAATTACTTCATTCTAATTTTTAAGCAATTATTTTCTTCAACAAGTTTTGGATCTCCTTTTCCATTTGACCAATTTTGTTTTTTAAGGTATTCTTTACTTCATTGGCTTTTTGTACCTCTTTTACCAATTGACCTAGTCTATTTTTAAGGTGTTCTTTCTTCAGCATTTTGGGATATCTCCCAAAGCAAGCAATTGACTTGTTTTTCATAATTTTCTTGCATCACTGTCATTTCTCTTCCCATTTTCCTCTACCTCTCTTATTTAATTTCCTTTTTGAACCTTTCCATGGCCTGAAACCAATTCACATTTTTTCTTTGGGATGTAGGAGTTTTGACTTTGTTGTCTTCTGAGTGTGTGTTTTGATTTTCTTTCACCGTAATAACTTTCTATAATCAGAGTTTTTTTCCCATTGTTTGCTCATTTTCCAGTCTATTACTTGACTTTTAACTCTTTGTTAATGTAGGACTCTATTTCCAGAGTGGAGGGCACTCTGTCCCAAGCCTTAGGGGTTTTGTGCAGTTGCTTTCAGAGATACTTCTAGGGTTCTGTATGTTTTCAGTTTTTGCAAGGTGATTGTGTGTTCATCCTTTGTTTTCGAAGAAGACCATGCTATCAGAGAAATGATGACATGATTTGCACCTGACTTTGTTTTGAGTGAGGGAGGGCTGTGCAAGGTCATCAGCTTCACTTCTCCTCCAGAGCCATCTGGATCCAGTGACCAGATATTCATCAGGATGACTGGAGATGGCCCAGGATGCAATGGGAGACCTTGGCCCTTTTAGGCCAAAGCCTATTCGGAGGGGAAGGGAAGGGAAGGGAAAGAAAGAGAAAGATCTAGCTAGTAAACCCCAAGTTGACTGGATATCCTCTGATCATTCAGTTTTATGCATGTTGAGAAAAGATGAAAAAAGAACTACTGGGTATTGTATGACTTCTTGAAAATGACAATGTAACTGAGCAAATGATACTCAGATCTGTAACTGTTTATATATAAAACCAGGCGGTTAAGGGTGGACATAAGGGACCCCAACAGTGAAAGAATGCAAACCAAGGTAGATCTTTTGAATGTTAGATATTTTTTAACGATTTGTGCTAAAGGTACTGTGTGAGTTTGGTTTGTTTTTTAATTTGGCTCTTGAAATTCCCAACAGAATTATGTCATGTGGACTTTGTTGTGATTTTTTTGGTCCAAACTATTTGGGAAGCCTCTTACAAGAACCAATGCTTAATTCTCTCCTGGAGTCCAGAGGTCCTTGTAGAACTGAAGATTTTGAAGCCAACTGCACTCCATTTAGTTTTCTGATGACAAGGTTGCTATTCTGTTGCTTTTTGTGCTGCTCTGTGATATTTCCTGAGCACAGATAAGCAACTGCTACCACCAGTTGCAAGGTGGTATGATCTAAGAAGAGGTGTTTACTCCTCTTCTGGCCTGTGCTCTGATCTATGAGCAACCACAAGCACTCTCTTCTGCCCTGGAACTGTGAGGAAGGTCCCCCCTTCATTGCTGCCATAAGCTCTGCTGTGCCAGTGCTCCTCCTTGCCCTAAGACTGACACCCAGGACTGTGATCCAGATCCAAGTATGGGCAAAACAACCAAGACCTGCTTTGATGCCAGGAAAAGACCCCTATAATCTTCCTCTGACTAGCTCTTCAACTCCCCTACCATCTGTGGGATGAGAGTACTAGAAGCAGTCACTGCTACTGCTGATTCAATGGCTCCCAAGGCCTGCTCCTGGTTTATTGTGGCCAGGACTGTGCTGGCATGGCTTGTGTTAGACTGTGCTCCACTCTCATCCAGGTGTGACAGACCTTTCCTGCTGACCTTCTAAGTTGTCTTTGGTGCTCGTGGGTGAGAGATCTGGAAGCCACCACTGCTGCCAGAGATTCAGTTGCCCCCAAGGCCTGCTCCTAATTTGCTGGGATCAAGTCTGTTCTAGTGGGATCTGTACTGGACTATGCTCCTATCTTATCCTGGTGCAACAAATCTTACCTGCCAACCATCCAAATTGTTTTGGGCTGAAAATTTGTTTCACTCTGTCTTTTTGTGGATTCTTCTGTTTAGAATTTGTTTAGAGTGATTTTTAAAAGGTTTTTAAAGGAGTTTTGGTGAGAGCTCAAGCACGTCCCTGGCTTTTCTCTACCATCTTGGCTCCACTCTTGAACATAGTTTTTGTCAGCCACTATAGGTGAGAGCACATAGAATTGCAATATACTTTTTTTTTCTCATTAAACTGCTTTTAAAGCAGTTTCAAAATTCTGTGACAGATTTTTGGTCAAGTTGTTTCCATTTTAAAATTACTGATTTTAAAAACTAATAACTTAAAACTGCCATGAAACAAATGGGCCACAAAAACATTCCTTTCTTCCTGAAGCTTTTACGATGCATTGCAATCATTAACTAGTCTTTTACTATTAAACTTAAATGACCAATTGAGACAAACAGTTCTGAGACCGTTCTTCCACCACTGATTAAGACTGGGGTGGCAGGTGTTGTACAGAATATTCATTTAGCCTTCTGGGCTTTCTAAGCAGATTTTGTGACCTTGCCAGCTCCAGCAGCCTTCTTGTCAACTGCCTTGATGGCACCAACTGTAACAGTCTGCCTCATATCACGAACAGCAAAACGACCCAGAGGAGGATAATCAGAGAAACTCTCCCCACACATGGGCTTACCTGGAACCATGTCAACAATGGCAGCATCACCAGATTTCAGGAATTTAGGGCCATCTTCCAGCTTCTTACCAGAATGACAATCAATCTTCTCCTTCAGTTCAGCAAACTTGCAAGTAATGTGAGCAGTGTGACAATCCAGAACAGGTGCATAGCCAGCACTGATTTGGCCTGGATGGTTCAGGATAATAACCTGTGCAGTGAAACCAGCTGCTTCCATTGGTGGGTCACTCTTGCTATCACCAGGCACATTACCACGACGAACACCTTTGACAGACACATTCTTGACATTGAAACCAACATTATCCCCTGGCAGAGCCTCACTCAAAGTTTCATGATACATTTTGACAGACTTCACTTCAGTTGTAACATTGACTGGGGTGAAGGTGACCACCATGCCTGGTTTTAGAACACCAGTTTCCACTCGACCCACAGGTACAGTACCAATACCGCCAATCTTGTAGACATCTTGGAAGGGTAGACGAAAGGGCTTGTCAGTTGGACGAGTTGGCGGCAGAATGCAATCCAAAGCTTCAAGCAGTGTAGTTCCATTAGCATTGCCATCCTTACAAGTGACTTTCCATACCTTGAACCAGGGCATATTAAAGCTAGCATGTTGTCACCGTTCCAGCCTGAAATTGGCACAAAGCTACTGTATCAGGATTGTAGCCAATTTTCTTAATATAGGTATTGACATTCTTGACAATTTCCTCATATCTTTTCTGGCTGTAGTGGGGCTCGATGGAATCCATTTTGTTTACACCAACAATCAGTTGTTTTACACCTAGTGTGTAGGCCAGAAGGGCAAGCTCATGGGTCTGCCCATTCTTTGAGATGCCAGCCTCAAATTCACCAACACCAGCAGCAACAATCAGGACAGCACAGTCTGCCTGAGATGTACCTGTAATCATGTTCTTAATGAAGGCTCTGTGTCCTAGAGCATCAATAATGGTCACATCGTACTTGCTGGTCTCAAATTTCCACAGGGAGATATCAATAGTGATACCATGCTCACATTCAGCCTTCAGTTTATCCAAGACCCGGGCATATTTGAAGGAGCCCTTTCCCCTCTCAGCAGCTTCCTTCTTGAACTTCTCAATAGTTCTCTGATCAATTCCACCACATTTGTAGATGAGGTGGCCAGTAGTGGTGGACTTGCCAGAGTCTACATGTCCAATGATGACAATGTTAATGTGAGTCTTTTTCTTGTCCATTTTTGTGGAAACTTAGCAATGATTTTCACAACACCCCTAGCCTGCTATTCTTTGGCGCTGGCACTCACTCCGTGGCTTGAAAGCCCTTCCACTCTCCACAATATACTTTTGCTCTTGCTCACCTAAGGCTAACATTCTTGGTTTGGGGTTGAGGGAGAGATATTGTAAATTTATACACATTTTTCCCTATCCAAAGTCTACTCTTAACTCTGCTGGTGAGGAAACTGAGTCACAGAGAGGTCATGTGACTTGCTTGGTCAGTGGCAGATTTAAACCCAGAGTTTCCAATGGCAGATCAAATGCCTTTTCAACTAACAATACCATGGAAACCTACTCTTTACCACAGCTTAATGAAGTGGTGGTTGAAGATATGTCTCTCCTTCCCCACCTACTCCCCATAGAGTTCTCTTTCCATATCTTCATCTGAGTCTAGAGCTAATCAAATGAGCAGCAATTCTCTCTCCCTCTCTGGGAGAAGAAGGGTGACATAGGATAATTTCTTCAGTGATACTCTGCTCCCTCCTCCATGCTCATAGTTCCCACAGATGGCACTCAGCCATACCTCATGGAGATTAATAGCTTTCCCATTAATTTATGGACTCAGGAGGCCAGAGCACTGACCTGCTAGTCAATGGGGATCTCTTGGGCAGTAATAATATTCTTCTCCATGTCTATTCTTCACTCCCTGGATGACAAACTTCACTCCCTGGATGAGTAAGAGCACAGGCAAATGTCACAGTCTCAGCTCCTCAACCTCATAATGCCATTCTCCTGGCCAGAAAGATGACAAGGGCTTGGATCCCCTGAGCTCTGACTGTGGGCCTGCTTCAGGATTATATCCTGGGCCCCCTTTCCCTCTACACCACTTCACTCAGGGATCTCATCAGTGCCCATGGATTCGATTATCTCCATGCTGATGATTCTCAAATCTACCTCTCCAACATTACCCTCTCTGCTGACTTCCAGTCTCACATCTCCAACTGGACATCTCCAACTGCATGTCCTGTAGACATCTCAAAGTCAGCATGTCCAAAATGGAACTCATTATCTTTCCCTGTAAACCCTCCCCTCTTCCTCACCTCCCTATTCTACCAAGAGGACTGCCACTCTACCAGTCACCTAACTAGTTGTCATTTTTGACTTTTACTCTCTCTCATGCCTCATATCCAATCAGTTGTCAAGATCTGTGGATTTTACCTTCCTGACATCTCTCACACACGAGCCTTTCTCTTCTCTGACAATGCCATCATTCCAGTACCTGCCCTCATCACCTCATGCTTGGAATATAGCAAAAATATGTTGCTTGGTCTCTGCCGTAAGTCTCTCCCTACTCCAGCCTGTTCAGCTTCCAAAGTGATTATGTCACCTCCTTATTCCCTAAACTCCAGTGGTTCCCTATTATTTCTAGGATCAAATCCAAAATCTTCACTCTGTTTAGCATTCAAATCCCTTCATAACTGCATACACACACACACACACACACACACACACACACACACACACACACACATGCACTCTTAGCAATTAGTAAAGCTAGAGTTTGAACCTTGGCTGTCTGATTCCAGATCAAGGGTATTTCTGTTGTGGCCCACTCCTTCTCTTCAGTCTCTGCCAAATTAACTCCTGAGATTTTCCCTATCCTATCCTCCAGACAGTCCCTTCCTTGGAATATCCTTGTTCCAGACTAGGGGTGGTGTGGATGGAGCATTTTAAGTTGTCTTCAGTTTGTGGAATGGAGGGTTCAGAAGAAATCCAAGCTCATTTGTAAGACCTCTAATTCTGAGTTTAAATGAACATTCATTATAGATTTTTTTTTGGACAAATCAATAAATTTGTTCATTTATGGTTTTTCAGTGAACAATAATTTGTATAACAAAATAGATTTCTCTAATTTTTTGGACTTTTTCAAAATGGTGCTTTCGAAGACCCACACCTCCATTTTAATGATCTGAAAAAAATGACAAAAATAGTCACTGCAAAATTAAAATCCAAATTATTTGGTATCTTGGGCAATTAAGAAATTTGGACCATTTGAACTGGCTTCAAATTCTATGTTTCTTAAAGGAATATCAAAAGACTACTTTCTTGAGACTAAAACATACATACACATACATACATACACATATGTATATGCACACATACATATACATATATGTACTCACATATACACATACATGTATACCTATACACCATATATACACATACATACACACACACACACACACACACACACACACACACACACACACATATATATATATATATATATATGTAAGGTGTGTCTTAGAAAATCACAAGAACTACTTGGAATCCTTCTGGTGCCTCTGTGTCTGGACATTAAGGCACTCAATGCTTTTTCGTAGGTGTTTCTGTTTTCTATAGTGACCTGCCCTCTTCACAACTCCCTTGTTTTTCATGATTTATCCAGCTCCCTTGGAGCACGCTTGTGGCTCTGACCCTGAGTTGTTGCTCTTGGGAGCTGTTCATCTTCTATTAAACACTTGTACTGGCCTGCGGTTTGTTGGTCTCATGCAATCCTAGAACTACCTTTTGCTAGACTAGAATTTTCTTTCCAGGGAATTCCTCCTGCCCATTCCCTAGAGTCTAGCAGGGGTGGGGAACCTGTGACTTCAAGGTCACATGTGGCCCTCTAGGTCCTCAAGTGTGGCCCTTTAATAGGTTTCCTACCTCTGGTAGGGGAAAGGCCCCTAGGACCTAGACCCTATACTCAGCTACTTTGCAGGGATCCATTAGGTTCTATGCTCTTTGGAGAAAGTACACATCAGAGTAGGCATTGAATAAATGTTTATTGATTGATTGGATTTCTCTCACTGATGATGATTCTTAAGAGACAGTTCAGAACTGATTCCTTAAATGGAAAGAGAAGAATAATAGTTCTTATTTATATATTAAATTACAGTTATCAAGTAGTTTCACTTCCATTATCACATATGATTCCCCAACAGCCCTCTAAGACAGTGGGATGGATATTGTAATTGTCATTTTAGAGATGAGAAAACTTAAGTGACCAACATCACCCACCTAATACGCAGCAGAGACACGTAGGAATACCGACCGTCTAACTCCACACTTAGAAGCCAAGACCAGGGGTAGGTGAGAAAAAGGAAGATTATTTGGGAGATGTAGAATCTAATAGAGACAGGGAAGAGGAATTTGTCCTCTCTGTATAACACTGGGCACAGCCTCTTTCTGGTCCCAGCTCCAGGGGTGGGGAGTGGGGGAGGCTCCAACAAACAAAATATCTTGAAAAGTCATAAGGATTAGAAATGGATAGGACCCTAAAGATTGCCTAGTCTCCTCCTGTTTTATGTGTGAGGAAATGAAGGCTTAGAAGGAAATGACTCGTACAAGGTCACGCAGAGACCAAACAGGATCTGAATCCACTTCTCATTTTAAATTTTGTGCACTTTCTACCAAACCATATCGTTGATCCTAAGCTAAGAGAGCAGTGGAGAGTTTAGCTTATTGACTGACATTTCAGTCACTCTCCTTAACCTCCCCTGATTCTCTCTCTCTCTCTCTCTCTCTCTCTCTCTCTCTCTCACACACACACACACACACACACACACACACACACACACAGAGCGAGAGAGAGCACCAGAGTCTGGTCCTCACATTAGTTAAAACAGAGAAGCCTCAGAGAGTGATAAATGCAGACAAAAAAAAATTCTTGACAAAGCAGAGGAGATGAGGCTGCCTTGGCAGGGAGCCAGGAGCCGGCCGGGTGTATTCTCCCTGGGTTTTTGTTTCCTGAAAGGCCTATCAATCAATAACAGAGTGCAAGCCAAAAACACAGCCCTACATGGTAATAAATTGTCCTCTCCTCTAAAGTAAATACGATTTCAGTTCTCGTTTCAATGTTACATATGCCCCCAAAGCAGTTTTTTATTAGGGACTGACCTAGAGCATCTCCAACTGTGCCTGCCAGCTAGCAAGAGTGGCCAAGGATGGCAAACAGGGGTAGCCAGTTTCATGTACTCTTGTCTTCTGTGAGAGAGGACCACCTGAGCCACTGGGCACTGAAAGGACAAAAACCAGTCTCCAGGGACATGTGGCAGAGGGTCCCTAGGTTCCCTTTAGGGTCTTCCTGTCTTCACTCCCACCAAAGTGTAATAATGGTTCCTCCCATTTCTGAAGTGTTAGGGTTTATAAGATACTTTGCTCCCAACAGCTCTCTGAGGTAGGTAGTGTAAAGAACATTATCCCTGTTTTGCAGATAAAGAAACTGAGGCCCCAGAGGTGAAATTACCTCCATGATCATATATTGTTAGAGCTGAGACTAAGAGTTATGGATTGGTCCCCTTTCATATGGGGCCAAAGATAGTTGAGGTCATCTGGGTAAAGGGGTGGGAATATGGAAAGGACAATTTCACTAGAGGTGACAATGTGGCAGAGGATTTTGAAAGGAGGTACAAGAACCACTGGTACCCTAAGAAGCCTCCTTGTGGGAGCCCAGGGACAATGGACTCTACTTGCTCCATGTTTAACCATGGCTCTTGCAGGGTGCTTTACTCCAAGTGTGCTAGGCCATATTGTCTGGCAGAGGAGTGTTCACTGAGTCTTAACTAAGTTTTCTATCTGCTCAACAGAGACTGATTGAAGTAAATGACCCTCCTTGGCCTCTTTCTCCTTCAGCACTAGACCATCTTCTTGGGGCAGGAACGGGCCCTGTACAGTTCAGCTGTAGGTAAGGGACCATTTGTGTCTTCTGGGCTGTCCTCACTCTCCTCCTATGCCTTCAGCATCCTTTACCCACTGCGCTTTTCTCCAGTCCAAGGCTTTGGGGTATAAATCTCTTTGCTTGCATGGAGCATAAATGAATTGAAGGTTCCCTGAATCCTACCCCTGGGACATGACCGTAGGCAATACAGGATCTACCTGATGTTGATTGGTCCCATTTGGAGTTGTCAGCCCTCTCCCTATGCCAACCTCCAGGTGTCGTACAACACCAGGTAAGCCAAGAACACTTCCCCTTCCTTTCCTCCTCATCCAGCTGCAGCCTATAGAGTAAAGGCTATGTTCCCCAAGTCCTCTGTGGTTATTTTGATCATGTGGGGGCCTGGGGGGAGATAAGGATGGGAGCCTTGGTACAACTAAGCAAACTAAGTCTTTTGCCAGTTTGATTTTTTTCTTTTTTTCTGAAATAGGCAAAAGAGACCAATCTTTATCTTTTTTTTTTTTTACCTAGCCTTAATCACTCAATAGGTGTTGCCTCAGTCAAACTAAGACCAGCTGAAGACCTTGGCTTTAAAAGGTTAAAGTCTCCCACCACATCTGGGGCCCTTCAGCAGTCGTCCTGATGTGTGTCTGGCCACTGAACCACAATTGCTCCAGGGCAGAAAGTGAGGTTGGTGACTTTGTACAGCCCTGCCTCACTTAAGTCTCATTCACTTGCATGTAATGGCATCACCTCTCTGATGTCATGGTCCTCTTCAAGAACTAAGGAAAAACAGCGGCAAGAGAGGGGTTGAATGGATGAAGAGGAATACGTACCCTGGGAAAACTGAGAAATCCCCCCCCACCACATACACAACATGCGTACAATACATATACATACCAACTTCTCTTTTCACACACATATTTTGTTTCTAGAACTCTGGAGCCCTCTTGCAGCTGTCCCATTCCTTTTCCATAACACTAGAGGGAGGCAGTGAATTAGATTCACTTGTTGGAGGATGTGGAAGGGCCAGCCTGCTTTAGAGGAGAAGGCGTTGCATTCCGCTTCCAGCTGAAAGGTGACCAGACGTCTCACTCTCATCAGTATAGAGTAAGATATCCTTCCCAAAGGATGTCAATTATGTCCACAGGGGGCAAGACATGAATGCCCTTGCCCTCAGGACCATTGCTGCTATTTTCCTTCCCAGATAATGTGCAAACAGTCTAGGCCATAGTTCAGAGCACCTACCAATACCCAAAAGGGGCAGCCACAAGGGAGCTCCCCTTTGCAGCATCCTGGGACTGGATGAGGGTTCTTTGTGTTCACCTTTGAGTCATAAATTCCCAAAATGTTAGATCTGGCAGGGATTTTATAGACATCTCATCTAACTATTCTCCTCACAGGTGAAAATGAGACCCGGAAAGAACGGGATCCTAGACTCATAGATGTAAAACAGAAAGTGACATTTAAATCACCCCCTTCAAATCCCTCATTTTATGGATGATGAAACTGAAACCAGAAAGGTTAAGTAACTTGCCCAACTCCACACAGGACTACAATCAGGCATTCATAGGTCCTGGCTCGTGCTGTTTCACTAAGCTGTGGTCACTGGGATCTCTGGGCAGTTCACTGCACTCTTTTCTTCCCAAAGCTGGGTAAGTTGCTGTGATTTCTTTCTGCGTTTCAGTCACCAAGGACTAATTTCTCTCCTCTCCAGTCATCAGTGGGGGAAAGGAAGACATATTTGGAAACCTGTGGGCCTGATTTTCAACTGATAATGGTAACATAAAAGTGCTTCTAGAAGCCAGAAGCTGCAGCAAGGAAGAAATACAGGTAGCAGAGAATTCCATCAGAGGACAATAAGCCATGGGTTTGGGAACATGGAGCAAAGAAAACTTGCACTCTGTACACTGCTCCTAAGGAGGAGAGCAAAGCAGGGCCTGGAGTCTCTGGGTCCTTTTTACATTGGCTGGGCATCACAAGGATAGAAATATGCTCTGCTCTGGGAAAGCTACTTCCTCTCCTGTGGCAAGGTCCAGATAACTTAGGCCAAGGTAAAATCTGACTGGAGGATTTTCCTCCAAATTCCCCAAATTCTAAAAACAATAGTTATGTCTTTCTTTCCTTCACCTCTAGACAAAACCTAGGGCTGTCAACTTGAGTGGTCTTCTGGAAACGACTACTTTCATGGTAGACAAGATGGTGGTTCTTATTTGGTGCTGAAGATGAGAGGATTTGCCTAAATGACAGAATTAGTGTCTCCTTATCTTAGAAGGTGCCATGAATAGTACTGGCAATCAAGAGACTCATGGTCAGAGTAACTCACTTTACAAAAAGTAGTACATATCTCTGGGCCTAAATTTCTTCGTCTATGAAATAGAACTGGTATCATCTGTCCTGCCTAACTTACAGGGTGGTGGTGAAGATGAAATAAGATACAAATATGATGAATATTTCGTTTTCTGAGTCAAGGGGGAAATCTCAGAAGACCTGATTTTGAGTTCTAGTTTCAATAGTTACTAACTTGAAGAACTCATAAATTTCTATGAGCCTTGATTTCCTTTCCTGTAAAATGGAGATAAGAATTATATGCACAATATTTAGTGATGAAAGTGCTTTGTAAATTCAGTTAAATAAAAGTAAGTTATGGTCAGATCCTTCACTGGTCTGTCCTTCTCTGGTCAAATGCCATTTTAAAGGTATATCTTTCCAACTCTTCTTAGGTTAATGGATACTACGGGAATCCTTCCCTTTTATCTCTGATTCAGACTCTTGGGGTTATGAAAAATGGATGTATTCTATGAGCCAGGAAAGACTAGGCAAAGTCATTCAAGAGATCAGGGGTGAAAAGTTGGAGTTGTTTTCTCAAGGAGAAGAAAAAGTTAAAGTAAAAAAGAAAGGAGATTTAAAAGAATAGAATATAAGAGGTATAAGAGAGCTCAGAGATCATCTAATTCAGGAGTTCATAGTTTTTTTTTGTGTCATGGATAACTTTGGCAATATCAGAAAGATGTTTTTAAATGTATGAAATGAAATACGTAGGATTGATTACAAAAGAAACAACTATATTAAAATATTATTAAAATAAAGATTAAAATAAATCTATATTAAAATAGCAGATTTTTTTTCTCTTCCAAGTTCGTAGGTTCCCTGTTATCTAAGAATCCTTGATCTATTTTAATCCAACTCTTTTACTTTACAGATGAGTAAACCAAAGAGATTCAGAAAGGTTACTCAAGCAACCAGATAAAGATCTTCAAACTTCTAGGTTGCTAAAGCGAATTTCTAAGGTGAGGGAAAGAGCAAATTGTTTTTCTCATCTCAGAGGTCAAAACCAATGGGAACTGGGCGTAGGCCTCAGCAACAGACTTTGGGGAGACATGAGGAGGAACAACTCTCTGTACTGAGAGGCACTGTCTAGACTAGCAAAGGAGGTTCTCAGGAGTCTTTCAGAGTATGCCAGACACTCCTTGGAACTAGGGAGTTTAGGCAGTGAGCTACCCAAAGTAGAGGGTTGGGCTTCTTAAAGGATTGTTTTAGTCCAAGAGTCTATGAATCTATAATAACACTATCCCTCCCCTCTGTGAGCTAATTTGGGTAATTCAATAAAAAGAAATATTGGTCTAAACAATTAAATCACTTAATCATCTTATTATTTGACCTAATTCAATGTTCAATTCCTCTGTAAAGGTTGGACTGGAAACACTTTAAAGTCTTTCCTCCAACAAGACGTCTTTCATATTTATGTTTACCATCATACATGAGTACTTTAAAGATGTAACAACAGAGATAACTTTGTTTTTTGATCTTTCAATTACCAATATTGAACAAGGAAGGCATAAGGTCCCTTATAGAGACTACCCAGGAACCGTAAGGGAAGAAGTGAGAAGTGTTTCCACGAATGCTTCCAACACACACTGGTCCACTTTCCCTGCCTTCTCCCTGTAATGGATAACATAATAAAATGGAAATTGTGTTGAGTCCAGATTCAGAGGATCTGCCACTTTCTAGCTGCGTGACCTTGGGAAAGTAATTTAATCAATCTACAAGCATGTATTAAGCCCTTAATATATGCTAGGCACTATGCTAAATGATTGAGGATATAAAGAAAAGGAAACACAGTGCCTGCTCTCAAGGAGCTCACTTTCTAGTGAGGAAGTCATGTAAATAATTAAGTAAATGATTTCTTTAGGCATTAATTCCCTCTTCTTTAAAATAAGGAGTTTAGACTAGATGACCTCTAATATTTTTTTCCAGTTCTAAATCTATGATCCTTACCTTTTCTGGAGATGCCAAAAATACCTTATGTTGCCTCTTCCTTTTCTCTCCATTTGTTTGCCTAATTCGAGACTTATCCTCTTCCCCCCACCCTGGAAGCTTTCCCTAAGTTTTCAAAATAATATTTCTTGCCCTCTACTCTAAACTCCAATGACCATTTTTTCTGCTATGTAACTTAGAAACAATATTATGAGATGTTGGAACTGGGAGGGACCTTAGAGGTTATCTAATCAAAACCTCTCATTCTACAATTTTTGAAAACTGAGACTTGTAGAATCTTGGGGTTTGAAAGCAACTTTGAGGTCCTGACCAATGCATGAATCCCCTCTACAATCCCACAACTCAGTTTGCTAGACTGTTTTCTAGTGATAGGGAACTTATCTCGCAAAGTAGTCTATATTAGTTTTGAACATCTCTAATTGCTATAAAATTCTTTTTGTTGAGTTGACATCTGCTTCCCTGTATCTGTCCTAGTTCTGTTCCCTGGGGGCCAAGAAAAATAGGTGTTAATCTCTCTTTCATTTGACAATCCTAGAAATACTTAAAGATAGTGATAATGCTTATATCTTCTTTTCTTTAACTTTCCCTTTTGCTTCATCTTTAATAATTTTGCATAGGACATGACTTTCAGTCCCCTCACCATCCTGAAATTTTAGATTTTCAATATGTCTCCTAAACATAGCACCTCAAATTTAAGACATGGTTAAGAAGGACGATGGTACAATAGATCAACATAAAGTCTAGTGGAATTTTCACCTTCCTTTTCTGAATTTTTTTCCAGATTTGTTCCTTTCTGTTTTGAGTGTCTTTGTTTCTTGAGTCAGCCTGCAAACAAACGATAACCAAATATTTGCATGATTTTTCTAGGTGGGAAGGGATTAACACTAACCTCCAACATTTTTCCTAGTGGACTAGAAATGTCTGAATTAGATAAGCTTGCTCTGTGGAGGTTCTCTCCATGATATCTCTCACATCTGTTCCCTCTGCTCCATCCACATGGTCACCACTTCAGGACTGGCCTTTATCACCTCTATTGTAAAAGTTTCCTAATTGGTCTCATTTATTAAGCAGGCCTAATCACTGAATGGACTTTACATCACTCAAAGTGAGAACTCAGAAAGGCCTTAGCTTAAAAAGGTCAAGATTCCCACTGCATCCAGGGCCATATTCAGTTGACCTGATCTATATCTGGCCACTGGACCCATATGGCTCTGGAGGAGAAAGTGAGGCTGGTGACTTTGACAGCCCTCCCTCACTTAAATCCAATTTATTTGCAAGTCATGGCACCATCTTCCTGATATCATAGTCCTCTTTGAGAATGAAAGACAAACCACAACCCTGACTTCAGTCTTTTTTCAATCAATCCACCAAAGAGCTGCCAAAATAATCTTCCTAAGGAACAAGGCTGACATTGTCACTTCCTCACTCAAAAACCTTCCATGGGTCTTCATTTACCTGGAATTTAAATCCTTCTATAATTTGGCTCTGACTTAGTTGGTATTTCACAGTATCCTCCTTTGTACAATCTACCTTCTAGGCAAACTGAGCTACTGGATAGGCCTTAAACTTGACCTACCATCTCCTCTCTCTCTATTAGATAGAAAAAGCCATTTCCCATTCATCTCCAATTCAGACCTCCATCACCTATTGCAATAGTCTCTGAATTAGTTTCTGAAAACTTTCAGGCTCTCACTTATCCAGTCTAACCTCCATACAGCTATCAGATTGATATTTCTAAAGCACAGGTCTGACTATGCCACTCTTGGGCTCAGGAAGCCTCAGTGGCTCCCCATTGCCTCTGAGATAAAACATAAAAAAATCTGCGAGTCATTTAAAGCTTTTCACAGTCTGGCTTCTACTCTTTTCTACTTGCCTGATTCTAATTTTTATCAAATTGTTTTCTTCAGTTAACTTTTGCATCTCCTTTTTCATGTGTCCAATTGTTCCTTTTAAGGAGTTATTTTCTCCAGTTGGTTTTTATACTTCCTTTTCCATTTGTCCAATTCTCCTTTTTAAGGAGCTGTTCTCTTCAGTGAATTCTTTTTTCATGTTTTTAAAATCATTGGCTAGTTTTTCTTCTATTTCTCTAATTTGACTTTTGAAATCCTTCCTTAGCTGTTCCAAGAATGCTCTTTGTTCTTGAGACCAGTTCATATTCCTTTCTGAAGTTTCAGATGGGAGTGCAGTCACAAGGCTGACCTCTTCGGTATTTGTGTTTTGGTCCTTGTCCCCATAGAAAGATTCTATGGTCTTTTCTTTTGTGCTTTGCTTCTTACCCATGATGATTGCCCTTTACCTGGCTTTTAAAGTAGATCTCTGCTTCTGGGGCACAGGGGGCTCTGTTTCACAGTTCTTGTGCCTTGAACTTGAGGCTTTGTATATTGTGGCTTCTGGTACTTTCAGCTGAAAGCTAAAATCTGCCGCTTACTTGGTGCTGAGCTGGTTGGTGTTTGAAAGCAGAGGCCAGGGGAAATCTTTCTGGGTTTCCCCAGAGTTACCCTGGGGCTAGCTGCATTAAGTGTGGGGGAGGGGTGATCTGGCCACAGGAAGTCTGCTCTGCTGAGCTAAACATAGGCAAGCTCAGCACTTGGTGAACCTGTCTGTGCTAGTGTCTTCCTGATTCCCCTGAGGCATGCCTGGGGTCCTGGTGTTGGTAGTTGCTGGCTCCAGCCCCCTGGGCTCAGGATCTCCTCCTAGTTTGCTGAAATGGGGTTCTCTGGGACAGCTCCAGTCCTGCACTAGTCCCCTTCAGCCATGTCTAGAGGGACTCTCCTTAGCGATTTTCCTAGACTCATGGGCTAAGAGACTGTTTATCCCTTCACCTGATCTCACTGTTCCAGGATTTTTCCTGGGGAATATTCTCTAGGTTCTTCAAGGTCAACAAGGGGAAGGAGATAGCAGTTACTGATCACTCCACCATCTTGGCTCCTGGAAGTTACTGTGGACTGATAGTCTCAGGAACAGCTGCTGCAATTACCTGGGTTCTGTGATTCTCTCTCCCTCAGTTCCACTGGACTCCTGTCCTGAGCTGCTGTATTTGAGAATACACAACACATCTGCAGCATCAAATTACCTGGGACTTCCTGCTCGGCCCTGCCATGGCCCAGGATCATGTTGGTATAACCTGTGCGTTGTGCATTCCTTTATCCCTGTGCAACAGATCCTTCCTGTCAACCTTCCAGTCTATCATGGGCTAGAAATCTTCCACAGTCTGTCTCCTATTGAATTCTGCCCCACCAAAATCCATTCAGATTATCTTTCTAGAGGTATCTGAAGGAGTTTGTCCTAGAGCTTAGGTGAGTAGTTGCTCTCACTCTGCCATCTTGGCTCTCCCTGTTCCTACTCCTTTCTATGCACCCTATGTTCTATTTCCCATATACAACACCACTTCCTTTGCACAAGGTTTACCCTATCTGGAATGCTTTCTCTCCTCACATCCAGCTCCTAGGAACTTTTAGCCTCCTTCCAGGCTCAGTTCATGTAAAGATCTTTACTGATTTACCCAGTACTCTGCCCCCTCCATTACTTTCTAATGATTTCATATATAGCTTGTATTTACTTTTCTGAGGATGGGCTGTCTCCAGTCTGCAGAAAAATATTAGTTTCTTGAAGGCAGAGATGGTTTAATTTTTGTCTTCCTGTCTTCAAAACTTAACACAGTGTTGGGAATAATATAAGAGATAGTTAAGAAATGTGTGTTGAATTGAATTCCTCCTAATACTCCATGCCTAGATCAATCTGTATACCCCAGAAAACCTTGCCTCGGTACCACATAAGAAGTTGGCTCAAGGGATCTGAGATGAGGAACAAAGGGTAATAATTTTAGATTGTGATAGTATTGCGGGTTCAAAAATGATTATACAGGCTGTTTCTTCTACCCTTTTTCAAAATCAATCAATCAGGATTCCTACCAGGTACAGAAAGTATAACAACCTCTCCATTTTAATTTCATAGTGATAAAGGGGCAATTGGGTGGCACAGAGGATAGAGTGCTAGGCCTGGAATAAGGAAGACTCATCTTCCTGAGTTCAAATCACTTAATAACTGTGTGATCCTGGGTAAGCCACTTAACCCTGTTTGCCTGAGTTTCGTCATCTGTAAAATGAGCTGGAGAAGGAAATGGCAAACCACTCTGGTATCTTTGCTAAGAAAACCCCAAATAGGGTCACAAAGAGTCAGACATGATTGAAACAACTCAACAGCAATAGTGATAAAGTACCAACCTCAGGGTAAAAATGAAGACAAGTAGTCTTCTAAGATCTGCGAGTTGACCTGGAGCTTGAAAAAAATGCTAGATCTCAACAGGTGTGAAAGAGGAATGAATGTGTTCTAGGTATGGAGGATGGTTTAGGCATATATAAAGACGTAGATAGCAGGTCAAGTTTAAGGACACAAATGAACAATAACAATATTTAGTGAAAGCTTTTGGAGAATGCAGTAAAGATCTTTCAGCCTCTGTGATGATCTGTCCTTTTGGGTTTTTTTTAAACCAAGGTGTTCTAGGACCTCCTGGACAGGTGTGTCAAAGTCAATTTGGTAAATATTCTAGTTTACTCTCATGATACTAACCAATGCATCATCCATTCCATTAATAGATCATTAACAAGGCTACAGCCACACAGCTCTATGCCAACTTGGAAAAATTTGTCTTCAGACTCCAGGAAGTAGAATCCCTGAATCATATCCTGAAATTATTTCATTCTTTCAATCTAAATCCCTAACATTTAATACAGTACATGACACATAAGAGATGCTTAATAAATGTTTGTTGATTAACTGACTGGTTGATTTGCTTCCTCTTTAGTCTGACTGTCTGGAGATGAATATCATCCTCCAGGGCACACCTCAATCAGCACTGAAGACTTCCTAAGAATCTTGGGATTGGCACAGGGTCTGACTACAGAGGTTATGCTGTAGTTCTTTACCAGATGGTGGCCTTGCACTGCCTACTGTAGAAGAAGTCAAAGTTTGTAGTCTATTCCCATGTGCCTACTTTTGTTAGGAGCTAAACTCTGCTGAGTGCAGTCACTCATTTTGAGTTTTCTATGTGTGACTTTTATATATCTATATGTGTTTAGCCATTTTCCGTCATATCCAACTCTTCATGACCTCATTTGAGATTTCCTTGGCAAAGATACTAGACTGGTTTGCCATTTCCTTCTTCAGCTCATTTTACAAATGAGGAAACTGAGATAAACAGGGGTAAGTTACTCACTCAGGATCACACAGATAGTAAGTGTCCAAGACCAGATTTGAACTCAAGAAGATAAGTCTTTCTGACTCCAGACCTAGAACTCTATTCATTGAATCACCTAGTAGCATACACACACACACACATATATGTACACATACATATAACCTTGTAAACATGCATTATATATAACACATGGACATCTGCAAAATATAGACATGAGTTTGATACATCCCTTAGGGTTGAGTCTGTGCCTCTCAAAAGGCACTTAGGAAATCTTGTATTGCTGTTAGAGCTCTATCTATTTTATTGACTGTAGGGTCCTTAAAGCAAGGACTGGATCTTATCCTTCACTGCAAAAGTAGCAAGAAAAGCAATGATACTAATTTGGTGCATTAAAATTTGCTAGGTCATCCAGTGGATAGACTATCAGAATTGGAGTCAAGAAGACCTGAGTTCAAATCTCGCCTCAGTGACTTACTTAGTTGCATGATCCTGGACAAGTCACTTAACCTCTCCCTGCCTCAGCTCTCTCATTTGTAATATGGGAATAATAAAAACATCCACCTTATTGGGTTATTGTGAGGATTAATTAAGATAAAAAATATACAGTCATCCCTTCCACATAGCAACTTTCCCCATTACAATTTCAATGTATTGCAAGTTGACATGGAAAAATAAATGGGAATTTGGGGGGAGTTTTGCAGAAGCTGCAGATGACACATGAAGGCCAGCAGATGACACGGAAAATGTTTATAAACTCAGAAATGCATAAAATATATGTAAAGTATTGTATAATATCAACATAGTTTATCTTTTAATACCATAAATATATACATAATTTCTTTTTTAAAGTTAAAATAAGTAAAAAGTTAAAGTTTGGGAAAAGAATGGGGAAACTAGAAGACAACACACAAAGGCTAATATTTTTACTTAACATTGACCTGCATATAGCCTATGACCAAATACTTACCCCAAATTTTACAGTAAGGTACTGTAAATACTCCATAAAAAACTTCAGACTTCTTCTCTGGTATGAAGGGAGGGTCCAAATTTTTTCTTCAGATTTTCCAGGTCATGGGGGTGCTGCTCTCCTAAACCCACTGAGATGTGGGTTTTTCAAATCTTAAAGTACCATAAAATGCAATAATTGTTACAAGTATTATTGTTGACATCATCGACATCATCATTACAAAGTGCCTTCCTCATAAGAACCTCAAGACTTACAGGCATGAATTCGATTTTTTTTTAACATGCAGAAACTAGGTTAAGATAAGTTGGGTGACTTGGTAGGGGTCACGCAAGTACTGAGTGTCATAGCCTCAGCATTCATTCAACCTGTGTTTATCCTGACCCCAAGGAACGTGCTTTCTCCAGTACATGTCCCTTACAGCTCCTAATGCAAAATAGGTGTTCAACAAATACTTGTTAAATGAATGAAGTCACACTAATGGAAGACATCTGAGGTTAAGTAATACAAAACATCAGGCAATTCAAAAGTCAACTATGCTTAATTTTGGAGTACATTGTATCATTACCTTCCTAATTCTATTTTCCTTGGGCTGATCTTCAAATCACCTGATGATCTCTAAACGTATGATGACTGGAGGTGTTGGGCTGAGGGGGAAGAGAAAGTAGTCATGGGAATGGAGGAAGCTGGGAGTGGAAGACAAGGTGAGAAACCAGACCAAAGGATTGAAAAATTCAGCACAGAAAATGTGCAAAGTAGATTACCAGAAGTAGAAGACTTTCAAATGTGACAGAAGGCAGGATCTGAGTCCTCTGTTTACTCCCAAGACAGTTTCCCAGGCCAGATTAGGGGCAATGAGGATGTTTGCAGAGGCTATGTGTCAGCTTTCATAGGTCTGGCCCTAGGCAGAATCCTAAAGCAGGTAAAGTTTGCTTGCTTTCTCTCCCTGCCCTTTCCCTCCTGCCAAATGCCCTCAACCTTCCTCCCCCTCTTCTAACCATTGTGAACTCTCAAATCCTTCATTTTTACTAAGGTGAAAATGATTGTTAACAGTTTCAAGGGCAACACTCTCCCAGAGATACTTTCATTCTAGTGAACTCTTAAGCTTTAAGCTAACCTGAGGTCCCAGTCTCTTGTCACTTGGAACCCTTCCAGCCCCAAATCTATGATCCTATGACACTCGCATCTATAGGACTGGAGGGTTAATCAGCACCCCTACCTCCTTGTTGTTCAGTCATTTTTCAGTCATGTCCAAAGTTTCATGACCCTATTTTGGGTTTTCTTGGCAAAGATAGTGGAGTGGTTTGCCATTTCCATCTCCAGCTCATTTTACAGATGAGGAAACTGAGGCAAACAAGGTTAAGTGACTTGCCCAGGGTTATACAGATAGTAAGTTTGTGAGGTCAAATTTGAATTCAGGAAGATTAATCTTCCTGATTCCAGGCACTCAATTCACTGGGCCACTTAGCTGCCCCCTCCCTCACCTTACAACACAAGAAAATGTTCATATGTGCATGTGTGTGTGTCACCATTCACATATTTATATACACATATACATATATATGTGTATATAAATATATGTGCTTACAATACTGTGTATGTATGTATCTAAGTATCTGTCTATGGATTTCTGTAGTCTGCATTTATGTGTTTGTCCTGGGGGGGTGTATCAATCTATTTGTACACAAACATAAGGGCAGGTAGGTGGTGCTGTGGATAGAGCACCAGTGCAGGAGTCAGGAGGACCTGAGTTGGAATCTCACCTTAGACACTTGACACTTACTAGCTGTGTGACCTTGGGCAAGTCATTTAACCCCAATTGCCTCATCCTGGGTCATCACCAGCTTGATGAATATCTGGTCACTGGATGCAGATGGCTCTGGAGGAAAAGTGAGACTGGTGACTTGCACAGCCCTCCCTCACTCAAAACAAAGTCAAGTGCAAGTCATATCATTATTTCTCTGATGGCATGGTCTTCTTTAGCAACAAAGAATGAGCACACACTCAAACATACCTTTTTCTTTAAAAAATTGATTGCTGGGTTTCTTTTTTTTACATCACCTTCATTTCTGAATGTATCTCTCATATGCAGAAATCTATTCTTTGTCACAAAGCATTTTTAAAAAAGAAATTCATCAGAACCAACCAACACAACAACTGATTTTTGACAGTATAACCGGTAGTCCACACCCATAGCCTCCCACCTCTGAAAAGAAGGAAAGGAGTGTCCATACATATTTCATAAGATGAGAATCTTAGATTTGTACAGGATCTTGGAGACCATCTAGTTCAACCCTTTCATTTTACTGATGAGGAAACTGAGACCCAAAGAGAAATAACTTCACTAAGGAACAGCTATTTAACTAAAGAGACAGGAGGACTCCCAAACTGATGCCCTTTCCACTCTACTTTGCTGTAATATCATTTGAATGTTGAGAAAGTAGGGAAGCTTGTCTTTCTTTCTCCAACCTATGAATAAACATGAAACAGAAGAGAGAGACAAAATTATCTGCATGACCATATATTTTAAGATTTTCCTAACAGTTAAAAGTTAAAACATATTAAACTACATTTACAAATAAAATCAAATAGATTAAAAACACATGCAGTGAACATGGCATTTGTGCAGTCAACATCATGGTCTCCTATGATGGCAAAGACCAGATGAGGAGCAATGGCAAGAATTGTGAGATTAAGGAAAAGAGTAATGGTAGCCAGCCAGCAGAAAACACTTTCATTAGGCTTGAGATGTTTGCCTTTGGAGAGACCATGAAAGCCAGGCAGTGCTTCCTCTAGGGCAGTGACCCTACATACTTGGTTTCAGGACAAATGAGAGAGACATCACTGCATAGACTTCAATGAGTACTAAGGAAAGAAGAGGTGAAACTGACAAATGTTGGGGAAGCTGGCATTGGCTCCCACTTGTTTGATCTTACTGAGGTAGGAAGACCAGAGAAAAAACCTCCAAGTTTTACTCTCTCTACATCTGGGGAGTTGGATCAGGACTAAAGTGGGGGAAAGGGGATAGGATGAGTCTGTCAGGGAGAATGTGTCCCAGTCCATTATTGTACATTCTAGGAGCTTTAGCAACAATATATTTTATTTTATTTTACTACTTTAATTAAATGCTTTTCTAAACTAATGACCTTTGCAATGTGACTCAATGAACCACACTATGAAAGGGAGAACCTAGAAGTGGGGAGAGGTGAGGCCATCAATTTATGATCACACAATCAGCTCACAGCCCACACAAGGGATGAAGTTTATGGATCAAGTAGCTGCCCTGGGAGGAAGAGCAGCTTAGTTTGGCTGAAATTCACAGTGCCCTCTGGCGCCTTGGTCATTACATAAATATAGTAAAATCAGAACCTTAGAATAGAACGGATCTTAGAGGTCACCTAGTACAGGAGCGGGGAATCTATGGCCTTGAGGCTGCAAAGTGTGGTCCTTTGCACTTGAGGACCTGCAGGGACATATGTGGCTTTGAGGCTGCAGATTCCCCACCCTTGAGTCTTAGTCCAACTCCTTCATTTTACAAATGAAGAAACTAAGAGCCAAATAGAGTAATTTGCTCATGGACCTACAGCCAGTAAGTCCCAGATAACAGTTCCATTAAAATAATAAAATATTTTCATGTTAAAGAAAAATTCCACAATGTATGAATTTTTTCAACTAAATCACTAAATTTTTTTCCTGGAGGGGAAAAGGCAAGGCAATTAGGGTTAAGTGACTTTCCCAAGGTCACACGCCTACCATCAGATTTGAACTCAAATCCAGGGTTGATGTTCTGCTCTCTGTACCACCTCGCTGCCCCTAGATCACAGTATTGCCTAGCAATCTTGGTAATGATTATTGTCCTAATATTATGAAGCAAAATACGTACCCTCAATGTAGCAATAATTATTTTTAAAAGTACAATTTTCAATACTCTTGAAATACAATGAGGTAAGACATTTATCTAGAATTTTCAGGATTATGAAGAACCTTTGGCAATGACCCTGTGATCAAAAAAGCTTGAATGTTAATGACTCTATTTTACTGATGAGGAAATTGAGACCCAGAGAGGAAGGCAATTCATCCAAGACCACATAGCTAATAGGAGGCAGATGATGGTTTGGTTAAAATAATCATGTTTATTTGTTGTTGAATACAAATACTCAAAATGTACAATTTTCTTCTTTTAATTAGACAGAGAGACAGTGTTGCATGGAGGAAAGGAAGTCAGCCTTGAAGTTCAGAAAATCTGGGTCCAAGTCCTGCCTTTGATACATACTATGTGTAACCGAGGGTAAGTCACTTAACCTTTTGCTTCTCTGAGACTATGAACTGGAGGGAAGGAAGGAAACAAGCATTTATTAAGTGCCTACTAAGCTAAGCACTGTGCCAAATGCTTATTAAAAAAAAACCTGATTTGATCCTCACAACAACCCTGGGAAGTAGGTGCTATTATGAGCCCTATCTTACAGCTGGGGAAACTGAGGCAGACTGTGGTTAAGAGACTTGCCCAGGGTCATACAGTTAACAAGAATCTGAGACTGGATTTGAGCTCAGCTTTTGCTGACTCAGAGGTCCAGCACTCTATTCATTGCAACATCTACCAGCAGAGAAAGAAAGGCAATGGTCTGTATTGATAGAGGGAATTTCCTATAACAAAGAAATCATATGTCCAGTCCCTGTCCCTAATTAAAATGAACAGATTTGTTGTTTTTGATGATGGTTCTTGTCCTTCTTTAAGACTTAATGTCAGTGGATCCAGTCTCACTGGTATGGATATTCCCTAGAAAATCACAGACCCCAGAAAGTATTAAAAATACATAGTGAAGACTTTTTTAGGCATGTGCCTGCCTTACTTTTGTTTATGGCAATGTAAAGGTTTTGTTGCTGTGTCTATACGTTGTGTTAATGTGAGTTCATAATTATCTGAGAACATTCATATTTAAATGTATGACTGTCCCTATTTACATTTGGGCATGAATGTATTTCTGTGGGTGTCTGTGGGCTTCCACCTGTACCTTTCAAGCACTGAGGAGACTCTGCTGAGGGTCAGTAAAATGTGAAAAAAGGACTGGATGTGGAGTCAAGATTTGAGTTTGGAACCTTGCTCTGCAACTTGCTAGCTGAGTGAACTTGAGAAAGTAATTTTACTTCTTTGGGACTCAGTTTTCTCCTCTGTATAATAAGGCAATTGGAGTAAATGCCTTCTAAGGTCCACTCCAGTTCCCATCCTCTATTCTCACAGCTTCTGCAGTTTGGGTGCTGAGGCAGACACTGAGAGCCAGGCATTTGTGATGATGTGCCTATGTTCCAAAGGCTGTGTGTGGGGAAAAAATAGCCTTCTTCACCTTTCTCTAAAGGCCCCTACTCTCCTTCCACAGGTGGTTCCCTACTTTTATCCTGCCCTGCTTAGTGATTTATTTTTGGCAATGCCTAGCCAAGTGCACTGGGTCAATAGGCTTAGTTTTAAATAACCGGATTCCTCCCTGCCTGCTCTCCTTATGAAGGCGAGGACAAAATAGCAGGGTGAGCACACACATCAAGAAGGGGCATTCAAGTGTCCAGACTTGGGGGTAATGAGTGAAAAATTCTGCAAAAGCAGTTATTTGGCACCATAAAAGTAAACACTGGCTTATTGGAATGTGCTTTTTAAATATAACTATAATCCACTCAAAATGGTTTAGGTGGTTAGACAGCCTTGGAGTTCAATCTGCTTACTGACTTGTTTAGGCAAAGCAATAGGAAGGGAGCTAGGTGATGGAACTAGGAGGCAAGCAGAGAGAAGAAGAAAAAATGAATTTAAACTTGTCTGTAAAATGAAACAAAACTGAACCCCCCATCCTGATATGGCTTGAGTAGAAGGTTAAGAGATTCCGGTAACTCCAGAATAGGGGAGTAGAGGAGGGAGGGTGAATTCACAACCCTCTTGGCTGTGTAAGGGATTCTCTCTAGGCAAATTACATGTTACTTCGGTGCCCCATGTTTGCCATGAAAAGAAAAAAAAGCAATCTTGGGCTTTCACAATGCAAGAAGAGGATCCCCTCAGCATGACATCAGGAGTCCCTCTCCAAGTCATTCAGAAAGGAAGGAAACAGATTAATGGTAATATGGCTCCCAAGATCTAAAGGGAGATCTGTCTTTACTTAAGCCCCGCTTACCTTCAATGCCACTAACCTTATCCAGGCTAGACTAAGGATCCTTTTAGGTGACTGCTTTGACTGGAGGCTGGTGTGGTTGGAGTGGGAGGAAAAAGAGATAGAGGTAGAGAAAGTAGATTCGGGAGTAAAGTTAATTATTTTTTGTCTTGGAGGAAGCCAGCTAGGAATCCGCTGATTCTTGAAGTCAGCTCCTCTCTTCAGCACCTGAACGGGGGACTCACCTGCCAACTCTCCTATTTAGCCCTAGGAAATACACACACACACACACACACACACACACAGAGAGAGAGAGAGAGAGAGAGAGAGAGAGAGAGAGAGAGAGAGAGAGAGAGAGAGAGAGAGAATCCACTTCCATCCCAATCCAGTGCAAAGTCCTGCAGCAGTGACTTCAGTTGTGGAAGGATACTGAGTTCCCAGTTAATCATGTAGGAGATACTGAATCCAGCTCGAATTTTATCAGCTTGGCCCTCTTAAGGAAGATCAACTGAGATAGAAGGAAAAGGGAAGAGACTGATCCAAGGCACTGAGTGAGGCAGAAGAACCTAGCTGGACTAGATCCTAGCACCATCTCACTAAGGTCTTCCTGTAGACCATGTATGATGCTGGCACACATATAGCATATACATGTATGTAGACAGTGTGTTCCATTAATCCACGAAGCAGGGACCCCTTCCCCCCCACCTCGACCTCTTAGCTTCAGGTGAAAAAAGAAGGGGACGAGGAGGGGCTGCACCGGTCTGCATGCACCTCCCCCATTCTCCTGCCTTCGGGTTGGGGGCCATATGGGCTTGGAGCTAGACGCTGTGCTCCCCACACAGAGTGCCTCTGGGGGGTGGGGGGTGGTGGCGGGGGCGGGGAGAGTGGCAGCCTAGCCCAGCCCTGGCGATGACAGGAGCTGGGGAGCGGAGGAGGGAGGAGCCGCCGAGAGCTAGGCTGTGGAGCAGCGAGAGCGGAGCGGGGCGCGGAGTGCGGGCGGCTGGGAGCGCGCTACAGCGGGGGAGAGGCGCTGCTGCACAGCCGGCCATAGGACCACCTCCCCGGGAGAATAGGGGCTCTTTATGGCATGTGGCTGGTAACTTTCCTCCTGCTCCTGGACTCTTTACACAAAGGTGAGACCTGCTTGGAAAGGGGATGGGGATGGGGGTGGGGTGGGGGAGGAGAGCCCTAGGAGAGAGACCGGTGCACAGCTTGTCCAAGCAGGACTTTGGGGACCGAGGTTCCATCCTATACCCTGTGGGGCACAGTAGGGGCTGCCCCATTTCCTTGATTAGAGAGGGAGCCAAGAATCGGGACAGGAGACTGGGGACGAGTCCTACCTCCCTCAGCCTTCTCTCCCTCGGGTTCGCTCTGTTTCCCCGCTAGCTGCCGCTGGTGGGAAGCGGGGGGGTGGAGTGGAAGAAGGAAAAGGGAGGAAAGGGGAGAGAAAGAAAAAGGAAGAGAAAAAGAAGGGGAAAGGGAAGTGGGAGGGGAAATGCATCGTCCCTAGGACTATTCACCTCCTGAGTTCTGCCCCGGAACGTCGTGATCCCGGGCCCTCTCCTGACCCGCCCCCCTCCATCCCCTTCTCCAGTTCCAGTGGATCACTTGCCATGGGACCCAGTAGGGAGCTTCCAAGTGGGGATCCAGCCCCCATTTGATCACCCCACTCCACTCCTTACCTAGCAGCTTTATCCTAACCTTCCCTCTCCCTCCCTTAATAGATACCTCTTGGAGGGGGGCGCTATCTGGGCTTGACTCGCTGCTCCCCCTTTTTCCTCTGGGGGTTCGGTCCGGAGAGGTGGTGTGCCCAGTTGCAAGTTTGTTCCCTACATATTGATCTAATCTCTTGGACCCAGAGACTCCCCCCTTCCCCTGCATCAGTAGGGCTCCCTCCATCCCCGGGCGCCTCTGCCTGCCCCAAGGTAAGAGAGCCACTGTTGCTTCGTTTGTTCTCCTCTGGGCAGTAGGGAGCGGCTCCTCTGGGGGACGTCGATCCCAGCCCTAGGTGGCCGAGGGACCATCTCCCCCTCCTCCGGTGAGGGTTGCTAGGGGTGGAGTCAGGTGTCCGGCATGTCCAGACCTGCAACCCAGGCCCTATGCACCTGCTCTGGGAGGAAGCGGGTTCACGCGGGGGGTGCTCCCGGAGACACCTGGGCATAGAGCTAGGAGGTGAGGGTGGCCCTGAGTTCCCCTGCCGCCCTTTTCTTGGGACAAGGGTAGACGGAGATTTTGGGAGACTGGGCTGCTGAACTCCGTGGCCCTTGCTCTCTTGAATACGCGCATGCAACACACACACACACACACACACACACACACACACACACACTCAAGCAAACACGCGCGCGCGCGCACACACGCACACACACACACGAGCAAACGCGCGCACGAACACACACAGCTCCACCTGTCCAACCCGCCGCCTCCAACTTTTCTCCTTCTCTCGCCCTCTGGGGCGCTCCTTCCCCCTTTTGCTCTGCCAGGCAGGACTCTCCCCTCTGGGTGGGTGTACCAAATGCCCAGGGGCTTCTTGAAGCTCCCTGAAGCGACCCCAGCCCCGCCCTTACAGATGCCACTCGCCCCAACCCAGATTTAGGGGATTGGAATACTCCAAGGAGGAAGGGTTAGTAGGGATTCAGATCTATTTGAGTGTTTGGGGATGGGGAGGTGGGATTGATTCATTCGCGTTTTGCCGGTCTCGGCCCAGCCTGAGGCTAGGATGCGCTTCCCAGCTTTGCCTGGCGAGAAGGGGGAAGGGGGAGCGGTCCAGAGGCCAAGGAAGACTCTAAGTTGCGGAGTTTACTTGCAGGTGGATGGGCAATGGGGGTGTCAGGTAACCTGCAAGGCCTAACATATGGCAGCATAAACCCCGTTCCTACCGCGGGGTTAAAGTCTGGCGACTTTTATCTCTGTATACCTTACCCTTGGCGGATCTAAAAGCCAACCTTTCTTTCTGCCCCTTCCAACCCCAAGGCTCTCTCCTCTCACCCCACCCTAGTTTCCCTCCTTCCTCTCTCTCTTTGGCTCCTCTTGCCTCCCTCCGCCCCCACAGGCTTGCTCAAGCTCTAGGCTTTAATTACATTAATATTAAAAATACATAAGGTGAAGAGCGGCAGCTCTCTCTCTCTCTCTCTCTCTCTCGCTCTCGCTCTCGCTCTTTCTCTCTCTTTCATCTTTTTCCCTTCTTTCTCCCTCTCTCCTCCACTCCTTCCCCTTTCCATCTCTACTCTCATTTTCCCCTCCTACCCTCTTGTTTGTTAGGCAAAGAAATCCCACCATCGGAAGGCTGTTACCACACTCTCCCGGCTTTGTCCTTCAGCCTCTTTACCCGCTTCACTTTGCAGATGCTCCCTTCCCTTGTCCTCCATCCTTGGGATAGGGATAGGAAGAACTTCAACTTCAGGCTCTCCCTCCCACTTTCCTCCTGGAAAATCTGCATTAATAAATGAAGCCTTAGCTATTTGATAGAGAGTAGGGGGAGGAGGGAAAGTCAGAAGGCACAATACCAAGAGAGGAAAAATTGCCCTTAACTTGAGGATGAAGTTTCTAGGGTGGGCTGTGAGCCAGTGGGCACATGATCCTGGTAGGATGAGGGAAGGGACCTGGATGGTGGGTTTTACTCTATGGTAGCTTTGGTACCATTGCAGTTTGGAATGAAGCTCCCCCTGGTTTGTGTACCAGTGATGCTCATCATGCATGCCTTTCTTTCTCTTTCTGCCCTTAATTGGGTCTCAGGCGCCATGCTAGATTTGGTGGCTGTTCTACCTTGGGGGGTGGGGGGAGGTACTGGATAAGATGAGATTTGGTGTTTTCTCTCTTATTGCCATTCACAGTGGAGACAGAAGAAAATGTAAATGTTTGAGGCTACTGTTTCAGGAAATGATATCCTCCTGTAATAATTTGTATGTCCATCTGTGAGACTGGAGAGAAGGCATAGCAAGAGGGAGAAAAACAAGATGAGATTGAAGGGGTTAAGCCCCTGGGTGAACTAAAGCAGTTATTGAATATGTTTAAAACCTCTATTAATCTCCTTCTCTTCAAAATATTTTATTTGATAGAAATCATGCACATGTTGATCTCATCTCCCAGATCTAAACCTGGGGAATTATTTTAATAATTGGTTATTGAGCATCCAATGACGTCTTATTATTGCAAAGACAAACCTAGATTTGGGCATCTGGATGAAGCCCATCTCTGCTCTTAGTGCATTTAGGACGGTTGCTATAGTCAGCGTGCCAGCATCTGTGTTGCGTGAATTTGCATTTCTACAGTGTAAAATAACAACCATCCGCAGCCCTAAAATTCCTGTTTTCTAAAAGCCAAAATAATGCTTTGCATTGATTTTTCATTTTTCACCAAAGCCACAGGGACTGGGGGCTCATGTTTTGTTTTGTTTTGTTTTTTTCCTCCCTAGAAGACCAAATTAAAAGCCTCTGTCAGGCCATTAAGAAAATCTCCCATGCTCTGTGTGGTGTCTAATTAAAAAGGGGGGGGGGTGGAAATACGTTTTTGAAATATCCCAACAGCAAAGCAACTTCCTGAGCTGGGTGAAAACACTAGGGATTGAGCAGTGGGGGGAGAACAGAGAGAGAAGACCCGGGGACTTCATTACTGGAACAACACGATGAAAAATGGAATTGCTTTAATGCCCGATAAACCTTTCAGACCCTTCATATTTCTGGGCATCAAAGGCAGCTGCCTTTAATCTATTTCTGCAGCAGGATGGGGAAGCTCAATTAGAAATATAATGCAAGTAAGCAGTTGACCCAAAGACAGAACTGAAGTAGAGTGAGTCCCAATAGACTGGGGCTACCTGTTTATTTCTTTACCTTCAGGAAGAGAGAGGCAGTTGATCAGCAAACAAATGGGGAATTTAGCTGAGCAATGGCTTACTAGACAAACAAGAGAGGAGATCTGAACCAAAGCAGGAATGATGTGGAATAAACAGGGAGTGTTTAGATTGTAATCCCACCAGGAAAATGAAGTTCCCTAATGCTTTCCAGAATGCTGCCAAGGTAGTGGGGAGAGCAAAAAGAGGCTTGGATCTGAGTTCAGTTCGTGTCCTCCTACCTCACTCTCTCTTTTGACCCTCTCTGATTGAACCTCAGTTCCTTCTTTTAGCAATTGAAGGGAATCAGACTAAATGATCTTGCTCTAACTTCCTCCAGTTTTAAATCCTTTGACAACCTTTAACCATTGCCTTTTATTTCCAAGGAGGCCGATGGCCCTTGGAGAAGAGTCCTTGGAAAAGCAACAATAGCACAGGGAGTTATTCAAGAGGGATAGGGCTGAGAGGTAGCTGTGGTAGAGTGGGTAGGGTGCTCAGCTTGGAGTTAGGAAGACCAAGGTCCAAATTCTACCTGTGTGACCCTAGATAAGTCACTTAACCTGAGTGTACCTCAGTTTATTCATCTGTGTGTGTATATTCAGTGGCCTCTAAGGTTGCTTCCAGCTCTAAATCTATGATCCTATGAATGTGTAAGTGTGTTTGGAATGGGAGGGCACAGGCAGAGATTTTGGTGGTGGGTCTGCAAATAGCCAGCTACCCAGGTGTGCTTTCTTTCGGTAAGGCAGAATTTGTGCCAGTGGAGTAGATTACAGGTTGGCAGTGGCCTCGGTGGGAGACAGAACTCCTTTAATCGTGAGTGGGGTTTATGCTGGGTGGACAGGTACCTTAAGGGACCAGGACCAGAGCAGGCCCAGGTTTGTGGTTTCATTTGCCTCTGCAGATTGTTTCCTCAGCTAGCCCAGATAAAGGGCCATATCACATCTGGTTTTCTGGATCAGCCAGATACCTCCTTTCCTTGGGCACAGAGACTGCTCAGTGTCAGTTCTCCTTCCTTCTATGTTAGAGGGTCTGTTGTTCCTAATCCAGGTTCCCCGCAATTCACTTGGGGTCTTCTAGGCTCAGAGTACCAATTTCTCTGCATGACTGAGCAGCCCCAATCTCTGTGGGCCTATGTATCCAGAAACCAGATTGCAGGAGGGGGGGGTGGGTTCTGTGTTAAAGAGTGCCGAGAAACAGGGGGTGTCATTCATCCTTTTTACTCAGCTGAATTCCTCTTGCTGATCTTTTCGATGAGGTACAGGAGGTTGAGGGGAAGAAATGAGAGGAGAGAAGACAGTGGGGGATGCACACACCGGTTAATAGGAATCCAGTGCTAACATCAGCCATCTGTCGAGACATGCAGATTCCCCGGAAATAGAAGGAGCTGATGTTTATCATTGTGGTTCATAGATGGAGAAACACTCACTGATAGTGAGGGGAAGCTGATTATCGAGTAGTCAGG
This sequence comes from Potorous gilbertii, assembly GCA_028658325.1. NCBI lineage: Eukaryota > Metazoa > Chordata > Mammalia > Diprotodontia > Potoroidae > Potorous > Potorous gilbertii. The sequence goes on from CM053771.1 coordinate 107,217,728, forward strand.
ACTTCAAATCTGACCTGCCTCTCTCTCTCTCTAGCCTTGGCTTCTCTCACCAGCTGGGCTTATTTCCCCCTTTCTGGTGCTTTTAAACTTAAACAAGTGTCAGATGGGTCCCAAGGACTGAATCCCAGGCTCAGTGCCTCCCCCTCAAGAGTTCTATCTGGTCACTTCCTTACTCCACACCAACACAACTACCGATGCTAAATAATAGCTCATATTTAGATCCCTATTTTACGTATGAAGAAACTGAGGCCTACAGGAGCTAAGCCACTCACTCAAGGTCACACTGCTCCGAAAGCCGTGTTATTTGTTTTGTTTCTTTCTCCAGAATACTGGGGGATGAGAAACTTGGAGGGTAAATGGGAATGACTTTTCTGGAGGGAAAAAAAACACCTACTGCTATCTAGACTCAGTACTCTTGAACAAACAGAACAGGGTCAGGCTAGGAAGACAAACCACTATCCAGAGCCTTTCCAGGGGCCCAGGTAGAAAACAAAACTTCCTTTGAGCTATCAGCCTTTCTTTGTCATCTCCATGGTATTTATTTTCAAGATTGTTCTAGAAAATTTGTATCTCTCCTCTTCCTCATTGTCACTCCCACTACTGTCCTTTGAAGGCATATTTATCTTTTTCTGAGATGAGAACTGGGGATATAGTAGGAACATGTGGGGAGAGAAGGGCAGAGTTTCTCTATACAACAAATGGAAACCAGCTCTGGTCCATGACCTCCAGTTCTCTCTCACTGTACCTAGATTTTCTGTATTGAATAATATTTATAGTCATCAAAATCTTTCCTTATCTCTAACCCACAGTTCTTCTATTATGGTTTAGGACATTTTCTGATTCCACCTTCTCCCAAATATGGGTAGGGAAGAGGGGGGCATTTTCTACCAGTTTCTGTTCTTTTCTACTGATCAGATGAGCTCAGAAGAGTACTTCACAGTGTATTCTATGAGAGGACTTGAGATCACCTGAGTCGATAGCGATCCTTTCCTTCCTGATGTGATGATTCCTAGAAGTATGGGATATCTAGGTAGGCCTGGTGTGTGTGTGTGTGTGTATGTGTGTGTGTGCGTGTGCACGTGTGTGTGTGTGTTTGTGTGTGTGTGTAGAAAAGGGATTCTTTACCTAGGATCCATGGATTTAGATATATAGATATCAATGGATAGGTAGATAATTGTTGTTGGTTTCAGTTGGATCCAACTCTTTGTGACACCATTTGGAGTTTTCTTGACTCCAGAGATCCTGGAGTGGTTTACCATTTCCTTCTCCAACTCATTTTACAGAAGATGCACACAGGGTAAAGTGACTTGTCCAGGGTCACATAGCTAATAGGTGATTGATGACTGATTTGAACTCATATTCTTCTGACTCCAGGGCTGGTGCTCTACCCACTTCACCACCTAGTTGCGGATAGAAAGATAGATAGACAGACATACAGAGAGATAACTATATTTAAATAATTGGTTTCCTTGGCAATCCTGTTGTTAAATATTATCTTGAGAAGGGATCCATTGGCTTCCATAGATTGCCAGGTAGTTTTCAACACAAAAAGGCTAACCCTGGTTTAAATGGTGTTGGGAATGGGTGGTGTTGGGGGATGAGTGGCAGTATGGTCTGGTAGAAAGACTCATAGGTTTGAAGTCAGAGGAGCTGAGATTTAATCCTGTCTCTTTGATTTACAACTTGTGAGAGAACAATTTGTTTGATCCTTCTGGGGGTTGTTTTCCTTCTCTTTAAAATGAGGGGGCTTAACCTTGATGATCTCTTGTGTTCCTTCTGGCTCTAAATTTGTGTATCTATGTCTGGAGGCTCAACTTAGTGTCTGGAAATGGTAGATAGTATTACTTTATCCCATCTGTCACCCTATCCCCCACCCTCAACTTGGAGAAAAGTCATGAGGTCAGTGAGATATCCAAGAAGACCCAAAGCTTACAGACTGCATTTGATATCACAGCAGAAGAAGGCAGATTCTGGGGCTCCCTGGAACAGATAACAACATAACTGGCCCAATTCTTTGTTCTTCCCAGTATGTCTGAACACTTGCTTGTCCAGGATCATCAGACCTTTCCCATCGCTTACTCAGATCTTCAGGTCCTGTTCTGAGCAGCAACATTAAATCCCTGTGTCAAGGTCTATGCATTTCTAGGGCATATTGGTCTGCCTAGACCTTGAAACATTAGAAGACAAGAACAAAGGAAGCAAGCATTTAATCTGCCCATTATCTGCCAGGGACTTTACCCAGTGCTTTACAAATATTATCCCATCTTATTCTTATGACAATCCTAAGAGGTGGGTGCTATTTCCCCCCCATTTTACAAGTGAAGAAACTGAGACAGAAACTTGCCCTGGGTCACTCAGCTATTAAGTGTCTGAGTCCATATTGAATTCAGAACTTCCTGATCTATCTCTTGCCTCACCTAGCTGCCCTGAAGATGAAGATACCTACAACATTGGTGACCCATTCATATTTATTCTAGGATTCAAGGATCTGCCACCTCCTGGATGTAGAGATTCTCTCTCCTGGTACAGAAAACAACCCTATCTGGACCTTAGTAGGTGTTTCATGAATTGACATAGTTTAACAAAAAGTCATCATTTTCTATTGGTCAGCTCATGGTGTGTGTCTCTTCAAACCCTTGCATGACAAATCGTTTCTCTTTTCCCACTTAGCAGAACTTGATCTCCACTAGTTTTGCCTCTGAGAACCCAGGTTCACCCCCTCACAGCAATTTGGTGTCAAGGGACCACAGTGGAGGGATCAGTTCATATGGCATCAAACAATACATTTGCATAGTGCTCTGTGGTTTACAAAGCACATATTCCTGATCTCATTTGATTCTCCAAGTAACCCTGTGATGCAGGAAAGACAATGCAATGAAAAGAGTGACAAACTTGGAAGTCAGAGACTTAAGTTTAAATTTTGTCTGAGAGCATTCCAAGGACAGTATTTCTTCACTGGGAGTTCCCTACACCAAGAAGATCAGGTTTCATTAAAGAAAAAAAATTATTCACCTTTCTAAAGAACTTTAGGGTTTATGAAGTATTTTTCTCACAACCACTACATAGGTGCAACTGTAACTAATCACATTTTATAGATTAAAGGCTAAGTGATATATAGGTAGTAAGCACTATATCCTAAACTCAGTCCCAGGTCTCTTAAGGCTAAGTCTAGTTCTCTTGTCACTGTCTGGCACTGCATCTATAAATCCCAATGCCAGCTCTTCCCTAGCAGCCAGTCAGGAAACACAGAGGCCCCTTATAAATAATATTAGAGAGCTGATGAAAGAACTGGATGGCTATAGAATTGCTCTCTTAATAACACAGGCTCTCCAGTTGGTTACCATGTTCCCTGGATACTAAGTAAGAATGGAAGTGGGAGGTAAAATAATTTATTTTCATACAGTATTACACCTCTGTGAGAATTTTGTCCAATCTCTTGATTTTGCAGATAAAGAAATTAGGGCTCAAAAAATGGAATGACTTGCATAAGGTGACATAGTAACTGACTAAGCCTTGAACCAAGGACTCCTACCTCTGAACAGTGCTCATCCACACTAAAGCTACTAGTAGAATGGTTTTTAGAAACTTCTTTCAATTAGTCATCAGTCCTTAGAAGATATAGCATTGAAAGATTTTAAGAATGTTTCTAGGTTGACAATGAAAGGATTATTTCCCAAATATCTAGTGATTCCACCAACGACAACAACATAGATTTGTGGGATGTATGTTGGTTTATGTTCTTTCACCAAGGAAAATTACAAGATACAAAGATGAAAACACACAAGATCTATGATTCCAAAATAAGCATATCATCTCACTTAAATTATCCAATACAGTTTATTGATTGAGTTCTCCAGGATATTTTGAGGTCTGAATTTGTAGTATGGGGATTTATCATCTGTCAGTTCACATAGAAGATAGTGAATTCCTGATGTATGACTCTAGCTACCAAGTTATGTCTTGCTAGGCATTTGGTAAGGTGCTAAATTTTTATAGCCATGGGTGATATGTTGCACTGTTTCTACCATTTACTAGCATAATTTCTATACTGTTCACTAAGTCTGCACTTCTTAAAGATAATCCTTCTGTAATTTCTGTTGGCAATAACCTTGTCCTGAAAGGGATAATAAATTTCTTCAGTTCCACAAACAAATTCACATGATTCAGTCATTAGTTGTGATGTTTCTTTTTCAACACAGTGTTGACTGAGCTCATCCATATGTTGCCCATGGAGGGCATTTTGATTCTGCTCTTGAACCTCAGCCACTCCACAGAGAAGAAAACCACTTTTAGCAATATTAGAAAAATCTACTGGGGTTTACCTGTGATAAGATTTCCTCTTTATCATTATTTATTGTTGTCATCATTATTAATGCATAGGTCAGGTTGTATTCATCTTTCATTTCAAAGAAGACCATGACATCATAGAAATGATGACATGACTTGCATTTGACTTTGAGTGAGGGAGGGCTATGCAAGAACACCAGCTTCACTTTCTCCTCCTGAGCCATCTGGGTCCAGTGGCACAGGTCAAGAAAGGGGTAAACCTATTCACATATGTATTGAACTAGATGATCTCTTAGGTCCCTTCCATCTTTGACATTATATGATTCAATGATAAGAGGACCTTTTATGAGTCCTTGAGGGCTTAGGGTTCTTTGGATACTTCTCTCAATTGCCAGGGTGGACCTTGTAGCCATAGAACACTTGTCACAGCCATCTTTGAGGATCTCTGGACACACAGCACTTGACATAAAGGGTAAAATATTTTGTGTTGTCGGGGATGGTTGATGTGCTCTCCCGTAGGGCGTGGGTACAGCTGATGAGCTTTATTTAACAGCTGTTTGCCTGACTGCTTTAGAGAGCTGGCTTTTGCCTTGGCTACCACCCATTGCCTCTCAACTGCTTATCTCCTCATCTCTCCATCCTCACCCAGCTTCCACAAGATGTCATTTACTCTGACAGCCTCCAAGGTCACCCCCTTCATTAAGAACAAAGTTATTCAAATATTCCCCAAGTCGTCATACTCAGATAAAGCTGATCTTGAAGGGGAGATGCATGTGTATGTGTATAAAATCCATGCCAAACCTATTTGACATTATAAATTTATATGAAAAATAAGCTATGATTACTATAATTAAAAAAAAACTTAATAAATTCTCCTGCCTTCCCTATGGCTCTGTCTCTTTCCCCTTTCCCTCCTACTCATAAAAGTCAGTGGTAATGCGGTGGAACAAGCTTGGGTGTTGTCTTTCGGAGATGTGGATTCTAGTCTGAGCATCCCCTTGGCTGTGTGACCCTGAGGAAATCCCTTCTTTAAGTTTTAGTTTTCCATCTCTGTAAAGTAGGTGGGGAGGAGTGTTAAATGACAATGGTATAGACCAACAAATGATCTCCAAGGCCCCCTCTAGTGCTCAAAGCTGGGGTCTGAGTCTGGATTTTCATTTGAAAGGCTTTGCCCAGAAGGAAGGGTCCCAGAGGAAGATGTTCTGCCATCTAATATAGTCTATTACTCCTTCCACTCTGTGCTGAAAATGAAGATGCTCCTTCATCTGCCTTAAAGAGCCCGGGATCCTTTTTACTGATGACTCTGGGAAAAGCTACTGCTAACCCCACTAAAAACAATAACAACGTAAACCAAAACATGGTTGTTTGTTTCTGGTGAGGATGGTGTCCAGTAAAATACTTTTCTGAGCAGGCCAGGCATGTCTGGGTTTCTGAGCAGAGAATGCTGGATCTCAGCCCTTCCTATTCCCTTTTCTCTGTTGGAAAAGTAAAAACAGTATAGGTTACTCTGCAGGCTACCAGGTCAATGGTTCATTCATTCATTCATCTTTCATTCATTCACTCACTCATCCACTCATCAATCATTTGTTAAGTCCCTAGCTGGATCTGGGGAAATTGCCATTCATTTGTTTCATTCAGTGAGAGAGGACTGTCCAAAAGACTGTGTTAGACACCAGGGGAAGGATAAAGATAATTAAGACAGTAGAACCTACTATGTAGTAGTGGTACTGGAAGGAGGGGGGTGATAAGACATGAAGGAAAGGAATAACTGTAATGCAGAATAGAATATAATAAGCAGTATATGATAGACATAATGTACTATGTGAGATTCAAGGAAGAAAAACCAATTCCTGGTGGGGAAATCAGGGAAGCTTCAAGGGGGTATTGTCATGGAAGATAGGTTTTCTAGAATGAATAAGATTTAAATAGTTGTGGGTTAAGGGTGGGGGGATACAAGGAGGAAATTCCAGACATAGGAACCAATGTGAAAACACTGGATACATATGAAGGTGTAGGGGCAGTGTAGTTTGGCCAGAATGTGGCATGTGTGGAAAGGAGTGTGAGAGAAGGCCAGAGGGATTGGGGAAAGCTGAATTATGGAGGGCCTTGACTGTCAAATTAAATAGTTTGATTCTATAAACAGTCAAGAGTCGTTGGAGAGTTCTGATCCGAAAAGTGACATGGTCAGGCCTGTGTTCTGGAAAGATTGATTTGGTAGCAGTGTAAAGGAGAGAGACTCTTTATGGGACTGTGGCAAATCTCCAGGCAAGGGATATCAGCTTCTCTCTTTTTCCCTTTAACTGAAATCTGGGCTCTAGAGCGTTTTGTACAGGTTTGACCTCCCTGCTATTATAGTATGAGGAGATTTTCTAAGCCAGGAGCTACAAACCCTGGCGTGCTAGGCCTAGGTCTCAGTTCTGTGACTGAGTTGGTGTTTGACCTTGATTCAATCCCTAAGCTTCTTTGGGCCTCAGTTTCTCCAACTGTAAAATGTAAATGATAATCTTTCCTCTTCTATTATAAGTAGAATGTAAGGAGATGAAAGTTCTCCCAAGAAGAGATGCTGTGGACATGTGCTGGAAATGAAAGATTTTGCAAATAGATATCCAAAATTCACCAGTCCATGTCGTCATCAATTATTTTGCAGAGGGATTTGGAAGAGGGAACAAATGGCTGTTTGTAATGCTTTGCTGTGATTCATTCATGGGACAGCTAGGTGGCACAGTAGATAGAGTGCCAGGCCTGAGTTCAAATCTGAAGTTTATTGACTCTATAACACTGGATAAGTGACTTGGCCTTCATTTGCCTCAGTTTACTCCTCTGTAAAATTGGGATAATAACAGCACTTGCTTTGCAGGGTTGTTGTGGAGCAGAAGTGGGAAACCTGTGGCCTGAAGGCCACATGTGGCCTTCCAGGTCCTCAAGTGCGGCCCTTTGATTGAATCCAAATGTCACAAAACAAATCCCCTTAATAAAAGGATTTGCTCCGTGAAGTTTGGATTTAATCGAAGGGCCACACTTGAGGAAAAAGATTTGTTCTGTAAAACTTGGAGTAAAAAATCCGCATCTGAGGACCTAGAAGGCGTTTACGCAGAGAATTAAATGAATTAATAATTATAAAGCCGTTAGCACTGTGCCTGCACATAGTAGGTACTATATAAATATAAGCTATAATTATATTTAGTATTATTACAGCCACTAGCATTTTATTAAATTCATTCATAAACTTTAAAGTCCTGCCAGCTGCCCTTCTCATAATGTCCTCTCTCCTTCTGAATTCTCACACCATTTTACCCCTTTATATGCACTCTATGTTGTGTCGTTTGTATGCCATCTTATCTTTAATAGATGGTATGCTCCTTGCAGGAAGGGAAAGCATCATATTTTGCTTTGCATCCTCCCACAGTAAATTAATAAAGTTGTTTTATATGAATAAGTAAGTGAATCTTGGGAAAGAAATAATGTGGTATTATGACAGCCCTCACAGCTGCCTGAATTGGTGTCATTATATGATAAATGACATTTCCTCAAGATTCCAATGATTGTGACTATAAAGGACCCCATATTCTCCCAGGCTCTGGTTCCATCTCTTCCTAAAGGTTGAGTCATGGTCCCCTTCTCTAGAATAGGCCTTCCTCTGTTGTCAGGAGCCCCAGTTCAAGCACATCATCGTGGCTGGAAAGTACAGTGAATAAGACAAGCAAATATCATTAAAGGATGAAAGTACAGTGAGTTGCTCTTCCTTGTGGGAGTGATGAAACATAAATATTTCAGTCCCTTCCTGTTGCCATATTTAGTGATTTAAGAGGATGGTCTTGGGGTGATTGAATTTTATCTCAGCAGTAGTTGAGGCAAGGCATCTTTGGATGGAGGAGCCAGACCCAGAGTAGTGAGGGAACAGATGGAGACACAAGCATCCTGCATGTTTTGTTCTCCTCCCTAATCTAGGTGCTGAGACATGGGAGGGCAAATGAATGGTTAAAGGTTGTTGATAGATTTCAGGGGCCAATGACCCTGGGAGCAGCCACCCAGATGCCTGGGGGTGATTTCTGGTTTAAAAATATTGCTGTGCTATTTCTATATTTTTAATCTCTCAGCGATTTGGAGTCGCTGGGTTTTTTTTTTTTTTAACATAAAACATAGCATTTGGATGATGCTCAGTGTTAAATGGTGAAAGATTAAATGTCTTTAACTCTGTGTGTCTGTCACATAACAACCAATCCCATAACTTCCATTTTCTATTAAAAATCCATTTCCCCCTTTGACCAGAAGCAGCTTTACTGGTAATCTGAATGTCTCTCTCTTTATTTATGAGGTATTTTTCCACTCCTTTCCTTTCTCTATTTAAATATGCCCGATTCTGTCTGCATAGGGGATGGAGAGCTGATGGGGAAAGACGAGGATTTAAGGAGATACTTTCAGTTTTCTAACCTGGGGATTTGAGAGATGGAGGAGAAGCCTGTTCTGTTCAGTGGTTATTGGAATTTCAAAGGGACCAGAATCTGACTATCCCAACACTCACCCTTGAGAACATCCAGACAGATGTCAGTCCTCCACACAGCTGCCAAAATAATCTTCCCATTCTACTCATGTTGCTCCTCAAGAAACTCAATGGCTCCCCATCACCCTAGGACAAAATACAAATTCCAGTTTGCCTTACTAAAAGCTCTTCATCATCTGGCTCATTGGACATTACCCTGCTTTGTGTACCCTCTGTTTCTGCCAAACTGGCTAACCTGAATTGGTCATTCCTTTGACTTCCTCTATATCCTCACACAGCCTGTCCCCTTTACTTGGAATACATACCTTCTTTTCTACCTCCTAGCTTTCTTTAACGGTCAGTGCCACATCTCCCATGAGGCTTATTATAATTCTCAATTAGTTTTTATTTTGTCATATATACATTTGCATTTATTTATCTGTGTACGTTTAGGTTCTTCCCAATAGAATGTAAATTTCTTAAGGAGCTTGGCCTATTGGAAGGAGCTTAGCTTAGCTATTTGCATGGTCAACAACTAAAGGATGGACAGGGAGAGGAACCTGCTGCCTTGAGGCTACATGTGGCCCTCTAGGTCCTCAAGTGTGGCCCTTTGACTCAATCCAGTTTGGAAGGTACCCCACCCCTGACATGATATCTGCCCTAGAGTAAGTGTTCAATAAAGGCTTGTTGAACAGATGAAACGCAGGCAGTGAATGACTTGTTATAGTGGTACTGCAAAGGGAATCTGATGTTGTTAAAGCATCACTGACTTTAGAGCCAGAGGACACTTTTGTGAAGTCAGCTTTGCTACTTATTGTCTTTGTGACCCCAAGGGAGTCATTCTACCTCTAGAGGCATCAGCTACTACATGTGTAAAATTAAAGAGTTGTTCTAGATTAAAGGTTCTCAAAGTATGATTTGTGGACACCTGGGAGTGCCTGAGACCCTTTCAGGGGATTTGAAGATCAAAACTATTTTCCTAATCATATTAAGATATCGAAATATTCCTGTCTTTCCAACTACATATCTTTCTGAGGTTTAAATTTTTTTCATAAATTTCAACCCAAATAACACATCCTAGCATCTCAAGGTACAAGTAGGTATAAGAATCTAGCTATCTTCTATTAAACTAGATAGTAAAGAGATTTACAAAATTATACAAACAGTTCCATTTTCACTATATTTTAAAAATATGTAATAATTTCCCCCAAAATTTATTTGTATTAATATAGAATGGGCTTATTTTTTATTTTAAGTGAATTAATAAATACTTTAAAAAATGTATTAGTTTTTATTTTTAATATGGTAGATATCAATAGCCATGATCCATATACATGACAGCTCTTTGAGTTCTCCTCAATCAAATCAGAAGTTTTAGAACCACTGGTCCAGATCATTTCTGATATCCTTTCTATTTCTAGATACAATGAACCTGGAATTCTATAGCCAACCCTTCCAGTCTGCATTACTGAATTATATTCAGTTTTGTCATCACCATCACATGGTCTTACATTGCTTGCTAACCATATCTTGTCTTTGTGTATCAGATCCCTGTCTTCTGATTCACCTCAGTGGTTTGCACAGTGAGGGTCACTTAGTGGGTACTTCATAATTTTTTGCTGGTTGAATCAATGAATGAATGAATGAACAAATGATTTTTAGGGATCACTGTGTCCCAGAGGAACCTATGAGCATGTTTACATTGAGAAGACACATATCATCTAAGGCATCTAATGCCACTGAGATAAAGGGAGAAAAAAGAATGCTCAGGGTATTGAATGAGAGTGAATAGGTTGAGAGACTAGCAAGCAGGAGTTAGATAGTACAGATTTTGCCTACAGGTAATGATGCTCACAGACCAGCAAGACTTGCTACTATAGCAAGGCCAGCTGTGAGGACCCTCTACCTCTGTTCCTTATAATACCTCTTACCAGTCAGTCAGGAAGTCAACTGAGCATTTATTATGTTCTAAGCAGTGTGCTAAGTTCTAAGGATACAAATAAAGATAAAAGACAGTCCTTGATCTTATGGGCACATAGTCTAAGGGAGGAGACAATATGTGAATAACTGTCTACAAATAAGCTATGTACAGGGTAAACTGGATATAATCAATAGAAGGAAAGCACTAACATTGGAGGGAGTTGGGGAAAGGTTTCCTATAGAAGGTAGAATTTTTTTGTGTTGGTCCTTCATTCTCGAAGAGTACTGTGACATCAAGATGATGACATGACTTGCAGTTGACTTTGATTTGAGTGAGGGAAAGCTGTGCAAGATCACCAACCTCTCTTTCTTCTCCTGAGCCATCTGGGTCCAGTGGCTCCAGGATAACTGGAGATGATCCAGGATGCAATATGAGACCCTGGCCCTTTCAGACTGAGGTCTTATCACATTCTCACTTTGAGTGAGATACACCCATTCAATGAATAGGCTTCTTTAAGTTACTTAAGGGATGGACCCTTTAATAAAAAAAAAAATCAAACTAGGAGGGGAAGACCCTCAGGTTTCCTGGATAAAAAAGAAACAATTACTATTTAGGCCACTGGACCCAGATGGTTCAGGAGAAGAAAGTGAGGTTGGTGACCTTGCACAGCCCTCCCTCACTCAAATCAAAGTCATCTGTAAGTCATGCCATCATCTTGATGTCCTGGTCCTCTTCGAGAATGAAGGACAAGCACAGGTAGAATTTTATCTGGGACTTGAAAGAAACCAGGGAGCAAAGATAAAGACACAGAGAATTCCAGGCATGGTGGGTAAGCCAGTGAAAGTGCTTGGAGTTGGGAGTTGGGAATGTCTAGTGTCAAGAACAGCAAGGAAGCCAGTGTCACTGAATCAAAAAATATGTGAGGGACTGGTTATAAGGAGTAAATAAGGTCAGACTTCTGATCTCTGTTCTACAAACATGACGCTAGAGAACCTGGATGACTGAGGTCCCACCAGCTCAAGGCCAGAATCTGGAAAAGGACTTTTAGCTTCCTAGCCATCATGTGCTTCCTTTAGTTAGAGTATGGATTGTATTCTCTAATGAATGTCAACCTGCTAATTAGAATAATCAAGGAAGTCAACTTCTGCCGTTCCCCACTCCCCTTCTTTCCCTGAAAAGCAATAGGATGCATTGGAAAAACATTATCTTGTGAAAAGGAAGACAGAGTCCAATCCTGGTTCTTCCACTAACTAGGAGACCTTAATTATTTCTCCTCTATGGGCCTCAGTTTTCTCATCTTGAAAGTAAGGAGTTTGTACTAGAAGACCTCAAAGCCTCTGATTTATGGTCCTATGTCCTCTGGGTCTCATTCAAGTTCTGCCAGTTTGTGATTCTATGGAAAGTAAAAATATGTATATAAAATCTTGGGGCTACTGGGAAAATTCCTCAGTGACTTGTCTGGAATCCCATCACCTTGCCTTCAGATGCTATACTCCATCTTAAGCTTGTTCCTTGATAATAAGGAATTATTGTTGCCTTGAGCTCTGTGAGACCCCAGTGCCTCAGTTTGCCTCTTTCTTAGATTGTTTGCTTCTCTCTTCTGTCAGGTGAGTTGAGGCAAAATTAATGTTTTGTTAAGGACTCCGGGATTCAGGGCTGACAGGTACCTTGTGATTGTGAAATATGAGCAGGATATAAGTGCAAAATGCTATTGTTTTACACCTGAGGGTGATGTTTCATAATGGCAATGTGCTGTCAGGACAGTAAGCAAAAATGAATGGTTTGTCTAAGCCTCCCCAACTCCCCCAGACTCAGAAGACAGCAATTCACATCCCAGGGTTAGAGAAATATGAAGCTACTCTTCTGCTGCTATAAATCTGCAGTTTCATCAGCCTTGACAGGTGGTTGGACAATCCTAGTCAATTCATCAATTAAATCTACCAATTTGTAGTTGCTGAGAACCTTGTGTCCTTGGCTTCGGAGGAATCCGAGGCCCCAGAAGCTCTGAGAAGGCAGCTTTGTCATGGTGGTTGATCTTTCTGCTTAGAGCCAAGGGAGGCATGGGGAATGGAGTTTGTCTGGGGAGACTGAATGTGGAGAGAAATGAATTTCTAATTATAGGAGAAGGGACAGAAAAGGAGTAGGGTAGTAGAGTTTACCTTAGACCCAAGGATCCAACCTTGCCCTTCTCACTGGTTTGCAAATTATCTTTGGGCTTAGAATCACAAAAATGTCAAAGGTAGAAGGAGCTTCAGAGATCACATGATCTGATCTGTTCCCTCCTCTTTTTTACAGATGAGGAAACTTTATCCTAGAAAAAGGAAGTGTCAATTAACTTAATAGTCAAATATCAATTTGTCAGTCAATAAGCTTTCATTGTGTGCTTCCTGTGTGCTAGGTACTGTGCTAGGTACCAGGTATACATAGACAAAAAAGTGGTCAATCAATCCCTATCAAGGGGTTTATAGTCTCCTGGAAGAGACAATAGGTACACAGATTACTATCAGAATAATTATAAGGGTAGAGAATAGACTTGTGATCTCATTGGTTTAAAGAAGCTCCACATGAGAAAATATTCTACCATTGTAGGTCAGCACCTTCTCTTTGTAGAATCTTAAAGAGTCGTCTAGCGCTGGGATTGGCAAACTATGGGCCATGGGTCAAATCCAACCAACTGCCTGTTTTTGTACAGCCTATAACCAAAGAATGGCTCTTAAAATTCTTTAAAAATGTAAAAGCCATACAAATCAAGCAGTTGACTGGATTTGGCCAGTGGGCTATAATTTACTGACTGTTAGTCAAGAGTACTGAGAGGTTAAATGATATACATAGTCAATATGGCAGCCCCAGGTCTTCCTGACTTTAGGGCCAGCTTTCTCTTCCCAATGCTATACTATCTCAAACTAAGTATATACAAAATCAACATCAAGTTCATTTTGGCAGGGAGGAGAGGCTCTATGGAGATATTATTTAAGCTACATCTTAAAGGACATGAAAGATTCTGTGAGATGGAGGTGAGGCACGAGAAAATTTCAGGGATGGGGGGGACAGTCTCTAGGTCATACAAAGGTCATACAGATTTGTCCATGAAAATTTACTTGTTCCTCTTGTGATGTTGTTATTGGTGCTGATGTTGCTGACAATGACATGGGCCATGTGGAACACAGAGATACTGCCCCTATCCACAGGAGATGAGATGATGAGTGTACCTATTTTTATCTTTCATCCTTTTCCAGCTTGAGAGTAAGCATGAGTGGACTGTCTGTGTTAAATGGAGATGGAATTTTGTTTTCTTTTAACATTTAATCAAGGAAGTCTTCCTGGAGGAGGTAGTCTTGAAAAAGATCCGAACAGCTATTAAGCATGTTGGGAAGGGCAGGCATACATCCTGAGACAAGATTCTTGAGGGTGTGATTTGTTTCACTGCTAATTAGGGGTAAGTCCCATCATTTTTGAGAGACATTGCAGGTTTCATTCTGGAGTTGAATTAGAGAGGTCACACAATGCTAAGATCATATGTTTCTGTATTTTTCTAGTGACTGTGATTCAGGGCTGCTTGAGATCTTTCGATTAAACTGAAAGGATCAGTTTCCCATTTTTAAAAACAGAATAGTTTACAATAGGATCACCTTTATGAAAATCATAGATGGGAGATAGAGAGATGGGGAGAAGTGGAAAGGTAGTAAGGGAATCTCCCCTCCCTAAGCTCTTGCAGAGATGCTCCAGTGCATTTTTTAATTGTGACAGCAGTCGATGCATTTGGCACTGAGAGGAAGGAGCCACTGATACTGTAGCCAGGAGCCCACAATTGTGTTTTCAGAGAGAAGCTGCTAATGGGCTCATCAGGGCTTTTTATGAGATGATGTGAATTGCTCTGGCCAAAGAGGCTTAATGGGTCTTCCTCAAATGAGTTGTCCCTGTGCATTCCTTCTCCCTGGAGGGGTGGCTCAGAGTTAAGCTCAGAATATTAATATGGCAAGATAGGGGTGCTTCCCCCTCCTCCCTTCCTCATAAAGTTGTGGAAATCGAGGTCAGGTCTGTCCCTGGTGACTCTCTTTAAGCAAACAGCCTGAGAGTTTGTTTGCTCATTGATCTCCCATGGCGGAGGGAGAAGGGTAGAAGCTCTTTGTGTATGAGAGCCAAGGACACTCTCATTTTCATAGCGTATTCCTTCACCTGTCCAAAGAAGTCTCTCCTTAAAGTGACAGGTGCCCCTAATTCCAAAGGGAAGGACAGAAAATGCCAGGGACATAGGATGTGATGAGCGCTCTGCGCTGTTTACAACGCTGAGCAAATAAACGCTAAACCATTGTCATGTTTCACCAGTCCGTGCTCCTCCCAGAGGGAGCAAAATTAATGAATATGGTTTCTTTTCCACTAACTTGGTACCAGTTGTTACTCACCAGAGGTAACTGGAAAGGAAAGATTGTACAAAAGATTTAGAGGCTAAAGGGACCTTAGAGACCACCCAGTATAATTTCCTCATTTTACATATGAGGAAACTGAGGCTAAGAAGGGTTAAGTAACTTACTCAAGGTCACACAGGAAGGGATGTCCATTAGGAAGAGACAATCAAATTTACGCAATAAACCTCTTGATGGCTCACTCTGCCAGGTGGTAGGGACACAAAGATGGAAAATGTTCCAGTCCTTGCCCTCAAGGACTGTTGATTTAGAACTGAGGACACCCAGGAAGGATTCTTTATTTTACAGATGAGGAAGCCAAGGTTCACAAGGGTTTAATGACTTATCCAAGGTCCCACAAATAATAATAACTAACATATATATATATATACATATATATATATGTATATATATATATATATATATATATATAAAACTTTGTGCCAGGCACTGCGCTAAGTGCATTACAATTACTACACTTTTTGAGCCTCACAACAACTCTGAAAGGGAGGTACTATTATTTCTCATTTTACAGATGAGGAAACTGAGGCAAGAGGGGTTTAGTGACTTAGCCAGGGTCACACGGCTCGTGTATGAGGCTAGATTGGAACTAAAGTCTTCCTGACTCATATGCTGTCCTCTGCACTTAGCTGAGATCAGATTTGAACTCCCTTGGTTTCCAAAGTTCTTTCTGCTATACCACACTGCTTAGCCTGTTGGGAATGATGTAACATATAAATAATACATGTGTAATACTAGGAAGAAAATGAAAAAGGCAAAGGAGAGCGTGCCAAGCAAAGCTTTCTAGGAAAATTTGAGAAGGGAGAAGTCACTGTAGGGGGGTATGAGGATTCTAATCTGGGAAAGTTTCGTTGAGGAGGCAGTATCTGAACTGGGTCTTGGAGGGAGAGGATTTTAACAGGCTGGAACAAGGAGGGAATGCATCCAGTAATGGAGGATGACTTGAGTGAATGAACAGAGGCAAGATGTGGTAGTTCACATGGAGGACCAGCTGGTGGCCTGGTCTGGCTGGAATGTGGAGTGACTGAAGGGGAGAATTATGTTAAATAATTCGAAATAATGAAGATCAGTTGAAGACAGCTTAGGGAAGGCTTGGAGCAACTGGAGAGCCATACATGGTTTTTAAGCAGGTGAGTAACATGGTCAGGCTTGCTGCTTAAGATTATTTTGGTTGTAGGGTGGGGAATGGATTGGAGGAAGAAGACGCTGGTGTCAGGGAGGCTCTCATCAATAGTCCAACTGAGGGGTGCAATAAGGGTTTGAACTAAGATGGTGGCCATACGAGTTAGGAATCCCCCACAGGAGAGAATGCATATGAAAGATACTGTGAAGAGATGCTCCACAGAACAGCCTTATCTAATTGTAAACCACCAAAGAGAACGTCCAAAAGCCCCAACCACTGTTATTCCCTTGCACCAGGGGAAAAAAACCTACTGTGCCACTGAGCAAATATTTGATTTCTTTTTGTGTAAAGCTTACCTGAGAATCATAGAATATAAGAGTAGGAAGGAACTAGAGACTTCCTAGTTCAACCTCCAACTCAACCAGGCCCTCCTCACCACCACCACCCACATCCCACCCCTGTCCCCCCCCACACATACACTTTGCAATATCATTGACAAGGAGCAATCATCAGCTTCAGTGTAAACACCTCTGGTGACACAGTGTTTACTCACCATTTCCTGATTCCTTTCTGGTTTTGGACAGCTCTCATTTTTAGAGTAATTTCCACTTATAGATCTGAGTTCTTTTTTCTAGCGCAGGAGTATTTAACCTGGGGCATGTGAACTTTAAATGTGTACAAACATACACACACACATATATATATATATTATATATATGTAAAATTATATATACTATATATATACACACATACATCTGTCTTTTAATATAATAATCCTCCTTTGTAATCTAAATTTTATTTTATGTATTTAAAACCATTCTAGGAAGGGGATCATAGGTTTCAGAAGACTATCAAAGAGTTGTATGACCCAGAATAGATGAAGAATGCTTTCTCAATCATCTTTCCCTCTCACAACCTGGGATTCTTTGCTATGAGAAATCTGACCATTTAAAGTTGGCTTTGCTACTGGAGAGAGTGTCAGGAGATTTGCACATGCACGATTTGCCTACAATAAGAATAGTCATTTTTGTTGAGTTCTATGTGAGTTCCAAGTCAAATATGTTTTGAGGTTAGTGTGTGCATTATCAGCCTCTCACAATCATCGATTGTAAGACTGGGAAGGTCACTTATCCTCTCATCTAGCTAGGCAACTTTCTAAGACTCAAAGTGAAAGAGAAAGTACTGACTTGCATTTGCAAAGGGAATTTTCTTCACCTGAGAGTTCCTTATACCAATTAAATCTCAGGTGCAGTCCCTATCCCTATTCTGACCACTAGGATACCCGTAACAATTAAGTTTTGTTTTCATATTTTTTTGGCTGAATAAGTAAAATCTATATCCCACACAATTATTTGTCAATTTTATTTTGTCTGCAAATGATGTAATATCCAACATTTCATGACAACTAATGAAGGTGGTGGCATACACTTTGAGACCCACTGCCCTAGAGAATCCCCATCTACAGGACAGACTTTCAGATAAGTAGAGATAGTCAGCATCCCTCCTCTCACTTTTCCAGGTTCAGCCTATGTAGTTAATGACAGTAATAGTATTTATATAGTGCTTTAAGATTAGCAAAGTGCTTTATATAGATATATATGTATATATATGTATATATATATATATATATAAAATCTCATTTGATTTCGTCATTCTCTCAATAACCTAATGAAGTAAATGCTAATATCATTCCTATTTTACAGTTGAAGAAACTGAGGTCTATGGCATGATTTCATGTCCACAGACTATTCTGGTTGCTTTCCTTTGAATATGTCCTGAAGTCATAGAATTTATAGCTGAAAGGCTTTAGAGACTATCTAGCCCAACCTCCACATTTTTTCTCCATGACAAAATTGAGGCCTAGAGAGGCTTACGCAGCTTGCCCCAAGGTCTCAGAGCTATTGAGAGGCAGCTAAGAGATTGGGACCCTAGTCTGGTATAGTAAACCATTAAAAAAAAAAGCCATGTTGGAGACTAGAGGAAAACCCAGGGAAGGATAGGGACCAAGATGAAATGATGATGAAAGGTAACTAAGGGAAGGCTGAAATACTTCTTTTGTTTTCAATTTTTACTTCTAAAGTGGATGATTTTTAAATTTTGTTTTGTTTTGTCTTGCCTGAGGACAGACTGAAAATGATGAGCCAAGTCATCAAAACCCAAAATACACGAGGAGATGGGAAGACAGCACTTGTCATTAGGCCCAGATGAATTACCTCTCAGGACACCAAAAGGAACACAGAAATGAACGCCGAGCCATTATCTGAAACATTCAGGAGAACAGGAGAACACCTAAAGAGCAGAGAAGACTGGTTTTGTTCCAACCTTCAGAAATAGGACAGGAGGTAGAATCTAGAAACTCAAGGCCCTTGAGCTTGATTTAAGTTTCTGGCAACATTTTAGAACAATTCTTAAGGTGACAAACACTCAGAAAGGGAAGCAGTGGTCATGAAAAGATATCATGGCATCATCAAGGATGGGTCATGCCAGACCAACCCAGTTTTCACTTTCTGAAAAGATAAGCAATGCCTTGTACTGGACTGAGAGTGAATCTCAGAGTCAGAAAAGACCTGAGGTTAAGTCCTGTGTCTGGTTTTTAGGGGAGTTGAGATCCCGGGTGAGTCATGTAGATCTCTGTTTATTCCTTGGGTAACTTTCCAAGATAGGGTTCTTAATTAGGGGAAGGGAGTTATCTGTGAATACATACATGCATACACATATACATACATACATGTGTACACACATACATATGCACACACATACATACAGATTATATATATACACAGATATATATGCATGTATTATATATATGATATATATATAATATGCATATATATATTTGCCACTTGTATTTCAATGTAGTTGGTTTCCTTTGTAATTCTATGCATTTTATTTCGTCCACTAAAAAAATCCCAAGAAGGATTCCCCAGGCTTCACTAGATTGCTACAGGGGTCCATGATACACACAAAGGTTGAGAACCCCTACTCTAAGTATATAAGTTGCAGAGGACATGCTCATCTTTTCTTGTGGAGGGAGTTCTGCACAAGATCAGGGGAATGCTGGAGACATAGATTTAGGTTTTTGAAGAAATTGAAGCATTTGAAGAAATCTTATTTATAGACAAGATCGAAAGATATGGGCTAGAAGATAGAACAAGTGGGTAGATTCAGAATTGGCTGTGACACTAGATCTAAAGAATAGTCAGTAATGGGTTGATGCTCAGTAATGGGGAAAGCTATACTATTCCAGTGATCTCTCTTTAACCCTGATCTCTCCTTAACTTCCTTAGCTAACACCTCTATTGATGTCTCAGACAAAGAGCTTAGATGATATATTTGCCAAATTTGTAGATGAGATGAAGTTTAGAGGGATAGCTAATATATCAAATAACATAGCAGGGGTGGGGAACCTGCAGTCTCGAGGCCATGTGAAGTTTGGATTGGGTCAAATGGCCACACTTGAGAACCTACAGGGCCACATGTGTGCCAGGTTCCCCAACTCCTACCATAGGTGGACCCCAAAAGATCTTGACAGGTTAAAAATAGTGGGCTAAGTCTAATAAAAATAAAACTTAATAGGAAGAAATGGAAAATTCTACACTTGTGTACCAAAGAATCAACTTCACAAATACAGTGTGAAAAATTCATGGCTAGACATAAATCTCTATGAGAAAAGATGTGGAGGGTTTAGTGAGTTGTCAATAGTATCACGTGGAAGACAAAAAAAAGCCAATAGTAATAGACTGTCCTTAGAGAAGTATAGTATCTAGAGAACGAGTTACATTGTGTACTCTCTGCTGTATCTATGTAAAGGACCCAAATGGAGTTTAGCACCTAGTTCTGGGCACTATATTTGTAGGAAGATGGAGACAATCTAGACTGTATCCAGGAGAGGGTGACTAGGTAGTGTGGTGAGCAAACTTGAGGACATGCCCTGTGACAGTAGGTGGCAGGACGTAAAGGAGCCAGCACCTCAGCTGGGTTTTGGAGGATGCAATTGTGTTGTCTAGGGAAAAGAAAACTCAAGGAGAGACAGTATGGCACTCTTCAAATCTTTGAAGAGTTGGCATGTGGAAGGAGGACTAGATTTATTTGGTTTGGTGCTTCAGAGTCAAACTAATGTTGGGCAGAATCTGGTAGAGGTCTAACCAATCTTTACTATGAAAGCTGTTCAAAACTAGAATGAACTGAAGTTAATGGGCTTCTCCTTGCAGGAGGCATTCAAAAACAGTCAAGAGAACTACCTTTTGGGGATATTTTAGAAAGAATTCAGGCACTAGAAGGCCTAGAGTAGTACCTTGTTACTGGATGCACCTACTGGAGTAGGTGTTGGATTTGGAGTGATAGTCCTAGGTCTACTCAGTCTACCAACTTGTGACCTTAGATGAATCATTCAATTTCTCTGGGCCTCAATCTCCTGATCTATAAAATGAATGAATGACCTCAATATGAGGTCCAAGTTTCCTTACATATCCAAATCTATATTCCTCCCTTCCAGAGAGTAGATTGTATGATTTTAATTCTCTTGACCCCCCAAACCCAGAGTTCTTTCCAGTACACCATCTTAAGACATGGCTCTACTCTGGATGTGATCTGACAAGTGCAGAGGACAGTCAGACTTACTCCTCTTGAAGGACTTTCTGGTGGCTTTCATAGGCCCTCAAGGGATGGGAAAGATTAGAACCTTAACAGTATGCCTTTTTTGCCCTCATTACAGCCCGCCCTGAAGATGTCGGTACCAGCCTCTACTTTGTGAATGACTCCTTGCAGCAGGTGACTTTCTCCAGTTCCGTGGGGGTTGTGGTGCCCTGCCCGGCCACAGGCTCCCCCAGTGCCGTCCTCCGATGGTATCTTGCCACAGGTGATGACATCTACGATGTGCCACACATCCGGCATGTCCATGCCAATGGGACGCTGCAGCTCTATCCTTTTTCGCCCTCTGCCTTCAATAGCTTTATCCACGACAATGATTATTTCTGTACCGCAGAAAATGCTGCGGGGAAAATCCGGAGTCCCAACATCCGGGTTAAAGCAGGTAAGGGAGAAACAAGGCTAAGGGTTCGGGAAGGGGTAGGGAGGAGACAGGTGAATGCAAGGATATCCTCCTAGAATCTAGAAATGGAAGGAATCTGAGTATTCAATTAATGCAACCGCTTCTTTTTGTAAATAAAAAAGCTAAGGTCCAAGACAGTCAAATGAGTGATCTAAGATCACTCATGCTAGTACAGGCCAGAATCAGAATTTGCATCTAAGGCTTAGAGTCTAAATCCAATACCCTTTCCATCATAGCTTCAATAAGCACATTCCTGCTTACTCTCTGCTAGACTAAATTCTGAAAGTAAGGGAGAAGAACAATACTACATTTCTTTAAAAAAAACCTTTTATTTAAAAATCTTAATTTTTATTGATATATTTTTACATTACTCAAAGTTTCCTCTATATCCGTTCCCCTACTCTCCCAGAGAGCAAAGAATATTTGTTAAAAGAAAAAGCAGAGATGGCAAAACCAATTGATATATGGGGAGGGGATCTGAAAAAACATGTAACATTTCACATGCATAGACTACAGCCCCTGGAAAGGAATGGGAGGAGGTATCCTCTCATGTCCATTTTTTGGAGCTTAATTGATTCCCTTTGGTTTCATAGCATTTTCTTCTGGCAGTAGTAGACTTGGGAAGTCATGTGTGCTAAATGTTTAGAAAAATCACAAATGTAGGGGTTCTTGACATTTGATTGAGGGTGACTTTTCTCTTAAATATTCTCTAGGAAGAGAGAGAATTCACAAGATAGAACTTCCAAATGGGGCAATTTGTTTAGACATTGGGGCAGATACTTGAAGTGGAATGTGGAGTCTTCATATTTGGAGGTTTCTTTAAGATAGAAGAGATTCTCATTTTTCTGGGCTGAACTAGAGAATCCCATTGTAAAGATTTTGTCCCCACACACCAGAGTCTGCTACACCATTTGTTTTTTGAGTAGTAAGGGGCAGGAAAGGGAACACCTGTTTGAGTCTTGCCAGATAACAATGGTGTTTGTTGGGTAACTAGGGGATGGCATACCCTGTGCTCTCTGTCATAGTCAGAATCCTACTGTAGTGGTTAGTAGCAAGAGAGAATTGGATCAAGGCTGTATCTACAACAGGATGAGAATTTGGGTCAAGCCAAAGACCTGCAAACCCCTGTTACTAATGATAGACTTGAAATGATCTTTTTAAAGGAAGAAGGCTTATAGCATTAAAAATAATAAAGCCTCCCTAGGTAATTTGCCACAACCCACAAAGAAAACCATCTCTTTTCCTAAAACCTTCCCTATGTTGAGCCCTTGTCCAGTACAACAAGGTCCACCTGAGAGAGACAGTAGATTTTGCTAGTTAAGGTGATGTGTTTTTGATCCCTAGGCAAACAGGGCTTAGGAGTCCAGTTACAGTACAACAAGGTCCACCTGAGAGAGATAGTAGATTTTGCTAGTTAAGGTGATGTGTTTTTGATCCCTAGGCAAACAGGGCTTAGGAGTCCAGTTACCCACTCCATTGATTTGAGGCCAGGGCACCTGTTTGTGACACTTACTGTGATGGTGGGAAGGTAGTCTAGGAATACCCTTTCTAACTAACTCTCTAGACAGATGTTTTGTGCTCTCGGTTTGAAATTGATCCCTGGTCTGGGAAGTTAGACCTTAAGATTGGGTACTAGGTTTGGCCCTTCATAGTTTGTGTGATCAAGTATATGTCTCTATAGATCTTTCCTTATCCCCATCTCTCTGGTAGGAGAACCCTCTCTTCCTCTCCAGTACTGGGCAGGAGTGTGACCATGTCTCACAGAAGAGGCACAGATCTATGCATCAAATCATACTGTGGTGCCCTAGATTAGAGGCTCTTTCTGTCCTTCTCTATAGCATTCATACTGCAAAGAAGGGAAGATTTGTGAGAGGAGGAGGGAGCAAGGCTGAAAAATGTTCAAAGCCAATTATGTGACTCTTGATGAGGACGGAGGGGTTGCAGGTGCACAGTGAGGGGGGAACCCTAACAGTTGCCTTGGCAACCATGAAAGAGGGTGGGGGCAGGGAATTGGCCCAGGTGCCTCCAATGGACAAAGGAGGGAGACAGAGGACTTGGGAGCCTTTAGCTCAACCTAAGAGAGTAAAAGCTGGGCTGTTGTTCCAAGGAATGGTTCTGGGAGAGATGGACTATTTGTATAAAATTAAGAGCTGGAGACAGGAATGCCACCTGCCTAGGCCACCAGGAGGAGCTCTGTCATCTAGGGAAAGAGTCAGAGGGAGGGCTCTGGCATGTGACAGTTCTATAGTATTATAATAATTAATATTTACACATATAGTTTGCAGAATGCTTTCCTTGCAACAACCCAGTGGGGTTAGGTAGTACAAGTATTGAGAGCTCCATTTTATAGATGAGGAAACTGAGGTTTGGGAAGATGAATGACTTACCTATGATCAGCTTTTGCATTTCAGACCCAGGATCTGAACCCATCTTTCTAAGTTTGGATCCAGCCCTTTTTTTCATTACATCACAAAATGGATCAGCTCTACCAGATTAGGGTCATCACCCAGAAATATGATGGCTTGAGGAGTTGAGATGAGGAGTGGGTGATAGGGAGTGGCCTCAGAAGATTGTAGGGTGGTGAGGGAAACAGAAGGAGATTTTCTTTGTGGTTGGATGATAGGATATGACTCTGAAAGACTGGTACCCGGGGAAACTGACAGATGATGAAGGACAGAGGCAGATCTTAGGAGGATGAGGCTTTTCTAAGGGAGAATTTTGGAGGACTTCCCCTACGTATAATGGAAACCTGGGAAAGTAGAGAGAATTAAGTGTCCTCTGCATCCATCCATCTAGGTTTCTTGTTGTTACCACTTAGAGATTCCTGTTGTGTTCAGTACTGAGCGCAATTAATGTACTCCTACCCTTGAGGAACATATAGTCTAGGACACAAGGCAGATGGAGAGAAAACTATTTTTTTCCCCAAATGCAAAATCATAACACCTTGAATTTCTGCAGAGCTTTAAAGTTTTACAAAGAGCTTTCCTTACAACCACCCTAAGAAGCAGAGAGTACAAGTATTATTACATTTTACATGAATACATTTTTAAAGGTAAGAATAGGGAACTGGATCTGCCATTTCCCTGACATAAGGATTTCCTGAATAAGGAAACTTCATCTACCAATGAAAGTTGGCACCACCTTTTCAATTTCTAGTCTTAGAAAGTTGCCCAGAGTGCTGAGAGAGTAGGTGACTTGCCCAGAGTCACACAGCCAGGAAGTATAGAACTGGAACTTTAACCCAGTTCTTCCTGGCTTTGAAATCAGCTCTATAATCCCCTACACCATGCTGTCTCTCAAGTAGTTTTACATTTTATGAATGAAGAAAGTGAGACATAGAGGGGACCACAGACTCTTAGCCTTAGAAGAGTTCTCAGAGGTCATCTTATGCATCCTCCAGTGAAACAACTTGTCCATGGTCACCAGCATCCCCTGACTCCAAGTCCATCCCCAGTTTCAGGAGATCTCACTGCCTTTCTGCTCTTTTCATACCTCATCTTGGAGAAAATCACCAGGTTTACAGGCATTGCTGATCTTTAGTATGTTGAGGTGGCAGAGTCCTTTCATTTATTAACTCCCTGATGGATTCCCTATTTTACTCTCCACAGAAACTATTCCAGACTTTCTCTTTTCTTCTCAAGATCCCCATACCTCTTTTTCCTCCTCCTTCAATTGAGGATCTTTCTTCAAAAAATACTGGGGAAAAATGGCCACTCAACATGAGCTCCCAGCCCTTCCGCTCTCTTCATCTCAAATCCCCTTGACAGCCTCCCCTGCTCTCTCCTGCTGCCCCCAGTCTCTGACAAAGAGATGGCCCTTCTTGCTAAAGCTAACCTCCTTGCAGGTACATGTGGTCCCAGCCCCTCTCATCTTCTCTAGCAGCTGGCATCCTCCATCATCCTCCCTCACTCTTGAACCTCTGACTTTACTCATCAACCAGTCCCTTTCCTACTACCTTCAAGAACTTGCCCAAGTCTCAACCATACTTTAAAAAACCCTCATTGATGCTATCGTCCTCTTAAACTGTCATTCTTTATCTCCCCTCCTTTTCTCAGTTACACTTGAAAAAGCTATCTATACTCAATGACTTTACTTTCTCTTCTCTCATCACTTTCAACCTTTTACAGTCTGAATTCAACTGAAATTGCCCCCTCCAAAGTTACCAATGATCTCTTATTTGCCAGATTTGATGCTAGTTTCTCAGTCTTCATCCTTGACCTCTCTGTTGCATTTAACACTGTTGGCCCCCTTCTCTTTTTGAATGCTCTTCTCTCTTGGTTTTTGTGATAATTTTTTCTCCTCGTTTACTTTCTGCAGCTTGATCATTTCTCAGTTTCCTTTGCTGGTTCATCATGACCCCTAACTGTGGGTGTTCCCCAAGGTTCTGTCCTGGGACATTTCTATACTCTTTCCTCTTCCCTTCCCTTCTCCCTTCCCATCCCCCCACCTCATCAAATAGCATGGGTTTTTAAATTCTCATTTCTAAGTTCAGTTGTTTAGTCATTCTCAATCATGTCTGACTCTTCATGACCCCATTTGGGGTTTTCATGGCAGAGATACTGGAATGGCTGGCCATTTCTTTCTCCTTCATTTTATAGATGAGGAAACTGAGGCAGACAGGGCTAAGTGACTTACCCCGGGTCACACAGCTAGTAAATGTCTGAGGCCAGATTTGAACTCAGGAATAGGAGTCTTCCTGACTCCAAGCCCAGCACTCTATCTGCTGGGTCACCTAGGAGTCATCATCTCTAAGTATGTGACTCCAAAATCTATATAATTAGGCTAGTCTCTCCCTGAGTTTCTCCTCAGTCTTGCATAGCCAATTGCCAATTGAATACTTCCAAATGGATGTCCTGGAACCATCTTAATCACAACATGTCTACAACTGAACTTGTTATCTTTCCCCTTAAACGAGGGGTGGGGAACCTGCAGCCTTGGGGCCATATGTGACCCTCTAGGTCCTTGGGTGTGGCCTTTAGACTGAGTCCATACATTTTACAGAAACAATCATTTTATTAAGGGGATTTGTTATATGAAGTTTGAATTCAGTCAAAGGGTTGCACTTGATTGAGTACACAGAGGACCACATGTGGTCGTGAGACCTCAGGTTCCCTACCCCTGCCCTGAACCCTCCTCTCTTTCAACCATCTCAATTTCTAGTAAATGCACCACCATCACCATTCTAGCATCTCCAGTCCATAATCTCAGTATTATCCTTGATTCCTCACTCTCTCTCAACCCACATATCTAACTAGGTGCCAAATATCACCCTTTCCACTCATAATACCTCTCACATTTTACCCTTTCTCTCTGCTCACACAGTTACAGCCTTAGTTAAGATTCTCGATTCTAACCTCTTCATTAATTAATTAATATAACAGCCTCTTAATCTGTCTTTCTTCCTCCAGTCTCTCCTCATTCTAATTCATCCTATACCTTCCTGCCAAAGTAATTTTCCTTAAATACAGATTTGACCATGTGACTCCTCCACTGAGCCAACTCTGGTGGCTTCCTGTTGCCTCTAGGCAAGTTCCTCTATTTAGCTTTGAAATACCTATGCCCCCTGGCCCCAAGTTAACTTTCCAGACCCAATGAACAGCGCTCCCAATCGCACATTCTGTGGTCTAGCCATGGGCTTGTGTTCCTCATACAGAATGCTTGGTCTCCCATCTCTTTATCTTTGCGCTGGTCTTTACCATTGTATGGAATGTATTTTTCCTCATCTTTACCTCATAGAGGCTGCTCTTGCTTTAAGATATAGTTTAGGCAGTATCTTTTGCCTCAATAGATAAGTAGGTGCCACATGAATAGAGCCCTAGGCCTGGAGTCCGTTGTGTGACCCTGGGCAAGTCATTTAACCTCTGTCTGTCTCAGTTTTCTCATCTGTAAATTCCAGATAATACCTGGGAGGGTAAATTCCATTTCCCTCCCAGGATTATTATGAGAACCAAATAAGGTAGTATTTGTAAAGCATTCAGCACAATGTCTGGATCATAGTTAGTACTATATACATACTAGGTCTTGTTTCCTGATCCCTCTAACTAGTGAACTTCCTAAACTACCTGGGCCCTAACTACTTTGTATATATTTGTTTTTATTCACTTTATATTTTTATTTGTACTTGTTTTTCTAATTAGAATGAAAGTTTCTTGTAAGGATTATTTCATTCCTTTATTTGTATTCCAAAATCTAGCATAGCGTCTGGCATATATTTGGCACCTAATGAATAATTGTTGGTGGAATGACTGGTTCTTAGAGGGGATACATCAGGAAGCAAGTGTTCCTGGTAGAGAATACACTGCTGGAAGAAGGCTGATGCCAGTGGGGTGGGAGAGCAGTAGAGAAGTTGCTTAAGGGAACTGGGAATGGATGGAGTGGGAAGTGTGTATTGCAGTAAGGGGCATAGCAGGAGGAGAGTTGGGAAGATAAATGCATAAAAAGGGTAAGGATAAGTTGAGGCAGTTGACTTTGGACAAGTCAATCTCTCCGAGCCTCATTATTTTTCATGCAAGCTTATTGGACTAGCTGGCATTTAAGATATTATATTTCAAAAACCTGGAAAGACATATATGAACTGAAGCTGAATGAAGTAAACAGAACCAGGAGAACATTGTACACAGTAACAGCCACATTGTGCGATGACCAATTTTGGTAGACTTAGCTCTTCTCAGCAGTACAAGAACCTAAAACAATTCCTAAGGACTCATGGTGGAAAATGCACATCCAGAGAAAGAACTATGGAGTCTGACTGCAGACTCTTTTCTTTTTTGTTTTGTTTTATTTTCTCATGGTTTCTCCCATTCATTTTAATTCTTCTATGTAACAAGATTAATGTGAAAATATGTTTAATAGGGATATATGTGTAGAGCCCATATCAGATTGCATGTCATCTTGGGAGGGGGGAAGAGAAGGGAGAGAAGAAAATTTAAAATTTATGCAAGCGAATCTTGAAAACTAAAATAAACTGATAAAAAGATATTATATGTGTAGATCCTATGGTTTATGCATTTTCTGGGTTCTTGCCATGTTGCAGTCCAACTCTCTGACTGTACTTTCTCCTGAATCTCCATTGCTGCAGTTTTCAGGGAACCCTACACCGTCCGAGTGGAGGATCAAAGGTCAATGCGTGGAAACGTGGCTGTCTTCAAGTGCCTCATCCCCTCTTCAGTGCAGGAATATGTTAGCGTTGTGTCGTGGGAGAAAGACACAGTCTCCATCATCCCAGGTAAGAGAGGAACAGAGGACCATGGAGCAATGGGGTGGGGGTGATGATGGTGAGTGATTGATTATTCATGGGTGATTAAGCTGGTTGGTACCTGGAAAGGGGTCTTGTTGGCTCAGTCTTTGTGAGTGATTTGGTGATGGTTTGATGATATTTTGGTGAAGTTTATCCCAAAGTGGTTTTTGCCTTTGTTTTTGTGAGCTCTCTGTACATGGTAAATGACTTGCAGGTAAAGAGGAGTAACTGGTCCCTCCATTAAAGTCTAGGGACAAGTCAACAAGATGGAGGGTAGAGCTTGCTACCTTGTGGAGCCAGAGTGCTGTCCTTCTATACTATTGTAGTCATTTATGATCGTGACCTTTGGGGTAGAATCTTGGGTATGTCATCATTTTCTTTGTGTGGGAGAAAATGCTTATAGTGGGGAAGTTTGTGGTATAAGGTTGTGATGATCAAGGGCCTAGAGCCATGTATTGTATGTTGAGTATTAGGTTGTGTCCTAAAGGTGCGAGTATACGTAGATAGTGCTTCCTTTCTGTCACGATTGGCCAGAAACTTCCTCAGAATCTCAGCAATTTTGTCATATACTCATGTTCATGGATACCATGTATGTGTCAGACTTCCCATGGTATAGTGACATGGATCCAGGTGAGCACATGGATGAAGTAATTTGACCTGAAGCAGAAGACATATATATGTAGTACGGTTTTTAGGAAGCCAACAAGGAGATTCAGCACCAATGTGGTAGGTGACAGTGTTGGCAATCTTGCAAAGCTTTAACCAGGAAAAACCCCAAACATTTCCACCATAGGCTTTGCTTTCTTTCCTCAGGTCAAGTGTGTTCGTCTTCCTTGGCATGTTTCCAGGGACCTAACTGGATGTTTTCTTACTTTACTCTGGAGGCTGAGGGACAAATGACCCTACTTGGGGTTCAAATCCCAGGCCTGATTTACTGGGATGCTGAGGGAGGGAAGGTGTGATTCTGTTGGTGTATGGAGGGGAGTCACATGAAGCATCAAATTTCATAGAATGTGGAACTGGGAGGGGTCTTAGAAGGCATTTAGTCCAGTTCTATTTTATTACTCATTTATTTATTTTTAGTATTTGATTTTTCCTCAGTTACATGTAAAATAATTTTTAATATTCATTTTTAACACTTTGAGTTCCAAATTTTCTCCCTTCCTCTCTCCCCACCCTCCTTATTGAGAAGGCAAGCAATTCAATATAGGTTATACATGTGTAGTCATGCAAAACATATTTCCATATTAGTCATATTGTGAAAGAAAGCTTAGACCAAAAAAACCCTCAAGAAAAATACAGAAAGTAAAAAAAAAGTATATTTCAATCTGCATTCAGACACCATCAGTTCTTTCTCTAGGGATGGATAACATTTTTCATCTTAAATCCTTCAGAGTTGCCTTGGATCATTGTACCACTGAGAATAGCTAAGGCATTCACAGCTGACCATCTTATAATATTGCTGCTCCTTTATATACAGTACATTTCACTTTGCATCAGCTGATGTAAGTCTTTCTTTTTCTGAGATCATCCTGTTCATCATTTCTTACATCACAATAGTATTGCAACACAATCACATACTGCAATATGTTCAGTCATTCCCCAGCTGATGGTCATCCCATCAATTTCCAATTCTTTGCCACCAGAAAAGAATGCTAAAAATATTTTTGTATATGTAGGTCCTTTTCCTTTTTGTTTTTTATCTCTTTTTGAATACAGACCTAATAGTGTTATTACTAGGTCAAAGGTTATGCATAGCTTTCTAGTTCCATCCAGATAAGCAGTTCCCTTTTACAGATAAGTAGAATGAGGCCCACAGGGATGAAGTGATTTTTTTCAAAATCATACAGATAATAAACAGAAGAATTGGGTTTTGAACCCAAGTCTTTTGATTCTAAACCAGTGTTTTTGCTATGATACCAGAGTTCTTCATGCCTTTTGCCAGTTGACCCTCTCTGTGCTATGAACCCCTTCATAGAAAGATGTGTAAAGTTGCCTAGCAAATGTTCACCACCTCTGTGACAAAAATAATTTAATTAAGCAGATATTGAATGGCCCCTAGAGTAGCAGCTTTATAAAGTGGCAGGAGAGCTGGCCTCAAAGCCAAGGAGATCTGGGTTCAAGTCCTGCATTGGACACTAACTGGGTATGTCACTGTGGGCAAATCACGTATCCTCTCGGTGCTCTAGGCCACTCTATGATGAAAAATTGTCAAGAAGACTCTGACATGCATCAGTAGATAAAGTTTTCTCATCCATCAGTCCCCTATACTAAAGAAATCCAGACCCTGTCCCTTGAATGGTTACTAGATGCTTAGTCACCAATCCAGCGGGATGCATGGGGGCTTGCCTGTGTTTGAGATTTGAAGGTTGTGAGATGGGCTGTCTGCCAAAAGATTTCTGAAGGTGCTAAATGCCAGGAAAGAGATTTGAACTGTATTCAGTAGGCAAGAAGGAACCAGGAAAGCAAACCAATGACATGACTAGATACTGTTGTTAGTCATTTTTCAGTCATGTCCAACTCTTCATGACCCCATTCAGGGTTTTCTTGGCAAAGATACTACAGGGATTTGCCATTTCCTTCTCCAGCTCATCTTACAGATGAGGAACTGAAGCAAACAGTGTTAAGTGACATGTCAAGGGGTCAGATAGCTAAGAAGTGTCTGAGACCGTATTTGAACCCAGGAAGATGAGTTTACCCGACTTCAGCCACCATTCCACTTAGTTGCCCCATGACTAGATATATATTTGAGAAAAATTAATTTGGTATATGTTTGAAGGCTAGATTAAAAGGAAGATAGCTGAGGTAGGAAGACCTATTGGTAGGTTATTCCAATACTTCTGGACAAAGATAATGAAGGCCTTTTCTAGATTGTTATCAATAGGATTAAGAAATAGAGAGTTGGGTAGATACAAGGGATTGTTGTAGAGGTAGTTATCAAATCAGGATCTACTGATTGATTGGATATGAAAGGAAAAAGAGTTGGAAGGGTCAAGAGGAACTCAATGCTTCTGGATAGAGAATGAAAAAACATATAGACTAGAAGAGCGTGATGTGTGTGCAGGGCAAGAAGGAGAGAAACCTGACCCAAGCAAAGACTGTGTGTTAAGAAGAATTGAGGCTGAAGGTTGGATCTGTAGGAGAGATCTAGGTGAGGGAGGGCCCTGAATATCAGGACAAGGAATTTGAACTCTGCTCATCAGTGGGAAGCCAAAGTAGATGCTCTCTCCCTGGCTCCCCCATCCAGGCATCTTGGACTTGTGCTGACTCTGGAACTCCTCCTTTTCATTCCACTGTCATCACCCTGGTTCAGACCCTCATTACCTCTAGCCTGGACTACAGTGATAGCCTAACGGCTCAATACTTTCCCTACATCCATTCCATCCTACACATTCCTGCCAGATTAATTTTCCTCCAGCACAGATCTGTTCAAGTCCTGTTCCCTTGTTTTCCCCAACCCCCCTATTAAAAACTACAACAACAAAAACCACAAAAAGGTAACAAAACAAAACAAAACACCAAACTACCTTCTATGCTTCCCGTGGTTTACAAAATAGCTTGTCACACAAGGGTCTCCACTGTTGGATTCCATTCTGCTTTTCCAGCTAGCCTCTGTTTACCTGAATTCCACTTCACCTAAATTTTGTCCTTTCCCTCCTCCATCTTTTTGTTTCTGCTCCATGCCATCCTCTACTCCTGGTGGCTCTCTCTCTCCTGCACACACCCACCTCTGCCTGTTGAAATACTTCCTAATCTTTAATTAAGGCCTGTCCCAGGTGGTACCTCCTCCACTAAACCTCCTCTTGTCCTCCAGCAGAAAGCAATCTCATGCTTTCTGCAAGCTCATGCAAGCAAGGAAGGAAGATTGATTTATTCAGTGTCTCCTATGTGACACTTCAAAGATATCTCATTTGATCCTTACAACAGCCTTGGGAAGTAGGTGCCTTTATTATTTCCATTTTACAGTCAAGGTTAGGTGATTTGCCCAGAATTGCACAATTAGTAAGTGTCTGAGGTCAGATATGAACTTAGGTCTTCCTGCCTCCTGACCAAGCACTCCATACACTGAACCACCAAACTGCCTATACAGACATAACATATTTCAATTTTTATAACGGATATTTGTGTACCTGCCTCTCTTCCCTGTTAGATTCTAATCTCTTTGAGGGCAAGACTGGGTCTTATGTATCTTTATATTTACCTACCACTGTTTGGTGTATATGGGTATTGCTACTGGTACTACTACTATTATTAAATGTTTAATAAATGCTCATTGGATTTTTGAGTCTGTCAAGATGATTCATTAGCATGCATTGGTGTGCAGGAAAGAATGCATGGGAGGGAGCCTGAGGGCATGGATTTGTCTTTTAGACTTGCCTTGTCTTCCCAGAGATTTAGCTCTGGCTCCCCTGGCAGAGATCACCAATGACCTGAAGGACCGCTGTTGGATCCTATAGGGCATAATTATTGCTAATCTGTGAACTCTGATTTCCTCAAAATCTGGTTAAATTTCTTTCCAGCCTTGGGCCTGTGTACTTAGGCCTAATCTGCATAACTGTTTTAAGCCTCTGTGTTAAAAAGAATATTTTTGAGTTTTTAAGGATGGGGTTTCTCTACCTCTCCAGGCCCTGTCCCCTTATCCTTAGTCCAAAGTGCCTCCAGGAGTCTGACTCTTCTCTGACTGGCTTCTCAGTTTGATGACTCCTCTCCCTAAGATCATGAAAACTAACAAGTCCTGCAGGGCCACAATTGAAATGGTCCTGTGAACTACAAAGTGGGTAGAGATTTATTCCCCTCCCAAGAGGATGTGAGGCCATCATTCAGCACAAATGCTGTACTATTTAATATTTAGGATGCACTCTATTTATGGATTTATTTTTTAATAGGATTTCATATAGGCTGCACAATACGCATGTGCAGGGTGTGAGGGTATTTGTGAAATACGTCCTCTTGCACTGTTGGGGAAACCAGATCCTCTTGATGAAGGTTGTCCTTGACCAGCAATGACTGAGACCACAGAGGAGGTTGGCAGACTCACCTTCCTTTTTGTTTCCTATTTTCCCTCAGCTTTCCTAGAGGAACAGCTGTCCTCATTCTTTAGATCTGTTAGTTGGATTCAAACATTTCAGCAAGGCAATATAACAGATAGTAAAGGGAGGGATGCAGCATCATACCCAAGACACTGGTTTGTGTTCCCTGTGCCCTGCAGCTTTGGAAGAGACCATTCTCTTTGGGAAAACAGGTCCCTGAGCTGATGGTACAGGCAGGAGAGCCTGTGGACCTGTGGCTAGTTTGTCCGCCCCTATGCTCCCAGGGGGATTTGAAGGGAATGAAAGGATTTGGCTCCAAGTTAGCTGTGGAGGTTGGATATTTACTCCCAGTCGGGGAGTGCTGACTAGGGGTAGGAGGGGAGCCTGAGAGCTGGATACTGAAGCAGCAGTAGCCACCTGGCTTCCCAGCTATTTCTTCCCCAGAAGACAGGAGAGCTCCAAACCAGGAGTCATTTTCTCTGAGCAGCGTACCCCTCCAGCTTCGCTTACCTTGTTTCTCTTCTCCCATCCAGTCAAAAACAGGTTTTATTTTAAGATGTGGTTTTAAAAGCACAGAGCCTCTCCCCTTCAGGCTGACAGCTATTACCCTTTACTCCTAAGGGAGAGGAGGTAAGGGGGGAGGAGGGTGAAGCTTGGTTTCCTGGTGGACTGGCTGGCTTTGGCCAGGGGAGATGGGAAAAAGAGAGAGAAAAAATAAAATAGAATTAAGGTCTCCAGTGAAGCTGAGATGTGGCTTAATTTCCCATCTGTATGATCACCATTACAATGTGTATTACTGGTTATTAAGATAAATTCAGTCGTGTTCCTAATAGCTTTTAATTTCCACCAGAACTGATTATATCAATGTGAGCCTCCTGGTGGGAAATCCCTTTGCTGGTTGAATGAGTGGGGTTTTTGGGTAGTGTTCATTTATTGGTCAGATATGTTTGATTTTTCCTCTGGAGATAAACTAGAATAATACCCCTTATCTGTGTTTGTGGGGCTCCTATAGTTTAGGTAATTATTACCTTGACTGAGTTTGGAGCACAGTTGGGGAATGGAATGGAAGACCCAAGATGGTGGCCATGGTGAGACTTGCCCTGGAAGGTTTGATGCCTTCACTGGATGATAAAGCAGAGGGAAGGATGGGAATGGGGGATGAGGAAAGAAGATCAGAATAGTGACTCCCAGAACAGAAAGCATCACTACAGGTATGGCCTCAGTGGGGCAGAGTATAATAGCATCTCCTTATTCTGAGATTCTGTTCCTAGTCTCTTAACACAGCATTAAGGGCAGCTAGGTGGCACAGTGGATAGAGTGCCGGATTTGGAGTCAGGAAGACCTGAGTTCATATCTGGCCTCAGACACTTACTAGCTATGTGACCCTGAGCAAGTCACTTCATCCTCTTTACCTGAGTTTCCTCATCTGTAAAATGAACTGAAGAAGGAAATAGCAAACCACTCCAGTATCTTTGCCAAGAAAACCTCATATGGGATCACAAAGGGTCAGACAACTAAAATAATTAAATGACAACAAAGGTCACATTAATTTTCCCAGTTACTACATCACACTTGATTCACTGTTGAACTTTAAGTTCATGAGATCCCCAGATCTTTTTCAGATGAACTGCTCTCTAGCATGTTCCTTTCATCTTGTGCTCTAAGTTTCAGTGTCAAATTCAAATGATTTTTGAGTATCCATAAGCCAGGCATTGTGAGATCTATCCAAAGAGACTGTAATCAGGTACTTGCCTTAAGGAGCTTATAATTTAAGGACCATTGGGCTGCTGACCTTGAACCAGTGTCATCCATTGTCAGAAGCTAAACACTCCTATGATATTGACATCAGTAAAGGTACGTGTTAATGGTTCCCATTT
This sequence comes from Potorous gilbertii, assembly GCA_028658325.1. Lineage (NCBI taxonomy): Eukaryota > Metazoa > Chordata > Mammalia > Diprotodontia > Potoroidae > Potorous > Potorous gilbertii. The sequence continues at coordinate 107,253,157 of CM053771.1, forward strand.
CTTCAATGCCATATGAAACTGGACTTCTCTTAACTGATTTTTAGCTCCTTAGAAATAAGAACTAAGATAACTGTCTCAAGATAAAACCCACTTTTACTAATTTTCTAAAATGTGTCTCTACCCAACTTTGGAAGTACAATGATGTTGTTTATAGGGGTTTGGACTATATCAGGCTTCATGGGGGAAAAGGGGAGAAATGGACAAGAGAATACTCTTGGAATAGGAAGAGTTAGTAGAATTCTTTAGTCAGACTTGTCACTCTGGATCCTCAGTACTGATAAGGTAGAGTTCTCCATGTCCAAATAATGAAGCAGTTTAGCACATGAAAGATATGTGAGAGTCTTGCAGAGCTGTAGTTTTCCTATCCAAAGGAGAATTTTTTCTTTTTTCAAATATTTTGCAATTGATGTTATTTCTTAAAACAGCAAACCAACAAATTGCAAGTTTATGTGGGGTTAGAAGGAGCAGATGCCTTAAAAGTGAACCAACAGTTATTAATGAATGAACTACATAGTGGCCTTGCTTGTCTTTTTTTTTGCAAGAAGCTACTCATACTAGGAGTCTCAGGAAGGGAGGTTGCTTCAGTATCAAGCTGATTTTTCTCTGTAGTAAGCTAGAAAGTTGTTGCCCTAAGCTAGGGCAACCTTCTGTGAGAGTGATCTATATTACCACTGGAGAAAGAAGGGGATAAAGTGAGAGGAAGCATCCTGCTTCTACCCTTTTGGCAAAACCATTCCTCTGCAGAGAATGCTGATATATACAACCAACAGAAGTTCAGTGTTTGACTACATCAAGGATCGAGGGCTGCCTACAGACCTTACTGTGGATGGAAACTTTGCATTATGTTTTATCAAGGTATTTGCTGTTCCTCTTTCTGAAAAAGTGAAGCAACCTTTGGCAAAAGTTGGTCATCCTGCATCTTAAGCATTTAATAAAGAGTGTAAAAAAAAAAGTTTACATTGAGCTGATACAATGGGGTGGTGAGTGTCTGCATCATCTGAAAGATAATAATGAAAAAATACAGTGTCCCAGTATCCATTTAGCATTGGACACATTGTATTTCCCCTAACTTCCAGCATAATCACTTTTTTTCTTTTGAGACAATCAGGGTTAAATGACTTGCCCAGGGTCACATAGCTAGTAAGTGTCTGAGTCCAGATTTGAACTCAAGTCCTGACTCTAAGAACTGCACTTTTCAAATTATAATTTGTTCATGTCAAAAAATTAATTGGCATTACCACAACATTAAGCAACTGAAGGGCATCTAGTTAGTACAGTGGACAGAGTGCCAAGTCTGAAATCAGAAAGATGAGTTCAAATTTAGCCTCTGATACTTACTACCTATGTGACCCTGGGCAAGTCATTTCACCCTGTTTGCTTCAATTTCTGAGCTGGAGAAGGAAATGGCAAACCATTCCAGCATCTTTGCCATGAAAACACTATAGGGGTGACAAAGAGATGGACATGCTTAAAAACAGCTGAACACAACAAAACCAACTGATGATGAGAGAAGGGAGTCACTAAATATGCAGGGTGGTAGGAAAAAGTTAGTTTAAAATGATCATTTAGTCACAGATAAAGCTGAAGTGTTAGAGATAGAAGAGCCCTTTTAGATCATCTAGTTCCAATCCCTTTATTTTACAGAAAAGGAAACTGAGGTCCATAGAAGCAATATCTCTGTCCTCTGAACCCCAGTAGCATTTTCATGATACTACCCTTGATGCAGTTCTCTTGAATGATCTTACCCCTATTCTTTGCCAGTCCTTGAAAACCCAGCAGAAGAGCCCCCTCCTACATGAAATTTTCTCTGTTCTCTATAGCTTAGAGAGATTCCTCTCTTTTGGGAACTCCAGCCGGTCTATTTTTTTTCTCTAATGATTTCTCTATATGACATCTACTGAGTTAGGCTGTAAACTTCTTGGGGACAGGAACTGTATTTTATTTATCTATGCACCTTCCTAGAGTCTGTCTATATTAGGTGCTCAGAAAATATTTGATTAATGAATGAAATTAAGTGACCTGCACAAGCTTCCATAGCATGTTAGTGACAGACGGACAAGAACTTGGGTCTCCTGGTATGTGAACTGAAGCTCAAACTAGACTGAACTACCTCGATGTAAAATTAATTGGATGGGCTAGGCTATTATAAGTAGAAAGAGCACTGAACTGAGGACCTAAAGGTCTGGATTCTAGTCCTGACTGTGCCACTGACTAGGTACATAGTTTTGGACAAATCACTTTTCTCAGTTTCCTCATCACTGAAAGGAGGAGGCTGGATTAGTTGACCTCTAAGACCCCTTGCATTCCTAACAGTTAGTTTCAAATTCCATGACAAATTCCTTGAGGACTGCAAGGGGCTTTTGATGAATGGGATTGATGTGGGGTATTGACCTGAACTGATGGAAGGGGGTTTCTCCCCTGGAGCTCCCTATATGCATGAAATCACATATTTGGTTAAAAGAAAAAAAAATCAAAAATTAGAAACTTAACATTAAATATCAATACGACCAATTCTACTTGCTCAGTAACTATTTATATCTGAATTAAGTTCAAGGCATGAGGTCTCCTAACTTCATAATTTCTCCCTTTAAGTTGCCCATCTGGATCCCTTGTTTATTCATGCATCCTCACTCTCATTTTCTCTTGTAGTCAGAGTGTGCTCCATTCTTTTGGCTCTGTTATTTTTTCTTCTTCTATTTGTATTATTTTGTAAAGGCATCAAAATGTGCTCTGGCCACTCTGAAATGTGAATCCTGGGGACAGAGACAAAACTAGAGGAGGAAGGCAGAAGGAAGACACTGAGCAGAGAGGATTAGGGGCACAGAGTATAGAATGTCCTCCTTTTCAGTATGAACATGCGCCATCCCCACTCCCTGTTCTTTTTTGTTTTGAATTTCTTTGAAACTGGATCTTCCTATCTCACCCACCCTAGAAATGCAGGGTCTACTCATGGGTCCAAATGCCACCACTGATCAGCATAGGAGCTTTGACCTTACCTGGCTTGCTCTTCCTAGAGCCAACATAGTCCTCACTTTCAGGGGATTCACTGTATGGATATCAGAATTAGCTTCGAAACCTGATCAGCTTAGAATTCCGAAGTCAACTTGAGCCTCCCCAGTAGCTGGAATAGCACATGTGTACTACTATTCCTGCCCTTCTTTCCTAATTAAATCATATTTATTTTTAATATATCTTTATGTATTTATTTGTGTACATTTGTGTGCATTATGAGGGCAAGTACTATAATTTTCATTTCTGTTGCTTTGTATGTATCAGGGCTTCTGGAATGGAATGCATTTGCTTCCTGAGGAATTATAAAGCATCAGTGGGCAGATGTTGATAAGATATTGCACCCTAAGATGGTATATGAGGCAGTGAAAGGAGCTGTGGGTTAGGAAATCAGAAAACCTGAATTTCTTTGGGCAAGATACTTCTGGGTCACCTTGTGCAAGATATTTCACTTCTCTGGGCCTCAGTTCCCTCCTCTGTAAAATGTGAGGTTGGTGATAGACTGATATGACAGAATTTTGGATGTGAAGCCTCTAGAAGACCTGGGTTTGAATCCATATGGCCTCAGTTTTCTTCTTTTATAAAATGAGAAGATTAGGGCAAATGATTGCTAAAATCCCTTCCAGTTCTAATCTAATCTGTGAATCCGTGTGTGTCTGAATTGCTCAGTACCCCCTACCAGTGGTAGCTTCCCTAGGGGCTGCATATTTGAAGTGTGTCACTGGCTGAGTCAATCGTGAAGAGGAGAACGTTTGGTTTAGCTCCATTCTACATGACAGAGAAAGGGGTGGGCCCTGCTTATCCACTCAGAGAATGAAGACAATCCTCTAATGCAGTTAAATATTCTAACTGCTCCTCATCCCCAAACAAAATGGGTTAGTGAGAGATGGCAATGAAGACATAATAAAATAAAGAAGAATACAGATTTCTCTTTCTCTTTCTCCTCTCCCTGTGGTCTTCCTCCTCCCCATCTCCCTATTGCTTTCTCACCTTCTATCTTCTTTCTCTTCCTTACCCTCTATCTTCCCCTTCTTTCCCTTCTCCTTTCCTCCATGTCCTTGTCTACCACTCTTTCCCTCAGTCTTTCTTGTACCATCTCTTTTCCTTGTCCTATCTTTCCCCAGGTCTTCTTTCTCTCAAATCTTTTCCCCTCTACTCTTTCCCTTGTTTCTCCTCTGCCTTTTCCATCTAAATCTCTTTTCTTTTTCTTGTCTCCTTTCAGTTCTTCCTTCCATTCTCCTTTCTCTCCCCTCTCCCCTTCTCCCCCTTTCACTCTGCCCTTCCATTCTTTCTTCTTTCTGTCTTCTCTTTGCTTTCAGTCTTCCTATCCTCCATCTTTCTTCTATCCCTTTCTTGTCTCTCTCTTTCCTCCCTTCTTTTTCTGTTTCTTCTTTTTTGCTTCAACCTCTTTTCTCTCCTCCTATCACTACCTATCTCCTTTTCCACTGCCCCATATCCCCAAACAAAATGGGTAATGGAGAGACAGCAATGAAGTTAAAAGAAAAAGGAAAGCAGATTTTGCTTTCTCTGCTTCTTCTCCATTCTTTTTTTCCGTATCTTCCTGTGCTCTCCCTCCCTCCCTCCCTTTTTCCTTCCCTCCCTCTCTCTTTTTCTCTCTCCGCCTCTGATTCTGGACAGCATGAATGGAGCTTATGAGGTGAGGAGATGGAATGTTCAGCATCAGCTCATTAGAATCCCTTCCAATAACCAAGCAGGCAGCAGCCCTTTGCTGGAGGCCCCCATTCTGTCGGTCCCAGAGTCTTGAGCTGCTCACTCTCAGCCATGCGGAAATGCCTCATTTTCACCAGGTGCCTCTCCCTGCGTGTTCACGTGTTGTGTTTTGCTTCATCATTTAGTTCATGGCAGACACTGAATTTCCAGAGCACCCACTGGGCGATTTTCAGCTGAGATTTGAAACAATTGCTGGTGAAGGCTTTGTTGTAGGATCTGGTCACTGCTGCAGTGGACGCAGAGGAAACAACATTGTTTGCTTAAGTTGGCAACAGTGTAAGTTACCCTGAAATCAAAGATAAAGTCTTTGTAGAAGGTTATTCTACACATAAATCATCATTAGACTACCTCATTTTTGCTTAATGCCTACCTCACTGTGCTGTAGTCTAAAAATGTGTGTTTAGGGAAGTCAAGGGTTGCCGGGAAATTATAGGGTTTTCAAAACCTCATTTGCTTTGCTGGTGCTCACATCGAAATCAATCTTGCCTTCAGTTCTCCATCTCATCGCAAACATACAGCAGCACTTGCCGAATCCTGGCATTTAATGGAGGGTAGCATTTATTTAGGAGAAGCCCACAGTGCCAACACAATGGCACTTGTGGGGAGATTGCCCTTCCTGCCAAGCTAGGGATTTTGAACTGCATTCTTTATCAATGAGTCTCCCTGGCCTGAGACAGAGCCAAGTGGAGACGTTGGTGAGGTTCACATACTGGCCCTTATTGGACAGACATTATGGTTTAGTAGAGGGAGCACTTTGCCTAAAGTCAGGAAAATCCAGGTTATGAGATCACAGATTTACAATGGGAAAGGATTATAGAAGTCATTTGGTCCATCTTCCCCACCCCCACCCCTCAGCAGGAGGCCCCCCTATGTCTGAACCTTCAAAGTCTTCCAGGGGCCTGAATATTCCCAGTTCCACCAGACCACAAGGAATAACTGAACAAACTAACCTGCCCTATCCCTATGGCCAACATTAGCAGCCAAATGAGAAACACAACCCATGAGACCTTCCCTCCCTGCAGGCACCTCATCCCCTCGGCACACACACAATTTTTCAGATGAGGAAAGTGAGATTAAAGCCACACAAGGAGAAAAGAGCGGAGGTAAGATGCAAACCCAGGTCCCATGATTTCAAATCCAGTGCTCTTGGCATTGGCCACCAAAACTTGGGCTTAAATTTTGCTTTTGTTACTTCCTAATTCTGTGGCTACTGACAAATCCCTTATGGCTCTCAAAGTCTTAGTTTCCTCAAGTAAAAAACAGAGATAATTATAAGTCTTGGGCCTGAGAAGAAGGGGAGGTAAATTGTGACGCTCGGTTAAGTCAATTCATATGTAGAACTTTGGAAACCGTAAGGTTCTAAATAAATATTAATTATCATTGTCATCATTATGACAAAGGAAAGGAAATTGGTGCCTGGGGTGAGGGGAACCCAACAGAATACTGTCACATGAATAGTTTAGGTAGATGTTAGATATTTGTCCTTGGAGGGGAGGAGGGAAGGTAGAAGAGGCAGAGAAGGAAAGCAAACAAAATGAATGAAAGTAGGAATGAATTAGATGAGGGCATCTGAGAAGTTGCAGTGGTGGAAAATCCTGATTTGGCCTCACTCATGTCCATCTCCAAAATGCTAGTTCCTTTAGAGCCCCCTTATGTGGAGGCCCCCAGCCAGAACAGGGATATTCGTCATTAACCTGGTGAGTTCCTCACAGTCCCAGTGCTTTAGAAGAAGGGCTAGTTCTTTTGGACATGGTATGTCTCCCTCTAGGTGTAGTGTTCTCTAAGGCATCTACCTATGTGTATATATATTTGGTATGGCAAGAAGTTTTGCCTGAGGTCAGGGTTTTCTTTGTGTCATGGACCCTTTGGGCAGTCTAGTAAAGAATCATGTCTGTTTCTTACCTTCACAATCAAAGAAAATGCTGAATTTCAAATATAGTTACTTAAAATGAAGGTTTACTTTTTATCCATCAAAGTCATAGACTTCCTGAAATTAATATATGGATCCATTAGGGGTCTTGGTCCCCCGCCTCCAATTTAAGAACCTCTATTCTAGGTAAATAGGCTATAATGTGACACCTGTGACTGAGGAAGAGTGGTTGGGGGTAGTTCTTGGCTAAGACATCATGCTCCTGAAATGGGCATTGAGTTCAGGCTCTTGCTGAATTCAAGGAACCCACAGGAGCCTGTGTTAGTAGTGGTGTGGCCAATTAGTTGATATCAAAGGCCGAGTCACACTGCTTTCCAATACACAATGCAGAAAGAGAAACTTGATTTCCCAGGGTGACATTATCTATCAAGGAGCTAAAACTTGGGCCACCCAGGCCTGCCTTCCAAGTGCAGGGGTTTCTTTTGCCCTCAGAGGCCCTGGAAAGGGCCAGGACAATGGGTGGTTCAAATAAACACTGAATTTTCTGTGCCCTGGAACATGTTGGCTTTGTGGAACTGCACACAGGAGGGGACAATATGTCTGCAGAGAGGGAAGCTGGAGGGAAGGACTTGTGGCTGTGTTTCTCATTTGGCTGCTAATGTTGGTCATAGGGATAGGGCAGGTTAATTTGCTCAGTTCTTCTCTGTGGTCTGGTAGAACTGTGAATATTCAGGTTCCAGAGAGACTTTAAAGCAAGGTTCAGACACAGGGGCACTACTGCTGGTGTCTAGAATACTCTCAACTCACTGGATCATCCAAAATGGAGAAAGGGTATTTCATTACACTATCTTTGAGGTGGCTACATGTGCTGGTTGCTTCAGGCCTAAAGGGGCAGATTTGTAAAGTCTGTCATGAGGTGAGGGGCAGAGCAATTCACAGAGTAGAAGTCTGTTTGCGGTTTGAGTTAAATTCCAAAAAAGACAAGACTTTACCAGGGGAAACGTCTGCGTCTACAGGATGCTAAAACTTCCAATCATATCTACACATGCAAAAATCAGTCAAGCCACTTATTTTTGCCATTATCACGAGACAGCCAGCTGACTGAAATGCTTACCATAGAAATAGGGAATGTTAGAACTGGAAGAGAGTTTAAAGATCTCCTCGGCTAATCCCCTCATTTTCTAGATGAGGAAAACAAAGCCCAAAGAGGTGGGTTTCATTTATGGATTGAATGTTTTGGGATTCCCAATCCTGATTATTCCATATTTAAGGGTAACGTTAATCACCCTAAGGAGATCCTGAGAAATTCTAAAAATGAAATACGTGTTTTTTTGATTTTTAAAAATATGTTATAACTGTGCATATGGAAGAAGGAAGGATTGTCACAAAACTAGATAAAAGTAAAGCAAGACAACCCCCATCAAAGCTAGAAATTACTGTTATTTAGTCTCTTTCAGCCTCTCTTTTTATGGTGAATTTTAAAAAAAGTTTTTTATTTCTCAATTACACACAAAATTTTTTAAACATTCATTTTTCAAAATTTTGAATTCCAAATTCTTTTCCTCTCTTCCTTGCCTCCTCCTTTCTTGAAAAAGCAAGCAAATTGATATAGATTATACATGTGCAATCATGCACAACATATTTCCATATTAGCCATGTTGCAAAAGAAACATGGGCCAAAAGAAAAAACCCAACAAGAAAAATAAAGAAAGTTTGAAAAATAAGCCTTCATCTGCATTTGATTCCATCAGTTCTTTCTCGATAGCATTATTCATCATAAAGTCATTCAGAATTATCTCAGATCATTATATAGCTGACAATAGCCAAGTAATTCACAGTTACAATTGTTGTTACATTGTTGCAATGTTGCTGTTACTGTGTACAATGTTCTTCTGGTTCTGCCCTCTTTACTTTGTGTAAGTTCATGTAAATCTTCCCAGGTTTTTCTGAAACTGTTCTGTTTATCATTTTTATAGCATAATAGTATTCTATTTCATTCATATACCACAACTTCTTCTACCATTCCCCAATTGATGGGCATCTCCTCAATTTCCAATTCTTTGCATCCACAAAAAGAGCTACTACAAATACTTTTCTACATATAGGGCCTTTTTAAAAAAATCTCTTCAGGATATAGAACTTGTGGAATTGATGGGTCAAAGGATATGAACAGTTTTATAATCCTATGGGTATATTTCCAAACTGCTTTTCAGAATAGTTGGATCAGTTCACAACTCCACCAACACTGCCTGTGTCCCAGTTTTTTCATATCCCTCCAACATTTGTCATTTTCCTTTTCTGTCATATTAACCCATATTGATAGGTATAAGGTAGTACCTCTGAATTATTTTAGTTTTCATTTCTCTAATCAACTAATTCTAATTAGCTAATCTAACTCTAATCAATAATTAGAGAATTTTTTTCATGACTATAGTAGTTTTGATTTCTTTTGGAAATTGCATGTTCATATTTTTGATCATTTCTCAGTTGAGGAATGACTTGCATTCTTATAAATTTCACTCAGTTCTCTATATATTTGAGAAATGAGGCCTTTGTCAGGGAAACTTGCTGTAAAAATTTACCCCCAGTTTCCAGATTTCCTTCTAATCTTGGCTGCATTGGATTTGTTTGTGCAAACCCTTTACAATTTGATGTTATCAAAATTGTACATTTTATAGCTTGGTGGTGCTGTAGATAGAGCATTGGGCCTAGAGTCAGGAGGACCTGAATTCAAATCTAGTCTCAGATACTTACTAGTTATGTGACCCTGGAAAAGTCATGTAACCCTGTTTGCCTCTATTTCTTTATCTCTAAAATGAACTGGAGAAGGAAATGGCAAACCACTCCAGTGTCTTTTCTAAGAAAACCCCAAATTGGGTCACAAACTGAAACAATTCGACAACAAGCAAATGTTCTCTATCTCTTGTGTGATCATAAACTCTTCCCCTTTCATAGATCTGACAGGTAAAATATTCCATGCTCCCCTAATTTGCTTATGATGTCATCCTTTATGTCTAAATTATGTACCCATTTTGAACTTATCTTGGTATGTGGTGTGAGATATTGGTCTATACCTGGTTTCTGCCAAACTGCTTTCTAAGTTTTCCCAGCACTTTTTGTCAAGTAATGAGTTCTTGTCTCAAATGCTGGGGTCTTTGGGTATTTTTCTTTTCTTAGCTATAAAATGAGGTGGTTAGACTGGATGATTTCTCAGGTGACTTCTAGTTCTAACTGTGTAAGTTTTTGATTCTAAGTGAACTCCCTTGGACATTGTTGGTGAAAACTCTGGATTAGGAAATGTAACTCAAGCTGTTTGAGAGCCCAGGTAGATAATGTTTTGGTCCCAAGACCTTTCATCTATGAAAAAAGGAAAGTTTATTCCCTTGTCTCCCTCTTGGGGTTGTGGTCAGAAATATATCAGGCTCTAAGGATCCTGGGCAGACCAGGTCAATGGGAATATATGATGAATAATCAAATTTAGGGCAATATGTGATGTGTATCTTCAAAAGCTGTGTGATGGTGGCCAAGTCTCTCCAATCAGTCCAAAGACAGGACTGTGATTAGAAAGTGATATGAATGACCAAAGAGATCGGGTTGGTTACTTCGTGTCTTTATAACTTCTTTTTCATTGGGTCTCAGTTTTCTCTCTGGTAAAATAAAAGAATTAGGCTACATTATCTCCAAGGGATCTTCTTTCTTTTAAACAAATAGTCCTATGAGAGTTTTTTAAAGGAAAAAATAATATCTATTTCTGCATTAGCCAAAAAAAGTTCCCCAATTGGGGTTTCTTATACACAAAATCACAGGACTAAACCAAAAAATCTTCATATGTATTTGCTTTCATATTCATAGACTCTAAGGGTTGAAAGGCATCTCAAAGGCCATTGAGCTCAGCATCCTTCCCTGTGTGGCTGTGCCTTCCACCACATCAAGCTTGATGTTTGTAGATTCCACTCAAAAATTGTCACTAATGATGGGGAGTTCACTCCATTCTAAGACAGCATCATTCTTGCGCCAGTGGTATCTCCATTTTGCAGATAAGAAAATGGAAACAAAAGCATTTAAGGAAAGGTTCTAACATACTTGCCTAGTCAATGTCAGAGCCAGAATTAAAACCCAGGTCTCCTAACACCCAGAGAGGTATTTTGTTTCTTTATGTAGTGTCTAGTGGAAGAGTTCTGTCTAGAACCTGGATCTGTTGAACTACAGTCTCATGATCTTGCTACTGGACCACACGTCATTATAGTCCCCCAACCTAGGGAAGTAACTGTCTCAAGCAGGAGGTTGGGTACTTTTATTTAGGCAATTCTCCAATAGTCTAGAAATGACTTTCTAGAATGTAATTTCTGCTCTTTCTTCTTCCTCCAGCTACTAATCTCGCTCCCCAAACTACCTTGTATTTATTTTGTATGTACTCAATTTATATACATGTTGTCCCCACTGACAGAATGTAAGCTTCGTGAATTCAATTCAATGAACATTTGTTAAGCATTTATTATGTACCAGGGACTGTGTTAAGTGCTGTGCTAAGGCTTGAAGGTAGGGGCTATTCTATTCTTGTTAGTGTATCAGGGCATAACACAATCCCTAGCTCATAGGAACAACTTAATGAATGATTTTTGTGAGATTAATTTCTCCTTTCATCTATTTCCCTGCTGGTCAACACTGTGGCATGGTGGGATAGCAAGAGCAAGAGCTTGGAAGTCCTGAGTGAAAGTAGGAGCCAAGAGATATGAGAGAAACTGACCATTTCTGTGCGCAAATTTTAAACAACTGATAGTAACTGAGAGGAAACTTAGAGATCAGCTAACCTGATTCACTCACTTTACAGTTGAAAAAACTGAGGTCCAAAGATTGGAAGTAACTTGCCCAAGGTCACACAGTTAGGTGGCAGAGACAGGATATGGCTCCTCTGAGTCTCCCCATTTGGAGAAGGCTGGAAAAGGGCAGTAAGAAACCAGACTGGCATTGATAAGAGGGTATTCTAGTTCCACTTCTATTACTAGTTAGTTGTTGGACTTTGGACTCCTCTGTGGCTCAGTTTCCTCATTTGTAAAATGAGGGAGTTGGACTAAATAATTCTTAGATTCCCTTCCAAGCTCAGGCCTCTATTTGTACCTGCTCCTGGATGTCTGGACAGTCCAGCTTCAGCCCTCTGGGAGCATCCTGAGCAGTGTTACTGAAATGTAGTTTAAATAAGAACAATTAAAAGCTATATATATGTGAGAGGAGGAGAAATGTATCTGCTTCAGGATCCCACTGTAATCTGTTTCACAGTTTAATGAGAGCCTAGAGACCCAGCAGGAGGCCACTGAAAATTAAGAATATGAGGGGTATTTATGGCTTGTGAGACCTTCACGTTTAACTGCTTTCTGAGCAGGCAAGAGGCAAGAGCATGGGCCTGGGAATCATGATGTTAGAGCCCTGACTTTTCCTCCCCTGTGAATCTGCTCCATGACCTTGGACAAGTCATTTCATTGCCTTGAGAGGGAAAGATGTTGAGCTAAAAGGGACCAGGGAGATTATCTCATTCTCACATAAATCATTTGCCCATGGTCACAGAGATAGCAATGGCAAAGTTGGGATCCATTCAGTCCCAGGTCTCATGGTGTAGGATGATGAGTAGAGCGCTCGAAGAGGTGTCAGAGGTCAGCTGGGGCTCATCTCTATGAAACCTCCAAACACCTTAGACCCTTCTGTCGGGCAGATGGTGTCCCCAGGCTTAGGGAGGGAGGCTTATGGAGAAAGAATCTGGCAGCTCCATCAGGGAACCAGGGTGGGGTTGCACATAATTACCCACAGACTTTCTCAATGGACCCCTTTGCATGCCCACTCCCTGACTCATGTTACAAGAGAAAGGCCAGGAGCCTGTGGGTCTCTGAAAACAGGGAAACCCAAGCCAGGAAAGGTGATCCTCTCTGAGGACCTGGGAGGGTTCTGCATGTCACTCAAAGGGCCATGGGCATTAATGGGTAAAGTGGGGAGAGAGGTGTTTGCCAGCTGCCGATTGCTTGTCTGGTACAGGCTCATAAGCTCCTTCTTTTGATTCTTTTCTGGAATTATGATCTCTTTTCCCTCCCACCAACACCACCCTCCCCCCTGTCCCCCAAGGCGCACAAACCCATCTTTGCAGTTCTACTTCCCCTGGTTCTATGTAATGCATTCATTTGTTCATTCATCCAGCTCATCATTAAGTACATCCTGGTGCAAAGTATGTTGCTTTGCATCATAGAATCTTATCTCTACAAGGGACCTTAAGAGTCATTAAGTCCAACCCTTTCAATTTACAGGTGAGGAAAATAAGGCCCAGGGAGGGAAATCTCCCAAGATAGCCAGGACCCAAGCTCAGTGCCCCTTGACCTCAGTCAAGTGCTCTGACTGCTATAGCAAGTGTGTTTTATAAGACCCTTATATCAGAGCACTACTCAGAGCAGGATAAGAATTCATTCTAGTTTTATGCCTCTTTGTATATATGGTCCATCACTGGTATAGCTTCAGGTAAAGGGATATTTTGGGGGCAGCTAGGTGGAGCAGGGGGTATAAATCTGACTCTGGAGTCAGGAAGACTCCCCTTCCTGGGTTCAAATCAGGCCTCAGACCCTTACTGACTGTGCAGCCCTGAGCAAGTCACTTAACCTCGTTTGCCTCAGTTTCCTCATCTGTAAAATGAACTGGGGAAGGAAATGACAAACCATTCTGGTATCTCTGCCAAGAAAACCCCAAATAGAGTCATGAGGACTCAGACACAATTGAAACAACTCAAAAACAACACAGGTGTTTCTTTGCTGTCCTCATTTTATTATCCTGGGATGAGTGACAAACATTTAATAGGTGAGACAGTAATGGAATAAAGCAAGGGCAGCACTGGACTAGACAGTCATGAGGTTTATCAGTTTAAACCCTGACTCAGATACTTCCTAGCTGTATGATCCTGGGGCAATCACCTAACTGCTCACAGCCTCAGTTTCTTTATAGTGAAATAGAGATAACAACAGCGTTTACCTCATAGGGTGATTGTGGGGAGCACATGAGATAACATATGTATGTGTGTGTTCATCCTTTGTTGCCAAAGAAGACCATGCCATCAGAGAAATGATGACATGACTTGCACTTGACTTTGTTTTGAGTGAGGGAGGGGTGTGCAGGTCACCAGCCTCACTTCTCCTCCAGAGCCATC
>CM053771.1:107267043-107376906 GCA_028658325.1 Potorous gilbertii
GCAAAACCTAAGATGCCATAGAATTGGTACCTATTTATCAATGTTAATATTATACCTGTCATTATTATTTACTTCCTGTTCTGTGCCAGGCTCTGTATCAGGTCTTGGGAAATGGGTCTGTGGGAGGAGACAAAGACAAAAATTCCATGGGCCCTATTCAATAAGAACTCACATTTTGCTTAGAATGTTTTGTTTATTTAATTTTAAATTTATGGAATAAAACATGCATTTCCATAATACAGTATAATTTTTAAAATGCACATGAAGGTGCAAATGTTTTAAAGAATATTCTGGAAATATTCAGAATACTCTTGAAAATTCTGTAAAAATCAAAACTGACAAGTGTAACTAGAGAAGGTCCACCTTTTAAAACAAAAATAAACCAAAATCCTGCTGTCACACTCTTTGTAAAGCAAAGAACCTTTTGTAATATGATCTCCTCATTAGCAGTCTTTCTGTTACTGGTCTATTTTCTAAGTTCTGTGAGTGAGTATGTGGTCGGCTTTCTAAGGGCATATTGGTAGTGCCACATTGCCCTGGTGAGCAGGCTGCTTTTTGTTTACTGGGTCTGAATTTCTCATCTGGGATCTGTCCAAGGTACAGGAGAAGATCCTAACGAGACACCAGCGTACTTTGTGTTTGCTCACAATGGCTTGTATATTGTAGGCACCTAAGAGGGTTAGATAAAAGAAGGAAACTTTCCTTGCTTCATTTTCTGTGGGAGTGTTCTGACTGCTCTGAATTTTAGAAAGGAGATGAGCAGAAAGTGTATGCTCAGAGTGGAGATAGACTGACTATTGGAGATAGGCTAAATCAGCATAGATCATTGTAGGGTTTGATTTATCCACTAATTTTGTTTTGTGCTCTTGTGCTCTTAAGCTTCCTCAACCTAGGTTCAAATCTTGGCTCAGATAATTCCTAACTGTGTGGCCCTTAGTAAATCAGTTAACCTCTCTGATCCTTAGTTTCCTCATCTATTAAATGAGGTATGATAATGTTTGCACTACCTATCCCCAAAAGGTGGCCAAAAGGAGAGTATTTTTCCTTCCTTCTCCCCCACTTAATAATATTTTATTATTTCCAATTACGTGTAAAGATAGTTTTCAACATTCACTTTTGTAAGATTTTGAGTTTCAATTTTTTTCTCCCTCCTTCCTTTCCCTTTTTCCCAAGATGGCAAGCAATTTGATATCAGTTATATATGTAAAATCATATTAAATATATAGGAAAGCATTTTTCAAACCTTGAAATGTGAGCCTTGGAAGGCAGCATGGTGTGATAGAAAGAGCCTTGAATTTGGAGTTAGAGGACTTAAGCTCTGCTCCTTGTTCCATCTATGGTTGCCTTTGTCAAATCAAAGCCTCCATGGACTTCCATTTCCTCATCTACAAAATGAAGAGGGGTTGAAATATTGATGATTTCTAAGATCCTGTGCAGTTCTAAATACTATGATGCTAGAGCAGGGATTTCTACGTCATCTTATCCATTCTCTGGCTTCTGAGATAGGAATCCAGGCTTAGGGATCTATCCTGTTAAATAGTCATTACTTACACCCCCTCCTCCAAAGCTTTCTGTGGAAGTTGAGCACCCCTGTAACCTGCCTTATTCCTGTCTCAGATCACTATGCTTTTTTGATTTGTTTCTCTTGCAATGATCCTTGAAGATCTTTGTCTTAGGGCTTGGTGGAGTATGCAATATTCAACTTAGGTGGGAGTATCTTGAAGGTTTTCCATCCTTCTTCTTCTCAGTTCCCTGTTCTCAGAATTTTGACCTGATGGGGAACTATGGGAAGTAAGTAGGTAAGGAGAGGGGGAAGGTTGCTTATAGAGTCTTAAATTTTAGTAAGGTGAGGAGACTTCACCACAGCAGAGAAACTTGAGTAGATCAGGTGTCTCTCCCATAGTCTCCCCTCCTTCTCTCCCTCCCTCTCTTCTGCTCTCTCATACACACACAACTCCCTCCTGAAAGGGCTATAATTATAAAGTTGCTGTTTCAAGAATAGCTAATAAACTGGGGTGAACCAGGGAGCTGTCACTGCCAGCTTTTCAAATCCTTCTTTCTTCTCCGGGAGGGAGATGCCCATCGTCCTCTGGTTTCCATCTATTTAAATGTGTTGTGTAGACTTGTCTACTTCAAGCTCCACCTACATACATGTATATGTATTATGTACATTTCCCACACGTGCCCTCCTGATTTCAGCCCCGAGTCCTGGTCTGGAATATAGTCATACTTTCAGGTGACAGCAAGGAGAAACCTCTTTTTTCAACAACTTTTGACATGAAAGCATGGAAGATCAAGGAGAAATGGCTGTTTAGGAGAGAGAGTGACAGAGACAGACTGATGGCAGTAAGCTGAATTAATTCCCTGGTGTCAAATTTAATGAAGGGTTGCCTTCTGTGCCTAGCTCAGAAAGGCACATCACAAAGTGATGGGTCCTGGATGCACACACTGCTCCAATTAGGAGTTCCTGGCTGGCTCTCAGCAGGCTGAGGTTGGGAAAGGGTGTCTTAGACACTCTGGGCTCCAGGGGTCATTGTATCCCTCCCATTGCTTCCAGGCAGGCATAATCCTAGTACAAAATTTCAGGCTTTTTCTCCTAGCTGTTAGGAGCTTCTTCAGCTGTCTTTTTCGATGTCTAGTTGCCATCTTTTTCACCATCACCTTAATCAAGTCCTTTCTTAGAGTCTAGCCCAACCCTCTCTCACTTTGTATCTACCATAGGTCCCTCTTTCTCTCACTGACTTGGTCACCAATCACAGAATGTGAGAGAGGAATTTAGAGATGATCTAGTCCACGGCTCTCATTTTACCAATGAAGCTACTTCTATAAAGAGATAGAGTAGCTTGGCCAGTCACATAGCCGGTTAGCATTAAAAGAGGGACTAGGACCCTGACTCCATCCAAGGCTCTGCTTTCCAATTTGATAACATCCTTCAGTCAAGCTCCCCTACAGCAGCTTATGTGTCTTCTTCACCCATCCTGTATGAAGTGGATCAGTAATTAAATTAGGGCAAATAGTAGGGAGTTGGTAGCAAAAATAAAGCTACTTGGTCCTTTTCTTTCTGAGTGTCTCCATCTTATCCATGAAGCCATGAATATAACACCTCTTCCTTGACATCAGGATTTAGAAACTAATAGTAGATACTCATTTCTTCCATTCTGCTCTCCTCTCCAGGGAATGGAAAGAAATTCCTTTTCCCTAGTCAGAGGCAGCTAAGCTTATTGATGGAGCACTAGGCCTGGAAACAGAAAACCTGAATTCAAATCCAACCTCAGACATTTATTAGTTAGGTAATCCTAAGCAAGTCACTTAAGTACTGTTTGCCTCGGTTTCCCCAACTGTATAAAATGCATGTAATAATAGCATCCACCTTCCAGTTTGTTGTGAGAATCAAATAAGATCATATTTGTAAAGCACTTAGCACAGTGTAGGTGGTATGTAAATGCTTATTCCCTTTTCCTCTCTAATCCCAATTGGCATAAAAGACAATTGGGACCCAGCAAGCATTCCTCAAAGACCATACAGAGACTTGGTAGCAAGTCAAAGACCAGAAACCTTAAAACAGGAGTCTTAAAACCCTATATCACTCTGCTAACACAGGACTAGGTTACTGCCATAATTCTGCTCGAAAAAAAATATACTTCTTTCCGAATTGTCTGACTAATTGCCTTAATTCTTCATGTAAATCTAGACTAGAGAGAACTAGTTCTGGTGTTCTGGATTAAATTGTTATAGTATAGATGATCCTCTCCTGTCCACCAGATTTTTTCTTTAAATTATTCATTAGTTAAAAACACAGCTGAAAGCAGAGTGGGGGTGGGGTTTCCCCTATATTGACAACATTATTAATAAGACCATATCATGAGCCACTGGAGGAAATAAACACAAATTATCATCCTACCCTCTACGTTTTGTTGAGCCATTCTTGGCTTTTACAAGGCTGAATTATATTCCTTTAGGCTGAGAGAACAGGAGACCTTCCTAGAACTTGAGGTCCCTGGAATTCCTATACCCAGGAATTCAGAACCCAGGTCCTTGTATGGAGATGATCCTAGACCTGGGAAGGGAGATTTTTACTTCTATTAAATTTTGGGCAAGTGGTCTAAGTCTCATAAGAAAAACTCATACATATGGCAGAGGAAGCCCTAAGAAACATGACTATAAATAGCAACCCAGTCAATATAGGTTTGTTTTCCTTCAAATGCTTTTAATAAATCATGTCCATTGTTAATTAGCCCCCAAGAACAGCAATCTCTGGCAGAGACTTGTTGGTCAGGATGCACACAGGACTCCAAGAGTTGGGTTCCTCACCTCCTGGAGAAGGTGGCATTCTTGGATCAGATCCACTGGGGAGAGGGGGGATAAAACCCACACATTCAGGATTTAGGGTTCAAGTTCTGTCTCTCTGGATGACCTTGAATAAGGTCATTGTCTTCTACCCTCTGCAGCTCCATTTTGTCCCAGTTGGTTGGAATTGGTGAATGAGAAACCTGTAGAGTGGTCAGAGCTGGTCCATTGCAAGGTGTGAGACAAGGAACTGAGCGCAGGGATAACCTCTGGGGATGTTCTTCAGCCCTTGTCCCTTCTTAGATAAGCCTCCTGAAATCCAACTCATTCCCTGCTTCCCTGTTTTCCTGCTCAAGCCAGGGAGATGGTGCCCAGGCATGTTACAGAGAGGGGTGAGAAACTGTCTGAAATAATTCCATCCTTCCCTGGAGACTTGGCGTGAATTTTATCTAATCACCATGGCAACAGATAAAAAAAAGAAAAAGGTGTGAGCGCATTGCCTTCACTGTGATAATTCAGATTTATATATTCAGATCAGATTGGAGTTGGGGATCTTTTTTTTTTTTTAAGGAAGCAGATGCAGCAGAAGGTGTGACTGCAAATAATGTGGCAAGGATGTTTGATGATCCTGCCCTTTAAGAAGAACTCGTTTTCCTGCAGTTTTTTTCCCAGAACATAATTATTCCATCAAACTCATTGCAATGAGAACTCATTATGAGCTTGGATAATGCAGAGTCACGATGTTGCCGACAACATTCGAGGGCACCCACAAACACGGATGCCCAGCCAACTCCTTCCTCTGCCCTGTTGCCAGCCACCTAAAGATGGAAATCACTGAGATCTCCCAAACACGCATTAAGAGGGCAAAGGGGTCAGGGAAGAGGAGCCCTTGCTCCTTCCTTAGGGACTGGGCCAGCTGCCCCTTTACCCTGAGAATGCCCTTCACTTGGACCTGTGAATGCCTCTTATTTGTTCACAGGTGGGATTAGTTGGCATCTGAGTCTCTAGATCAGGGCTGCACCCTGAGAATAGGCAAGGGCATTGTGTCTGTAGGTAGCTGCCTCCACAACAGTAGCTCAGCTAAGTATTTTTAATCAGGGTTTGTGTTTTCATAAATCTAATGTGGCACATAGGAAGTAGAAGAGTCCTTGGAAATCATCCAACTGCTCCCCCCACCCCAATTTTCCAGATGATGAGATGGAGGCTCAGAGAGGGAAAGATCTTGCTTGAGGACACACAGGGAATGGGTTCACAGAATCATGAGTCTTAAAACTGGAGGGGACCTTAGGGGTCAGTGTCACTGACTCAATCCAGGGAGACCTGTCACCCCCAACAGCCTTGTGGTGGTGTGTGTAGAATCACAAGACCTGAGGATCACAAATTTCTGCCTTCTCTGGCTATGTGGTCCAAAATCCTAATTTTCCAGATGAGGAAACTACATGTTAGGGAGGTTAGGTGACTTAACCATGGGATAGAGAAGGGAAGGTTTCTCTTTTGTGGAGATGATGGCTGCCAGGGGGTGAAGTAGATAGAATGCCTACCCTGGAGTCAGCAAGACCTGACTTCAAATACAGCCTCAGATACTAGCTGTATGACCTTGGGTAAGTTACTTAACTTCTATTTGCCTCAGTTTCCTCATCTGGAAAACGGGGATAATAGTACCAACCACCTCTCAGAGTTGTCCTGAGAATCAGATGAGATAATCATTGAAAAGCACTTAACACATAGCACATGCTATACAAACATTAGCTATTATTTCTGTAGTTCCCTAGCTCTCAGAGGGATAGAAGCAGCACCGTGAACACCCACCTTCACAGTTCACCCTTTCAGTATCCGCTAAGAAAGATAGCTTTCTGTTCTGCTTCCTCTCTCATTTGGCCCAATTTGGATTCATTTCAACATGTATTTATTAAATACCTACTATGTGCTAGGTTAGGTGTTGGTATACAAAGGTGGGAAAATATAAAGACCCTCTGCCCTCAAGAACAACTGCTTGTTCTTGGAAGAATGAAATATATAGTAGGATTAAAAATCACAAAGAATATACAAGGTGCTGTAGACTAATTTCAAAGAGAGAGTCTGTAGGAGGTGGCACATGAAGGATTCCAGGGATTCTATAGCTCTCTCAGGGACCTACAAAGGCATGGATAATAGAGCCCCCTCCCCAGGATCACCCTCTGCCAATGTCATAGTTTCATTGCTTCTATAGGATTGAAGACAGGAAGAAAGGCTCTGTTTCAACTCATTCATTTTGCCAATAAGGAAATTGAGGTCTAGGGAAAACTTGACTGAAGATCATGGGGTACCTCTGAATAAACAGGTCCTTTGAATGAACTGCCTGAGTTGTCCTGTAAGGACATATGTGTGCTCAAGGAGATAGAGTCAGAGTGTAACCCAATAGACACAAAGAATTGAGTAAACTTGCTCGTTGAAGACTTCGAGTCAATGAGGCAAGGGAATAAGCATTTATTACTTACTCTGTGTTATTTGAGGCAGCTAGGTGGTACAGTGAATAAAGCACTGGTCCTAGAATCAGGAAGGTCTGAGTTAATATTTGACCTCAGAGACTAATTAGTTGCGTGACCTGGACAAGTCATTTAACCCTGTTTACCTTAGTTCCTTATCTGTAAAAAATAAAATAAAATAAAATGGGGACGTACTGGAGAAATGGCAAACCATTCTAATATCTTGGCCAAGAAAATGCCATGGACTTTCATGGGGTCATGTAGAGTCGGACATGATTGAACACAACAACAACATATGCTAGGCATTGTATTTCCTGCTGAGAATACAAATACAAGCAAAAAAAAAAAAGAAAAAGATAGTCCCTGCCTGCCAGGAATTTACATTCTATAGGGGAGAAACAGTACACAAAAGGGAATTGAACAGGGTTGGGGGAAGAGAGGACTCTATCCAATCCTGGAAAGTTAAAAGCAGAGTCAGATGGGGAATGAAGCTTGGCTAGCCTGAACCTCTTCCCAAAATGGAGGCCACAGGAAGTCCTCCCTTGACAGCAGGGGGCTGACATGGCAGAGGGATGTTCCAAGCTGCAAAGGTCAAAGGGATACATGAATGCTCCAGGATGGGGAGGCCCTGGGCCCTGAAGGAAGTTGCAGGATAAGAATGCAGCTGAGGTGCAGTGGCAAAGTCCAGGAAGTTAGGAGCAGAGCCAAGTGGGATAATGTCCTTTATTAACATTGCTTCTTCCTGACTTTCTGGTCAGCCTGGATCCTCTATTTTAATATCTCCCACAACCAAAAATTCCTTCCTGAATTTTAACTTACCCTGTGCCTGACACAATGAAAGCTCCTTAGCATTTCTGAAGGTTGGTCTCCTCATTTGTAAAATGGGGTAAGAAATGTGCTAGATGGGTTTCCTTCCAGCTCTGAATTTGCAACCTTAAGTTCATCCTCCTATAACATGCTGTGATGATCCTCAGTTGTCCTAAGGCATTAGGCAGAATTTGATGTTGCTGCTGCTCCTTCTTTTCAAGACATGGGTAGATTACTTTTAGGGTTATCCTTGCTTACTGAAGAGGTAAGATCGTAGATTTAGGACTGATAGTACTCATCTAGTCTACCCCTCTTTTTATATTTGAGGAAACTGAGGCTCAGAGAGGTTAAGAGAATTGTCCAAGACAAAGTCAGGATTCAAACCCAGGTCCTCTGACTCTAGAAATAATTCCCCTACCCCCACCCTCATTGCTAGTTTAGCTACATGAAGATGATGGGCTACTTCCTTTAACTCACTTCAGTGGCCTCCACCATAAAGGATCAATCTTCCTGCTGACTGCAGTTATTATAGGGCTACGATTGACTGGAGGGGGAGGGGGAGCACCAAGTTCTGGGTTGCCCCCATCCTCACAGGTCCCCAGGGCACTTTTGATAATGTAAGAAATGTATCCCTATAAAGCTGCTCCAGTGAAGATTCATCTTTCCTGTGTGCCACCAGCTTCCTCAGAATCGGGAGAGGCAGGTAGCAGATTGTTTCTGTTTGGTGTGTAATTTATTTACCTAGGAAGGCACAACTCAGAGACAGCATCTGGTTTCCAGCGTGTTCCCAGTCTCCTTTGCATGCTCGTGTCCCATCTGGCCCAGCTGAGGCCCAGGGAGCCAGGGCAGAGGTCGATGAAGAAAGAAATGAGGCCCAGCTTCCCCTCCTTCTCCTATCAGATGCTCTGTCTCCCCCTGGGAGGAGCTGGGACTATTTTACTTGCAGAAGAGAGTGATGAGGGAGAAATAAAGCACCATCCCTAATAGACTTTTCACTGTGTCTGTCTATCTGTTTTTCTGTTTGTCCGTGTCTCTTTTTCTTGGTCTGTCTCTCTCTGTCTCTGTCTCTCTCCATGTCTTTTTCTCTGCCAACCCTTGCTCCCAACAACTAAGGGCCACGTCTGTCTCCTTCACTTCCGTGGAAATGAGGCAGCATTCAGAGATATAGTCTGCCAGCCTGATGTTTGGTGTGTCTGATCCCAAGGCTCCTCTGGGTTCTTGAGCCAGTCAGCTCCACAGTCTAAGGTACTGAGGGCAGGAATTGGGCCATGGTTGGGGACATGCTACCTGTAACCTTCCCAACTAGAATCTGTACCTGATTGATGGGGGCAGTGGGCTTTCCCAAGACCTTCCTCATCCCAAATCCAATGCATTTTCCATCATATCAGGCCACAAACCCTCAGAGCCACATTTCACTCCCTCCTTTCCCCCAAGTCTCTCATCCCATCCTCTCAAACAGCAAACACAGTCCCTTTCTGTATAGCTTTCCATTCTCCTCCCCATCTCCTTTATTTCACAAAAATGGGTATACTTGTCTTGGTCAGACCCCTCCTGGAGAGTTATATTCAGGGCAAGGTACCACATTTTAAGGGAGATATTGACAAGCTGGAATCTACCTCAGAGAGAACAGTGAGACCATGTCATAAGAGAAACGTAGACCTACCTACCTATTTCTAACACTGACAATGTAGGAGGTGAAAAGTAGGAAAACCATGTTATGTGAAGAATAGTTGGATGAAGTAAAACTTAAAGGGAACATGAAAGCCATTGTCAAGTATTTGAAAGTCTGTCATGTGGGAAAGGGGTTTGACTTGTTCTGCTTGACCTTAGAGGTTAGAGTTTAAACAGCAGTGGGGAACTGAAGCCTCAAGGCTTCATCTGGCCCTCTAGGTCCTCAAGTGTAGCCCTTTGACTTCCCCACCCCTGGTAAAACAAGCAGCAACAGGCAGGCAAATTTTGGCACAGATAATAACCAAGTGGTTTTAAATGATTAGAGTTGTCCATTATGGATTTTGCAAATGTTAAAGTGTTATAAATACATGCTAGCTGTTACTTTTCCTTCAATTTGAACTCTTCTTTGTCAAGTATCACCCCATGACTCCCGCACTGTTTGCATTCTACACATTTCCTCTTGTCTGCACGTCTTTTTGTGTGCATCCTATGACTGTTGTATATGTGGGCACAGCTTTACTCCCCAAACTGTGACTTCCCTGAGAAGAGGAAGCTCCAAACCTCCCTATCCTCTCTTTCCCTCCACGCCTACCCTCCTCCTCATCTGTGTAATACAGTAGTAGCAGGCTCTGCCATGCCACTGGAGGAGAGGAACTGCTCCTCCTATGTGAAATATTTTTGCTTCTTTATTTCCAGCTGCTGGAAGGTCAGCTCTGCCTTCCTGTAAGAGCAATGTTGCATATACACGGATGATCTGCCACCAGAAAAGAATGTACTCTAAGTCAGTTTTGTGGAGATGGGTTTGCACTGAACCATTCACAACCTTCATGCCATAATATGGGAGGGTTCCAAAGGATGCTTGTTGGTTGATTAAATATCAGTGGTCAGGGTATGGTTTGTCATCATGGAATAAACATAAATGGAATGAGCCTAACTGGTTTATTCATCTGGCATTCAAAGCAGCCACAAACAAGGAGGAAGGCAATGACATGTCAAGATTTTGAAGTGATGTCTCACAGATGGGTGCTTGAGACTGTTATGTTCTGCTATGAAGTATGGGTTAATAATAGTAATAGCTAACATTAATGTAGCACTTTAAGGTTTGAACTACAAATATAGTCTCATGTGATTCTGACAACAATCCTGGGAGGTACATGCTATCATTATCCTCATTTCTCAGAGAAAGAAACTGAGCCAGATAGAGGTTAAATGACTTGTCCAAGGTTATACAGCTATTTGTATCTGAGATTGGATTTGAACTCAGATCTTCCCGACTCTGGGTCTAATGTTCTATCTATTAGCCACCTGGCTGCTTTTTACAGTGGAAAGAAGTTATGGATCTATAGTCAGAAGACTTGAGTCTGAATCTTAAAATCAAAGGGATTAAAACTGGAAGGAGCCTCAGAGGTGATTTATTCCAACTCCATCATTTTACAGATGAGGAAACTGAGAACCAGAGAATTGAGGTGATGTCAGTGCCACATGTATTGTAAATAGGAGAACTAGAGTTTAAACTCATGCTCTTGGGCCCCAAACTCAGCACACTTTCCATTATGCTTTGAGTCCTAGCTTTGTCAATGTGTCCGTGGGCAGGTCATTCATCATGTCTGAATTTCAATTTCCTCTTCTGTAGTCAGATACTTAAATGGCTTTGGGATTTCACCAGTGTACAAACCTTCTCCACCAACCCATATTATGCCCCTTCTACCTCTCCTCATGGTGTGTGATATGGATTATCTTTCTTTAAACCTGCTATGTAATAACTATTTAGTGATCTGGATTCCTCTCAACATTATCTGTATTTTATTCCATATATACTTACACATGTATCTGTTGCCTCCCCCTATTGAAAGTAAGATCATTGAGAGAAAGGATTTGAACCCTTTCATCTTTGAAACTTCCCCCTACCCTCAACCTGTACCTAAGGTCTGGCACATCAGGGGCATTTAATAAGTGGATGTTGATTGATGGGTTCTTTTCCCTTATTTAAAAAGGTAGAATGCATTTTTATTGGGGCTATTAAAAAGAGAACTCTCTGACCCAACCCCCATTTTAAAAAAAATAGTATTTTTTTAAAATACATGTAAAGATAGTTTTCAAACTTTTTTTTTTAAGATTTTGAATTCCAAATTTCTCTCCCTATCCCCTCCCCAAGGCAGCAAGCAATTGGATATAGATTATATATGTTCAATCATGTTAAACGTATTTCTGATAGTTTCTTTTTTCTGACTATATGGTGGGAATTTAGCTACCTTTAGGCTGTTCTCTTATAAATTTCCATTCTCACTTTATGACCTGCCCACCTCCTTTTCCACTCATCAATGTCTTTAATGATATCTCTTATGTCCACATCTTGCACTCACTTAATATTTGTTAATATGAATATGTCTAACCTCCCAACACTCTCCATTGCCCTTTGGATTACCAGCAATTTTGATCTTCTGAGATCGTGGCTACCATTCACAGCCCTGTGGCGTTCCTGAGATCTTCATCTGCAAAACGGGGGTAATAAAACTTCCTCCACCTACCGCTTGGGCTTGCTGTGAGGAGTATGCTCTGTAGGTGGTAAAGTGTTATAAAAATGTGAGCTGTTATTACTAAATCCTGGAGTTACTGGCCCCCATTGTATGCGACATCAATGAGATAGGCCCTATTGTTAGATCTCAGTCTTCTGGGTATTGGTGCTTAGAGATGTTGAAACATTTTGCTTATGGGTGCTAATGTGGAAGGAGTAAGTAGGCAGAGAGGAGAGATTGACTGGCTGCAGCTGAGCAACAGACCAAGCAGAACAGGGCCCAGCCATTGAAGAGAGAGGCAGAGAAGAGTGAGTAAAAAAGGACAGGGAATGGGGAGGGAGACAAAGGGAAAAACGAATTCCGTAGACTACAGCTGAGTTATAGTATCTTTCAAAATTCCCCAAATCAGAGCATTCTGCCCAGGCGAGAGCCAGAAATAGGGGAACCGAATGGAGTTGCTACTTTCCTCATGGCCAAGAGGCCTCTGCTTAGACTTAGTGGTGAAGCAGAGCTAGAAAAGGGAATTGGAGCTTTTTTGGATAGTCAGAGAAAAAAGAATCTGGGCCAGGAACAAGCTCCATTTGTGTCCTTGGGATAAAGATGTTCAGAGCAAAGGATTCTCTAAGTATTGTAACATAAATTAGACAAAGCTAAACTCTGACTGGTCCTGTCATTGTGTGTGTGTGTGTGTGTGTGTGTGTGTGTGTGTGTGTGTGAGAGAGAGACAGACAGACAGACAGACAGACAGACAAAGAGACAGAAAGACTGAGACAAATATCCTCATGAAGTCACTAAAGCTCTCCGAGCTTCAGTTCCCTTATTTGAATAACCACTGCTTCACAATACTATTATAAGAGCCACAAGAGATAATGTATGTAAAGCACTTTGCAAACCTTAAAGAACTGTTATAAATATTAGCTACTACTGTTACTACAACTACCACCACCACCACCATCATCACTACTACTGCAGAGATGAGGATGACAACTTCTACTGCTGCTGCTGTTGCTGCTGTTGCTACCACTATTATATACAGTTATCCCTTCTACATCATGACTTTCCCCACCATGGTTCTGATATATCATAGACTGGCATAAAAAATTAAATGGGAATTTGGGGGGAATTTTGTGGAAGGTGCAGATGACACACAAAGGCCAGCAGATGACACAGAAAAAAGTTAGAAACTCAGAAATGCATAAAATATATGCATAGTATTGTATAATATCAATGTATTTCATCTTTTAATTCCATAATAATCCAGACTTCTTCTTTGATACAAAGGGAGGGTTAAAAATTTTACACTGATTTTAGATTGTAGCACCCCTAACCTCTGTGATGTGGGAAGGATGACTGTACTTGGTAACCTTACAAAGGGTATTCTTTTAAAGAAATCTTCATAGTTATAGTCTTAGCTTTGGTTGCATTGTAGACACTCAGCTGCTGAGCATGTGGAACCTCAGAATTCTACACTTGGTAGTTACTTCAGCTCTCATCTAGCCCAATCCATTTCCCAAATTGCACGTTCTTTCTTCAGCATTATTGACAAGACGGTTAGCCAGACTCTTCCTCCAAGGAATGGAAACTCAGTACCTGATGAGGCAGCCCTTCCTATTTCTGGACAGCTCTGATTCATGGAATCAAGGGAGCTCAGAGGTCCAAACTCTCCCCAAGTCACGAGTCCTTCTTAAAATATTCCCAGTAAGTGATCATCAAAGTGATCTCTGCCTAAAGAGGTCCATTAGAAAGAGACTTTCAATGATGGGAAATTGTTAAGTTCCTTCCTTATTTTGAGCCAAAATCTGCCTTGAGGTAATTTCCACCCATTTCTCCTAGTTCTAATGTCTCTTTCATAGGCTAGGCTTTCAAATACTTGAAGATAGCTATTACATTCTCCCTAAGTATTCTCTTTTCCAGCCTAAGCATTGCTAGGTCTTTTAACAGTTAGTAATAGTAGCTGGCATTTATATAGTGCTTTAAAGTTTACAGAGTGTTTTGCATAGATTATCTCATGTACTATAGAAATGCTTGCTATCATTCCTATCACTATTATTCCATTTAAGCCTTACTGTAAGTCTGTGGTCTGGCCACCATAGTTATTATTAACCCCATTTTGTAGATGAGGAAATAGTAATTCTAGCTAGCACTTATACACGTGCTTATAAATATGTACCTATATGTGTGTGTACATGTGTACCTTGTAAAGTGCTTTTACACATACCATCTCATTTGATCCTTCACAATAACTCTGTTATGTAGGTGGTATTGTTATTCCCCATCTTACAGCTGAGGAACCTGACACTTAGAGAGGTAAGTGATTTTCCTCCAGGGTTACAGAGCCAAATTACTACTAGTCTCAGATTTGCCTCCTAATAAGGCCAATACTGTGTCCAGTATGCTACCTCTGCTTTCTGCATTTGGCATGGATTTGAGCCCCATTCCCTTTACCATTTAAACTGAGGATGATGGGAAATGAGGAGAAAGGTCTTAAGTTCCAAGGCTGTGGCCACAAGTAGGAGCCTTCATTAGCCTTAGAGAGTCCCTACTGAGAAGCAAGAGAGAAAGGCTGATGGAGAAGAACAGTGAAAGGGCTAGGGAATGTCTCATGTTGTTTGTAGAATAATAATGAGGGCTCTAGAGGCTTCCATCCTGTAGGGTGCTGTAAGAATGTTCACAAACCTTCCTGAACCTGAATCTCTCTGTGCTCACTCTGTCCCTGGGGTTCTTAGCAAGTGTGTTCAGATCAGAGGACTTTGGCCAGCGCCTGTAATCCTCCACTCCCTCAGGCAACTTTCTAAGACTCTTGAGTTGCAGAAGAATTGACTACTGAATTGGAGGAAGAAATTTTTTCCACATTTTTCCATCAGTAAAATCATGTCTAGTGTCAAAGATGATAGGTATAGAGCTGGAAAGCATAATAGAGGTCTTCTCATTCAATCCTCTTACCTTACAGATGAAGAAACTGAGGCCCAGAGAGGAAAACCCAAGTTTGAATCTTGACTTAGATACATTATTAGCTGTGTGACTCTGGGTAAATTACTTAACCTCTCTCAACCTTGGCTATCTCATCTGTATGGTGGGAGTAATTATATTACCTTCAACAGAAGATTGTTATGAGGTCAAGTGAGATAAAATTTATAAAGTGCTTTGCAAACCTTAAAGGCTTACATAAACATTAGCTATTATTATGGGAGTAGGCTAAGGTCATACATAGAAAGTAGTGGAGATTTGAAGGCAGGTCTTCTGTCTCCCAATCCAACACTCTTTCCACCCCACTATTCTCAAGATGAAGAGAGGGTAAAGACCTTTTCTTGAATTGTATAGCGAGCTAAAGAAGGCATGACTTGAATGAGGGCTCCACTCTCCTGCCTTCAGTTTCTGCCACTGAGTAACTATTGTCATGATATAGCTAGTGATCCCTTGCTCCAA
This sequence comes from Potorous gilbertii, assembly GCA_028658325.1. Classification (NCBI taxonomy): domain Eukaryota; kingdom Metazoa; phylum Chordata; class Mammalia; order Diprotodontia; family Potoroidae; genus Potorous; species Potorous gilbertii. The sequence goes on from CM053771.1 coordinate 107,282,216, forward strand.
GTTTATGGGATCTTGTTCCTCTCTTAAAGATAGAAAAAGAATTGGACCCACAATATCATTGGCCTAGACAGCTTGCAGGTGAGGAAACTCCCTCTGCCAATGCAAATTAGCACCTTCTCTTAAGGCCTTTCAAAATGGGCAAATAGACATGGAATTTTAGTAGTCCAGTCCAGAATCAAGGGGAGGGAATGGCCTGACCTCTGGAGGAGGATCCCACAAGTCTAGGGAATCTGATCCTGTCTGGGCTGGTTTCCTTCATATTAGGAATTCTGGGTGCCAACTTTCTGAAACTTCTGCCCTTGGTGAGGAATGTTCATTGCTTCAGCAGACAAGGAAGGGAACTTGGGGTTGGGGGGAGGGAACTAGAGGTCTGCTGAATGCTAGAGTCAATATTGACCTAGCTTTCAGCAGAGCATGCACGTCACAGAGACTTCAGCTGCTAATAATCATAGCTAGGGTTTAGATAGCGCTTGAAGGTTTACAAAGTACCTTCTTCCCAACCCAGTGAGAGCTTAGAATCAATCTTTTCATCCTCATTTTAGTAGTTAGGAAACTGGAGCTCAGGAAAGTTAAGAGATCTGTCCAAGATCAGAGAGCTAGTAATTGCCAGAGATAGAACTGAAATCCAGGCCTCCTCTCTCCAGGGCAAGTGCCCTTTTTACAGAATCATGTGGAAAGGGTCTTGGAGTTCTCTTGTTCCTAGAAGAGCCCTGGAGCTAGAGAGAAGCTCAGGAAATCAGCAGGCCCAGGGAGTAATTGAGAAAGTTGGTTTTCTTTTTAAGAAATGGATCCTCAGGAACAGAGTAACCACAGCCTAAATTCCTCATGCAGTCAGGATGTCCTCATTTGGATGTCTAACCCAAGCCTCTCCTGCTTCAATCTAGACCACTTTCCTCTAACTCTGTCAGAGCCTCGCCCACTGGCTGTAAACTGGATTCTACTGCAAGAGAGTGGTGTAGCCATGGAGTATAATAGGTCCTGGAAGTCAAAATCATTGACCCACATCTGACAAGGTCAAAGACAGGGCTCCCAGCAGCAAGGCTGCCTCTGTCATCCCTTTGAGCTTCCAACTAACCCCAAAAACCTTGATATTTCCTTGACTCTTTTCTTTAACTCATTTATAACCCCTCCTCATTTTGCTTAAGAAACACTTCTCTTTTCCCTTCTTCCATGAAACTTGCCATTTGTCATTATGTGTAGTGCTTATGCAGGGAGATTTGTTTCCCATAGTTTCATGCTAGGATGAAGCCAGACTGCAGTTTGGTACCATGGACAGAGCATTGGGCTTGACTCATGTCTCTGCTCCCTCCTAATTGTTAGACTGGCCAAATCTCTTCATCTCTCCAGGTCTTCCTCTTATCTACAATGGAATAGGTGGATCTGAAAGGATCTAAGGCCCCTTTCACCTTTAAAGATTACTATGAAGAAAAGTAGAGTCATACAGAGGGTATAACCAGGTTGAATTTGACCACAGATTGAGCTTTCCGGTGACTTCAGATGGTACTATGCTAAGTGGTGGCTGAAGCTGGTTTGGGAGGGAAGGGAAGTGAGGAAGATCTATCCCCCAAAATAACTAGGGGCATTCAGAGTGGTATGCAGAGAGATTTGGGTCACATTTGGTTTTGTTAGTCTCAAATTATCATTAAAAAAAATAAAGATGCAGGAAAAGAAAGTGACACCCCAAAAAGTAAGCTATGTTTTGGATACTTTTAAACTAAAAATGCCTTTCTAGCCTTTCTTCTGTGCTAATGCACTAATTAATTAGGGGGAAGAAACAAATTTTGTGTGATGTCACAAGTGATAGATAAGACTGGAGAAATTATTCAAATATACCATCCCCTAGTTGAATGTTCATAGTTCCTACTTGTTAAATTTGAGGTCCAAACCCATAGGCCTTTCTCCAGCCCCAAATTAACCCTGGGAATACCTTGGTATAGCCCTGAGGGGGAGGAAAGCTAATGAAGGTCTCTGAGATCCTTTCCAGCTCTAAACTTCATTGAATCCAAGCCTATTTCTAGTGCCTCTATGGAAGGCCCTGGTATAAAAACAATTACAATAGCTAACATTTATATAGTGCCAGGCTCTAAGATAAGTACTTTACAACTATTATGTCATCTGATCCTCAAAACAATTGTGGGAAGCAAGGGCTGTTGTTACCCCTATTTTAAAGATGAGGCAACTGAGGTAAAAAGAGGTGACTTGCTCAGGGTCACACAGCTAGTAAGTGTCCACAGCTGAATTTTGACTCAGATCTTCTTGACTCTAGGGCCAGTGTTTCATCCACTATACCATCTAGCTGTCCCTATCTGGAAAAGGGGGAAGGTGCATCCTTACACGTCTCCAGGGTCATGTGGGATCTCAATTTTAATTCCTCAGGGTTCAATCTTGATTTGTCATTGTTTTCATTGCCTTCCATTTTCATCACTATATTCTTTAGATAAATTGTTTTCATGGATCTTTGTCCTTTGGTTTGACCCAGGTCATATAAGTCTTCCCATGTCTCCAGTGTCCTCCATGGTCATTGTTTCTGAAGGTGCAATGGTGTCCTGCACATATCATGCCTGACCCACAATGTGAGTAGCTATTCACCAGTTAATGGGCATAGGCTTTCTTTCAGGTTCTTCATTCCTATAGAATGTGATGCCATAAATATTTTGATGTGTAAGAAAGATTTCTTTCAGTCTCTGACCGTCTGACCTTGAGGTATTGCCCATCAGTGGGATCTCTGGGTCAGAGGATATGGACAGAAAGAGTCATTGTTAAGAGGCCAACCAAGAAATGCCTTCTTGGCTTCTCTGGATAGACAGGGCAGCCCCCAGGGCCCAGAAAACAGACATAAAAACCACAGGAGCTTGAGAGAGAAAGAAAGAGCAGTCAGAAAAAGAACAGGTTATATAAAGGCCAAACCCCAGGGGACACCTGAGGGTCCAGAAAGGAGGGACCCTGGGTTAGAACTTGAAAATGGAGAGCCCCTACTGTTTGGGTAAGCAGACCAGGCCTGGAAGACAGCTAGTCACGGGCCAGCAAAGCATGTGGGCAGTTGGAGGAAAGACTGTTTCTCAGGTAGCCAGGGAACAAGATCTGTGGGAAAACACAAGCAAATTTGCCATCAGAAGATATAGAAATGGAAGAAACTTTAAGAGGTCATCTGGTCCAAACCTGTCATTTTCAGAGGAGAAAAGCATTCCCCAAATGAAATGAACTGCCCCAGGAGACAATGGATTCCTCATCATTGGAGCTCCTTAAAGAGACCGCAGGTGATCACTTTTTGTACATGTAACAGAGAGAATTCTTGTGCAATTTGAACTAAATGACTTCTGATGTTCCTGCCAATTCTGAGATTGAGTATGTGAGTGTTTGTGTGTGTGACTGCATGTGTATGTGAATGTGTATATGAGTGTATTGTGTGTGAATGTGTATATGTGTGAATGTATATGTCTGTGTGAATATGTATATGAGTATATGTGTTTATGTGTATGAGAGTGTGGGGGTGTTGGGGTGTATAAGTATGTATGTGTAAGTCTGTGTATACATATGAAAGTAAGGTTTAGGGAAGCTACATGACTTGTCCAAGGCATAGAGTTCATAAATGGATCTGGCATTTGAACCCAGACCTTAGAAACCCGGATCCAGAGCTGTCTTTACTGAAGAATTCTCACTGAAAAGAGAACAGAGCCTTCTTCTCTGAGGACCTGGGCAGAAACTACAGAATGTCAGAGCTGGAAGGGACTTGACTTTCTCCTATTCCAACCTTATCATTGTATAGATGAGGAAAATGGAGCCCAGAGAATGTAAGTGATTTGTTCAAAGATACACAGCTAGGGAGTGGCAGATCTCTCACTAGAATCTGGGTGTCCCAGTTCCTAAGCCTATGTATACTCTTTGTCCTGTGCCACACTTCCTCTCAGACATCTGATGCTGAGTGGGGAGTGGGCTACACTCAGGACCCGGTCTAAGTAAGCCCAATGGGTCCCTAAGTAAGACTTCTGCCAACTGGACAAAACTGTACTTTGTGTCTAGTCTGTGCCTCCATTTACCTTTATGCTGGTAATCAAATCATCTCCATGCTCCAAGGTAACTGACCTGTGAGAATTTTATAATGGGTTTGCTAGGAGGAAGAGGTACACTAGAGGTCAGGAGTTGAGAAAAGGGTTCCCAATCCTGGAGTGACAGGGGGTTTGACATTGAGAACATATACTATGATGCCATTAAAAATTGAGGAAAAATCTTAACTTTGAGGAACGATGGATAAAGTGGAGCTTTTGCATATAAATATTATTAATATTTATTAATATTATTTCATTTAATCCTTACAACAGCCCTGTGAGGGAGGTAGTACAAGTATTATCCATTTTACAGATCAGGAAAATGAGATCCAAAAAGAGAAGGGACCTATTCAAGGTCACATATGTAGTAAATAGTAGAGCTGAGATGTGAACTCAAATCTTCTGACTCCAAAGTTCAGGGCACAGTACCAGGAGCAAGTGCAGTAGTGCAGGTTCAATAGGTAAAAAAAAATTAAGCATACATATAAGTATAGATATAATGGATATAGACTCCTAATGAGAAGCTGATGAATTAGTTAATCAATAAGCATCTATTAAGTGCCTACTATGTGCCAGACATTGTGCTAGATGCCAGGGTCTTCAAAACCGAAAATGAAACAGAGCCTGCTGTCAAGGGATTTGCATCCTATTGAGAGAGACAACATTTACAAGTACACAGAAAATAAATAAAAGATCACAAACCTAGGTTGAAAGGGAATCCCCTCAGCCCTCAGTTTCTGGTCTTTGCTCTGCAGAGGGAAACAGTTAAGGTCTACAAATCACTATATTTTGGTTTTCATTATTTTATTTTTTAAAAACTGGCTAAGTCCTTCCTGGGTGCTCCTCCTAGGCCTGGCCCAGGTCTTGGTCCCAGACCTGTATTTACTGGAACCAACCAGCTTTTTCTCTGGGAACCTTTGGTAAGGAAACCTGAAATGAGGTCAGGCCTCAGCTTTGGCCCAGTACTATCCCTCCAGGGCTGAGATTCTTGCCCTCTCCAGAGCAGAGATTCTGTCTGGTTCTGCCTGGGGAGGATGAAACTAATAGGCTCTTTGTGCACAGTATGTTCTCTGTCTCATGGCATTTATTGTCATTGTCAAAAAACATTTATCAAATGCCTAATTGGGCATGAGCCCAGATAAGAACTATGAGACCCACATCCTGCCCTCTGGGACCTTGAAGTCTAGTGCAGGTACACAGGTAAGTGTAGAGTAAAGTAAGTGAAATGTATGCGACAGCAGAGACAAGCAGAGAACTCCTTGTCCTAGCTCTTGAACTTAGAGCAACCTGGAGATGCTTCAGACATCACATAAACTAGCTGAAGGGTAAAGGATTGAGAGACGAAGGAATGATAGCTGATGGTAAAAAAAAAATTCCTTATTCTTCTGGTCATTTTTAAAAATGTATTTAATTTTTACAATTAATAGAAATTTATTTCATCTCCTCATTTCATTCCTTTTTCAAAAAAATTATTTAATTTTTGTTTTTGACATTCACTTTTATAAGATTTTGAGTTCTAATTTCCCCCCTTCCACTTTCCCCTCCCCAAGACAGCATGCAAGCTAACATAGGCTATGATCATATTAAGCATATTTCCACATTAATTATGCTGTGTCATTTCCATCCTCTTAAAAAAAAACAACTCCCCATAACCAGTAGCCAATCTCAACAAATTCTTGTTTTGACAGTGTCTAAAAAATACATGCCTAATTTTGTACCAAGTCTAGCCCCTCCGAGTCAGAAGATAGCTGGGTATTTTTCTTTTTCAAATAATCTCGTAACAACACTCCCCTCTACCCCGCCACACACACACTCTACTTCCCACATCACCAAAGATACAGCAGGGTAGAGTGAGAAAGATTTCTAACTTTGTAGTCAGAAGATCTAGGGTCACATCTTGGCTTTGCCACTAAGGGTCTGTATGACCTTGGGCAAAACACTTGACCTCTCCTGGCCTTCATTTCTTCATCTGCAAAGTGAAGAGGTTGGACAAGGTGGCCTAAAGATTCCCTACTCCAAATATATGATCTTTGTCAAATTTATTTCTTAAAAGGAAAAGTTAGTTACTGTATGTACAATAGCCACAGTTTCATCTGTCTTTTACTTCTTTTTTTTCTGTTCTCTTGGCATATGAAATATTTATTTTATTTAGTGTTTGTTAGGTTCAGAATAAAAAATAAAATCCAAGTGCCCCTAAAGCCCAGAAAAAATTCACCATTCTGTGATCCTGCTATGCTGGATGTAGATTTTAATCCTTTGGGGGCATTTCTCCTCCTCCTCTTTCTCCTCTTTCTGGGTGCTCTGAATAGTCATTCAATTCTATCTGGTTAGAAATTCTGAGGGGAGGGGCAATGTGTTTTACCTGTCATACTATCTTGGATAGTTATTCATATTTATGTCATGTTTATATTTATGTAATGATATAAGGTTTTCAGAGCACTTTATTAATGTTATTTCATTTAGTCCTTTACAACAGCCCTGTGAGGGAGGTAGTACAAGTATTATCTTCCCCATTTTACAGATCAGGAAAATGAGATCCAAAAAAGGGAAGAGACCTATTCAAGGTCACATATGTACTAAACAGTCTGACTTCCAAGTCCAGGGCACAGTACTAGGAGCAAGTGTAGTATAGGCATTTAATGCTTCCTGGTGACAACTGGTAAGTGTACATTAAGTGGTAGGGCCTCCTTGCTGCAGGCTTTGAAAGGCCCTAGGATTCCCAAGACCCCGACAGACGTTATGATGAATGATTTAAGTTGTGAATACCCCCTCCCTCAACGTCAAAATGTTCAGGTTCAGGCAACAGGCATCTGCGTCGGCAAATGCCTGATTACTCCCTGGGACTGAGAACTAACTATTAAAGGACCTGGAAACCTACCGGGGTCAGAGACCTCATTCTAGCCAAGGAAGCACATTTGTTTTGAGGGAGAAAGAGCTGGCAATAAATCTTCAGCCATAATTATTGGCAATCTTTGTTTCTTAAATAAAAGGAAGGAGGTCAAGGAGATGCAGACTTGGATTTCTGTCGGTTTGTTGCTTATCAACAGTTGGTTTATGCTCCTCTCAGAACTGACAAGGTTGTTGGAGCCATGGGAGAAAAAAAATGGAGATGTGAAAATATGCTGAGCATGTGAGCTTAGGGTCACTCTAGAGCTCCTGGCCTGCGTCCGGTGTGACTGGGTTAGAGGTTGTAAGGGGCTGTAGTATAGAGGAGTGAATGCTGGGGTGTTAGAACCACATGCATACCCTGCCTTTGATGCTGTGAGCTGTGGGACCAGAGGTGCTCCTTTTCACTATATTTGGATTGAGGGGCCATCATACCTCTACTACCAGCCTCATGGAGTTGTTTTGAGGATCAAATGACATCATGTACATAAAATGGGAAACCTTAATGGGGGAGAAAGTATCTCTGGATGTCAGTTGTTATTGTTGTGAGAGGTTGGGAATAAAGAATGGAGGCCTGAGGGGAAGATAACTTTGCTACAAGCTTAAGAAGGCTCTGGCCACGTGAGTGGATAGTTTGAAATGATGTTGGGCTTGGGGCATAGAACTCTTATATCAAGCTGGAATAGACACAGAGGTTTTACTGTTAGTAATAACTCATATTTCTTTAGTATCCTAAGGTGGTTGTTGCTCCATTGTTTCAATCATGTCTAACTCTTCATGATCCCATTTGAGTTTTTCTTGGCAAAGACACTAGAGTGGTTTGCCATTTCCTTCTCCAGCTCATTTTACAGGTGAGGAAACTGAGGCAAACAGGGTTAAGTGACTTGGTCAGGGTCACTTGGGCAACAGATAGTAAGTTAAGTGTCTGAGGCTGGATTTGAATTCAGGCACTGAGACACTCAGATGAGTCTTCCTGGTGCACTCTATCCACTGTGCCACTTAGCTGGCCCCATTTTAAGGTTAACAAAATACTTTCCTCACAATCCTTTTGAGGTTGAGAGAGAAGATATTCTTATCCCTATTTCATATTTAACAGTGACTTCTCTGGCCCCCACTACCAAAAGCCATACATTTTACTCCTTTCTTGGGATTCTCCAGTAACCTTCCTAAGAGAAGGTCTCTAGGAAGAAGGGAGGAATTAGGCTTGCAATTTAACTAGGTTTCTATCTAGCATAGTTTCAACAAGTTTCAAAACTCTCTGAGGCTCACTTCCTGGTACCCTGGCTTCTTGGGGCTTCCCTGCTGGGCTTTCAGACACATTGAGCGTAGAATCCTGCATCCAGAGTTTCCATGGGGTCTCTGAAAAGGGCAAATAACCAAAATTACAAGTCTGATTTTCAAGGCCTAAAAGGGAGAAGAGAAAAGTAGCCCTTCCCCACATACCAAGCTCAGTGTATGGTACCTATAGTATGGTCGCAGCCAAAAAGAGAACCCCTGACGGTCTCAGTCTGGTAGATTTAAGGACAAGGTTTGTTCTGGCTATGAGCCAATGGAAAGAGACTGTTCCCATCATCACACAAGAGGGCATCTTCTCCTAGAAATAGGTTCCTGCTATCTTCCACAGTGGTGCCTCATTACATATTAGGTGATTAGGGCATGTGAAGAGCCTAGTTACACATATTTTCCTCAACATTCTTTTGTTCTCCTTTAGTAAGCTGCTAACTTGTTTTTTAAGGTCTTCTATTGTCTGAGCCCAGTTTAAGTTCCCTTTGGAGGCAGAGGCTTTGACTTCCTCTGACAGTAAGCCTTGTTCTTCCTCATCCAAAAGGATGGGAGGAGACACCTGTTCCTCAAGAAAATAACCTTCTATGGTCTTATTTTTTCCCCTTTTTTGGGCATTTTCCCAGCCAGTTACTTGACTTCTGAGTTTCCTCTCCACAGCCACCTGGCCTCCAGTTCAACTAAGCCAGCACTGGGGCTGAGATTCAGATAAGCTGCTCCAAAGCCTCAGGGGTTTTAGGCGGGGGCAGGACTGCTATTCAGTGTGAGATTAAGATCAGCTGCTCAGGTGGGGGCAGGGCCACCACACAGGGCTCAGTTCCCTCAGGGGGTTTACAATGAGACCTTCAACAATGTATGCAGGCTACTGACTGCTTTGGGAGCCCTGTCTGCTGCTGCCTGTACTGCTGCCTCCTGAGGGGGCCTGAGTTATAGGGACACCCCACTCCCCTCTCAGCCAGCCGAAAAGACCCTCTCACTGACTTTTGGCACCTGTAGGTTGAGGAATCTGTGCTGCTGCTGGAGATTCTGTCCCTGAAGCCTGCTTGGATCTGCTCCTTTCGGTGCTGCATGGCCAATGCAGGGCTGGGTTCTGCTCCGCTTTGGGTGTGTGACAGACCCTTCCCATTGCTTTTTCCAGTCTCTGGGATCTCCTCCACTCCATTGTTCTGTGGCTTCTGCTGCTCTAGAATTTGTTGAGAGTTCTTCTTTACAGATATTTTATGGGCTGTGGGGTAAGAGCTAGCATATGTGTATCTTTCTACTCCACCATCTTGGCTCCTCCCTCCCTAGTTACACATAGGAAAGGAAAATGGGGCTCTGCTTCTTGCCCAGTCAGTGATGGATCTCAGTGGACTTTTTCCTGATTGCCATTCAAGGATTAAAAGAGAATGATCCATCCATCCCAAGCTGCAACCACGAGTTCCAGCCTCAGTATGCTACCTCTCTTCCTCTTCTGTTATCTCATGTAGCTGGTTCATTGGACCAGCTAAATTGGGCACATGAAGGGCCTTCAAGAGCACAAACCATATCAGGTTGATATAAGTCTCACTCAGTCATGAAGCATACTACTGTCTTGTCAATTTCCAGTAGACTATAAGCTGCTTCAGGGCAGGAACTGGTTTGTTTTTTGTTTGTTTTGGTATTTCCAGAGCCTAGCATATTGCTTTCTACACCTGTGACTGACAGATACTTTGGAATTGTTGAATTGGATTTTAATTTTCTTCTTAGCACTCAGCAAGTTTTAAATTTTCATTTATTCACTCACTCATTTATTCATTCAAGACACTAAATAGTTAATGACAAGCATTCTCCATTTCTTTCTTTCTTTTTTTTAATCTGTAGGTCACTCCTCTGGTCCCTGATCTTTAGGGTTAATGTTTTGAGTAATCCACTCATTTTTCAAGTCTTCAATTGACCTATTGTTTTTAGTTCTGCCCTTTTACTCTTAGGAGGATTAAGATCATTTTCTGTTTAGGGACTTAAGATATTATCCCTTTGGCTTCTAGCATGCACCTGTTCCAGCAGCCTTGTATCCAATTGTCCTTCATATGAATTTAGTTCTACAGGCATTTATTAAACGCCTACTACATGTAATGCACTGCTTGTGCCGTACACTGGGGGCCACAAGATGAACAAAGATCTGTTGCTAGAGGAGCTTACCATCTAATAAAGGATATGTCATATATGTAATGTATATTATATATCTCACATATGTGGTGTATGTACATACATGTGTGTATATACACATATATTCATATGTATATAAATACACAAATAATTCATTATGAGTCAAAAGAGGTATTCACCATACAATGTTGTTGTTGAAAGTAAGATTACTTCCTTTTGGGGAGGATCAGAAAGGTTTCTTGGAGGAAGGAGGCAATAAGCAGGGTCTCAAAGGAAGAGAATTTAACTGATATAAATGAGTGGGCTAGGTTAGTAGGGGAAGGGTACAGAGGGAAACCTTCTTAGGTGTGGGGGAGCTGAAGCATGGGAATGGAAGAGGACAGAACAAGATCACCAAATTGTAGGCAAGTTCTCACCAATTTTATCACAGGGTGAATTCTAGCTCCAACCCCACTTACATGGCAAAGTCTGATAACCCCAAAACAAAAATGTAATGTAATTGGTACAGATGGGTACAGTTGCAAAAGACACAATGATCTGGGAGATGCAGGGAAGACAGACTGAAAGATACCTTTCTCCTAGGCTTTTAAAAGAAATCAGGTGGCAGTAAGAGGAGAATTACATTAACAACTAAAAATAATAGTCTCTACATTTGCAGGACTTACACTGTCCTTTAGACTCTCAATCACTGTCTGTGCCTCACTGAGACACTCAGGATCATGGGAATGGGGAATAACAACTATGTAATTGTTCTGGTCCACATGGACAGGAATCCACACTCATTCCTGAGCAACATACAGCAGTTAGATGGCACAATATATAGAGCCAGGATGACCTGAGATCAAATCCAGCCTCAGATATTTACTAATGTGTGACACTGGGCAAGTCATCTCTGCCTGCCTCAGTTTCCTCAGCTGTAAAATGAGGATAATAACAGCACCTATCTTGAGAACCAAATGAGATAATTATTGTAAAGTGCTTAGCATTTGACCTGGCACATAGTAGGTCCTATCTAAATGTCAGCTGCTATTATAGCATTGAACACAGTACCTGGCACATAGTAAGTCCTATCTAAATGTCAGTTCTATTATAGCATTGAACACAGTACCTGGCACATAGTAGGTCCTATATAAATGTCAGCTACTATTATAGCATTTAACACAGTACCTGGCACATAGTAAGTCCTATCTAAATGTCAGCTGCTATTATAGCATTGAACACAGTACCTGGCACATAGTAAATCCTATCTAAATGTCAGCTGCTGTTACAGCATTTAACACAGTACCTAGCACATAGTAGGGGCTATGTTATTGTTAGCTATTATTATAATATCTTCATATAAATGTGTTTAAATAGGCCACATTTTCAGTCATGGCTGACACTGACACTGACCCATGTCATACTGATGTCCACATCTCAAGAGAAGAGAAAATAAAGAACAAAACCAGGACTGGAGCCTTTTTTTTAAATCTCTGTGACGAACACATATCTTGGTACCTTGTATATAGAAAGGGGGATTGCACCTGTTGATATCATTAGCATAATTACTAATATGAATACCCAAATTAACTATAAAGGATGTATAAAGAAAGGTGCTATCTGAATCCAGAGAAAGAACTGTTAAAAAAGAAGTGTATCTATCTATAGAATAATTTGACATATATATGTGTATATGTATATATATATATATATATATATATATATATATATATATATATATATATATATATATATATCTGTGTCTAATGGTAGCTATCTCTAGCATCAGGGGAGGGGGAAGGATAAAAGGAAAAAAAAGAAGTTACATGATAATTTTATTGTATATTTGAAAGGAAAAGCAACTTATGCATCATCTATTTGCAGTTTCATGTGCAATCATCTTTTTTTATTGTACTATGTTATGTAAATGCTTATTTTATTCCATAAATTAAAAAGAAAATAAATAAAAAATAATTGGTATAAGGACTTGGTTGAGGAAAGTCCCTCTACCAATGCAGGGCGGCACCTTCTCTACAACTCGTCTTACAGAGTGGACTTGGACACTGTGAAGTTACTTGGTCAGGGTCACCTAGCTTTAAACACTTAACTGCTAACTTGCCCAAGAATCTGAGCAAGCCAGAATCAGAGGCAAGATTTAAAGCCAGGTCTTTGTGACTCCAAGGCCAGGACCCTCCGCCATATATCATGCTACCTCTCAACAGTAGGGATCATAGTATAAGAAATACATCGAGAAAGAAACTTGGAGACAATTTAGGGCAACCCTACCCTTTTCTGGGTGAAGGAAGTGAGGCCCAGAGGGTCTTGCCCAAGATCACAGGGCAAACATAGGCCTTCTGCCTCCAAAAGCAGGACCTCATCAGTCCTGTAAGAGGTGCTTACCGGAGCGCGGCTGTGCAGAGTGCTCAGAGGTACGGTTGGATCTGGGAAAGCATTATTTTTCTTGTAGCTGTTACTGTTAGCCACCTGGTTGTCTAAGCCTGCCTCTGAGGCAAGGATATTTTTCTTCTAGTTAGCTAGACTGTCATACCATAGGCTGTGGGCCACCAGCGGCTCTCACCTGGCTCAGCTTCTATCCCTGGGGCCAGGTCTGCTTGCCATCCCCAAGGACAGTGAGGCAGGTGCATTCACATAGCTTGAAGAGCTGGATTTGGGGGGGGAGGGGGGATGAGTTCAGGAGGAGGGGATGGGGTGCTGACTACGGGAACAAGCAGGCCTATTATCTGTTTGGGGGCGACAGTGACAGGATCTGCCAAGCTTGTGGCAGTGATGCCAAGCTCCCAGCTCAGGCTCAGCATTATTACAGCTCCTCTTGTTTTTCAAAATCTCTTTCATTTTGTATGAAGAGACAGATGTGAGGGGCTGCAGGCTCTTACAGTCTGCCATTCTAGAGAAAAAAAAAGGTTTGTTCCCCTCCTTTTCTGTGGAGCACGGCTGGGATCTCTGGCCTATTCTTTCATTTGTCTATTTCCATTTTAAAAGGATGCTTTTCTTCCTCTTCTAAATAGACCCCCCCCCCCACTCTTGCTCCAGGGCACTTCCTCTGCTTTCTGGAAGGTAGCCCAGAGTCCTTTCCTCTATTCAGATGATGTTAAAGCTAGGGGCCAGTAGAGAAGGCTGAACTGAAAGCTACCATGGGATAGGTCTGCCACACTTGCCCTGGGTCACCTTGGGTATGTCCCTAACATCTCTAGACCTAATATTTACCCCTTCCCAGGTCCTGCCTCTCTCCCCAAGCCTCACCCCCACATCCTTGAACAGTGGAATATTCCAGCAGAAGGCCCCTCCCCAGCTCCATCTACCAGAACTGGAATGTTGTGTGGGTGAGGGAATTGCTGTGAGATCTTGGGAAAGCAGTATAAATCCCAGAAACTATCATACTACCTGTTCTTGCCTGCCCCCAAAATGCACTTTGAGGTTAAATGATATGACACCTGTGAAGTGTCTGGAGACTCTTTCAAAGGAAAGGTTCTCTAGCATGATTTTGATGAACTAGAAACCCTAGTTAAGACTGACCTTAAGCCCCATTTCCAGAGATAGACACTAGCTCTTTCCCAAATAATAGCTGAGGGACATCTCCCAGAGAGCTTTGTAAAAGTCAACAATAGCCTCTACCTAAAGGTTTTCTCTATTCCTTTCTTATTTCTGTGAGTTGGGATGCCTTCTTCTTGCCATTTCCCTAAGTCCAAATAAGAGTCCACCTTAGGACTGAATGTATCCCCTTCATCCTGGGAGCTCTCATTAGGAAATTGGCAAGGTCATTGGTAACTGACTTAGGACTCTATTCTCTCTCCCCTTTCAGCATTTGGTAGCCCCACTCAATCATTCCCATCTAGGGGATAGACTTTTCTCTTTTGAATTGGGTCTTTTGCCCTGAATGGGAAGGGTGGGAGAGGAAAGGGAGCTCATGGGGCCAAGACTCAGGAAGAGGCGGAATACCCAGCATTTATGATGTCAGCATTTAGATATTGTTTTAAAGTTTACAAAGTACTTTACAAATATCATCTTGTTTTATCCTCACAATATTCCTGGGAGGTAGGCACTATATCATCCTTTAGTTTCCCTGAGGAAGCTGAAACAGAGTGAGGTTAAGTGATTTGCCCACAATCATATAGCTATTAAGTCTCTGAGAGACAGGATCTGAACTAAGGTCTTCCTCATCTAGCACTCTACTGTCCCAAATGAGACGCACATACATTCATTCATAAAATCAGTCCCCCCTATCTCCAAGGTCTCAGAAGGCCTGATCTTCCCCTCTTCCTCTTCCCTCTGCTTACACTTGTTTTATGATTTCTTTTTCCCTTCAGAACTGCTGTAGGAGTTTATTTTTAATCTAATTTTACCTGGATATAAATATGGAAGTGGGGAGACACACAAAGAGATTGATTTGCCAGGCCAAGAAACCCAGAGACCTTTCCTATCCCATTTTCTACCCCATCCCACTCCTATAATCATATGCAGATCTGACTGAAGGCATTGGAAAATCCTTTCATTTTACCTAGAGGCCCAGGAGAAAGCAGTGCCCATATTTGGAAACCTCCCCCCAAGGAAACCTCTCTCCTTCCCCCTCACTTAGTCTAAGGCCTGATGGCCACAGTAGGCACACCTTCCACAGGGCACCGATGAACATCAGTATGACACAGTCCTGGTGCCTGGGAATAAAAGGGGAGCTCCAGATGAGTGAGTGACAATTTGACCTTTACAGTCTTTGGGGAGTATTAGGGAAGGGACTTAGCTCTCTGCCCAGCCAACAATCCATCCTCGATTAGAGAGTTCACAGGATGAGGTTAAGGAAACCCCTTGCAAACTGGATGTACCCCAGACAGCTGTTCATCTGTAACATGGGAACTGGCTCTTTCCCCAGCATGAGTTCTTCTCCTGCTTCTGCTCTGTGCATTGGAGAGCCCTCCTGACCTTTTCTCTTACAAGTTTCAACCCAACCACTGATGATATTCCTATTTAAAAATAAATCGCTCCTATCTTTAATTGCAGACTGAGTAATTGCTTCGTTTTATTTAAATGTGGCTCTGAGAAGTTCTGGGAACAATTAGAAGAAAACATAGGGCAGAGATGGGTGCATGTTTTCAAGCATGTAATTTTTTTTTAATTATTATTAACATACCAATGTTTGCAGGGATCTGGAAAAAGAAATCATGTCACTCCTCCTGTGTTAGTCATATACAATTTATATATAACAATAATGAAAATAACAATAATTAATAATATTAATTCCTGGACCCTTCCACATTTTTCGCCTGATTCTCAGGAAAGCTTGAAGACACCTGCTTTGGGAAGTCTGGATATTCGTTCCAGAGTAGAAAAGTGAGAATCAGTTTTCTCTTCTTCTCCACCATCCCCCTCAGTCCTTTGGTGTATTATAATAGCAAAGTCCATTGGGAGTAGGAGAGGAATGGACATCATATAGAGCCAATGCCCACAGCTAGATGGAATGATTTAAGGAGCCCAAGAAAGGCCAAAATATCTCCCCCCCTTCCTATTACACTGTCTAAAATTCTGCCAATTTGTGCCTCATTTAATATCATAGAATGTTAGAACTTTAGAGATCATTTTATAGGTTTGAAATTCACAAGCTGAAATCTACAAATTGAAAGACCACCAGATTTAGTGTCAGATCACCTGAGTTAAAGTCTCAGTTCTTAGATTTACTAGCTTTGCAATAATTTTTTTTTTAAAAAGTCAGTCTCTCTAAGGCTTAGTTTCTGCATCTATAAAATGTAGATAAGAATTGTAGCTAATATTTCTATGGTACTTTAGGTTTTGCAAAGTGCTGACTTGATCATCATTAGGTCATATTACTACCCCCATTTTACAAATTAGAGACTGGAGTCTGAGAGAGATTGTGACTTGCACAGATAGTGTCTGAGGAGGGATTTGAACTCAGACCTTTTGATTTCAAATTCAATCCTCTTATCTATTATGTCAAACTGTCATCACTGACATGGTTGTCGTCATCATCACCATCATCATCGTTGTCGATTTAGAGCCAGAAGGGACTTCCTAACAATCCTGTATGGTAGATCTTAGGAAGATTCTTATGACTAAAATACTTTGCGAACCTTAAAAATGATATGTGAATGTAAATTATTCTTGGTGTTTTCATTATTAATTATATTACAATTAAAAATCCTAAATGACTTCCCCAAGGTCACATACTACTTGTTCCCCCAAAGAGCCAGGACTAGAATGTAGGTCTCATAGCCCTTGGTCCAATACTTTCTTTTTTAAAAAAATCCTCTAATAAAACATAAATTTCCCTTGATCAGACTAATACCTTCATCAACTCATCCCTCAGAGGACATGGCTGTATTTAATGCCAGAGGAGACTTCAAATATAGTCTCTTTTCCTGGCCTCAATTTCCTCATCTACAAAATGAAGTGACTTGCCCAAGGTCACCTAATTAATGGTGGAGTCAGACTAGAATCCAAGTGTCTGGATTCTGAGACCAGTATTCTTTTCAGTCAACCACATTTGTATCTCAAGGATTGTTACTCCTTTCAAGGATCCCTAGAATAAGGAAGACATAGGATCATAGATCTAGGACTGATAGGGATATTGCAGATCACCTGCTCCAATCTCCTCATTCCACAGATGAGGAAAATGAGGTGGAGAGGGGATGTTATTCACAGCCAATAAGTGGCAGATAAGGGATTATTACCCAGGTCTCTGACTCCAGATCAGCCCCACAAACAGCACCACAAACGTGCTACTTCCCTTTCCTTGGGGTGAGAGTACCCAAGCTGCAGGCATCTCCTAAGGGAAAAGGACTGAGAAATATATCTTTAGTAGGTGTTGAGGATTATATTATGTTCTGCCTCTGTCTTGAGACTTACGTAAGCTTTCAGAGGGCAGATTGGCTACAAGCCAGGAATGGATCCATTCGTCAATAAAGACTGGCCAGAGATAATGATAGCTAACATTTGCCTGGCACTTACTAAGTGCCAGACACTGTGTTGAGCACTTTATAATGACTATCTCATGTGACCCTCACAACAACCCTGCAAGGTAGGCATTTTTATTATTCCCATTTTACAGATAAGGAAACTGAGGCAAGCAGAGGTTAAGAGACTTACCCATGGTATCATAGCCAGTAAGTGTGTGAGACCAGATCTGAACTCAACAACAACAGGCAGAAGGGTAGGCAGACTCTAGGAGGTGAGGAGGAATGCCAGGACTGTGTCTATGGAGGAGGACCTTTGTGCCCTAAAGTCAGGAAAAGAGGCAGCTGCAACTTCTGGGGACAGCAGAACCTAGAGCAGAAGCCCAGAAACTGCTCTTGCTTGTCTTGGAACTTCCAAGAAGCTGCCCGTGGTCTCTGTTTCCTTTTCTGAACAAGGGAGGCCCAGGGGTCTCCTCAAAGGTGTGCCAACACTTTGCTGTGAAACAGTCTCAAGATTGTTTATGTCTCTGCTAATAGACCTTTCTATGGGGGCCTGGTGAATTGGCCCCTGGCTGGCATCCTATTCAAAACAAAGAATAAAGGCTCTGGGAAGCAGGAGACTTAGATTCAAAGCCTATTTCAGCTCTTTACTACCGATGTGACCTTGGGGAAGTCTGATCCTCAGCAATTCATAAGAGAGTTTGGATATATGGACTCCCAAGTCCCTTGAACTCTAAATCCTGCCTTTTGAATACCTGCAGCATGCCAGCGGTAATATGATGTGCAGCACTTTAGGGTAGGTAAATTGTGTAAGTACAAAACAAGATAGACCCAACCTTTTAGTGACTGGGTATGTTCTCTAGATGTGAGGATATGGTGCGGGTCACCTAGGGTCTAGTAAAAATAGAGAAAGGGAAAATGGGGCTACTTCCTACCTGCAGGTAGAAATCATAACATCATAATTTGGGAGCTGGAAGGTCATTTAGTCCTGGGGTGTCAAACTCACAGCCCACAGGAACCAGATTAAAATGTCACTGGGAAATGTTTAACAAAATAAATAAAAATACAATAAAACATAGATAATGTTAATATGTGGATTTCTAAGACAATGTGCCTCCTCAGAGGTGCTCATGTAAAGTATAGTGGCCCCCTGTTTTTATTTGAGTTTGACATTGTTGAGCTGGTCCACTCTCTTCATTTAACTAAGGACTAGAGAAGAGGAATGATTTCCCCGCTGCCACACAGCTACTATGTGGTGGTACACCTAACGACCCTGGATCCTCTGATGCTAAACCCGGGTATCTCTTTACTCCAACCTTCTGCCTTCTAATTCTCAAAATTCTCACCCTAAATACACATCTCCCCTTTTCTGATAGCTGACTTCTATAATTAGAACTTCATTGTGAATTAAAGCAAATATTAAGCCTTATCGGTTATTTATACTTCTGCCCAATCCTTTTCTGAGAGCATAAAGGCACTGGGGGCAGGGAAGGGTTTGATAAAACTACTGTGATTCCCAGGCTAGTCACTACTTCTCATGATGGTGCTGAACACCAGACATGTTTTTAGTACCTATCTCCCCTGGGCCTGCCTGTAGATTGGGACACTTGAGTCCCAGTATCCTCTGTGTTGTCTCGCTATCACCTAGGAAGATGGGGAGTGGGAAGAACACAGGACAGAGGAGGCAGGAATTGACAGCTAGTCCTACCCACAGTTGTGCTCTACTGACTGTGAAGGTCCATGAACCTAGGAGGCCCATCACTTTCTAGGATACTCCCACCGTGCTGGGTTGAATGAAAATATTTTCAGAGAAGGAGGGCTGCGCCTGACTCCCAGAGCTTCTATGGGAGAGAGACCAGATGGAGTGCTCTCTTAGTTTATACCTTGACATGGGAGGGGACCATGGACCCCACTGCTTCCTTCTTTTCTCTCAGCATGAATTCTAGGCACCAATCCCCCCTCATTCCAGAATGGGGAGGGGATTTAGTGAGCCTTAGACGGGTCTGAGACCTGGTTAACTGATGGATGTAGGATGTTTTGTCATAACACACTGAAGGGGTTAAAATGGCTGAAGCCCCTCTCCTCAAACATCTGCAGATGATTTGAGTAGTTTCATTGAGGACTGTATAACATTGAGCCCTGAGAAGCTCCTGTTTTGTCCTACCTTCTCTTCTCCATGGTCACTGTTATTCATTCCATCCTGAGAGATCTTTCTGGAGAGATCTCTGGTCCTGCTGCCCAGATCCTGGGTGATCAGATCTCCTCACAAGGTATATAGAAATGTAGGGTGCCATGGGAAGCTGGCCATCTCTCGCCTCAGGTCCTTTTCATCGTCTGGGGTGCCTCCACACCTAGGGATGGGAGGGGTGGTGTGGATTCCTGCTGGCTGATGGAAATGGATGATATGTTTTCAGTCTGGTGTGTTCAACAGTGCAGATCGGACAGGGAGCAGAAACAGGGAAGATAAGTGGGAAATAAATCACCCAACTTGATTTAGTCATAATGGTAAGAAGTTGCTGCCTGCTTTGAGAAGGGAAGCTCTGGCTCTCTGTGCCCCCTAAGCTTCCCTCCAAAGAATCTGCTTGTAGAGAGAGAGATATTGGGGAGGGGGTGGGAAACTTGACATACACCCATTCATAGACTGCTGAATGATTCAAAGTCAGGGAGGCCTGTGGGGGCTTGATAAAATCCCTGCCACTCTAAGGGGAACCAACAGTGGGAAATTAGGAAATCGAAAGAGAGAGAATCTGAGGGATGCTGACCTAACATGCTTCATTGCCATGAAGAGAAGAATCTGATCACTTTGCCTGTTGAACTTTGGTGGGAGAAGGAGGAGGTGTTGATAAATACTTCTGCATGGAGGCTGGAGAATGCAGCATGAGAATGAGGAACAGCCAGTAATAGTCTGGGAATATAGAATGTGTAAAGGAAAGTTGTATGCGATAAAACTATAAAAAGGCAGGCTAGAGCAGTGATGTCAAACTCAAATAGAAATGGATCCCTGAGGGCTGCATATTGACTCAGAAAACCACAAATTAGCAAATTATCTATGTTGAATTCTATTTTTATTTATTTTATAAAAAAATTTTCTCAGTTACCATTTTAATCTGACTCAGTAGGTCTATGCTTGGAAGTTTTATAGTCAGCTAAAGCCAGATTATAGAGAGCCTCAAGGACTAGGCTAAGGAGTTTGTAGTTGGTCCTGTAACAATGGGGAGTCACTGAAACTTTTTGAGTGAGGAACTAAGGTGTTCATACCTGTGCCTCAGGAAAAATTGTCTTTGACAATGTTGTGGAGGATAGATCAGTGAGGATGGGAAGGGAGATATTGGAATCCAAGAGACCAGTCAGGAGGCTATTATAACAGTCCAGGTGAAAAGGGATAAAGAAGGTACAAACTGAGCAGGTGGCAGTGTGTTTAAACAGGAGGAGTGAGATGAGAGACAGGAAGATAAACTCAAAAGGATTTACTTGTCAATTAATGCAGACATGAGCCAGAAGGAGGAAGTGAAGGTGATTCTGACAGCCCCAGCCTGGTGGGCTGGAAGCATGGTCGGATGCCATTAATAGACAGATGTAGGGAAATTGGGAGGAGAATTGCTGAGCTATCTTGGGAGTATCCAGATATATCCTAAGATTCCATAAGCTAGAGATGGTGGTTCCTCTTTCCAAGCCAGATAGGACTGCATCTTACCCAGATCTGACAAATGTCCTCCTAACAACATCAGGAAATAGAGGCATCTCCAGCTCCCATGGATACCCATTCTGGTGCCTCCCAATCTTTGGAATCAGACTAGATATATATACATACACAGAGAGAGAGTGAGCCCATTGGATTTCTAGCTGATTTCTGCTCTCTGGGGATGCAGAGCAGGGTTGTCTTCCTTCCCAAGGCTCTATAAACTTGGAGGTACAGGGCCTGCCCCACAAGGAGTGGCTCTTTTAGGGTATGCATTCCAGGCTTCCGCTCCATTTTGTGTGCACACTGCATTTGTCAGGGGCCAGAAAGGGGAAATTCAACCTCAGAGGCCTCAGCGAGAGGGAAAAGACAGCTCGGGTGGCACCAGGATATCTGTTCTGATTCACTAAGGGATATTTGCTCTGGCAAGTTATAAAATACCATTTCCACTGAGGCTGCAGAATTACTTACAGGAGCTACAATGAAACCAGACAACCTTTCAATCAAACTGCCTGTTGTTCCCGCTTCAAGGCTGGTGAAATAAATACTGAGCAAATAAAGGTAGTCAGCATCCCAAGCATTTTAATGAATAAAAAGCAGCGTGGAGTAGGGGGAGGGGGCTAGGAGTGGGGGAGGGGCTGCTGATCCCAAGAGGGTTTACCAGATCTGGTTTGGTGTCTGTCACTTAAGCCTGTGCTGGCTTCCTTGGGCATTCTACTCCACCTCCAATTTCAACCAGCTTTTCCCCCATGTCTCCTCCACCCCCATGTACACCTCTCTGTTCCAGAATACTTTCCCCTCAACCCTGAAGTGATTCCTAGGAGAGAACCTGACCCTGACCTAAAGATCCCTGTTCTCTAGTCAATTTGGTTTCCATTTTCAATGGGCTCTGCCTCCATAGGCCAATTCTGCAGGAGCTCTGAAGGCAAGATCTTGATTCCAGGCAGGATTTCCAAGACCCTAAGAACAACTAGCTCTTTCCACCTTTGAAAGGTACTAGACTACCCCATTGCAACTTAATTAATCAATCAATAAGCATTTATTAGGTACCCACTATGTGCCAAGGGCTGAGGATACAAACATGAATGAAATAGTAACTCCCTTCAAAGAGTATACATTCCATCAGAGGAAAGAACATGTACTACAATTGGTATATAGAGAAGGTAATGGAGGGAGGGAAAGATGTAAGAGATAGGGAGAAATGGGTAAAGGGTTCAGTTTATTCATTCTATGTCTTATGTTTGTAACTCTCCCTTGATCCCCTTACTTGCTAACACTTTCATCCTCTTCAAATTTATCATTTATACAACACATCTGTTTACACATTATACCATCTGCCCCCAACCAACTAGAATGTAAGCCCTTTAAGGGAAGGAATTTGTTTGGCATTTTGCATTTATCTTTGAATCCTTAGCACCTAGCATAGTGTCTGGAGATTGGTCAGACATCTAAGCCTTCAAGGTCATCCACTGTATCCAGGGTCATCAAGTGTCATCTTGATTTTGGTTTTGCCACCGGACTTTGATGAATCTGGAGGAGAAAGTGAGGCTGTGCACCTCTGCCTCACTTAAGTCCAATTCATTCTCCAGTCAAGATATCACCCATGACGTCACTGATCCTCTTCAGAAATGAAGGATGAACAGCAGGGCCTTGAATATAGCAGACACTTAGTAAGCATTTGTTGGATGAAGCTGGATTAAAAATCAAAGAAAAGCTTCTTAGCTCCCATCCTCCTTACTTATCCTCCTTTTCCTTGTTAGTTTGCTAATAAAGAATAAAGTGTAAAAATCACCAGGATCCTAAGACAGAAGGCCCTGTCATGACAAAAGCAGTAACCCTTTCTCCCCACCCTCACCCCTTCAAGATGAATGCATCTCTACTGCCTGTAACTAATTCTCAAAAAGCAGAGTAATATAACGCAAGGAGCACTAGACTGAAACTCAAAAACCCTAAGCTCAAGTCCTCACCTTGCCACATACTAGCTATGGGACCTCTCTGAACCTCTGTCTCCTCATCTACAAAATGAGGGTAGTAAGATATACTATCTTATCTCCCAGAAGTCTTTTGAAGATCAAACACTGTTTCCTCCACAAAGTGAGAAGGGATGGCCAATTGGATCGACAAATTCTACACTCAAAAAGATCTTGACAGGCTATAGATATGGGTCAAATTGCATAATTCCTTTGGGTTTTTAAATAAAAATTTTATATTATCTTGTTATGACTTTGACAAACACCTGCCAATCTCTATGAGCTTTTCTGTACACAAAATAGAAAAGGAGGATTGTAAGTAAAAATGTGAATCTCCAATATATAGAATTTGGGGGGGGGGTTTTGATGTGTAGAATACATTTCAGTCCATCATTTTCAAAACTATTCTGCTTGTGAATCCTTCTGAGCTTCCTTCTGAAAATGTATAATCCTATATTTGGGTTCAAAAACTCAACTTCATCAATAAAATATAGAGGAGGTGTGACTAGATAGCAATTTTCTGAAAAAAAATTTTAATGGAATGCAGGTTAGAGATGTGTCAAGAGTGTGATGTGGCAGCCAAAAGAGCTAAATGGACAATGACCACAACAACATCAAGGGAAACTGAATGCTATGAAATTGTCATAACCAAAGCTCTGAGACTACACCTCACTTCCTTCTTCACAGAGGAGGGAGACAATGGGTATGGCACACTGCATAGGGCAGATTGGGTTGATTTATTGGTTAGTTTTTTCAGAACTTTTGTCCCCCTCTTTTTTTATCCTATAAGGGATGATTCCAAGAGGGGAAATAAGGGAAGAATATTTTGAAAAAAGATGGAAATGTAAAAACAAAATATTTGATAACTTTTTCCTTTAGAAGCCTATATACAGTCTTAAGTTTTGGAGTGGCAGCATGATGGTTTGGTTGCATGTCAAACTTGGAATCAGTAAGACCTGAGTTATATAGTCTTCCTTCCCACCCATACTGTCAGGGCAAGTATTTTACACCAGGTAAGAACATTAAGGACTATAATCCTCTAGGACTATAAGTTATAAACAGGTTGCTAGCTGTTCTTGATGGAGGGAATTTCCATTTTCTTAGGCTGACAAATTATAGGCCCAGACCAAAAAAACTTGGGGATTGCATTAAGACAGATATAGTGTCCATGGGCAGACCATATCTGAAGCATTATGTTCAGTTTGGGTTGCCACATTTTAGAAAAGGCCTTGAGACCCTTAGAAAGACAGGAATAGAGGGCAAATGCTAATAGTCAGGGGCCCCCAAGTTCACACTGCAGGAAGATGTTTGAAGGAACTGAGGGAGTTTAGCCTGGAGAACAAAAGGTTTACAGAAAACATGATAGCTGCCTAAAATATTTGAAAGGTGTCATGTAGAAGAGGGCATAAGCTTGTTAAATGGCCCCAGAGGACAGAAAAATGGGAGACAATTGCAAAGATGCAAATTTAGCTTTGAGGTAAGGAAAAACTTGTTACCAGCCAGAGCTATGGAATGGGCCTCCTGGGAAAGAGCTGGCTCCCCTTTTCTGGATGAAGAAAAAGCCTCTTGTTTATGTTATGGATGAGACTTATGTATGTGGCTTCTTGGGTCCCTCCCAACACTGAGATTTTGTGATTTTGTGTTCAATGTATTGTAACTATAAAATGGATCATAGATTTAGAGTTGAAAGAGACCTTAGAGAACATCTAATTATAATAGCTACCATTTATAGAGTGCTTTAAGGTTTACAAAGCTCTGTACCTATGTTTTCCTCATTTGATCCTCACAAACATCTTGAGAGATGGCTGCTATTTTTATCCCCATCTTACAGATGAGGAAATTTAGGCACAAAGAGGTTGAATGATTTGTCCTGGACCACACAGTAAATAAGTGTCTGACATAGGATTTGAACTCAGGTTTTCTTGACTCCAAACCCAATGCTCTAAATACTAAGCCATTAATCCTTTTGTGTATGTGTGTGTTTTTATTAGTGTTATTAAGTTCATTGTTTGTTTTACATTTCAAAATTTTTGAGAGGTCTCTTTTTTATATTAATTTTATTTATTTTCAATGTTCTACAATCACTACCATATAACTTAGATGTTTCCCCTCCCTCCCCCTCCTTTCCCCTACACCCTCCCTCCCCAAGATGGCATACAATTTTATATAGGTTCTACACATACTTTCCTATTAAATACATTTTCACTATAGTCATGTTGTGTAGAAGAATTAAAATGAATGGGAGAAATCATATAACAAATGAAAACATAATACAAAAGAAAATGATCTGCTACATTCTGTGATTGAATTCCATAGTTTTTTTCTCTGGATGTGGAAGGCATTTTGCCTTAAAAGACCATTGGGAATTTTAGTAAGTCCTTGCATTGCAATGAAGTTCTAAGTCTACCAGAAGACACTCTCGCACACTGTGGTCGTTGCTGAGCACAAAGTTCTGGTTCTGCTCCTTTCACTCAGCATCAGATCATATAAGTCTTTCCAGGTCTCTCTGACATCTTCCTGTTCATCATATCTTATAGCACAATAGTATTCCATTACATTCATAGACTGCAATTTATTCAGCCATTCTCCAATTGATGGGCATTCCCTTGATTTCCAGATTTTGGCCACCACAAAGAGTACTGAGCCATTAATCCTGAGGAAAACAGTGAAAGTCTTATTTTCCCCATTTTACAGGTGATAAAACAGTTTTGGAGCTGAGAAATTACTTGCCCAAGGTCATAAGTCTGCTAACCATATGTCCTGACTCCTTGGTTTCTTAGGTCAAACTTTTAAGTGGAAAGGGACAGAATTAAGATCGCAGAATGAAAGTCAGCATTTTTTGCCTTCCAATACACCCCCTCCACAACAACCTGGAAAACGCTGAACCAACCTGTCCTTCCTAAAAGTAGGAACTTCTCTCTTCCTCTCTATCCCTACTGAAATATTACCACTGGTCCTCTTCCGCAATATAAACCTGATGTTCATGTTCAACTATCTCATCCACTGCTTCTTGGTCAGCCAATAACAACTTCAGTCAATATGGTATGGTAGAAAAGACATTGCCTCTGAAATCAGAGAACCTGAGCTCAGATCCCTCCCTTGACTTTTTCTTGTCTGACCTTGGACAAGTGATCTCACCTCCCTGGGTTTCATTTTCTTCATCAATAAATTGAAGGTGTTGAACAAGATGACCTCTGAAGTCCCTTCCACGTCTAGATCTATGATCCCATGATCTCTGATTTTCACCATCTCCCCCCACTAACACCTTTCTCCCACTTCCTACCTCCAGCTGCTGAAGAGGCTGAATACTTCTCTGCAGTCTATTTAGTTACTTTTTACAGAGCTTCTTAGCATGGTGCTGAGTTCAAATGATGCTTCTGATGGTGGTGATGGTGATAACCCTAAAGGAGTCCTCCTTCCCCTCCTGGCTGATTGCTTTCCTTTTCTCACCAGAATGGAGGGCAGGAAAAATTTATGGGAAGAGGGAGCACCACTCGTGTCCCCATGGCTTTGGCAGAAGACAGGGAGGTTCTATTCACCTCATGATCCAGCCCTTTGCTTCCCCAGCCTTTTAGCCGCTCCGCTCTGGGCTTTTCTTTCAGTCTGTCTGACTCCATCCCCGCACTTTGTCCTGCTAATTCCATGGTTGGGAAGGCGTGTGAGTTCTTTATGCTGTTGCAGCCCTAATTAGAAGTTACTGACAGCTTGTTTGGGGCCCTGTCAGATTCTTTGACTCTCTTTGCACCACTAAGTAAAAAGGAAAATTGCTATCTGCGCTGTACCTGGATGCCTATGTGTTATTATAAATGACGTGGCTGGGTTCTTTGTTAAGGGGCTGCCAGTGCTGAGGCGGCCAGAGGCAGGAGGCTTCGTCACTCTCTGCTCAGGGTTCATTCCCACCCAAGTGGCTAAGCTGTGGAGTGCCAATTGATTTTGATTTGTCAGAGGCAACAAAGCAGAGGGAAGGAAGCCTGAGCAGCCTAAAGTTTATACAAAGGTCTCCAGGTCTATCCCTTCAGAGTCCCCTCCTAACTATTATTATTCAAATTATCATAGCATATTAAAATTCTAGACGTAGGCAGGGTCAGAAATCCCTAGAGGGCAAACAGGAATTTTGTTTGTTGTTTCCTGTGAAAATCTGTATTTTTCCTAGGGTAAAGGAGAAAGAAATATAGTATAGTAGGTTTAGTGCTAGATTTATGGTCTTTCTTGTTCAATAGTTTTCAGTGGAGTCTGACTCTTTGTGACCCCATCTGGGGTTTTCTTGGCAAAGACATTGGAGTGGAGGTCTTTCCTACTCCAACTCATTCTACAAATGAGGAAACTGAGGCAAACAGGGTGAAATGACTTACCCAGAGTCACACAGCTAGTAAGTATCAGAGGCAAGATTTGAACTCAGAAAGATGAGTCGTCAGGGACTCCAGGCCTGATATTCTATCCACTGAACCATTCAAATACAAATCCCTCCTCTCACACCAGCCTTGTGACCCTGGGTAAATCAGGAAATCAGGATTTATGTACTGTCATAGATCTCACTCTGAGAGCTCCCGGTGCTCTTAACATCATAGATCATTCCCTTCATGTAAAGGAAGAAGCCACGGAGACCTGAAGCCTTAGGTACTCTTCTCTATAGCCTGGGCTCTGTTGGGAAGGGCCTCTCACTCTACTCAGGGGAAGCATCAACTCTCTTTTAGCTCCAGTGTTCTTCTGGGGATGTTATATGGCCAGAAGGTATAGGGTGCCACAATGGCCAAAGAATCAAAGTTGAGGATCCCCCCAAAGGACAGTGTAGAGGTTCATAGTAAGTATGAGCAGGGTGCCATGCATGACAAATGAAGAATGACTCAGGAGAAGTGAGGTAAGGCTATCATCAAAGACATCGGTCATTGAAAAGATGAGCCAGGCATGGTTTTGGGTGCTTGTAGTCCCTGTTGCTTGGGGAGGCTGAGGTTGGTGAGACACTTGACCTTGAGATTCTGAGCTCCAGGAGAACAAAAGCTGATCTGGTAACCATGCTAAGTGTAAATCTGGGGTCAATATGATGATCCTCTGGGAGTGGAGGGCCACCAGGCTGACGAAGATGGGGTGAGCTGACCCAGGCTGGAAGTGAAACAGGCCAAAGCTTCCATGATGATCAGAATAAGATGAGATCAGAGAGTGGCTACTGTACTTCTAGCCTAGGTGAAACATTGAGGTTCAGTCTTGAGGGGGAAAAATAGAAAAGGAAAGAAAAAGGAAGAGAAAGAAAGAGGAAGAGAGGAAAAGAGGAAGGGAAGATAAGAGGAAAGAAAGAAGGAAGGAAGGAGGGAGGATGGGAGGGAGGGAGGGAGGAAGGAAACTATAAACGTTACTGTTGAGTCCTTTCAGTTGTGCCTAACTCTCCCTAACCTCATTGGGGTTTTCTTGGCAGAGATACTGGATGGTTTGTCATTTCCTTTTCCTGCTCACTTTACAGCGATGAGGAACTGAGGCAAACAGAGTTAAGTGACTTGCCCAGGGTCACACAGCTAATAAGTATCTGAGGCCAGATTTGAACTGACTCCAGGCCCAGTGTTGTAGCCACTGCTAGAGATCCTTTTCCTCTTTCTTTTATCTCCTTCCTAGTACTGATATCAAAGCTAGCTGAGACAATGAATGGAGTGTGACCCTTAGAGTCGGGAAGACCTGAATTCAAACATTTCCTAGCAGTGTGACCCTGGCAAGGTCACTTGATGTCTCTCAGACTCAGTTCTCTCATCTATAAAATAAGGATAACAAAAAGCACCTGCCTCTTAGGGTTGTTGTGTGGATCAAATGAGATAACATATGTCCAGGGATCTGCTGTTTATACTGTGGCTATGATGATCCTCACCATTGGGTCTAAGAATTTACAGCTTGGTGATTTGCGGAGCATAGTTCCAAATTGCTTCCCAGAAAGGCTTGATCAATTCTCAGCTCCACCCAAAGTGTGCACTAATATGCCTGTTAAAGAGGACCTTGGGAATTACATAGTTGTACTTCTTCAATTTACAGATAGGGAAACTGAGGCCCAGAGACATGAAATTACTTGCCCAAACTCTTATCACCAGGTAGTGGCAGAGGCAGGGGTTGTTCGCAGCTCTCCCAGTTCCCATCTCAATTCTCTTTCCACTGCACCAAGCTACCACATACTACCGCAAGACTGAAAAACCCCGCTGACATGTTGTTCATCTGGTCATTCATTAGTAACATTGTTCCCATGGAGCTAACTGCCCCCTGTGATGTTGTTTCACCTAATGTATTTTCACTGAACCGATTAATTACATTAGACAGGGTATGCCTGTATGGCTATGCTCAGGGCTCCAAGGTTTGTTCCAGCTTGGAGGATAAAGGCCACCTCTGACCTTTATCTCTCCAGGCCTATGACCCTAAAGAGTAATAATAGCTAACATTTATATGGCGCCTACTCTATGCCAAGCACCGTGCTAAGTGCTTTACAACTATTATCTCATATGATCCTAGCAATGAAACTGAGAAATAGGTGCTATTAATAATCACCATTTTACAGATGAGGAAACTGAGGCAAACAGAAGTCATTTAAGACTTGCTCAAGGTCACATAGGCAGTATCAGAAGCTACATTTGACTCCAGGGCCTTTGCTCTATCCACAGTACCACCTGACAGAACATTATAGCTAGAAAGAATCCTCAAAGTTATCTGTCCCAAAGCCCTCATTTACAAATGAGGAAACTGAGACCCAGGATATTTAATGACTTGCCCAAGACTTCATATCTAATAAGCTTGAGAATCAGAGGCTTAAATCTGCATCCTCTGACTCTAATTCAGTTCATTTTCTCTTATGCTGAATTATCCTTTTAAAAAGAGTATTTTATTTTATCCAATTACATATAAAAACAAATTTCTGACATTCATTTTTCATAAAATTTTGAGTTCCAAATTTTCTCCCCCATCTTTTTCCTCCCCTTCCCCTTTCCTAAGACAGCAATTGGATATAGATTATATATGTGCAATCATGTAAAACATATTTCAATATTAGTCATACTGTGAAAGAAGAAACGGAGCAAAAGGAAAAAATCCATGAAAAAAAAAAGAAAGTGAAAATATTATGTTTTGATCTGTATTCGGACTCCATCAGTTCTTTCTCTGGATGTGGATACATGGTGTACTATCTAAAAGTCAGAACTTGAACCCAAGGATCCTGTCTCTTCTTCGTTTTACCGTCCTATTTTCTCTGCTGAGCAGATTCAGGATTTTGAAAGAATAATGAAAGTCTGAGTAGGTGATGAAGAGCTCTGATCCTTGATACTGGGGAGACTGAGGCTGGTGGATCAGTTGAGCTCAGGGTTATAAGGGCTAAAGCTGATGGGGAACCCACAGAGGCTGAGGGGTGAGATATCAGGCTGCCTAAGGAGGGGAGAATTGGTACAGTTTGGAAGTGGCAGGGGATGGGAGGACCTACTATGTGCTAGGCTCTTTATACCTGTTATCTCATTTGATCCTCACAACAATCCTGCAAGGTAGGTATTGTTATTATTCCTATATATCATTCTTCCCATTGAAGAAACAGCTCTGCCTAACAGAGCCTGCTGATCAGGAGTAGGAGCAGGGCCCTGGATGGCCATCACACTTATAGTCTGGGTAAGATTCAGAGACCCAGTCTCAAAAAATAAAAGAAAATGAAGGATAATAGTAATTGGGCAGCTGGTGGCATAGTAGAGAGAGTGCCAGGCCTAGCGTCAGGAAGACTTGAGTTCAAATCTGACCTCAGAAATTTACCGGCTGTGTAATCCTGGGCAAGTCACTTCACTTCATTTGCCGCAGTTTCCTCATCTGTAAAATGAGCTGGAGAAAGAAATGGTAAACCACTCTAGTGATTCTTTGCCAACAAAGCTCTAAAGGGCATCATGAGGGATTGAAAACAACAGCTAATAACATTTTACCAAAAGTATTTTACAAATATTACTTGAGAGGCAATTGATAGTAGCATTTCAAGGTTTGTATTACATTGTCACTTGAGATTCCAACAACCTTGTCAGATTGTTGTTAGCAACTTGTTGTTAAGTTGTGTCTAACTCTCTGTGACCCCATTTGGGATTTTCTTGGCAAAGTGGACTGGTTTGCCATTTCCTTCTCCAGCGGATTTTCCAGATGAGGAACCTAAGACAAGCAGGGCCAAGGGACTTGTCCAGAGTCATGCAGCTAGTAAGTGTCTTGAGGCCAGATATGAACTTGAGAAGATGACTCTTCTTGGTTCCAAACTCAGTGCTCTATCCACGACAGATATTATTATACCCATTTTATAGGCAGTAAAGCTGAGATTTGGAGAAGTTAAATGACTTCCTTGAACGTAGACACTGCTGACTGCAGTGAATCTAATACCCCTTCTACTGTATCACGAGGTAATTGAATAAGGTGGAGAGTGGAGGGTAGTGTGTGCAGCAAGCAGACACACAAAGACTCAGTCTTTCCAGATGGGCTCTGGGAATAGAATGTTCCTGTATCCTTCAAGCCAGGACAGGGGCTGCTCTGGTACAGTCTGAGAGGAAACAGGCCTACCATGAATAGTCTGTGCTGGCACAGGAGAGGGAGGGCCTGTGGGAGGCCGGAGTGTGAATAAGAATGCCTCATTGATTGCTCGTGAAGCCAGTCTATTATTACTCAATCTCCGAGCAGCGTTCTGGACACTGCTCTGTCTGTCTTGGGACGTGTGGCTGTTAAAATATTAACTGCTGGCATGTTGCAAACATTTGGAATATGCTGAGAATCCTGAGATGCTGAGACTGGGCTTGTGTCAATGGACTGCTTCACCTGTGCCTTTGTTTGCTGTGGATATGCCAAAGCTTCCTCCATTGAAGCTGAAAGCTTTGGTTTTTTTCCTTTTCTCTCCTTTTCTTCTTTAGCAGAGCTTATGTGGCCTGGACCTTCTTTCTCCCATAGTGGCTTCATTGGGGAACTCTTTGGGAGGGATAGGGGCAGGGTTGTGAGGGTAATTATTTAATGATGGTACCCACAACACACTTTTAAGTTTATACTGTTAACATGTAAGTTTACTTTATTAACATCTTCTCCATCACTTCCTTAAGTCTAGCAGCCTTTGCTGATTTCCAAGGTGTAAATGCTCACACTGGAAAATTTATTTGCATCTTGTAAGGCTGCTTGAGCTGGAACCAGTTCAAAGGGAATGAAGTGACTTGCCCAGGGTTACATAGCTAGATGTCTGAGGTCACATTTGAACTCAGGTCTTCTTGACTCTAGCCTGGATTGGTGACTGATCTCCAGTAACAATGGGGCAACATAAGATGGGATGGCATCTGAGCACCATTCTTTCTTGTTGTTGATATTTGACTTTGCAATATTTCATGAACTAATCTAACTGCAGGTCACCCACTTGCTGTGAAACCTTAGGAAAAAAGTCACTAAATCTCCAGACATTTTGGTTTCCCCATCAGTGCCATGAGAGAGTTGAGCCACTAAGCTATGGCTCTATGATCACAAGGCACTGAAGTCTTCCCTAAAGTCACACCGAATTTGTGGAAGTGTCCCCAAGAAGAAATCATCCTTTATCTCTCAGGAGAGCAGATGATTATAGCCAAGTGAAACATAATATATCACATCTGGAAAAAGTGTTGGACTTAGACTCAGTAAACCTGAGTTTGAATCCTGCCCTTTGCCACTAACCAGCATTATTTAACCTCTTTAAGAGCAACATTTAAATTCTCCGAAACTTAGTTTCCTCATCTATAAAATGGGTAAAGCATTACTTACATTATTCATTTTTGTAAGGAAAACATACGTGTGATCTTTAGAGCTTCTCCGCCCCTACCCTAGTTCCTTTCCCTTTTTTCAATAAAGACTGCCCCATAAGCCCAGAGTGAATAGCAGCCCTCCTGCTATGTGTGGCTCCCCATTCTGATCTTTCAATGAAGTCCTGAAGTGGGGTGTGGTCAGTGCCTCCCTCAGTGACAGGAAGAGCACAGCAAAGGTTCAGTCAGATTCCATTTTTGAAAGCAGTAGCAACAGCTTGGGTAAGACTCACAAGAAAGAGCAATTCTGGAAAAGCCAGGCCTCAGCTCAGAATCTATAGTTGAAGTTCAAAGGATGAGGAAAGAGATAAGATAAGAAAACTGAGGCCCAGAAAAGCTAAGTGACCTTTCCAAGGTAACACAGGCTTATGGCCCAGGTTCCAATGCAGGTTCCCCATGTTCTCTTACCCAGAATTCTGCACGGTGGCACTGCCTTACCCTTTCCCCCTTTGCCTAGGTTCAGTTAGGCAGGGGTCCTGGCTCAGGGGAGTCCTTTCATAGTCTATATATTCACTATCTTGGTTACTCCTGCCTCTTCCTGAGAAGGGAAACAACCAGAAACAGCCAGCGGTCCCAGAAGCCCAACAGTAAACAGAGAAGTTAAGCATGATGAATGACCACTAATTCGGCTGGGTGACTGAGATAAAGGCTGGGTTGTTTGGGCAGCATAAATCAACCCCCTGAGTCGGATGACAAGTAAAGCAGTCATTTAAATCTATTTTCAGGGGCTAGTGGACTGTGGGACCCACTAGGAATTGCTATCAGGGGCTATAATGTGAGGTGGGGGACAGCTATATATGAGGAATACTTGTCAAGTGCATGTCTCTGCCTTTTTCTCCCTGCTTTATCTCAGTCTTCATGAGTAACCTCCTGGCAGACTTGTTACTTCATACAGTGGGGTCTTGGAGCCAGCCAAACCAATAGAGAGCTGATGGTTAAATTTCCATCTTGGAAAATGACTAGTGCTACAAGTGATGTAGCATTGATTTATTGTCATCTTAATTGTCTAGACTGAGGAAAGTGTTAATAATAAAAATGAAACTTAAAAGGCTGTCTAGCTTCCTTTTCTTTTCTTTTCTTTTTCTGGAAAGATGGTTCTAATAGAGCACCAGCCCCGGAGTCAGGAGGACCTGAGATCAAATCCAGTCTCAGACACCTAATAGCTGTGTGACTTTGGGTGAGTCACTTAGTCACAACTGCCTCAAAAAAAAAAAAAGATGGTTTTTAAATATATACCAACACACCCCTGCTTCTATACCAGCTTTAGAGAAAAGTTCCAAAGATGTTAATATCTTTACCAGACAGTATGAAACAGGCAAAGTGCTCAGCCCTCTTCCAAGTTGCTGCTTATATATGTATGTGGAGGGAAGTTGCCTTTGACCTCTTTGTCAGGAACTCTGGCTTTGCATGCCAGCTCTGATGCTTATTGGATAGCTGGCTTACTATGAGGACAATAATCCTTGCACCATCTGCCTCATAGGGTTACTAAGGTGGATAGGACCTTAGAGGTCATCCAGTTGAACCCCTTTATTTTATAGATGAGAAAACTGAAGGCTAGAGAAGTTAGGTGTATTTCCAAAGGTCACACAGGTAGAGCTGCCACACAGTGGCAGAGCTGGGATTTGAACTCAGATCTCTAGACTTTAAATCCATCACTCTTTCTGTTAATCTACAAAGGGAAGGATTATAAGTGGTGAAAAGGTACTTTGGGTTGTTTCAGGGAAACAATCAAATCAAATCAAATTTCAAATCAAATCCCTGCTAAAAATCCCACTTTCTATAGGAAGACTTTGCCCTTCCCCTTAATGTTACAACCTCTCCTTCTTCAGTTAATAATCTTCAGTTTATCCTGTGTATATCTTATTTGAACAGAGTTGTTTTCATATTGTTGCCTCCATCAGACTGTAAGCTCCCTGACAGCAGGAACTGTCTTTTGCCTTTCTTTGTATCTCCAGTGCTTAGCACAATGCCCGGCACGTAGTAAGTGCATAATAAATACTTGTCAATTTACTGACTGACTATGAATGTAAATTGTCTTCAGCAGTGCTACTCCTAAGGATGAGAAATACTTGGAAGTTTTAGAAAGATGGAGCCAGGGCTATGGATTCTTATTTTCCTTCAGTTCTCACATGCTCACGCTCTTTTTTTTTGTAGCCTAGACTGACTTTCTTCCCTTAGTCTTTAAATTGGCATTGAGTACTTTTGTGCAAGAAGGTCCACAAGAGTTATACAGCAGATTAAGTATTGGTTTGGATCTTACCCTGGATGAACAAATCTAACAAAGGAAAAGTCTGTTGGATAGATACTCAATGAAGGACATAGGGGACTTATACACATGACAATGTCATGATCTGTATCCAATGAAACCACAATGCATCCAAAGTTCCAAGGTCACATTTGTGGATGACTGCTATAGTAGAGAGAGTGTGATATAGTTATAAGAGTATGTAGGAGTTAGGAAACCTGGCTTCTAGTTCCAGAAGAGCTGGTGACCGGTTGTCATCAACTGGATGAGTCATCAGGTCTCAGTTTTTTTATCTGTAAAATGAGAGGCTTCAAGGAGATGACATCTGAGATTCTCTCTAGTTCCAAGATTCATAGAATCATAGAAACTAAACAACTGGAAGAGAACTGAGTCCATAGAGGTCAACTCATGCCCAAAGCATCAATCCCCTCTGCAATATTGCTTCAATTTGAACACCTCTAGTGATGAGGAATACATCACCTTAAGGAAAAGTTCATTTCCCTATTTAGACTGTTCTAAATGTTAGCGATGGATATCTACTTGACATGGAACTGAAATCTATCTCTGTTACTTCTGCCCCTTGGTTCTAGTTCTGCCTTCTGGGGCCAGGCAGAACAAACTTAATATCCCTTTCTACATGACAGTGCTTCAGATATCTGAAGACATCTGTTATGTCTCTCCTTAGGTCTGCTTTTTCCCCCAGGCTCCACGTTCCCTAGTTTTATTTTATTGTTTTCTTCAGTTGATTCTTGGATATCACATCGTAGAAGCCATTTGCCATCTACAACCCCTGTACTGGATGCTCTCCCACTTATTGGTGTCTCTTCTAAAATGAAGTAGCCAGAATTGAACTCTATAGCCATTCTTTTAAAAATTTTGTCTTGTTGTAATGAACTAAACAAATGTGACCAACAAATATGAACATACAAAAACAAAAAAGAAAAAGAGGATTATTTATGAGTTTATGAATCTCTTACATGCAGCTTGGCTCTCTTAATTTATATGAAATTTATTACAACAGTGTTGACATTGTTCTAATTGCATCCTTCTGCTCTCATCTGCTTATTTAAAAAATGTTTCATTGATTTTCTTTTCTTTCTTTTGCATCACTATCACAACCCACCACCTCCCTCCCCTAGTCCCAAATAAAAGCCCTTCCTTGTAATAAATAAGCATAGTCACACACAGATCACATCCGAAAATGTATATCGCATTCTATACTTCTTCCAGACCATCAACTTTTTGCCAAGAAGTGAGAGTCATGATTCACTATCAATCGTCTGAAATCATTAAAAGTTGTTTTTCTTTACATTATTGTTGTCCTTGTATAAATTGTTCTCCTGGTTCTTCTCACTTAACTCTGCCTCGGTTCATACAAGTCTTCCCAGGTTTCTCTGAATTTATCCCTTTGACATTTCTTAAAGGGCAATAGTATTCCATTATATTCATGGACCATAATTTGTTCAACTACTCCCTTGTTGACTGGTACTCATTTTTATTCCAATTCTTTGCTACAACAAACAATGTAACTATCAATATTTTATACACATGGCTCCTTTCTCTCTATCTTTGATGCTTATGGGGTATGTGCCTAATAATGGCATGGCTAGCATGGTCTTTGTGGGTGATATTCTCTGCTTTCAAGACACCAAACCTCAGTTTCTGAAATGATTCATTCCCTCCCACTGCTGATAGCCTAAACTGGCTGTTGTTATTGTTGTTTGAGATCACAGGTGGATCCAGGAATAGGACCTTCTGCGCTGTGTCTTCCATAGCACATGAAGGAACCTCCTCAGGACAGTGAGGAAAAGCCTAACCTGGAATCTTTCAGTTTACGGTGGGTCTAAGCACATCTGATTAGTCCTATAGAACCCAAATGGGGAATTGGGAATGTAAGAACCAGAGAGAGAATATGATATCTAGATCACAACCAGGATCAAACCTGAATAAGTGAAGAGACATGATCTGGGAATAAGACTGAAGAGATAACTCTCAGTTCCACCAAGAGGTCACACAGTTTTGGTGCTCTTTGCTCTCTTTGCAGTGGACAGAGTGCTGGGTCTGGAATTAGAAAGACTTATCTTCTTGATAATCTGGCTTCAGACATTCACTAGCTATATGACCCTGAGCAAGTCACTTAACCCTGCTTGCCTCCATTTCCTCCTCTATAAAATGATCTGGAGAAGGAAATGGCAACCACTCGACTCTATCTTTGCCCGGAAATAACTGCAAATGAGGTCATGAAAGGTCAGACACAGTTGAAAAATGATTGAGCAACCACAACAACTGCTTTCTTTTGGAAAAGTATATGTTTACCAGTTTGTGAGTCTGATCCCACCTTTCTTGCAGCACAAAAATATTCGGTTACTGTTACATACTGTAATTTGTTTGATACACACTCACTTTGATTCTCCTCCTGAATAGGCTTCAACTGGATCCCTCTTCCTCACTTCTGGCACTGTACCCAATTACTTTATATTTACTCTGTATTTCATTATCTGTATGCATGTCACAACTAACAAGTAGACTATAAGCTCCTTGAGGGTATAGTTTCTTTTTTTTCTTTTATTTTTGTATCCCCAGTGCCTAGCACAGTATCTGGCATAGAATAGTCAAAGTAGCCATGTCAACATGCATTTACTAAGCTTTACTATGTGTCAGACATTGTGCTAGGTACCAGGGATAGAAAGAAATGGAAAAAGTTAAACTAAACTAAATGATCCCTGCCTTCAAGGACCTCCCTGTTAACAGGAAAGACAACATGCAAGTAACTATGTATAAATAAGGTACAGAGAGGATAAATTAGAGATAATCAACAGAGGGAAAGTATTGGAATTAAGAAGAATTTCATTCAGAAGGTGAGATTTTAGCTGAGACCTGAAGGAATCCAGGACATCCCAGAGGCAGAGATGAGAAGGGAGAGAGTTCCAAATCAGAGACATCTTATGAAAATGCGCAGAATCTGGAGATGGAATATCTAATGCAACAAACAGCAAGGTGGCTTGTGTCATTGGATCGATCACAGGGCATAGAGTGGGTATTAAGGTAAAAGAAGATTATAAAAGTAGAGTTCAGGTTATGGAGGGCTTTAAACACCAAGAGAGGATTTTATATTAGATTCTGGAGGTCATAGTGACCCATGGCATTTATGGAATAGGGAAATGACATATCTGTACCTTAGGAGGATCAACTTGACCAAGCTGAGTGGAAGAAAGACTGGAGTAGGAAGATGAGGCAGGGAGATCAGGTACTTAATAAATACTGTTGAATGGAATCAAAGGAAATAGCTGTTTCTAAGAGGTAGAAGACACTAGAAATATGTGTTGAGTGATTGGTGTTTCACTGAGAGTGGCCTCTGCTGTGTGGGGTTTCTGATCCTATTCATTTAATCTGTACAATGCCTTTCCATTGTATACTGGTCAAGGTTGGAAGATGAGGTAGAGAGTTGGAGGTGGAGGAGCAGTGTGCAGGTTTGTCCCCAAGTAACAAGAGTTACTAGGGATTTCCAATCCCACTCCCACCTCATGGCCATGGGCCATTAACCCAATTAGATGTTAAGATGAATGGATTCAGTGGAGTCTGTCAAGGATTGACACTGGGGGCGCATCTGGACCAATGACAGAGGCTGTAATTTTTATGTTCATTATGTTTGTTTGGTTTGGTTTAATTAATTGATCTATTAAACTCAATCAAGCTCTGACCTCTTTTATAACCATTATAAATCAGCTTGAACCACTCTGGGAGAGTAATCCATGTCATTATCCAAACCTCCCTGGGGATGCTGGTCATTCCATGGATTGAAGTTCAGGAATCCATGGGAGCAGAGGAGAGAGTTCCATAGGATTGTCTGGAGAGAGGAGTTAGTTACTGGAGAAGAGTAGGGAAATGCAAGGAGCAGTAGGGGAACTGAGGCATTGATTTTGTTCCATGAACAACCTTAGGTCATGTGACATGTTCTCATTGAAGCTAGAATGAGAATCCAGTCTTATCATAGATCATAAGTGTAGAGCTGGAAGGGATCTTAGAGGTCATCTAGTTCAACTACCTTACTTTATAAATGAGGAAACTCAGGCTCAGAAGATTAAGTAACTTGCCCATGATGACAAAGCCAGTAACGGTCAGAAGTAGGATCTGAACCCAGGTCCTTTTGTCTTCAAGTTCAGTATGCTATACATCATCCCGGTGCTTCTTTTTCAGTCTGTCATGTGGGTTCATTGATCATAGTGACCAGAGTTATGTCCACGGAAGGAATAAACTCAATCAGCTTTGGCCAGTAGTCATTCTTTTATCGCTAGATGCCAAGGAAAATGAACAAGAAAGAGTGTTAGTTGGGATTCCTGGCACCCAAATGGACTTCTTCAGTCAAGAAATAGCTTGCAGTATAGTCAGCTTTAGGTTGCTTCTATGACTCTAATGGATTTTTCATCAGGAATCTTTTGAAATACTCTATCCCATTAAAATTTCATTTTCCCCTATACGGTTAACCTTAGTTTTGCTTGGATAGATTATCCTTAATTGTAAGCCTTTATTTTTTGCTCTATAGATGATTTTATTCCATGTTCTCTGCTTTACTGGCAGCTACCAAGTCTTATGTGATCCGTAAGGATACTTTATCTCTTAATTTTAAGACTGTTTGCAGTATTTTTCTTTGACCTGCAACCTCTGAATTTTGGCTATGACTTTACTAAGAGTTTTTATTTTGCAGTTTCTTTCAGGAGGTGAAAGGCAGATTCTTTCTATTTTTACTTTGCCCTCTGGTTCCAAGAGTTCTGGATAGTTTTCATTTATAATTTCTGGAAATGTGGTATTTATTTGTGGGGTTTTTTTGGAGGAGGGGAGTGCATGACTTTCAGATAGTCCAATAATTATTGCATTATCTTTGTTTGATCTGTTTTCTAGGTGAGTTGTTTTTGATACAATATTTCTTAGATTTTCTTCTGCTTTTTTCAATCTTTTGATTTTGTTTTAATATTTCTCATTATCTCATTGAGTTATTGCTTTCTCTTTGTCCCATCCTTATTTGGGAGGCATTCAGTTCTTGGGTAAAATTTTCCACCACATTTCCTCAGCAATACTACGGTATCAATTCTCCTCATCATTCTTTCCTCTCTATCCATTTTGCATTCTGTATATCTTACTTCATTTTTTCCAGGTATTCTTGTAGTATTTGTGGCCAGTTCATTTTTTTTCCTCTAAGGCTTTACCTGGACTTGTTTCAAAGGCAGGATTTGTATTTGTGTATCTGTGTTCATTGTGCCACATTGCCTTTCTGATATATTAAGGGGAGGAGGTACAATGTCAAGATTAGATAGTACCTTAAAAGTCAAGTAGAGGAATTTTATATAATAAGGACTTGAGAGAGGGCATGACATTATGAAAGTGATACATCAGGAAAATTCGTTGGTGTTGTAAGGGATAGATTAAAAGGGAGAAGAAACAAGAGGTTAGTCACCAACCAGAAGGCTGTTTCAGTAGTTCAAGCATAAGGTGAAACAGGACCCGATTGGGGTGGTAGCCCTAGGGGTAGTGGAGATGAGAGGCTTTCAAAGGAAGAAATGACAGACTTTGGGATTGTTTCCATACAGGACATGAAAGAGAGGGAAGAATCAAAGATGATGCCAAGGTTCCCAACTTCCTGACGCTAAGAAACGGCAGTGGCCCTGACAAAATAGGATGACTGGTAGAAAAACTCATTTGGGTCTTGAGCAGAGATTGGCTGACAGATGGTCAAGAGCAAAGTCCAGTGGGAACACAGGTTCTGAGTGGATAACGTAGTGCTCCGGTCAAACCAAACTCCTCTCTCTCCCTCCTCACACCCTCCCATTTCCTACCTTGCTACTATGGCCAACGTAGTTCCCTGTGTCTACAATGTCCTCTTTCTTCTTTTTCATTTGCTGAATTCCACTATGAAACCCAACTCAAATACCACCTCTTTCACTAAGCGTTTCCTGATTCACCCTGTCAGTAGCAACCTTTCCCCTCTAGCTGCCCATGGTACTTCTTTCTATTCTCCTCTAAGGTAATGATCATATATTATTGTTATCTGACTTATCCCCACCACCTCCCCTCCCCCCACTAAAATGTAAGCTCCATGAGGGTAAGGACCTCATCTCCATTTTGTATCACCCCCATGGCCTAGCCTAGAACAATGCTTTATAAGCTGGCCCTTAATAACTGTCGTTGAAGTCAATTACATGTGTTCAATGCCAAAGGAGGATTACAGAGAAGAAAGCTGGAGCGCACTGAAAAACAAATTCCACCCTGCATACTCTTTGGTCCTGAATAGGTTGTAATTACTGGTATTTGTTAGGCCTGCGAATGGTCTCTTGGGGAATTTCCAGAGGCCATGCAAGAAGTGGTGCCGGAAGTGACAGCGGAGGAGGCCTCCCCAGCCCAGAGCACTGACCCTGGTGATAATGGGCTGTCTATTTTCCATCTCTTCTTTCTATGGTTTGATGAGCAGAATGATTGAGTGTTATTGAGCAGGGTCACAGATGTTGGTTTTCAGCTATTAGGATGAATGGAAGACTGGAATATCAGAGAGGAAAGGCCTGCGCCTGTGTAGGAGTCTCTGTGGGTGTGCTTTTTTTTTTTTAAAAAAAAAATGAGACACAAAATAGCATCCCCACATTAACATGCAAAAGCAGATAAAGAAGAGTGCATTTATCCAGTGCAATTATCAAAAATTCCTATTTCCATAAGAAACTAGCACTTCATACATTTTCCAACCTGTGCCCTCCTCTCCAGGGGCTCTGGATTTCTATGAATATAGAAATCTGGTAATTTACAATGGGAATGAATATGCTTTTTTCTGTATTAATAAACAGCATCACCTGGTCTTTGGTTACAATTCCACACTAGAACTATCTTCCCCTTACTGTTGAATTGAGCTCCATTCCTTTCTCTCGATTCATTGCCTGAAGGGATGTGTGTGTGTGTGTGTGTGTGTGTGTGTGTGTGTGTGTAAGATTTGTTCCTTTGACTCACAGAAAAAAGAGTCATAGATAGATGCTCAATAGAATTATAAAATCATAGATTTAGAGCTGGAATAGTGTAGAGATCAACCAGTGCAGGCCCCTCACTTGAAAGATAGAAAACTGAGGCCCAGAGAGGGGAAGTCACCTGTTCAGTATCACACAGCTAAACATAATCTAGAACACTCTTTTCCTTACTGAATTACTTGGTATTTACATGGTTCTGTTCCCCAGTGAAATGTATACTCATTGAGACTTGATTCTTGTGTCCCCAAACAGGGGATAGGTAGGGAGAAAATAGGTGAATCAG
Organism: Potorous gilbertii; assembly: GCA_028658325.1. Classification (NCBI taxonomy): domain Eukaryota; kingdom Metazoa; phylum Chordata; class Mammalia; order Diprotodontia; family Potoroidae; genus Potorous; species Potorous gilbertii. The sequence continues at coordinate 107,324,412 of CM053771.1, forward strand.
GCCCTAGAGAGGCATTAAAATATAGTGGATAGAGTGCTGTACTGGGAGTCAGGAAGACCTGGGTTTGAATCCTGCCTCAGACACTTAGCAGCTTCTGCTTCTAATCAAGTCACTTGAAAATTCTAGGCTTTGGTTTGCTCATCTGTAGAACAAGGGGGTGGGAGTCAACGACCCCTAAGGTCCTTCTCGTTCCAAATCTATGATCCCAAGATCCTGGGGGATCACCTGTCAGACCCAGGGAAGTGAAGGGGAAAGGGTGGGTACAAAAACTGCTGTAAGTAAAAAGTACTGCCCACTGAGGGGAAGGTGTCCCCTCCCATCAGTGACCAGGATTTGCTGCTTGCTGCCAGAAATGGATTTATATTTGGAGGCAAGGTGTTAAAAAAAAAAACCCACCAAAGTAAATGCACCATTAGTTTAAAAAAATGCACAGCATTATATAGCTCATCACGCTGTGGTCGATTTTAAACCTCTGAAAGCATGTGCATTAGAGCAATTTTCTAAACGAATATAGCGCGAGGTCTTCAGAAGCCCTGCAACAGCTGATAATCGTTGCCATCTTCAGCTGATGATAATGATGTTAACAAATGTAACGGGAGTAATGAGTGGAGATTCAAAATGCTGCTTTTGTTTAATTTTTTTTGTAATGCAAATCAGTTTGGGAATAAAAGAGGGGAGAAAATGAAGAGAAAAAAAAAAGAAACTTTCATTTGAAATGAATCTTAATCCTAGCAGATGATAGGCTAGTTGTACAGAAGTGGCTGCATTGTGGAATTAAACAGTTCGGAAAGGAAATTGTTAAGGTGCTGAATCTTCGCTTTCAGGTCCAGACCTGCAGATGTCTGGGTAAAGAAACTGCTTCTTTCTACATAGGGTTCCCTTCCCCCCTCCCACACTGATAGACAGAGGTTGGAAGTGAGGGAGTCATCATGGTACAGTGGAAATCCCAGGGGCTCAGGATTCAGAGCCCTTGTATTCAAGTCCTGCCTCTGGCACTTGCTGACTGTGTCATTTAGCATCCCTGAAACTCCTATTTTTCTTGTGAAATGAGGGGGTTGCACTAGATAGCCTTTAAAGCCCCTCCTGGCGGCATATCTGTGATCTATGACCCTATCACTTTCCAGACTGGTATGAAACAACAGAAGCAAGAAAAAAAACCTCACTTTTCTGTGATGTTTTAAGATTTCCAAAGTACTTTCCTCATTCATAGCCCTACAATTTAGGTAGCACAAGGATATTAGCCCCGTTTTAACAGAGAAGGAAACTGAGGCTCAGAATGGTCAATCGACTTGCCCACTGGCTCACACAGATAGTACTTAATGGAGCTAAGGTTGAAACTGAGGTCCCTCCTAACTCCAAGTCTTGCACATTTCCCCTGATGTTTGTCTTGGGGAAAAAACAGTCAAAGGAGACCAGTTGTACTGTGGGATGGGCACAAGCACCCAGTGTTGTCTAAGGGAGAATTTGGAGTCTCTCGAACTTTCTTCCAGGAACGTATGAACAACAGTTGCTAGAAGTGCTGGACACTCTCTCTGCCCAGGAGTCCCATCATGTCCATCTACCCAACCTGCTACGAAGTGATAGACTGTCCATTCCTCATGCTACTACTGTTTGTTCACTCTTACCGGCCTTCTCCTGTTCCTCACATAGAGTAGTTCATTTATTTCCATCTCTACTTCTGCACTGGCTGTTTCCAAGTCTGGAATGGACTCTCTCCTTACCGCTTTTTTGTTTCATCAAATCCCTATCTTCCTTCAAGACACAGCTCGACCACTGCCTTCTGTATGAAGACTTGCCTGGTCTCAACTGCTAATGTCCATCCTTCCCAACAGCCTTGCATTTAACTACTCAAGATAACGCAGGTAAAGCACTTTGTTTAGAGCAACATATAAATGCTAGTTATGTTCTGTATGACTACATATCTATGTATACACACATATCTGTAGTTCCATTTCTGTGTATTTAGGGAGAGGGGGCATAGTCCTTGCTGTGATCCATATTAGATTAGAGCACCTTGTGAACAAGAAATTGTTTCACTCTGTTTACTTATAGCCCCAATACCTAGCCCAGGGCCTGGCACATAGTTGGCACTTAGTAAATTCATACTAATTGACTGTCCCTCTGCTCTTGCTCTTCAAATAGTTGACTTGGAGTGGATGTCTATTGTGAAAGCACCTTCTAATGGTGAATCCCAAATAATAAAATTTACCCTTAAGCATTCTCTGTCACTAGTTTTGGATAACTGGGGATTTCTCCCCCTCCCCAGAGGTCTCTTCTCTGTACTGATTGCATTTAGCAAAGAGCTTTCTATGTGTTGTGAATACATCTTACATTTGGTTGGCCTTGTATGTTTCATCCGCTTTGTGGATTATGTTAGGCAAAAGCTGTATCCCAGGTGGGTTACCTCCTGCCACCCAGACTAAGCCACACATAATTAAAGAAAGTAAACCTACTACCAGAATAATCAGATGAAGCGTTTCGAAATTGTGACAATCCCTCGGAGGTCCAAAAGGCTTGAATGTGACAGACTGTCTGCTCTAGACATTTTTCTCTCTACACTACCTGTCCCCAGGCTCTCTTTTATCCAGAATCTTATCTACCTGGGTCTCTAGAATTAGACAACCCTTAGTGTCTTCCTGCCCCTATGATATCAGATACAGTCAGTCAATCAGACACACTCAAGTGAGAATGGTCCCCCACCCAAGAAAACTCATGGATAGGATCAGAGATTTAGACCTAGAAAGGATAGCAGAGGTCATGTAATCCAACTCTCTCATTTTTAGTTGAAGAAATTTAGGACCAGCATGGTTGTGACCTGCCCAATGCCATATAAGCAGTAAGAAGCTGAACTGGGCTTCAAACCCTGGCCCTCTTACCTTACCTGCATCACCCAGTGACCTTGGTAGGTTTGGAGGTAATGAAGGCTCCAGACATCCCCACCCAAGGGTTGCTAAGAACTTGCCAAACATGGTGAGCTAAATCTACAGGCCGACCTCTCCCAGGACCACCTTCTTCTCCTTGAAAATCGTTTTTCCCAACCTTGTTGTGTTCTTGATTTCTGTTTTCTCATGTCAGGCTTTAAGTCCTCCCCATTCAAGGCATTTAAAGCCCTTCAGACCCAGTCCCTTCCTTTCTCCAGCATTATTAAACAGGGCTCTCTTTCATGTACACAATAATCCAGGCACTTACTCTTGCTTATATTAACCACTTCATCCCCCATGTCCTTGCCTTTGCATTGACTGTTCTCCATGCCTAGAAAAGATGCCTTCAGCTTTGTGTCTTAGAATTCCTAGTTTCCTTCAAAGCTCAGCTCAAACCACTTTTCTCATTATACCTTTCCTCAGGTGCTCCTAGGTACCTTCACCCTAAATTACATTATTTCTATTTTTTCTATGTACATGTTCTCTCTCCTTACTAAAATGTAAGTTCCTTAAAGTCAATCACTGTTTCATTTCTATCTCAGCATTCCCAGGCCCTATTGAAAGAATGAAACCAATAAGGGCTATTTTTTTTTGTTGCTTTTAGCATTCACAGGAGGGTCTGTATCTTATACAAAGACATCCTAAGATGACAGAAATGGGGTCAGAGGGATCAAAGATTTATAGTTGGAAGGAACCTTAGAGTTCTGTAAGCCAGGGGTGTGGAACCTTGAGGCCACATGTGGCCCTCTGGGTCCTCATGGGCAATCCTTTGACTGAAGCCAAACTTCACAGAACAAATCCACTGAATAAAAGGATTTGTTCTGTAAGACTTGGGCTCACTCAAAGGCCACAGCCAAGGACCCAGAAGGTCACATGTGGCCTCAAAGCTGCAGGTTCCATACCCGTGATCTAGACTGATGCTCTCATTTTACAGATTAGAAAACTGAGTCCCAGAGAAGTGAAATGATTTGCCCACAGTCACACAGTTAGTAATTGAGGGAGTCTGGATTCAAATCCAGAACAGAAATGAATTATGAATTGCCTGGTTTTCAAGGTGGTCAACAGGCCCTTCTTAAGCCTTTACAGTATGCCAGGCACTGTGCTAAGAAAGGCAAATCCATGGTCCCTGGCCTCAGGTTTCTCATAGTCTAATGGAGGAGACAATGTGCAAATAATTATGCAATACAAGGTATTTGCAGTATAAATGGAAGGGAAGAGAATAGTGAGGGGTGGTCTCTTGCAGAAGGAAGTATTTGAGTTGAGTCTTTAAGGAAGCCTGGGAAGATGGAATTTGGAGGAAAGGAGACAGCCTGTTCCAATATGGAAATAGCCTTTAAAATGCTATCAGCCACCAGGATATGGGGTTTTTCTGTGTGAGGAACAGCTAGTCCAGTAGAGCAGGGTTATACGAGAGGTGGAGTGGGGAACAATAGAACCCAGATGAGAAAGGGGCCAGGTTGTAAAAGGTTTTAAAGGATTTTCCATTTGATCCTACAGGTACTAGGGAGCCAGTGGTGTTTTATAGAGTAGGCAGCTAGGACAATCAGACTTGTATTTTAGGAAGATCACTTAGACAACTGAATAGGGAACCAATTGAAGTGGAAAGACACTTGAGGAAGGAAAAGCAATCAGCAGGTTATCATGGAAGTCCAGGCATAAGATGATGCAACCATGTCCCATCTGTGTGGGTAGAGGGAAGGGTCCTCCAAGGTCTGTCCCCATACTCCCTAACATTATTTTCCACTTTCCATGGGTTTATTGGAATTAGAACCAAAAGGAGTCATCAGCATCATCTGGCCCAACCAGATGAGGAAAGTGAGGCCGGTAGGAGTGAAAGTAATATGTCTAAGATATGACAAGTAGGAGATAGGAGAGCTAAGACTTGAGGCCAGGTCCTCTGACTCCTCATCCAATAGTCTTTCTATTACACTACATTGCTTCTCAATGCTACCTTATGCTACAATTAGACAGATCTCTTTGAATGCACCATTGCTCATGTCTGCCTCTGCCTTAGCTCCTCCATGGGGGGCTATCTCCCCTTCTCCACTTCCCTAAATTGTACTCGTCCTTTAAGGCCCAGGTTGGGAACTTAGCTCCTCCATGATGCCTCTAGCCTCTACTGATCTCTTGTCTTCTTGGAATTCTGTCTCTTTTTTCACTTGTGATGGGCATTATGTAATGTAGCATTTGATTCTTTTCTAACTCTTTGATGGACCTTGCTTCTGCCTGCTCAGATAATTAATGCCTTGAGAATATTAGCAAGATACTTCCCAATATACCTTGCATAGTGCTAAGTATGTAATAGGCTTTCAATTTTCTTTCTTATTCTAGTTGGTTCTTATCCTAGTCAACCTGGTTGGTTGATTCCAGAAAGGGTCACCTCTGACTGAGTTTGGGACCCCACTGTCCCTTACAGGATAGGACTGATGGGAAGATAACCCATACAAAATTGCCTCCCTGCTGGCCAACCTAAAGACTTTGGGTACAGAATATCTCTCAGACAACACCATAAAACTATCTTTTGAAAGGATGCGGAGAAATGGAGAATATGAGTTACAGTCACTGCCTTGCCCAATTTACAGCTTTAATTAATCTGAAATTGCAACATAGATTTTTATGATTAGCAGAAACATCTCAGTGAGCAGAGAAGGAGTCTTTAACAATGATCCCAAGATGAATCTGGGAGATGAAATATCCATGCAATAAACAAGGTGGCGTTAGAGAAGCCAAAGTAAAATAAAAATCCTGAAGCACTGGAGCAGTAATCCATCAGCAAGGCAAGGCCTTGCCGGACCAGTCCACTCATCAGGTGCCCATCCATATGTGCTCGGATGGCGGTGGCACTGTTGTGCACTTGCTATGACTGGGAAGCATAGAGTGATTTATTCCTTGGGTACTGGATCCAGAAGGTTGTGACTTTCCCCCCTTTTCTCTCCCTACCCTTGTCCAGTGTTTCCATTGGGTAGGGTTGGATTTATAAAAGCCTTTAACTCCTCAGAGGTCCCAGCTCTGACTTCTCTAAGCCTCCCACTCATTCTGTATTTGTAATTACTCCAGAAAACTTTATTCTTTTAAGGCTTGATCTTCCATACCTCCCTGTATCCTTTCCAACCTTCCCTAATAGCATTCCTAAGAAAAGAAGGTCACCTGGCCAATCTACAACCTTGGGAGATGCTTATTTTGTAGGATCTATATCGCTCTCAAGCTGGAAGGGACCTAAAAAGTCATCTATTTTAACCCTGCCATTTTCAGGTGAAGAGACTGACTGGCAGTTAAATGACTTGCCCAAGGTCACATAGATAATAAGTATAAGAGGTAGAATTTGAACATGGGTTGTCAGACTCCAGAGCCAGTGCTCATTGGTAGACTGTTCTTTCCTGGCACTCTTTCCCTAAGTGCCAGAGACACTTGAAGGAACAGGCTGAGGGGAGGGGACTTAATCGTTATCTATTAAGGGTTGGTATAGTCATTCTCTGATGAACTGTGGACTTCATTCTAATATAATCACATAAGAAAAAAATAAGAGTCTTTGAGTTCGCAAATATAATTAAAGATTAATTTAATTTAAGAGTGGGATGAATAAAAATATTCAATACTCTAGCGGCACACAGTCTCCAACAGGTTCTACCAAGCTGGAAAAGCTTCAAGCATGATCCCAGCAACAGATTGCTGCCTGAGAACCAACCTACCTTAGTGTCAAGAGGCTTGTCACTAGCAGGTGATACACAACCAAAGCAGTGGCTGTGTACTAATGAATTTGTTGTTCATTGTTATACATAAAACAACAAAAAATACAAAATGCTCCTCCATCCTGTATGACCCCTTTCTGCAGTGACCATGGTAGAGTGGTGGGAAAAGAGAAGGAAGAGCTAAGAACCGCCATTTTTTAGGCTATCATGATCCATTAATTAGCTGTTGTTACTCTAAGTGGAAGATCCTTGTTTCAGTGAAGCAATATATTACTGGCAGAACTGAACTATATCAATATTGACATTGTCACTCTAAATGAAACTAGAAGATACAAGGAAATTGATGTTCAAGCTGAGTATAAGTAGAAAGATCACCCTGAAGATCATTGTAACTTATGTGTTAACATCTGTTGTGCTGGATGAAGAGGTAGGGAAATGCTTTGAGGTAGAGGTAGAAAAATGCTACCAAAACTTGACAAGATTCCTCCAAACCAAGCCAATATTATGCATTGACACTTGGTGACTTCAGGGCAGAGGTAGCCACAGAGGAGGATGTGGAAAAGCATTGTGAAGAGTATCATTCAGAATTTTTAAAATGAACAGGTCCAAAGCTTGTAGATTATGTAAAAGCTAGCTTTATTGATACTTCTTTCAAGAAGAGAGTTGAAAGTTACTGAATTATGTTGTGAAAAATAAATCAATGATTTCCTAATAGATTGGAAACTATTGGTTGCCAATTTTGAATTTGTTTTAATCAGCTGTTCATATACAGTGAAACTAAGCTCTATTTAGCACAAAAGTTTAAAAATCTCCATAAAATCAAAAGAAAAAATAAAGATGCAAAAAGACATAGGATAATGACAATTAACAATAGCCCTTGCCTGACCTGTGTAAATGAACTTATTGGCACTCACAAAAATAGGAAATTAATAAAAATAAAGGTGTTGATTCTGATTCTCATAATTTCCTACGACATTTAACCAATATAAAGCAATCACCACAACAAGGGGGCCAAAAGCTCCTGGTCTTAGCCAGCAAATAGTTGATCCTCTTCCAAGCTGAAAGGCACAAGCCAAGGGAAATGTCAGTGTAGAATATTAACTCATTTGCAAAATGTTATGGAGGAAGATGGTGGAAGATTATGAATAGTATCATCTCACAAAATAACAGACTGATGGAGGAGAAAATGACTCTGCAGAAAACTTGGCATAAGACCCATGTCATCTCAAGACCAGAATCAGAAGTCCATAATCTTTGAGTTGGAAAGGATCATAGAAACCAGTGAATAACTGAAGAAGAAATATGGGTACAGCACCTATGATAAGTGGTCATTCAACCCTGACTTGAAGACTTCCAACAATGTATCATTTACTACCTTCCAAAGCAACCAATTCCTTTTGGACAGCCCCAAATGTTTAAAAAATGTTTTCCTTATGCCAAGTCTAAATTTGTATCTTTATAACTTCTACCCATTGCTACATTTTGGCCCCTGAATCTGAGCAGAAAAAGCCCATCCCCTCTTCCATATGCTAGCCCTTCAAATACTTGAAGAAGACTATCATGTTCATCCTGTCTTCAATTTTCCCTACTAAACATCACCAAGTACTTCACCTTATCTTCCTTCATATGACATGATCTCAAAAGCTTCTCCATCCTTGCTATTCTCCTCAGGATGCTCTTCAGTTTGGGAATGTTTTTCTCTATATGTGGCACTCAGAGCTCAGAGCCCAGAACATGGTTCAGACATGGTTTGACCAGTGCAGAGAGCATACTCATCTTGATAAGGTCATGGATCCATTGAAGTTTGATAATTATAATTAAAATTTTATAAATTCAATTTATTTTTGTCACAGAACCCACAGTCTTTTCAGGATAAGCTCTATTTCTTTTTAATTTTTATTCATGTAACAGTCATCTAAAGGGCTATAATCTTGTGAAAAATGAAAAGATGACTGGTCTGGGTACCCTCTCCAAATGGAGTTTCTTGGAGGAACCTTTCCATCCTTCAACCACAACGACCCTAGAAATATAGGGTACCAATGAAGTGTGAGTACCAGAGTTGAAGTGATCTTGCAAGATTATGAGGGTATCCTGGGGGCATGATACAAAAGTCCAAAAGAGGGAGCCAGCCAGGTGGGAAAAGAAGATTTAAACTTTGGTAAAAGGAAGAACTTCCAGGTTCTAAGGAAGCATGGGAGTTAGATAATGCTCTCTCACTATCTAATTATGTGTCTTTGGGCAAGTCATATCCCTTTGCTGGACTTCTGTGTCTTCATAGACATATTGAAGGGGTTGGACAAGACAATCTATCAAGTCTCTTCAACTCTAATGTATCAGTGATGCTGTGATGTGTATCTGCCCTGAGTGGTCTTGGAGTAGTTGTACTAGGTAGTAAGGATTATTGGAAGCTCTCTCCAGGTTTAGAGTTCAGTGATTCAATGACTGAAGAAAGGGGGTTAGAATAGATGACGCCTAAGGTCCTTTCCAGCTATAGATCTGTGATCCTATTAAAGTCCTCTTTATCTCTTCCTCCTTGACTCTGCCATTGTCCTGGAACTAGGAAGTATCACCATGGTAAAACAATGGATGGAAGACTGGCCCTGGGGTGAGTGTGGCTGCACCCATAGCTTTACAGTAAGGTTGTCATGGTCCAAAAAAATAGGCTCCAAGTGGGGAAATTTCTCACTCTGGGCAGGAGAGGGGTAAACAAGTAAATCATCAGTAGGTTCTCTGTGGAATATTCATCTCCTCCTCGCTGGCCTGACATGACCAAAGGCCTTCATGCCCTACCAGCGGCCCTCTCCAGTGTTGGTCCAAAGGTGTTATTTATTGAATCACAAGGAATATAAGCTGACTCTCCAGGTGGCAGTGGTGGCAGTCCCTGGGCATGCTTCATCACAGCTGCCTGCTGGGCTGGTTGTTTAGAGCTAAGGGTCAATCATGTCAGGTAACAGGAGCGCTAGCTTACACAAAGCCCCGAATTTATAGGTAATTTAAGACACATTCAATCGCACCTTGAGCGGTCTCAACTCAGCTTATAGCCACCTGAGGTCCTGTACTTGAGGGCTGGGAGGAAGCAAAGAAGAAAAGGAGGGGAAAGTGCTAATAGGGTAGGGAAAAGGAGGGAAGGATGAGGAAGAGGGAAAAGGAAAGGAAGAGAGGGGAGAAGGGAAAGAAGAGAAGGGGGAAAGGGGGCACACTGGAAGAGAAGGGGAGAGGTAGAAAGGGGGAAACAGAGGGAATGAAGGGGAAAGCAGTAGAAATGAAAGAGAAGGGAGAAAAGAAAGCAAGGAGGTAGAAGGGGAAAGAGGAGAAAGAAATGATGGAGAAAGGAGAGGGAGAAAAGAGAAAGAAGGAAGAAAAGAGAGAAGAGAAAAAAGGGAGAGAAAAAAGATGAGGAGGAGGAATGAGAAAATAAAAGAAGGAAGGAAGAGGAAGAGAGGAAAATAATGGAGGAAGAGAAGGGAGGAAAGAGAAGAGTGAGAGAAAGAATGAGAGAAAGAGAGAAGAGGGAGAAATAGGGGAGAGAAGTAAGAGAGAGGAAGAAAGGGAGGAGAAAGGAAATGGAAACAGGTAAAAGGGAAAGTGGAAGGGAAGCACTGGGAAAGGGAAAGGATAATGGTAAATAGGAAAGTAGGCTGTATGTCCTATTTGTGAGTGTGTAAGTACATGTGGGTGTCATGTTCATAAACACATGCAGAGTGGGACTGTCCAAACTGAAACTGCCTCCAAATATCCAGTGCATATTCACTCCTTCTCTCTCTTATGATCATTCTTAAGGGAGAGTTAGGGTATCAACTGCCTCAAGACATGACTATCTAGTAAGGTGATTACCTGCCTTGGTTTCTCTTTAAATTAGGGGTTGCCACTTAAGAAAGGGATTCCATCACCTGGCATGGGAAGAAAAAGTCTGTTTACAGAAGGAAAGGAGCATGTCTGCTAATTCTGTTGAGGGCAGTGTTTGGGCATGTTTTAAAATTGTACTGGCTCATAGGAAATATTCAAATACTAGCTGTGTGACCCTGGACAAGCCACTTCACCCTGTTTGCCTTAGTTTCTTCATCTATAAAATGAATTGGAGAAGGAAATGGCAAACCACTCCAATGTCTTCGCTAAGAAAACCCCAAAAGGGGTCATGAAGAATGAGACACGACTGAAGACAACTAAACAACAAAAGGAAATATTCATATGATGCTAGTCAGTACAGAGGGATGGTAGAATGAAGAACTAACGAGTAACTTAGAAGTCATCTCTTCATCCACATTTTATAGAGGAGAAGACTGAGGATCAAAGAGATAAAATGACTTATCTAAGGGTACACAGGCAGGAAGGGCCAAAAACAAGATTCAAACCCAATTTTTCTGACAACTTATCCATTGGTTTTCCTCTTCATCATGCTGAGACATCATATCTATGGGCAGCTGGTGGCTCAGTGGATAGAACTCTGGACCTGGACTAAAGAACACCTGAGTTCAACTCTGGTTACCTAGCTATGTGACTCTGAGCAGGTTGCTCTGCCTTAGTTTCCTTATCTGTAAAATGGGGAAAATAATAGCGCCTGGATCCCAGGGCTATTGTGAAGATGAAATGAGATATATTTCTAAAGCACTCAGTATATATAGCAGGTGTGTAATAAATGCGTATTTAGGGAATGGGGCGAGTGATAGAATAGAAAAAGCTGTGAACTAGGAGTCAAAACACCTGGGTTAAAGTCCCATCATTTATTCTGAGAGTTACTATAGCCAAGTATCTTGACCCCTCTCCTTTTCTGCACTGCACAGGGATAGTAATACTTCCACTAGCTAACTCCCAGGATTGTTGGAAGAATTCAGTCCGATAATGTACACAGAGTGCTTTGTGATGCTACGAAGAGCAGAAGTTTAGATGGGTTCTAGGAGGTCTTTCTGTAGTAAGCCTGCGCCAGGACTTGAGCCTGGTCCTGAGTCCTGAGGAAAGGAATTCCATAAATTCAAAGATGTAGAGATGGGTTTGACCTCAGAAGCCGTCTAGGACTCTAAAACTCTTTATTTTACAAACGAGGAAACTGAGGCCTAGAGAGGTAAAATAATTTGTTCAGGCAGACACAAAGAGTAAGTGACAGATTTTGAATTCCAGTCCACATCCTCTGACGCTAAATCTGTTGCTTTTTCTACAGTATAGACTGCTTCAAGTACAGGGTTACTCAAAGCTAGGTGGAGACGTAAGAGAAAAATAATCCCCATTTTCATATTGCTTTAGGCTATATAAAGTGCTTTTCTTGGAACAGTCCTCTGAGGTGAATTAAATATCAATGTGCCCATTTTGTAGAAGTGGAAACTGAGGGTCAGAGAAATTGATTAACTCACTTAAGCTCACATAGCCAAGGTCAGAATCAGAATTTGAATTCATATATCTCTGACTCCGGCACCAGTGCTTTCTTTCCCCATTGCATCATTATCTTCCTAGAATATCTCTCTAGGGTGCTCTACCTCTGTCTCCACCAGAGTTTTTTATTTATTTTATTTCATTTTTTTTTTTACAAGTAACAAGAGATAAAATGTAGCCTTGCTCAAATTTTAGCTCTGAATTTCAAACATCTGCTGCCATCCAGGGCCCAAAGTTTTTCCCTGACAGTGACCCCTGATAACTGCCCAAACAGAAAATGAAAAAGGCTTTGAAAAACTGCATTGTATCCGTCTGTCAGAAACAGTTTGGATCCCACCTTGCCTAGAGGCACAAGAAGAGACAACATGAATTCCAAAGTCATGGTGTATTAGAAACTCTACCCATTTGGTTGAAATGGAACCGTACTACTACCATTCTCTGAACCTCAGTTTTTTCATCTCTATAATGGAGAGAATTTTTGTAGGCTATTGAAACTTGATAAAAACATCCTTGGGACTCATAGAGACTCATCATTTAATGATTGTGTTCGTTCATCAGGGTGTGGGGGAATTTAGGGCAGAAAGAAAATCTTTGATTTCTGTTTGAGAAGTAAGGTAGTGGTAGTCTTGGCAAGGAAAGGGAAATATTATGTCATTTTAGGGAAATGAAAATTCATGTACATAGACTTAGTCACTTTTAAAATTTGGATTATGAAAGATAAATCCTGAATCTTTTGCTTATTAATTGTGTGACCTTGGGTAACCTCTCCGGTCCTTAGCTTCCTCCTCTGCAGAGTAATAAGTCTCTAAGGGAGGGGCTCTTACCCCTTATTGTGTCATGGACCCTTTGTTATTCTGATGAAGTCTTTGGCTCTTTTCTCAAAATGATATTGTTAACGCATATAAAAAAATACATGGAATTATTTAAAAATTATATTAAATAGTTAACAATTTTTTTAAAAGTTCACAGACCCCAGGCTAAGAATCCCTGCTCTAAGATCTCCTTCCCTAGCTCTAGATCCTATGAACCCATAAAATGTTAAAGTCAGAGATCAACTTCGAACTCAGTTGGGAATATAACTTGCCCAAAGTCACATAGCCGATCAAGTGAGAGAGGCAAGATTCAGCATACTTTTTTAAAAAGTCATATGTATTGAAGGAAAGCAAGCTTATTTTAAGGTCCACCTAAGCCAAGGACAATTAGCAAGGTAAATCTTGGAGAGAGGGGGAGCAGAATCTTTATATGATATATTTGAATGCTATATAGGCACTATTTTGAAAATTTTTGGTCATTTTTCAGTCGTGTATGACTCTTTGTGACCCCATCTGGGATTTTCTTGGCAAAGATACTGGACTGGTTTGCCATTTCCTTCTACAGCTCATTTAGCACATGAGGAAACTGAGGCAAATGGGATTAAGTGACTACCCAGAATCACACAGCCACTACGTGTCTGAGGCTGGATTTGAACTCAGGAAGATGCATTGTACCACCTCACTGCCCCATTGCCAAATTATACTGCTCAAAAACGACCTGCAACTCTCTTCCCAACCACCTCATAGTTTAGCGAGAGTTCTCACGGAATGCCAGCAGACCAATACTGTATCTGGACTCCATTTGACCTCCTGCCTCCTCCACCCACCAAATGATCAGAAGGGGAAAATGAGAACAATTTTCCAGTGTTCTCTGAATGAAGAGCTCTCTATTAGTCACCAACAGGCTGGATTCGACCCCCAGTAGATAGTAGCATCCCTGCTCTGAGTTGCCAAAATAAGTGGTTTTTGAGGCACTGCAGGGAAATAAGCTGAGAACAGCAAGCAATTAAAATAGTTATTAAGACTTGCATCTTTCTCCATGTGTGGGTGCGCACAACACCTACCTATTTCCTTTGACTGAAGCTAAACAAGGGAATATGTTCCTGCCACTGTTCCTAGTAGGCCAACTCCCAGAGAAGCATCCTAAATTTAAAGAATAAATGCCCAGGAGTTCCCTGGAGCATGGAGGCTGTCACTGATCATCTGCCCTGAATGGGGAACTCTTCTGGAACTGGGAGTCAGGATGTTTGAGAAATATAATGCTGGGCAACTCACTTCATCTCACCTCTGCTTCTGTGGGAAACTAAAAAAGATCAGTTTTACAAGTACAGGATGGGGGAAATATAACTCAACAATCTGTTGGGGAAAGATTTGGGGCAGGTGTTTTAGCGGACTGCAAGGTCGATGGGTCAATAGCAACAACCCAAAAAACTGATGTTGTCTTAAGAGATATTAAGAAAGCGACACAGGGTCGCTGTCCAACTCTACTCTGCCTCAGTCAGACCACATCTAGAGTATTGTTATAGTCAGTTCTAGCCATGTTGTTTTAGGAAGGATATTAATAGACAGTCATGTGTTCCAACGTGATGAAAGGCCTCAAGATCATGCCATGGGAGAATGAGTTGAAGGAATTGAGCATGATTAGTTTGGAAAAGACTTGGGGGTAGTAGGGATTTGACACTTGTCTCCAAACATTTGAAGTGTTATCACATGGAAGGAGGGATTAACTTTATTCTTCTTGGCTCCAAAAGACAAGCTAGCAGTCATGTGGAGGATTTGCAGAGAGGTAAAATTTTGGCTAGAGATAAAGAAATCTTCCTGGCCATTAGTACTGCCTTGGGGTGGAAATATTTGCCCAGAAAATTAATAAATCTTCCCATCACTAGAGGCACAGGCAATGATAGGATAACCATTTCTTGGGGAGGGTATAAGAAAGGATTCTTTTTTAGGTAGAGGTTTGACTAGGTGGAATCTGAGGTCCCTTTTAACTAAAATCTCTGATTCTATGAAAGGAGATAAAAGGGAAAAGAGGGACAAGTGAGGGAAATAAATATACATCAGTAGGATAATGGTAAAGTCTGTAGAGATTCTGTTTCCTTTTTTCCATCTGTAATGAAAAAAAGTGGGTAAGTAAGGGGGGAGAATAACATATGTGCAGACCTATGGGTCACTTAACCTCCCTGGGCCTCAGTTTCTTCATCTGTAAGAAGAGAGAGTTGGATCCAATGGCCTTGAAGGTCCAATCTAGTTCAAGATCTACAATCCTGCTTGCTTGGAACACTGAGTAGGGCATGTAATGGGTATGAAAGTCTTTGAGCCCTTCAGAAGAGAAACGGGCATTATCATCATTGTGTCTATATCTTTCTCATTAAATTTATCAGTTTTACCTTCTCTTTTCTCATGTTTTAATGGACCTGAGTTCTAATCCCATCTCTGCCATTAACTGTATGGACAAATAATTCTACCTCTTGGAGCCTTGGTTTCTTCATCTACAATATGGGGGTTAGATTAGTTGATCTCCAAGCTGTTTTTCAGAGCTCTCTCAGCTCTTTATCACTCTGTTCTAGCATTCTGCCGCTGGTTCACCATTTGGTCCCATGTGTCACATGCTTCAGTCTGGTTTCATCCAAACTTTCTTGCCTTAATCTCATTTTGCTCCCATTTGGTTACTTTACATTCTAGTACAATTGGACCTCTCTCTGCTTTCTCCAACTCCCAATACTACTCTCTCTTGCTTTCATAGTTTTGTTCACAGTATTCACTATGTTGGGATATCCTTCCTCCCCATTTTGGTGGAATAATTTACTATCCACATTTGGAAGCCCAATTCCAATGCCATTTTTTTCCCATGGAATCTTTCTTGATTAAACTCTGTTGGCCACAACCTCCTGTCCATGTATTTCACATAAAACTTTGTTTTGTATCTTTATAATATAAATCATTATAAGAATATAGTGAATAATGAACCAACCTTGGACTCAAGAAGTCCTGGGTTCAAGTCCTGCTCTTGGGGCAAACTAACTACTGAACACCGGGCAAATCACTTAGCCTTTCAGTATCCCCATGCAACTCAGAGACTACAAGAGGTGGAACAATTATTTGTCTACATTGGTAGAGGGAGTTGTCTCATTGATAGTTCCTTCCAGGTACAATCCTTGCAAAATAGCCTCATGGAGAAATGTTGTGTGTTTCATTTGTAAACATTGGTCTCTTCTCCTCCCACTAGACTATAAGTTCTATGAGAGCAGAGACTGTGTCTTATTGAAACTTTTCAGCACCATCAGACTTTAGCCTAGGGCTCTGAATGCCATAAGTAATTAGAATAGACTATTTTTGTCCATTTAATGTTGAATTAACATTAATATCTTCATGGGGGGGGTCTACTTGGGCATACAGAAGAGTTGAGGGCAAGAGGGTGAATTGAAATTCCACCCTACAGTCCTGTGATATAAGTGGGTATTGGCAAGTATCAGGAGTGGAGAGGTTGGTGTTGAAGAGAGTGGAATCCAGGTTTAGAGATGATACTTTTTACAATTCAGTTTTCTGGCCTCTAAACAACAATATGGCCCTGAGACTTAAAGCAAGCATTCCACTTTGGTTATAGTAGAGGCCTCAGAAATGAGAGACCCAGAGGGTTAAATGACTGTCCAAAGTAATACAATCAGTTTTTAATATACATTAAATCAATACATGCGTATTGGAAGCCAGTTACTTATTTGCAGCAGAGTGTGGAGAGGGCAGTGGGACAGGGTAAGTCAGCAGACAAGGCCATTCTTCTGGTCAGAACTAGGAGGGGGATGTGAAGCAAGGGCCTGGATTCACACCTGGATGGAATCAGCTTCTAGGTGATGGAAAACTGCCTATATTTGTCCTAAGGAATGTCATGGAAGGCTTACATAAGGACCCTTGTGAAGTTAGGAAGTCCTCCCACTCCAGAATTCTTAATGTATTTGGGGCACCAAGCTCCGGGTCTGATCCTCTTTTTGTTTTACTCTCCTGGGATCTGCTATCAAGATCACAATTCAGACAAGCTACAGGGGGGTCCCGTCCTAAGAAACATCCAAATCTATATTACGGAAAGATTATTCTGGCTTTTAAATGGGTTCATACACACACCACAGGATTCTTTCAATTTTTCAACCTTCCAAGTATCATAGATTTATATAATTTTATGATTGAAAAAGACATCAGAGGTCATTGAGTCCATCATATCCCCAAAAGAGTCCCCACCACAGTACCCAATGAGGTCATTACACTTCTACTTAAATGCCTCTAATACTCATTTCAGTTATGTAATTATTAAGGAGTTTTTATTTTCCTGTAGGAAACCTAGATTTGCCCTTTTGCAACTTCTGCTCAATTCTTCTGGTTCAACTCTGTAGGATCAAAGAAAATAAGTCTAATCTCTCTCTTTAAATCCTCTGAATACAACCACCATTTGTACAGTATGCTGGATTTAGAATAAAATGATCTGAGTTCAAATCCTCACTTGTTACTTATTTTATGTGTGACCTTGGCAAGTCATTTCACTTCCCTGGGTTTCAATTTCCCACACCACAAAATGGAGGTTTGGATGACTTCAAAGTCCTCTTCCATAGCGGAATCTCTAAGTGCTCCTCTTTAAAGTATTTCTAGGTCATTGGGGCAAGGATGGCCCCAAGGGGCGAGTGAAGGGATTCCACTGAAAGCGAAAGAATTGGGAGCTATTATAATTTCTGAGGTAAAGTATATCTAACATCATAATTCTTTGGGAAGTCAATTTTCGGGATTCACAAAGATTTAACAGATGTACAATTTTTTTAAATTTGATATTTCATTTTTCCCAATTACATGTAAAAACAATTTAAACATTTTTTTTCAAATTTTGAATTCCAAAATCTCTCTCTCCCTCTTCTGCCTCTGTCATTGAGAAGGCAAGCAAATTTGACATAGGTTATACATGTGTAGTCATGCAAAACACATTTCTATGAAAGTCATGGTATAAAGGAAAACATAGACCCACCAAAAAAAACAAGAAAAATAAAGAAAAAGTATCTTTAATCTGCAGTCAGTTTCCACCAGTTCATTATCAGTAGACACAGAACACCTTTCATCATAAGTGCTTCAGAATTGTCTTTGATCATTGTACTGCTGAGAATAGCCAAGTTACTTACAGTAGATCATCATACAATATTGCTGTGACTGTGTACAGTGTTCCCCTGGTTCTGATCATTTCACTTTGCTCAGTTCATGTAAGTTGTTCTGGGATTTTTTTCTGAGAGCATCTGCTCATCATTTCTTACAGTATTTTGGCATTCCTTGCAGTACCCCATTCAAACCATATACAACAACTTGATCAGCACTTCTCCAATTAATGGACATGCCCTCAATTTCTTTGCCAATTCTTTGCCAACACTAAAAGAATTGCTGTAAATATTTCTCTACATATAGGTCCTTTTCCTTTTTGTTTTTTATCTCTTGAGGATGCATAGTTAGTAGTGGTACTACTAGGTCCAAGGTTATGCATGGTTTTATAGCCCTTTGGGTATAGTTTGGGTATAGTTTGGGTATAGTTCCAAATTACTCTCCAGTTGAATCAGTATACAATCAAGTGTACAACTTTTTCAGAAGACCTGTGTCACCTTGGATGGGTCATTTTTTTATCTAGTACTCTATTTCTTCATCTATAAAATAAGGGGATTGAAACAAATGATCTCTAAGGATATTTCTGTTTCTAACTCTTCTCAACCCATTGTACAAAACAAGATATACCTGGACTTAGTGGTGAGCCTTTACTTAACCCCCAAAAGTACCTTCTTCCTGAGTTCAAAATCCTGGGGTAAAAATAGGCCCCAGTAAACCCTACTCCATCCCCCTCCTCACATCCCTCTCTTCATCTTCAGATGCGCCTCCTCCTGGATTCATTGAGCCATATATTCATTGTTTAAATTGGGACTTGTGGTGGACCGGAAGCAGGGTATCAGAGAATTTTCAATCCTTGTGACTCTTCTTTCCTTGACAATGCAATCCCCCTACAGACTGGTATCACTTCTTTTCAAAAATATGCTTCATCTCCATCTACTTTCTTTTTTTAGTTTCCCTCCATTTAGAAAAAATAAAATAGGATGGAACAAGCCCTCCTTGTTCTTAGAAGACAGGGGCTGGTGCGGTTTGTTCCAGTCCCTGGCAATCAGCACTTTATAGCTCCGTCCCAAATGATCCTCATCGTGTGGGATGTTGTTGCAGCATCTTAAGGAAGAGCCTTCCTGCTTCAGACAGACTCCCTATGGATAGGGTCAGGGTAGGGAGCTGCCAGCCCTAAGTCAGTCATCTTGCTTCTGCTAGCCTTCTAATTAGGAGCATGTGTATCACAAGTGAACCTTGGTCAGAACTGTTACTTGAGCCTGTGAAGACTGTGCTTTCTGCCCCTTGATGCTGATCAGTGATCCTTCCATATCATCCCAGGAACTTGGTTTGTCATGATCAAGGTATCACTTATTGATGGAGCTAAGTAGGTCAGTCAATAGCTAGTTACACTCGGCCATCCTATTGTGGACAGGATTCCTTAGGATTAACTCTTATCCTGGCTGTGGTTGGAATTATCCCAGATCCTATGTGAACATGAGAATTGGGGGGGGCCAGGGTACTTTGGTTCTTCTGCACCTTCTTACCCCCTAGAGATTCAGGTGAAAAAATGAATTTGTGTATGTGTATATAGCAAGGAGTACTAGAAACTCTGTATATGTGAGAAAGGGTCACTGGACTGGACTGGATTGAAACAATAATAGCATTAATAACAGACATTTATTTAGCATTGTAAACACTGAAAAGGGCTTTCCATGCATGTTTTCAGTGAGCAGCAGAGCTCTTTCTGATTTTTGAGTATTTATGGAGAACAAAAGTACCAGATGACTTGGGATGATGTCTCAGTGTTCAAAAAGATGATGGGTGGGGGGGAAGGAATCAGATTGATTTCAGGAGCAAGGAACCAATGGATGGAATGAAGGACTTAGAAGCAGAAAGATCTGAGTTTGAATCATGACTCCAACTTGTACTAATTGTGGGACCCTGGGCAAGTCACTTAATCCTCTCAGTCTCAGTTTCCTCATCTGCAATATGGCATAAATGATAAACGTTTATTTCATAGGGTTGCTTTGAGGATGAAATGATATATGTGGGAAATGCCTTGCAAGCATTCAAATGAATAAATGTTAGCTGTTGTTATTAGCTATAGATGGATGGGATGCACTTCAACAATGAACTTTAGCAATGGAGTAGTAAACTAACGATTTGTCAGTATTTAGAAGAGAAAGCAGCATACAAGAAGGGTCAACCCAAATATCAGTGGATGAATTGGTATTAATCTAAGAAGAGTCTCTAGTAGGGCTTCTAGTAGGGTTCAGGACTTTCTCCTATTCAATATTTTTATCAATTACTTGAATGAAAGTGAGGAAGGGAGGCCTGTGAGCTTTGTGGATTGAACGAAGCTGGTTGCTGGAAGAAAGGTAGTGATGCATTGGATGAGAGAATCAGAATCTCAAGTGACTGAAAAAGTGGGGCAAAACAGGATGAAAATGGACAGGGATGAAGGTCTTCATTTAGTTGTTCTGTTTTGTTTTTTAATCAGCTACTCAGATATAAGTTGGGGGTGATACATTCATTAAATAAAAACCAGGCAGAATTCAATGCAGGTGCTACGAAATCTCAGGCAATCTTAAAGTACATTAATCTCAGTACTCAAGCCCAGAGCAGGTAACCTTCTATCCCTTTGTCATCTGCACAGGCAATATCAGGAGGATTCTGATCCAAGTCTGTATACCAAGGAGAGAGCTAACAAACCGAAGCTTTCCCAGGGGATGCCAGCTGAAGGATGTGAGATCTGCAAAGGATGACATAAGAAGGATTTTTATCCTAAAAAGGAGGTGTAGGGACCTGATTTTCACACACCAGGAGGATTAAGCATGTTCTTTGTTGCTCTCCATTTGACCCTCCAAAGAACCATGGAGGCATCCTGGTGGAGTGGAAGGAGTGCTAGATTTAGATGGGTATCTGGGTTCAAATCCCAGCTCTTCTATTTACTGCCTGTAAGACCCTGGGCAATTCATTTAATTGCCCTGGACTATAGTTTTCACATCTGTAAGACAGGGGGAGGGTTGAACTAGATGTTCAACCTATTACAGGAAGGAAGCTTTCTGTCCAATTTAGAGAAGAGTTTTCTAAGACTTAGACCTGCCTAGCACTAGAAAATGATGTCCTATAAAGCCATAAAATCCCATTCCACAAAGCATTTCGGCAGTCTTCACAATGGCCTATATCATTGCTGAGGAACTGATTTCCAATTTGGGTGGGAAGTTCCTAGGATCTTGAATTGGAAGGGATCTCTGAGGTCAATCAGACCAACCTTCTCATTGGGCAATCAGGTATCTGAGGTCTACAGGAGTAAAATGATTTGGCTAAGATCACACAGGTAGTAAATGGCATTGGATGGGATTTGAACCCAGCCCTTCTGACTCCAGAGCCAGTTCCACCAAACCATACTGCCTCCCTTCTGTCCCAAGAATAAATCTATGACAACTACACAGAACAAAATTGAATCACGGAAAAAACGTTTGACCTTAACCCAGCCCAACTCCAATCTCTAGGCCACTGTGTAGTTTGAACTAAACAATTGGGAAGATTTATTGGAAAAGCAAAAGCAAAACAGTGAGGTGTGGTGAGGCAGGGTGGGGAAATAACACTGAACTTGAAGTCAGGCCCAGTTTCACTTCTACTCCTTCCTAGTCATATGAATTTAGACCAATCACTGCACTTCTCTGGGATGCGTTTTCCTTATCTCCAAAATGGGGATAACTCCACTTGCTCTGTCTCTTTCAAGGTGAGCTGTAACTGTTACTATGATCAGAGTGCTAAAATGGACTTTTCATAGAAGCAGTCTTGGCTTTGCCCTTAAGGAATGTTAGGAAGAATCAAGAGCTACCTCAAGTGAGGGGCTGTGACCTAAAGGACCGGGAGAAGATGGATGGGGAAGTGGAGTCCTCCTTGACATCACTCATCTCCAGAGTAGCTGTTCTGCCTGCCAGCATCCATAAATGAGATACTATTTGTAAAGCACTCAGTTTGATGCCTGGCACATAGGAGGCACTACGTATGATGCCCATAGTCAATCCTTACTCTTCCTTTCCCCTTTACTAATAAGAACCAGAGCTTGCTTCACTGAACATACATTATTTAAGTCGAGCCTTCGGTACCCTAGTGAGGAAGATCTCAAAAACACAATTTTTCCTATTTCTTAGTTTGCAGCTAAGAAACCTGAGGCTAGAAAAATTAGATAACTGTCCAAGGGAGTGAAAATATGATGATCCCCACTCAACAGATGAGAAAACTGAAGCCTGGAGAGGTTTTCTAAACTCTTTGATCTTGAATTTCTTTATCCAAGGAATGGGACTGTTTAGATTTGGGAAGAGAAGACTTTAGGGGCAAAGAGATTGTGATAGTGATCTTCCAGTGGCTGAAGGCCTTCCTTGTGGAAGATGAATGGGACTGGTTCTGCCCCAGAGGGCAGAACAAGAACAATGGGTGAGAGTGGTAGACAGCCCAGGTTTAGGCTTGCTGGAAGGAAGGGCTTCTCAGAGCTGTCCCAAAGTAGAAAGGAGCTGCCTTGGAAGGTGGCAATTTCTCCTTTGGTGGAGGGCTTCCAGTTTGCGCAGAGTAATCACTTGCTAGGGAAGTATTAGAGGGTATTCCTACTTAACTAGGGGGTGGATTAGATGACTACAGAGGTCCCTTCTAGCTCTGAGATTCTGTGTGATTCAGTGAGAAGATAGTTGTGGTATGGGGATTATGGATGATTATAGAATTATAAATTTATAGCAAGCAAGGACCTTAGGGGAAAGTAGGTGGTATACTGACTGGGAAGTCAGGAGGACTCTGAGTTCAAATCCAGCCTCAGACACTTACTGACTGTGTGACCCTGGGCAAGTCACTTAATCCTGTTTGCCTCAATTTCCTCATCTGTAAAAGGATCTGGAGAAGGAAATAGCAGACCACTCCAGTATCTTTGTCAAGAAAACTCCAAATGGGTCAGGAAGAGTCAGACATGACTGAAATGACTGAACAAAGACAGCAAGGATTTTAGAGTTCATTATATTCATTCTCTCCTTTTACAGTTGAGGAAACTGAGGATGAGACTTCAACTCTGAGCTTTGCCCCAGATTCCAGGACATGATTGGGCAGCACTCTGAGGGCCTGGCAGATAAATTGATTACCATTCCTTTAAAAAAAAAGCTTATCTTGGAATCTGCTAAGCACATTCAAAAACTTACTATTTGCTGTGCTCTATAATTTCCTTCCTGGAATTTTTGTTTTATTTTAAGATAAAAATTCCAGGTCTGCTGCCTACCTACTACCCATGTGATCTATATGGAAGATTTGGGATTTGAACTCGAGGCTTCTGACTTCAAATATACCATCCCACTGGATTTAGGTGGGCCAAAGTAATGGAAAACGGAGCCTGGGGAGCTTGACTCAGTCTGGAGAAGTATCATTATCAGCCTTGCCTTAGGAGGTGGAAACACCATGAGGCCTTGTTCAGTGCATCTTAAAGACTTCCCACTCCCCTTGGCCTGACTTCCCAGCCGAAATGGACTTATATATTTTTAATACAGTCCATTTGAGGCAGTCATGTTTTCAAAGGCTGATGTACTTGTAAGTACTTCCCATGCTCTCAGGTACAAAAAAATCCTTTTGTAGCTGAAATGCTGAACTCAGGGGGGACTTCACAGCCCCCTGCAGCTTTATCCAAGTGTCTGTGTGATCTGACTCCCACTTCGAAGAGTGAGATATCACGAGAGGTTTAAAATGGTGACCTTAACAAATGTATTAGAGAGAAGGTGGGGAGCCCAAAGGAGGCAAGGTGAAAGCGGCCTTTTTCCCCTTTTTCTGCTTTTCCCTGTTAGAGTGTCAATGCAGTCATAGCTTTTAAACAGCATTACCCACACTTGTCGTCCAAGATAAAATGTTATTAAGATTAAGTGCCGAGCAGGGAACAGTATTGGACTTCCCACTGTCATATTTCAGAGGAGGTGAGTGATGGCATTTCAGTGGCCCTAGTTCCTGAGAAGGGAAACAGCGTTATTACCATTAATAAGCCTATAATGGGGGAGAGAAATTATAAACACTCCTGCAAGGAGCAGCCCTCTAACATTAATATTTTATGAGCATGGGGAGAGGGCATGACGGAATCGAGATGACAGCATTATGTGTAACAATAATGTAAACATTCATAATCACACTAAGTTAGGACAAAGAGGCTGAGGTTGGTGGACAGGTGTACCATCCAATCTAACAAGCATTTATTAAGCTCCTGTTATTTACCAAGCACTGGACCTAATGTCAGAGATGCAAAGACAGATTAATTGGGAAGAAAATAGAACTTTTCCCTGGAGGAACTTGGAGAGTAGATGGGGAAAATGGTTACAGCATGTAAATAGACGCTAGTATCCATGATAATTTGAAGAAGGATTGAGTACTAAGAACTAGGGTCATATAAAAATTCATCAACAGAGCCTTGAAGGAATCCAAGGATTCTGAGAGGCAGAGGTGAGGAAGGAGCTTGTTCCAGGCTTAGGGGACATCATGTGCAGAGGCATGAAGGTAGGAAAGTGAACAACATGTTCAGGGAACAGCAAATGAGAAATTAAGCTAGAACATAAAATGCACTAAGAGATGTAATAACAAATGAATCTGGAAAGGAACACTGGCTTGAAATAACAAGCTGAGGAGTTGGTATTTTACCCTAAAAGCAAAAGGGACCCAGTGAAGATTCTTGGGAAATGATGTGGAGAATGGAATGAAAAGAGGAGAGACTGCAAGCCACAAGTCCATTTAGGAGTCTGCTGTGGTATTTCAGGTGAGATATGGCAACGGTAAAAAGTAGGTGGCATCATATGATTGGAGAGAACAGGAAATAAAATATGTTGAGGAGGTAGAATGGACAGGATTTGTAAACTGAGGGAGAGGTAAAAGGCAAGGATGATTTTAAAACTGCAAACTCCAAGGTGACCAGAAGGCTGAAATTACCCCAACAGGACAAAAGGAATGAGAGGGGATATAGAAGACTGCCTAATGGATGCTCTGGACTCAGTTTTTTTATCTGTACAGTTATCCCTTCAACATTACACCTCTGCGATCTGGAAAATGCATGGAAAATGTTTTGGCTCTCCCTTCATATTTGAGAAATCTGAATTATTATGTTATCAAAAGATAAAATGCATTGATATTTATATAATACTACACATATTTTATACCTTTCTGAGTTTCTAAACTTTTTCTGTGTTTGTTGGTCTTTGTGTGTTTTCTGTGGCTTCTGCAATACTCCCCCCAAATTCCCATTTAATTTCTGATGCCAATTCACAATATATCGAAACTGTGATGGAGAAAGTCACAATGTGGTAAGTTGAGTTGTGGAAGGGATGGTATAATGGTAGATGGTTGCTTAGGTCCTTCCCAGCTCTCACCTTCTGTGAGTCTGAGTCTAAGTTATAAAACAGCTGGTCTGAAGGCAAGGGATACACCCCGCTCAATCCCATCTCCATCTCCCTGGTCACCATCCCTTTCCTTCCTCCCCAGGCCTTGATGAAGCCAGACGGATTGCAGGTGGAAGACATCCAAAATAATTTGACTTATTCTTATGACTACAGAGGACATTGATAGAAGTTAGAGAGGGAAAATATAAGCCCTATAGAAAGGAAAACTTAATAAAAATGAGAATCGTCCACAAAAGGAATGGGCTACCTCAAAGGGCATGGTGAATTCCCCCCGCAGTGGGGGTGTTTGGGCAGAGGCTGTTTCCCTGGGATTCTGTAGAGAGAATGGAGGTTCCGGGGTGACTGGGATGCTGAGGTCCCTTCGTTGTTCACTGTGATTCTGTGATCCTGGGCTCTGAGGTCCGGACATAACTCCTGGAAGGCTCAACAGCACTTCCACTTCGAGCCCGCAGCTGCGAGTCTCCTCTCCCTCCCCCTTCCCTCTGCCTTCATGATTTCCCTTTCCCTCTTCTCCTATTCATTATTCCTCTCTGCAGTTAGGTTGTTATTGGCCTCAGCAAAGAGTTTCAGGGGTGTCGTTTGTCTGAACGGCATTATGCAGAATTAAGTTCCAGGGTAATTCCTGATGCAAATAGATATCAGAGGGGCGAGGTTGTGAGGGAAGCCTAGAGCTCTCTCCGCTCTGTCACCCCACTGGTGGTTTTCGAACCCAAGTCCCCTTTCCTCTCCAGGCGCTTTTACAATTGACTCTCGTTTGACTCTTAAGAATGTAAGGAGTCTGGAGAGATCATCTTATCTAAGCTCTGCCTTTGTCAGTGTCATGGAAAGTCCTAGACCCACAGTATATTGATGTCAAAATTTCAGAAAGATGTGAATCAGTTTCATTTTTTTAAGCACACTCCTTTCCCCCCACCCCCTCCTCGTCTCTGCTCCCAGGAAGTTTCCACTAAGTTTTATGTGTTAGCTTCTAAAGCTTCCACCTGAAAGTACTTCTTTTGTATAGCTTTCATCCCTCCTGCTGTACTGGAGGGGTTCAGAGCAAGACTGATTTACAAAACAAAGTGATATTTCAGAAAACCACGTTTAAAACAACAAAAAGAGGAGTAACTAGGTGGCACAGTGGATAGATCACCTACTCTGGAGTCAGGAGAACCTGAGTTCAAATCTGTCCTCAGACAATTACTAGCTGTGTGACTTGGGCAAGCCACTTAACCACAAACAACAACAGAAGACAAAACAGCTCTCAGATTTAGGAGTCTACTCTGATATAGACAATAAATATTTGGTCTCCTATCTTGCCTCTCTGGTGCTCCATCTTTGGTCAGTTTTGGCCAACTTGTCACTGTCTGGTTTGAATGAGAAGATGCAGAAGGGAAGGAAAGAAGCTCAGCTATTGATATTTGAGTTCAACCTAGGGCTTTTCTAGAAAATAAGACTGGTCTCAGTGAATTTGGTGGCTTCCTCCTAGCACACACTACAGTCAAAGATGCCTCATCATGTGGCCAGGGGATCCTAGATTCTTGCCATCTGTGGCCAAGGATTATAAACCCTGGAGGCTCATCTATCAAACTAGAAAACTCCTGAGTATGACCTCAGTATAGCTGCCACCCAAGGAACAACTTTTAGGGGTGGAGAACCTGCTGCCTCAAGGCCACATGTGATCTTCTAGGTCCTCCAGTGTGACCTTTCGACTGAGTCCAAATTTTACAGAACAAATCCTTTTATTAAAGGGAGATTTGTTCTGTGAAGTTTGGATTCAGTCAAAGGGCTGCCCTTGAGGACCCAGAGGCCACATGTGGCCTCATGATCACAGGTTCCCCACCCCTAGACTCAGCTCATCACCAGAAGGCTAGATGTAGAAGATTTTGTTTTTACAGTCACTGTATGGAGTTCATAAAGATTATCTTTGAAAGGAAAGAAGGAAACAAACATTCATTAAGTGCCTATTGTGTGCTAAGTGTCTTACAGATATCTCATTTGTTCATCTCAACAACCCTAGGAGGTAGGTACTATTAATATAATATATATATATATATATATATATATATATATATATATTTATTTATAGTTGAAGAAACAGAGACAAACAGAGGTTGAGTGACTTGTCCAAGGTCACATAGCTACTAAGTGTCTGAGGCTAGATTTGATCTTAGGTCTTCCTGACTCCAGGCTCAGTGCTCTACCCATTGCACCAACTACTTGCCTCTGTGGATGTTAGGGGGGTGGAATCTGTGTTGTGGCAGAAACAGTCACAGTTAAAGTCATGGTAACCGGACAGCCTTGATCAGGGTCTAAAGGTGCAGATACCCTTGGGGAGAATCCAATGAGAAACCCTGCCTGATCTGGCTTAGGTTGTATAAGGGCAGGATGAGGTAATGAAAGCTCAGTGGACTTGGAGTCAGTCTAAGACCCGGGTCTGGACACTTAAAAGCCTTTACAAATGACATGTTATGTTCATAGAACACTTCTGTTCTTTACAAAATGTTCTTTCCTATTTCAATTTAGTTCATTTCAACAGCACAATGTGTGTGTGTATGTGTGTATGTGCCAGTCACCAGTGGTGTATATTTTCATTCAAACCTATGAGCCTCACTTTTCTAATTGGTTAAATGGGGCTATTAGCTTAGATGTATATGCTGTTTTAAAGTTTACAAAGAGCTTTCCTTACGACAGCCAAGGTTAGGTACTCAGTACAGGTTTATTGTTCCCCCATTTTTTAGATCAGAAAACTGAGGCTCAGAGAGTTGTGACCCTCCCAAGGTCATACAAATATAAAGTCGTGATTTGTACTCAAGTCTTTGGACTCTAAGACCAGCGTTCTTTCCAGAACACCATGCTGCTTCAAATACTGTAGCCTCGATATGATGGGTCTGAAAAACACTACAAGATAATGGATGTGAAACTACTTTAAAATTGTTCATAGGGGTTAGAACTGGAACGGTCCTTGGAAGTCATTTTACACGAGGGGAAATTGAGGCCCTGAGAGTTAGTGACTTGCCTGAGGACACCCAGGTGATGCGCAACAGCTGAGACCCAACCTGACTCCTGCGACTCCAAATCTAGGGCTCTGTTCATGGCACCATGCTGTGTTATTCGAATGTCAGTGATGACTCCTGTCATTATGATTTATTGCAGCTTCATTCCTTGGACATTGTTGGATCAAATTTCCCTCCTAGCTCCTCCTTCCCTTCCTTCCCTCCTCCTGTTCAAAAGGTTTAGGATCCTCTGTAAGGAAGATGGGAAACAGGGGGTCAGGACTTCTGCTAAGTGAGCTGAGGCATTGGCATCCAGGCTGCATGGGAATGACAGTGAATGTGCGGGCAGCCAAGGGACCCATCCTTCATGGGTCAGGACATCACTGCCTGCTGCACATTCCTCCCCCTCTGCCAGCTGCGGGTAGGGCTTTCATGTGCCAGATACCCTTCCTTCTCTCTCTCTCTCTCTCTCTCTCTCTCTCTCTCTCTCTCTCTCTCTCTCTCTCTCTCTCTCTCTCTCTCTCTTTCTCTCTCTCCCTCCCCCCCTCCCTCTCTCTCCTTCTCCCTCCCTCCCCCTCCCTCCCCCTCCCTCTCTCTCTCTCCCTCTTCCTCTCTCTCTCTCCCCCCCTCCTCTCTCCTATCCCTCTCTCTTTTCTCTCTCTCTTCTCCATTGTTCTCCTCATGGACTCCACCTCTACCTATCAGTCTCCAATCTTCTTTATCTTGCTGCTTCCAGGGGTTCTGCTTTTTACCTCTCTGTCCCTTGCTACTTGGCTTTATGTCTTTCAGGGAGTGTGTCTCAGATGGTCTTAATTCCTTGGGTAGGTTATTGAGAGACTGGGCTAGGCCAGCATGGCTCCTTCCAGCTCTCTCTTGACCTTGTCCCAATCCTTTCACACCTCATGCAGACATAAGAAATGTCAGTGCCTGCTTTGACTCACTATACACCTGACACAACATTCTATTTCAGACACCAACAGCAGTAAAGTTGGGTGAGATCACAGGATTTAGAGCTGGAAGAGACTTTAGATACTGTCCAGTCTCAAACTTCTTATTTTATAGATGAAAAACTGAGGCCTAGAAGGTTTGGGGGCAGCTATGTGGCACAGATAGAGTGCTAGGCTGGAGTCAAGAAGACTCATCTTCCTGTGTTCAAATCTGGCCTCAGACACATATTAACTATATGACTCTGGCCAAGTCACTTACCCCTGTTTTCCTTGATAACTTTTTAAAAGGTGATGTGTCTAGGTTCTTTTTTTTAAAATCATGGCTTTCAGGTAATCCAATTCTTTAATTATCTCTCCAATTCCTGAAAGAGCTCAAAAGGGATTTTAAAAATCAGATAAGAGAGGTAAAGGAACAATTGGGAAAACAAATGAGAGGAATGCAAGAAAATCATGAAAAAAGAATCAATAGCCTCAAAAGAAGGCACAAAAAAAATCCTGAAGAAAATAACACCCCCAACCTACATCTTTGTGGAGATGGGAGCACCACAAGTACTACACATTGCACACATTTTTGGGACTTTCTCAATGTATTGATCAGCTCTGATGACTTCCTTTTTCCTCTAAAAAAAATTCCCCAAACCAAAAACCCACTTTGTCATGTGGAATGGCTCTCTGTTTGCCTCAGTTTCCTCATCTGTAAAATGAGCTGGAGAAGGAAATGTGGCAAACCACTCCAGGATCTCTGACAAGAAAACCTCCAGTGGAGTGAGGAAGGGTCAGACATGACTGAGACAACTGAACAACAACCTCTTCTCAAATGTATCTCTTTTCTCTCCCCCCCACTTTTTTCTGTCTTCTCCATATCTCTCCTTTCTCTCTCCCCCTCTCTCTTTCTCTCTCTCTTCTCACTCTCCTATCCCTCTCTTCTCGTTCTCTTCTCCATATCTCTCCTTTCTCCCCCTCCTCTCTCTCCTATCCCTCTCTCTTTTCTCCATATCTTCTCTCTCTCTCTCTCTCTCTCTCTCTGTCTCTCTCTCTCACACACACACACACACACACACTCACTCACACACACACACACACACACACACACACACACACACTTTCCCTCATCTCATAAGCATGGGGCATGGGGTAGGGTCTGTTCGCCAAACTGGGGTTGTGCCAAGGAGGCATCAGGTACCTTTCAGAGGATGAGCTATATATACAGGAAGAGGAGGTAGCATGAGGCCATGGAAGAATGACTTCACTCTAAAGTCATAGGACTTGATTTTGAATTCCAGCCCTGCTACTTGGTGCCCATGTGACCTTGAAAAAGTCACTTAGGTTGAGTCTTAATTTCTTTATCCATAAAAAGGATAGAGTTGGACTGGGTACCCTTTGAAGTCCCTTTCAACTCTAGATCTGTAATTCAACAGATTATTTCATAGGCTTACCTCTATAAATTCAGAACCTCTCTGAAGTTCCTGCTACTTCCCAAAAATGCCTGGCCCACCCACTGCTAATTCAGATATTCCAGAGTTAAAGCTTCATCCTTTTGGTTTGAGGTTTTGACACAAGGGGAATAATACTTTAAACCATTATCAATAACTTCCACTTCCCTCTTACTGACTTTATCAGACACCTCTCTGAGGAGTGGCAGGATCACAGGATCATGAGGATTTTAGAGCTAGACCTTGGAGAGCTCATTTGTAAAATGAAAGAGTTGAACTAGATGACTTTTTAAAAAATATATATTTGTATTTATTTCATGAAATATTTCCTAATTATATATTTTTTTAAATTTCAACATTCGGTTAAGATATTCAGGGTTCCAAATTCTCTCTCTCCCACCCTTTGAGAAGGCAAGCAATAAGATTATCAATTATACATATGAAATCATACATAACATATTTCCGCATTAACCATGTTGCAAAAGAAAACACATGCTAAAAACCCCAAGAAAAATAAAGTAAAAAAGCATGCTTCAGCCTTCTCTCAAAATTCATCACTTTTCTCTCTGGAGGTAGGTAGCACTTTTCATCATGGGTCTTTTGGAATTGTCCTAGATCATTGTCTTGATAAAAGTTGCTAAGTCTTTCGCAGTTGAATATAGCTTTTACTATGTACAATTGAACTAGATAACTTCTAAAGTCTCTTCCAGCTTCGAATCCAAGATTCATGATTTTATGATACTGTGAAGATAATCTAATCTATCTCCTTAATTTGAGGAAGTGAGAACATTGACCCAAGAAGTCAAGTGACTTCTCTCTCTCACAGTGGCAGCAAGTGACAAACCTGAGATTCACACTCAGGTCATTTTATTTCAAGTCTCATATTCTTTCCATGCCAAAGTTTCTCAAAAAGAGATCTCGGGATATGGGGCCATTTCAGGAAGTTTGAGAGATAGGGAAAGGTGCTGATTGGAGGATGGGAGGAAAAGGGGACTGAGTGAGAAGAATTGGAGGGAGGCAGAAAAGATAATACAATTCAACAAGCATTTCTTCAGAGGTGCCATGCTAAGTATTAAGAATCCAAAGACAAAAACGAAAAGAATCTCTGCCCTCAAGGAGTTTACATCCTATTGGCCAAGACAATTTACATGATTTACGCTTTGTAGGGGGTTATGGAAGTGGTAAATTGATGAGGTAAAGACTGAGGAGGGAAGCTGGTGTTTAACACCAGTCCCCCTGCAATTAAGCCTACTGAGCCTTGGTCCTTTACTAAACCGGCAGTTCATCAATTGTACTAATGTACAGGAGCCTGGATTCCAGCCCAGGCTTAGCCCATGCATGCATTAGATTGGCTTTTCTCTTCAGGGAAGATGTTTGGGTATTGATCTGGGACAATAGCCAAGAGATCCACAGCCAGAAAAAGTGACTCAGATAGGTCAATTATGACCTTGGCTCTGTATGGAATTTCCTCCTCCTCCCCACCATTACCTCTGCCATATACTGTCCAACTCTTGGTTTGAATGGTGCTAGAGGCTCATGTCTGGTGCATTTGGAGGGAAACCATCACAAAGTAGGATGTCACATTCCCAGGATCCCAGGACACTAGTAGGCAGAGTAATAAGAATTTAGTCTACTAATGTAATCTACTCTGGAATCACTCTTCCTCATGGAAGTTTTTTCCCCCTTATATTAAGCCTTGAATCTTATTATCTGTTCAGTCAGTTCTGACTCTTTGTGATCCCATTTGGGGATTCTTGGCAAAGATGGGTTTGCTATTTCCTTCTCCAGTTCATTTTACAGATGAGGAAACTGAGACAAACAAGGTTAAGTGACTTGCCCAGGGTCACACAGGTAGTAAATGGTTGAGGCCAGATTTGAACTCAGGAAGATAAGTCTTCCTGACTCCAGGCCCTGCACTTTAGCCACCTAGCAGCCCTACAATGTCTACAACTCTACAATTTCCCCTCATCAATTCTACTTCTGCATTCTTCTACTAAACAGGAAAAGTTCTAATTCTTTTTCTAAATGACTACTTGTCAATACTTGATGAGCCCAACAGGTATAGTTCCTCCCTCCTGTATCCCTTCTCTTCTCCTC
The DNA here is from genome assembly GCA_028658325.1 of Potorous gilbertii. NCBI lineage: Eukaryota > Metazoa > Chordata > Mammalia > Diprotodontia > Potoroidae > Potorous > Potorous gilbertii. Next base: position 107,357,174 of record CM053771.1, read on the forward strand.
TTTACCAGGCTAAATGTCCGAAGTCCTTTCTAAAGGTCTTTGTATGGAGTGATCTCCCTGACCTTTATCATCCTGGCTGCCTTTCCTGAGATCCACTCTTACTAATATTCTTCCTAAAATGGGGCACCCATTGTCCATACAAAACAGTACAGATGTGTCTAACAAGATGAAGTAAGGCAGGGCTATCACCTGCCTTATTCTGGACACGATGTCTCTATTAATTCAAGACAGGAATATTTTAACCTTTTTGGCTGCCATATCTCACTGCAGACTCATTAAACTTGCAAACCACTAGAAATCCCTGATTGTTTTTTCAGATGATCTAGTTGTGTCTACCCCATATTTGTACATCATTGTTTGCTTGTTATCTTCTTTCATTAGATTGGAAGTCCCCAAGGGCAGAGAATATTCTTGTCTTTCTTTGTATCTCCAGTACTCTGCCTAGTACATAACAGGTGCTTAATAAAAGTTTGCTGACTTGATTATATTTGTGATATGTGTGTGTGTGTGTTAAGTAAGACCATACTGCTATACCTCTTAAGTTCAGTCTTACTTGATTTGCCCCAACATTCTCCTCTCTGGAAATCTTTAAGGGGTCCTGACTGTGATCTGATCTGTTAGGGATCCCGTCTAGCTTCTTGCTGTCGGTACATTTGATAACCATGGCATCTACGCCTCAACCTAAGTCACTGATACCCTAGGGGCAAGCATGGATCCTTAAGGCACTTCAATTCCTAGTTATATTCAATATATTATATTCCTAGTTATATTCAATTCCTAGTTATAAACTTCAATTCTGAGTGATAAACTGATAACCAAGATTTATTGGAAAAGCAAAATCAATGTGGAGAGGGAGGGGGAAGATAACTTCAGACCTGGAATCAGTTGAAATCTTACCTGTAGGCAGACTTGGGAGGATTTGAGCAGTTAGCAGAGAGAACACTTATAGAGGAGTGGGAGGTCAGGGTAGGGAAGAGTGTTTTGGTCTGAGAAGACCCCAGTGTGGGGAGTAGAACATTAGAGTAGTCACTTGGTAATGCTGATTTAATTAGTTCTCCAATCAAAACATAGATGGTGAGCAATTCCAAGGCTCCATTAGGGAATGGTCTCTGAAGGTCTGGTGGGAGAGCAGTAGCAGCAACAGCATGTTGGAAAATGGTGCCAAGTCAAAAGTTTTCTTCTTACTGGTTTCTTCTGCTGACTCCCAGGAAACCTTGAGCAGTGTAATATATTCTCTATGTTATTTTGGTTTCTTCATCTTTAAAATGAAGATGGGACCAGGCATGATGACAATGCCTGTAGTCCCTGCTGCTGCGGTCTGAGGCTGGTGAATTGCTTGAGATCAGGAGTTCTAAGATGCAATAGGGCTACTATTGACCGTGTTTTTCCAAACTAAATTTGTCATCAATATGTTAAACCCCCCAAAATGAAGGGCCACTAGGACAACTCTAAGGAAGAAAGAACCAGCCCAAGTCAGAAAAACAGAGAAGGTCAAAGCCTTTGGCCCAGTCAGTACTGGGATAGGGCCCTGAGAGCCGTGGCACCTCCAGCCTGAAACAGACAGGGACTAATCTCAAAAAAAAATTTTAAAGCAAAATAAAATAGAAACAGACTAAGAGGCAGTGTGAAGGAATGGGCAGAGTGCTGGACTTGGAGCCAGGAAGACCTGAATTCCTGTCCGGCCTCTGATGCCTAGTAGTTGTATGACCCTAGGAAAGTCATTTAACCTCCCTGTGCCTCAGTGTCCTCATCTGTATGATGAAGAGATTGAACTCATTGACCTCTAAGGCTCTTCCAAGCTCTAATTATGATATTCTGATTTAATACTTGGGGGAAGACTAAACAACCTGTAGAGAAAACATGAGCACTTTCCCTCACGTAGAGAAGAGTAAGAACACCAAGAGATGCTGGATAACTGAAATCCCTCATTACTACTATGTCACGCCTCTTTGCCAGCTTCTTTTTCCAACTCTGTATAATGGGCACTCCTACCTCTTAGGGTTGTGTGAAGGAAGTACTTTGAAAGACCTTTACGAACTATACACAGGTCTGTTATTTTTTTTGTCATCAACAAAAATCCCATCCCAGTGGGATCTTTTTGCCATTCAATATTTATAGCACATGCAGAGTGCAAAGATTCTGCTAGCATTTTTGAGGTTTGAGTTGCCCCCCATCCCCCACCCCAGACTTCTCCCTTCCATGACTCACCCCTTTGTACTTAAGGTTCCTGTCCTCCTGCTACAGTCTCCTGCCTAGCTTCAATAACAGCCTCTGTTCCCTATCCCTGCTTACAGAAACTGGTTCAGAAAAGGTGAATTCTAAAGTGCTTTGCTTTCTACTCCTTTATGATATAGCAGGGACTCTTCTGGTCTTAGCTGATGGTTCAGAAAAGGCCAGATGGAAGAAGGAAAGCCCAAGATCCTCCAGTAGCACCTAGAAGAACCTCCTTCATCTGACTCTCCCCAGCAGCCACTTGACTCTGCAGTCCCACCATAGCTCATGTTAGTGGATGTTCTCAGGGCCACAAGGCCACAAGATATTCATCTTCCTATCCTCATTGATTTGTAATTTCTAAGTATAACTCCAGGGAGCCTTGCTCCAAGATGGAAATGCCCCCTATCCTATATAGTTTTCTTCTGGCTAGGACAGCTAGATGGTGCAGTTGGTAGAGCACTGGCCTGAGTTCAAATCTAGCTTCAGATACTTAGTATCTTGTAACTCTGAGAAAAATCACATAATTTCTGCTACCTCAGTTTCCTCATGTGTAAAATGAGAATAATAACAGTATTTACCACCCAGGGTTGTTCTAAGGATAAAATGAAATATTTAAGTGTTTTGCAAATTTTCAAGTATATATACATATATATATATATACATATATGTACATATATACATTTAATGAAATGTTAGCATGCATAAATATATACACATAAATATATGCATACATAGATATATATACATACACATATATAATAAAATATTAGCTAGATGTAAATGGCTCAGTGGGAAGAAGGTTGGCAGAAGAATCTAAAAAACCTAACTGAGCCCTTCCTGAGTCTGCCACAGACTAGCCATGTTACCTTAGCTAGTACATAAACTGAGGGGACTGGCCTAGTTGGTGATCTCTGGGGTCCCTTTCCTCTCCATCATTCTAGGAGTCTATGATCGTGATAAGCTCTAGGCAGAGGCAGAAAGAAGGCATATGACCTTAAGAGATTTTTAGTATTTAAAAAGGGAAGCAGCTGGCCACTAGGAGCCTTCATGACTTCTTCAAGAGCAGGTCATGTCAGACTAACCTCATTTCCTTTTCAACAAGGTCACTAGATACATCAGGGAATGCCATAAACATAATATACCTAGATTTCAGTACATCATTTGACAAAGATTCTTATGCCATCCTTGTGGGCAAGATGGAGAGATGAGGGCTCAGTGACAGTTCATATCCACAGAGAAGTGGATTTGAAATTGATTAAATGATTGGACCCAAAGAGTGGTGATTACTTGTTTGGTAGCAGTAAAGAAAGAAATCCATAGTGGAGTGCCCCAGGGATCTCTGCTTGACCCAATGCTGTCTGATATTTTAATCAATTATATGCAGCAAAAATATAGGGCATGTATAACATTTTCTGGTGATTTGAAGCTATGAAGATACCAAACATATGGGATGACTTGAATATCTTAAACAAGAAAATGCTTTGGTTCAATCAATAGGCATTTATTAAGCACTTATTATATACTAGGCCCTGGGGATACAACGACAAAAATGGAACATTCCCTGCTATTAAAGAGATGAACCCAAAAAGTTGCAATTGAATTGGGATTCATTAACACAAGCTCCCTACTTGGATTCAAAATATGAACCATAGATATATGATGTGAGATGAATATCTAGGTAACATTCCCTGTGAAAAAGGTCTGGGAGTTTTAGTGGACCTCCAGTTCAGTACAAGGAAACAGTATGACATAACAAACTAAAAAAAATTAATTTGTTTAAAAAAAGCAAACTTTGAGAGAGGCATAATGTCCAGAATAAGAGAAATCATAATCAGACTCTGCCTTATCACACTCAGGGTACTGTGCTCAGTCCTGGGTATTGTGCTTTATTAGAGACACTGATCAACTGGAGACCGTCTAGAGGAGATTAGGTAGAATGTAACGGACCTCAAGATTATACCTGTGAGGATCAATTAAATGAACTGATTATGCTTAGTCTGAAAAGGAAAAGACTTAGGGGAGGGAATACTGATTTCTACCTTCAAGTATTTGAAGTCCTATCATGTGGAAATGGGATTTTATTTCCTCTTTTTGTCCCTCAAATGAAAAAACTGGTAATTGAAGAAAGTCAGATTTCATTTGGATATAAGCAAAAAAAAAATGAGACCCAAACCAAAACCAAATCTCCTACCAATTAGAATAATCTAAATGTAGAATGGAATTCCTCAATTTCTTTCTTGCTGGAGGTCATCAAGCAATGAGTGGATGATCAACTGGAAATGTGGAAGAAGGAATCTCTATCCATGTAACAAATGGTTTCTGAGGTCCCTTCTAATTCTAAGATTCTTTGGTTCTGTTAATATACATCCACCATTATAGATTTTTGTCTCTTTTCTGGGTAGAAGCTTTTGAGATTACTGTCAAGATGACCAATGTTTTCATTCTTTATTACACATGCTAATAGAAGGGGAAAGATGTGGATAATTCAAAATAAAAGATGTTCACACACACACACACACACACACACACACACACACTACTTATATTCTCAAGTGACATAGCCTCAGACCCAGATATCAAATGATATCACAGTATAGGATGGCCTAGGATCCTTCCATTCCCCTTCATCCTCCCAGAGGGACTTTCTATCTGACATTAGAACTGCTGTCCCCAGTCCCCCATCCTCTTGCTTCTCCTGACATTTCTGTCTCTACCTCTGAGCCACAGTGGTTTCAGACTCTTTCATCCAGGAGCTTGGCTGAAGAACTATGCCACTCAAAGTCAATCTCTGGAAGACTTTAAAGAAAATGACAATTGGGATCCACTGTCTACCCCATTATTTCTTTGTTTTCATGCGCCTGCACACACACAAATTACCCTTCAGTTTCATATTATTGGCTTAAAAGTGTTAACAATTTCATGAAGCATTTAAAAATACATGGGCAGATTTTACTAGAAAAAAAAAACGGAATTCAGAGACGTTGCCCCCTCCCAAGGATGATCTTTCTTTTCTTAATGAAACTCTGTCTCTTTTTCTCAATTCTTTGTTAACTTTTCTATGTCTCTGTGTGTAATTTAGTTAAACGGTATCAGTATGCTCCTGTTTTCTCTTTCCCCCTATTAATGAAATGTGCGAACAGTTTGTTCTCAACTGAAAACAAGTTCTGATCCATTTCATACCTTTTTGTGTGGGAAGGAGAGAGGTAAGTTCTGAAAGCAAGTTGGCTGGTGGGAAGGGAGTAGGAGCCAAAGGTGGGGAAGCAGGCAAACAATGGAAAGCATCATATAAAAGTTGGTGAGTGATCTTTTCCTCTTTTATTTTCACTATGTGCAAAACACAATATCCTCCTTTTGATCAATAGATGGGCACAAGGGTCCCCATAGAGCCCCAAGCCCTTTGGGAAGAGAAGTGGCATGTTTGTGTGTTGGGGGAAATGGAGATGAATTCATCAGTACTTTAATGGAAAACAGACAAATTACCATTGTTTTCTTTCTTTATTAGCCATGCTAATAAAGAAGGGGGAAAATGAGGATAATTCAAAACAAAGGACGTTCATACACACACCCATATATGCCATTCATGTAATATAATGGTGGGGTAGTTTGTTCTGACACATGCCATCCCCCGAGTGAACTTCTGCATCATTATGACAGCTTGCTTACTGCATGGCAGAAAGGAATCTTGTTGTCTGCACACCCAGTAGCAGCTCAGAAGCCAATCAAAAGAGTCCTCTTGGATAAACCATGAGCAGGAGGAAATAGCCGCAGAATGCCGCTGTGTCTTCTGAAGTCCACTCAGGGGATCGCATCAGTTAGAGCCTCATGTGCATGCTCATGAGGACTGGGCTTTCAATGACCAATCCTCACTGCCTTTAGATTTAGATGTTTTAAAAACATTTGTTGTTGTTGTTTAGTTGGGTACAGCTTTTTATGACCCCATGGGCCAACTGTCCGTGGAGTTTTCTTGGCAAAGGTACTGAAACAGTCTGCCAGTTCTTTCTCCAGTTTTATGCAGGCAGGGGTTAAGTGACTTGCCCAGGGTCTCACAGCTAGTAAGTGTCTGACGTTCATATTTGAACTCTGGTCTTTCTGGCCCTTCAGACTCTAAGTCCAGTGCTCCATTTACTATGCCACTAGCAGCCCTTTTAAAAAGATGCATGTAAATATATACATAGCTCCACTCTACCCTTCCCAGTTCTCTATCCTAAAGGAAGCATCTGGAACCCAGCTGGGAGAAGGAGATTATGGATAAACGACCTCAGTAGGCAGTGTGCTTTTGGACAAGAGAGAGCTGCGCTAGTAGAGGGCATTTTACCAAGCTTCCCTCCAGAATGGGGGCTTGACCTCCCTCCCAAGGAGACCTTGGCCCCAGATCTTTTCCCCAAATCCCTAGGCTGGCACACGGACACCCCAGGTGCCTCTTGGTGACAGAGTAGGTTGGGAAGATGTTTGTTTGGAGCCTTCTTTGCAAAAATGAGTTAGAACCAAGAAAAGAAAAAAGACTCAAAAACTACATTGTTCCAATGTGAAGGATCTCAGGCCCTATAGGCAGATTCCCATTAAGGTTGGCCCAACCACTGTCCTAGAATCAGAGTCCTAGCATCATAGGTTTAAATCTGGAAAGGATCTTGGAGGCCATCCAATATTCCTTTCACTTTACAAATGCAGAAACTGAGATCTAGAGAGGTCAAATGACTTACCTAAAGTTACACTAGCAGCAAGCATCAGAGTCAGAATTTGAACCTAAGTCCTCTAACTTCAAACTACCCTTATATTACATATTAAAAAATGATACCCATTGAGAAATGACTTGCCCATTGTCACAAAATACCTAAGCAGTAAACTGGAATTCAAACCCAAATCTTGACTCCCAAATCTAATGTTTTTCTTCCTTTTTCTACTATAGCACATTGTCTCTTCCTTTGCTACCTCTTGTGAGTAGGGACTGTGCCTTATTTAAACTTTGGATTTATCCCAGGACTCCTAGCACTGTGCTCTGTCCATCATAGTGTACTATCCATCAATGTCTACTGAATGAGTGTTTGTTTCCCTAAGAGGTAAAACAGGAAAATCCCAGAGACAAACTCAGTAATAAGTAAGTTTAAAAGCCTTGTTCATTAATAACATACATTCTCATTTGGGTTTTCTTTTGAAATGGGTAGAAAGTTAGATAGTGAGTGGGGTTGGAAGGAAAGGGCCCCAGAGGTAGGGGCATTGGGGAAGCTACTTGGTCTCCTTGTCTCCTTGCATTCATCATGGCTCTCCTCTCCAAATTAAAAAAGCAGAAATTAAATAACATCTCCATCTGTCAAGAGATACATCCCCAAGTTGGCATTCTTCAACTAGCTTTCTCTCATCACATTCTGTTTCCACTTGAGAGAAAGTCTTGGAATAGGTTGAAGGAAGCAAGAAGAATATAATTGCTGGACAGAGGGAAGTCCTGTGCACCCATGCTCCTGGCCATTACTGAGTCTGGTTTGCAGGAAGTGGGCACCATATCCTGGAGAGGAGAGGATTAGGAGAAGGGCTAAGGGTAACCTTGCCATTTATATCTCTCCAGCTCAGTCTGGCCTGCTTTTGAGCTACCTCGGACATAGCTAGAGTTGGATGGGAGTTTATTTGTTTGGGGTTTTCCCCTATGGAATGCTCAGGGATGGAAAGTTGCACTGAAATGATTTGAGAAAATGATAGTCAAGAAACTGGGGTCAAAAGAAAGAAAAAATAATAATATCCTATATTTATATAGCATTCTAAGGTTTGCAAAGTACTTTATATATAGTATCCCTTTTGAGATCCAAAGCAATCCTCCAAATTTGTTTGTGCTTTCCATTGTTACTGTCTCTTTTCCACTGACTTGAGCAGCTAAGTGGTACAGTGGAGAGAGTGCAGGGTTCAGAGTAGAGAATACTCATCTTCCTGAATTCAAATCAGGCCTCGGATACTTGGAGCTGTATGACCCTGGGCAAGTCACTTATCCCTGTTTTCCTTAGTTTCTTCATCTGTAAAAAAAAAAAAGGAAATGACAAACCACTTTAGAATCTCCTCCCAAGAAAACCCCAAATGAGATTATGAAGAGGTGGACACAACTGAAAAATGACTGAACAATCACAGATTTAACAGATAGGAAAACTGAGGCTTACTTGGCAGTGCTTTTCCTGACATTAAGTCCTAACACTATCCATTCTACAACCCCAGCTGAGTGTCCTGAAAGGGCTCCCTATTGTCTACAGTAAGGGGTCAGCAAAACCAGCAGGCCAGATCCTTCTACCAGTTAGCCTCTCAGGTGCCTTTGATTTCTAAATCTGGGATCCAGATGAAGAAACTGAGGAGAAATGTATAATTTCCCAAAAATGTCTCAGCTAATTAGTGACAAAGTTGAAACTAGAGCCAGGCCTCATGACTTCCAGCCTGGTGATCTTGAACCATTCTTTTTAATGATGCCTGATTTCAGTGTTCTCTCATCCCTACCAGTCCTCTGGGAAGAGTAGAAAATGTTGAAAACTTGGAGCTTGCTGCCTTTCCATCGATTTCCACTTTCTTTAAAGCGAATTGGAGATCTCTGCCATTCTCTCTTCTCTACAAACCCCATCCCTATTCAGAGGGGTCAGAGAATCATTGATCTTCAGACCATGAATAGGGGGTCTTGAATGTATGCTTCATGGAGGGTAGGGGTAAAGAGGGGTAAAGACCCCTCTAGGAGACAGGCACATGAATCCTCAGGGATTTGTCCCAAGGTGCTCCATCTGATCGATACTCAGTAAAGCAGGAAGAGAGGAGGATGCAGCTCTGACCTTCTAAGAATCAGAAAGAAAGCCAGAGCTGTAGTTACAAGCCCTGGTAATCCCACTGTTGAACTGAAGTGTGGATCAGTGAGAATGTGGCCTCCTCCTTGGCACGTGGTTGGCTTGTAAGAGGGATGAGTATAAAAGCAGTGCTGTTAACTGCCCTATTAAAGACTCTGGCTCAAGTCAATATGCACATGTCCCAGGTGAGTTCGTGCAGCAAGTTGGAAACTTCCATGGATCGCTATGTACTCAACTTTGTAGAGAACTTTCTGTTTGGGGCAGAAAATTTTCCATAATCCCAACTTTCCTCTGTAAATGAATTTTAAACCTTTTCTAGCCTAAGAGAAGAAGGGATTTCAGCTCCATAAAGCAGGGAAGGATAGGCAAGGATAGGCAATATGGTTTGTGGAAAGAGAAGCTAATTTAGTACCTGAAGATCTGAGTTCAAATTCTGGTTTTGCCACTTACTGTATGACTTTGTATAAAGGAGATTTACTAAATCTCCAGCTCAATTAATGTAATATAATCAATATATGAACATGATGAAGGTTCAAATGTGTAGACACTATGACTCATGATATGTGATCCCTTAATAAAGCATGAACCTCTTTGATGAGGTCAAGAAGAAAATAATTGATTGACTCTCATCAAACTAGTTAACCAGGCCTCTCTGGGATCCTTCATGCCAGGGAGAATACCATCTATGGCCTTTATAATGGACTGTCTATAAACTCTATCTTGGACTCTATGTAGTCTCTATAATATGGATTATTGCTGCCAAGCAGAGACCTGTACTTTATGATAAAACTTCATGAAGATTCCACAATGGAAGAACAAGATGCTTTGTGCTAGGACTTGTGACTTGTTGCACCTGTTCCCTACATGTTTTGTATTTCAATTTTGAGCTTACTCTCCCCAGGGACCTTCTCTGTGTAGCAAGTAGGATGTTTTGTCCCAACTGCTAATCACTATTCCACTTTAGTAAATACCTTTGCTAAAAGCTAATTGAGTCTGCTGTCTGATAATCAATGAGAAGCATATTAGTTGGGGCTCAGAAGACACAGTACTAAAAATTTCATCCCTTCAAGGTTACCCTAAGGTGAGAAGTAGTCAATTGTCCTCTGGAGACCCAGCTTGCCAGTGTGAATGGGAGTTGCGGAAGTAGCCCTAGCAGGAGGCTTCCAAAATCACTCTCTAAACTTCAGCTTCCTTATTTGTAAAATAAGGGCGATGACCTGGATCCAAAATTCCTTCCAATACTACAATCCCTCTTCTATTTTCTCCAGGATCAAATATAAAATCCTCCATTTGGCTTTCAAAGCCCTTTGTAACCTAGCCCCATACAAATGAGGAAACTGAGGCCATTTCATAAGTAACTACTTAAAGAGGCTTACTCATTGAATGGGTGTATCTCACAAAGTGAGAATTTGGTAAGACCTTAGCCTAACAGGGCCACAGTCTCCCATTGCATCCTCAGCCATTTCCAGATGCCCCGATTTATATCTGGCCACTGGACTTAGCTGGCTCAGGAGGACAAAGTGAGGTTGGTCACCTTGTACAGTACCCCCTCACTCAAATCAAAGTCAAGTGCTAGTCATGTCATCATGTTGATGTCATGGTCCTCTTTGAGAATGAAGGACAAACACAACAGCCTAACCTAGCCCCTTCCTACCCTTCTGATCTCTTTACACCTTACTCCTTCCCACATACTCTTCAACCCAGTAACACAGGCCTCCTTGCTGTTTTATGCATAAGACACTCCATCTCCTGACTGACTGTCCCCCAATGCCTGGAATTCTTTTGTCTCCTCATCACTGCCTCCTCATCTTTCCTAGATTCCTTCAAGTCCCAATTGAAAGTCCACATTCTGCAAGAAGCTTTTCCTGATCTCTCTTAATGTTAATGTCTTCCCACTGTTGATTATCCCTAATTTATCATATATAGTGTACATATGTGTGTGTACATATACACATAGATGACAGACATATTTTTACGTAAGATATATATGTACACACTCACATACACACACCTATGTATATATCTCTTATTTGCACATAGTTGCTTACATGTTGTCTCTTTCATTAGAGAGGGACTGGTTCCTGCCTCTTTTTATCCCTACTGCTTAACACAATGCCTGGTATATAGGAGGCACTTAATAAATGCTTGTTTCCTTCCTTTCTCCCTATGGATGCCAACTGTGGCATATACTACTAGACACAGCAGTTGTGTTGATTTGTTTCATTTGATTTTTTTATCCCTTGTGAAAAGGGAAAGTTTTATTTTGTGGGTAGAAGAGGTGAATACCAGGAAATTTCTATGGCATAAAAATAAAAAACATCGATAAAACTTAAAAAAAAATAGCCGCCTTCTGCTTCCTACCCTGTAGGGATTGTTCTAATCTTTGTATTTGTGCCCTCAATGCCTAGCATAGTACCTGGTACCGTAGGTAGTACTTAATAAGTGCTTAATTGAATTTCATGGGAACAGGATGAGAAAGAATCACATGTATTAGAGTAGCAGTGGACTGAAAAAGTCCCCCTGGTTTCAGTCAGCTAAAGGATTTTTAACCCCACTGGGTAGACAGAGCCCAGAAATGTAAGTAACTTAGCTAGTGTCACACAGCTATGAGAGAAATGATGATTAATAACCTAAAAATTGAGGGAGACCAGAATTCTCCCCTTCTAAAGTCCTGAATTTAAAATGTCCAATCTCTTGAAGGACACTGCTGATAATGAGATTGGATTAACTTTTCTATTCAGATACCATGGACGGGGGAGCAGCCATTGTGTTCTGCTCAGGCTTGGGTGAGGCATACTTTCTTTGAATAGATTGCCCCAAGGCTGGGGCTGGTCTGGTTATAAAAATAAGTTTTTCTGTTCAAGATTGACGGATGTCAGCCTCTCATTGAATACTCTTCCAAAGAGAATATAAACTGTGAGCCTGCCACCATGATTGTCTTTGGTCTAAGAGAGAGATGGCTAAATGACCATGCTTTTATCAATAACATACTGGTCTTATTAGGAAAATGATTAAATTACCCAGAAACTATGTCTCTCGAACTTTTTAATAGTGGTAGTTAATATGGTGTGGAGCATGGTGAAGGGGAGGGACAAGATATGGAAAGTACTTGGAGTTCTTTTGAAGCAAGGTGCTATGTGAATCCAAGGGGCTGTTGTTAATAATGTTATTTATGAGCATAATCATTGCTCTTGGTCTCTAGGGTGCCTCAAGGAGGGGGGGTGTAGTAAAATGAATTATAAACATTTAATAACCATTTTATGATGGTTTGTTCTCAGCTGGTTATTGCAAGTACAAGCTCATCTGCAGAAAGTTAAAAAAACTTATTTTTCACTCTTATAGAAGGGAGGAAGTTAAATTCATTGGAGGTGGTTTGGAGATTCCTAGTTTTACTACCACGGCACAGCCCTCCCTCACTCAAAACAAAGTCAAGTACAAGTCATGTCATCATTTCTCTGATGTCATGGTCTTCTTCGAAAACAAAGGACAAACACAACAACCACTATGGAAAGATTTAAAGTCAGAGGACCAGCATACCTGTATTGAAATCCTGCTCTGCTGTCTTAAGCAAGTAAATTCTCATCTCTTGACCTCAGTTTCCTCATTTGTAAAATGAAGATGACCTCAGAGGTCCCTTTGAGTTCTAGCTCCATTGATGTTCCATGATCTCAGGGACATATAGTACAGATGACATGATGGTTCTGGAAGAGAAAGTGAGGCTGATGACTTTGTACAGCCCCCCTCACTCAATCAAAGTCAATTACAAGTGATGTCATCATGATGTCATGGTTCTCTTCCCGAACAAAGTACAAACACAACAACCTGGACAGATGACAGGAGGGCCTAGAAGTTGAGAGGGAGGTTTTGGTACTCAGATTAAGGCAAAGGAGAATGAGAGGAGACATAATGAGTTTGGAGTTTTGGCTGATAGATTAGATTTGCCTTCATTGTTGAAGGAGAAGTTTAGTAGAAGGTAAGCACCTTGAGGGTGGGGATTGTTATTTTTTTTTTTGTATTTGTATAGAACACTGCCTTATGCTAGATAAATATTTGTTGAATTTGTCTTTGTAACCTCAGCACTTATGTGGCACATTTCAGTTGTGTCTAACTCTTCAGGATCCCATTTAGGGTTTTCTTGGCAAAGATACTAGAGTAGTTTGCCATTTCCTTCTCCCACTCATTTTTAAGATGAGGAAATTGAGGCAAAAAAGGTGACGTGACTTACCCAGGGTCACACAACTAGTAAGTGATTTGAATTTAGGAACATGATTCCTCCTGACTCCAGGTCCGGTGCTCTGTCATATGCTGTGCCACCTAGCTGCCTTATGCATCACAGAGAAGGTACTTACTAAATTACCAATGTAGGGAGTTACTTTGGATTGAGTGGTTTTGATGCACAGCCCCTGTATTGGTGCTGGTGCAGGAAGAAAGAAGGATCCTGGATGAGAACCACAGAACATCATCAGATGGAAGGTATTTCAGAGATCAACATAGATAATCGGGTGAGAACTAGAAGGGAATTTAGAGATTCTCTACCAGTGCTTCTTAAACTGTGGGTTGCAACCCCAAAATTTGGCAATGGTGTAAGGTCTCTGAACGTTCAATGACCAAAAGTTAGCATCAAATCAAATGAATAATGAATCCAAGGTGTTTCTGGCAGCGTTTGCCTGCGTTGCCTAGTGACTTGATTGTAGCCTTGGTTCTGAATACAAAACATGTGCACTTTGCGCAGCGCATGCCCTTAGGCCATGCAATACCAACTGACCCTGACAAAATGGGAAAAGAGGTAGCGAGTGGAAACAGTTTAAGAAGCCCTGCTCCTTTCTTTTCTTCCTTTTATTTATTTATTTTTTTTACAGATGAAGAAACTGAGACTCTATTCAGTTATGTAGCTTGCCCAAGTGACCACAGCTAGCAAGTGGCCCAGGTACAACTGAGACTGAAGACTTCTGGGTTTTTTCAAATATTTTTTCACATTTTTTCACATATCACACAGTTTCTTAAGGCCTCTGCCCATGGCGGGGTGTATCTCACTTCAGTGAAGAACATAAAACACATATATACCCCCCCACACACAAAAAAAATATACAGAACCGTTCTAATTAAGAGAGTACAGACACCAAGTTTGCTCATCCTTATTCTGGAAGAAGCCTGAATTTGGAGTCATCATTTTACAGATGAGGAAACTGAGGTTCATAAAGTTACACAGGTAGTTTAGTGCCTGAAGCAGGAATTGAACCCAGGCCCTCTGTCTCCAGAGTCAATCATCACTCTACTTATTTCCCATGTAACCTTTGGCAGTTCAATTCAATAAACATTAATTAAGTGTCTAGCAAGGCTTGACTATGTTCTAGGCTCTAAGGATAAAAAGAGAGAAAATGAAAAATAATCCCTCCCCTCAAAGAGCTTACATTAACCTTTTTGGCCTTAGTTTTCTCAACTTCAGAATGGGGGGTTTGCACTGAATGATCTCTTAGGTTCTTCCCAGCTTTGGATCCTTGAGCTCCCCCTTTTTTAGTAGCTCTAATACTGTGGAGGCTCCTTCCTCCCTACTCACAATAACTGGGTAGGGAATTAGCAGGGGTAGCTTTAACTCCTCTTCCAGTATGGCCTCAAGTCTGTTTCAGCATGGTAATAGTGTGGCTCCTGGGCCCAAGGGATGCTGGTTGTTTTGTGCATCACACTGTGGGATGGGTGGATTGGATTCACCAGCGCCATCTGGTCTTGTGAAACCGAGCTCACATCCTCTGTCTCCCAGCAGCTGAGCCTCTCTGTGCCTATTTGCGGAAGCTGTCCCTGAAGCACCCATCAGCCCCTTCTCTACAGGATGGAATTGGGGCAGGAAGTGCCAGGCTCCTGGAGATGGGGAATAGGCAGGCAGTCATTACAAGAACAACTCCCTTTAATCCTCCTGTCCTTTGTCCTTCAGACCCCTTGGAAGGGAATGGTATCCTAATATGTGACTAGAAATGTGTAGGCCTGGCCTGTTGAGTAGAGAAATCCTAGGATTTAGTGCTATAAGGGACCTTAGGAATCATCTGCCTTACAAGTTCTTAGCCTTTGTGTGTATCATAAACCCTTTCATTCCTCTAGAGAAGCCTATGGGTCCCTTCTCAGAATGGTGTTTTTAAATGTATATAATAAAATACAAAGGATTACCAAGGAAAACAATTATAGTCAAAACATTTGTAAAACTAAGTTCAGAGACCCTAGATTAAGAACTTTTGATTCTAGATCAAACCTTCTCATTTTACAGAGGGGGAAATGAGTCTAAAACAGATGAAATCACATGCACAGGGTCTCGCACCTGGAATTTGGAATTCAAACCCAGTTAATTCATATTGAGCTCTTGTGTTAGGCTCGGCATGGTGATGGGATAAAGTGGGACCAGGACAGCAAAGCCCGCCATCCAAACCTTATCTTCTCTGCATCCCAGACCACAGAGGAAGGGTCCTCTGCCTTCAAAGGAAAGGCTAAACATATTGACTCCAAGAAAAACTTGACCTTTCTCCTTCGCTGACCTCTTCTAAAGGCAAAGGAAAGAGTCAGCCCTACATCTTCCAGGTGTTTCTCCAAAAAGTCAGTCTACCAATCAACATTTATTAAACATGTGATATGTGCCAAGATGTTGTACTCTCTTCAGGCCTTGCAGTGTGTGTGTGTGTGTGTTCCTTGCACATATACATTATACATATATACGCATACATACACATTTATATCTATATGATGGAGATGGCTAGAGGTAAAGTAGATCAAGTGTTGGCCTTGGAGTCAGGAAGACCAGAGTTCAAATCCTTCCCTAAACACTTATCCACAGTGTGACCCTGGACAAGTCACTTGACCTCTCCAAACCTCATTTCCCTTATCTATAAAATGAGGATCATCATATACCGACCTCCTAGGGCTGGTTTGAGGATCAAATGAGATAACATAAGCAAAGTACTTTGTAAGCCTTAAGGTCAAACAGCTGCTAAGTCTCAGCATAGACAGGTTGTAATCTGGGTCTTCAGCCTCACAGAAGGATTTCTCCACGTTAACAAAATCTCAGACTCTTCCATGCTCATATATATAGTCTGCTCTTCCCTTGGACGACTGTAAAAACCTTCTAAGTGGGCTTCCTGCCTTCAGTATCTCCCCCTCCTTAATTCATCCTCCATTACAGAGAGAGAGAGAGAGAGAGAGAGAGGAGGAGGAGAAAGGGGAGACAGAGACACAGAGAGAGACAGAGAGAGGAGAGAGGAGACAGGAGGGAGAGAGGAGAGAGAGGACAGAGGAGAGACTGAGATTTATTTTTTGGGTAGAAGGGGTGAATACCAGTAAATTTCTGTGGCATAAAAATAAAAGTCATCCCCAAAACATCACCAAAAATAATCCCAGTTTATTCTCTCTATAAATGCTAGCTACAATTCTATATACTAAGTTTACAATTCATTTCAGCACTCATTAAGCACCTATGGGTCAAGTCTTGTGTAGGTCCGGGAGTGGGGAGTGGGGAAGGGAGAAGAGGATATAAAGACAGTAACAAAGTAGTCTCTGCCCTCCAGGTAAGGATGTTCCAAGTAAACAAATACAAAGTAATTCAAAAGGAGGAAGCACTAAATAAGGATCTGGGACGCTCAGGAGGAAGCCTTTGCAGAGGGTGCCACGCCAGCTGTGCTTTAACAGAAGTCAGAGAGGTGGCCCAAGTTCACTGAGGCAGGAAATGTAAAAGTCATAATGGGGGGAGGGGGTCACCTTGACTGGAATGGACAGTACACAAAGGGGCATAGTATGAAATAAGATTAGAAAGGGTGGTGGGAACCCGATTGTGCAGGGCTACAAATGTCTGGCCGAGTAGTTTGTATTTGATTCTAAAGCCAGCAAAGTCATGGAAGACTTTTTTTTTTTGGTGGGAGGGGGATAGGATATGGATAGATTTGTGTTTTAGGGCTATCAGTTTAGCAGCTGAGCAGAGGATGAATTAAGGAGGGGGAGATACTGCAGGCAGGGAACCCAATTAGAGAGTTATTAGAGTGGTCTGGGGAAGGGTAGACTATGTATGTAAGCACGGAAGAGTCTGAGGCTTTGTTAAAGTGGGGAAATCCTGCTGTGAGGCTGAAGACCCAGATCACAACCTATCTATGCTGAGACTTAGCAGCTGTTTGATCCTAAGTAACTTAACTTCCATGAGTTTCATTTTCTTCATCTGTAAAATGGGAAGGATAATAGCACCTACCTCCTAGGGTAGTTGTAAGAATCAACTGTATCAAAGGCAAGAGGTGAATCCAAGTCTTTCTGACTAAGCCCAATACTCCAATCTACTACATCCATTCCACCCAGCCCACTCTCTCTCTCTCTCTCTCTCTCTCTCTCTCTCTCTCTCTCTCTCTCTCTGTCTCTGCCTTTCTCTCTCTTCTCTCTCTCTTCTTTCTCTTTTCTGTCTCTCTGTCTCTCTCTTTCTGTCTCTCTCTTCTTCCTTCTCTTCCCCCTTCTGTTTCCCTCTCTCCATATAAAAGCATATTTTCTATTACATGTCCATGTCCCTACCCTCTTTTTAATATTCCTATTTGTGTTAATACTATTGTTCCTCTACCTGGTTCTTCATGTCTCTCATCTCCTTTATAGTAATGAACTTTTTAGGAAAATATCTGGTGGACACTGAGAGCCTCTTGGTTGAATCCCAGCCTGAGGGTCCTTCCTCCTCCTTTTTCTCTCCTCCCCTTTCCCTCCTCCTCCTCCTCTCCTTAATAAGAACTGTGCCCCAGGAGCCAGAGCTATGGAAAAGAGCATCATAATCAAGTCTGGGAGCCGCTCAATACAGTTTGCATTTTAGCAGGAGGAAATATTGATAAGACAGAGACTGAAGTGGCCAGTGGAGAATTTGTGGATTAAATTCTGTTCTGGTGGTAGATGAAGTATGAGAACAGATGTCAATACCTGACCTTTCTCTGAAATGGGGAACAATGCCTAACTTCCTTTAGCTCCACTCTCTACTGGGGAAGCTAGGAGGTGGGTGGTGGTTTTCTAAGCAGGATGATTTCTATCTGGTGATCCTTCTAGCCACATTTCTCCCTCTAACCATCCACTAATTACGGACAAAGGAGTCCAGTTCTAGGATGGAGAGGATCTACCCAGCAAGGGGGTTGAATTTAAAATTTAGATCAAGTTCTTTTTGCACTAAAATTAAAAAGCATTTCTTACAGAGAATGGCTAGAATCAAGGAAGGGAGCAAATAATATTTGGAAAGATGGGTGACATGAAAACAAAAGATGAAAAGTAAGAAAAATAAAATTTTAAAGTGTCACTCTGAGATGGCCCTATCTACACTGGCAAACATGTAAATAACAGAAATAGTAATATAGTTCAATGGTAAAAGCCCTGGATTGAGAGTCAAAGGGTCTAGCTTCAAACTCAAGCTCTACCACTTTCCTAATTGTTACTAATTCCTAGAGAAAATCACTTCCCCTTTCAGGCCTCAGTTTTGTCATCCATTAAATGGAGGAGTTGGACTCAAAGATTACTAAGGTTCCTTCTAGCTATACATCAGCTAACATTGAGGGAGGAGATGAAATAAAGTTAGATCTATGAATATGACCCTTCTCTGTTACTGTAGGGCTCCAACATCTCCCTATTTGTGAGTCATTGTTCCTTAGAGGAGAGCTCTTGTCTTCTTCTCACTCACGAGGTAGTTTAGAGAAAGAAGACTTGGATTTAGGGTTAATGTATGTAATGAGATCATTGCCTCCATTGACTCCTCTTCCCACTGTACTTCCCTTGAGTGCATGGCCCTGTATTCATGTTGATTGACATAGAACATGGAGAAGCAAGACCATGTCATTTGGAGTATTCTCATGTTGTTGGTTAGTCTTTTTTAAAGTTGTTTATGACTCTTTATGACCTCATGTTGGGTTTTCTTGGCAAAGATAAAGGAGTGGTTTGTCATTTCCTTCCCTGTCTCATTTTATAGATGAGGAAAACAAGGCAAACAAGATAAAGTGACTTGTCTAGGGTTACACAGCTAGTAAGTGTCTGAGGCAGGATTTGAGCTCCAAGTCTCCCTGACTCCAGGCCCACCACTCTATCCATGCATCACCTAGCTGCCCAGGGAACTTATGCCCTTCCCCCAAAGCCTCAGCCCCACCTGAATGGACCAGGTTTTCATGGGAGTCCTTCCCCAGTGTTCCATCCTGTTTCCTGCTCAGATCCTACTGGGATTCCCCCTTCCTAAGGGTCTTTGCCCCGGGGCCACTCCAGGCTAGGGTAGGACGTGGTCCTTCACATTATTTCAATGAGCAGAGAGTCTCCAACTACAATTCTTTCAGGAAAATGGAGGACCACCAGGCCTTTCCATCTGCCCTAGAGCTCAAACCTCCATGGATGTTACTTCTTCCAATTAGAATGTGATCTCCTTAGGAGAAGGAACTGTCTTGATTTTCTGTTTGTGTCATTAGCACTTTGCACAGGACTTGGCACATCATAAGCACTGAATAAATGCTTTTTTAATTCATTCCCTCGTGCATGGATTCATTTATTCAGGCAAGTGTTATGTGGGTCTTCACAAATATCCCTTGTCTCAGTACCACCTGCCTGGTCAAAGACTGCTTAACCCTTCCCTGACTTGGTTTGTGCTTATACCCTCTCCCCCACATTGTATTACTAGGAAACAGCAGAAAAAGCTGTGGTGGTCTCAGAGTTGGGGGCTGGGTAATTTAGTCCTGGATCTGCCACTAACTAGCT
>CM053771.1:107377406-107586005 GCA_028658325.1 Potorous gilbertii
AGCTAGTTAGTGGCAGATCCAGGACTAAATTACCCAGCCCCCAACTCTGAGACCACCACAGCTTTTTCTGCTGTTTCCTAGTAATACAATGTGGGGGAGAGGGTATAAGCACAAACCAAGTCAGGGAAGGGTTAAGCAGTCTTTGACCAGGCAGGTGGTACTGAGACAAGGGATATTTGTGAAGACCCACATAACACTTACTAGCTGGGTGACCCTGGGCAAGTCATTTAACCTTTGTTTGCCTCCATTTCGCCATTTGTAAAACAAGATAACAATGGCACCTTCCTCCCTGGGTCTTTGTGAGGACTAAATGAGGTAATATTTCTAAAGCACTCAGAATAGTGGCTGGCACACAGCAGATGTTTAATAAATGCTTAGTCCCTTCCTTCTCTAAGGGGTGAGTTCAGCTAGGGGAGGGGTAAGAGAACAAACATTTATTCCTTCCACTTTTCACCCCAGGCTCTTGGGGTTTGATGGTCTCTAAGTGCTAAGTAAAAGTCTATAGTTCGGTGACTATTGTATAAGCACAAGAACTTGCTGTCCCTACAGCCAGGACGGCTCAGTAAACCTCACGAAGGATGAAGTCAGACAAGAGTGGATGGTGACAGAATTGGCTTCTCATTCAAATATAAATATTTGAAGGTATAGCACAAAGAAGACAGATTATTATTGGCAAAGTAAATTGGTTTGGGTACAAATGTGTCTTTCTTTCTCTAGTGAGAGGAATTGCTATTGAGATGGAAGTAAGGAGTTAGCCAGTCTTGAGCCAAAAGGAGAAAAAGAGAGAGAGGGAGGGGTTATAGGGAGAGAAGAAGGGACAGGTATATTTTTCATTGTATCTATTTCTCAACTGAGTCCTCTCCAGACCAAATCTCATCTGCATGAGAGCTTGAGAATAAGGAAGAAAAATAAATAGAAGCAGCGAGTTCCAAGGCAGCCTAAAAGGTTGGGGAAATGAATCGATGTTTTCCCCAGCAGCTGTCCAGCATGAAGTGTAATAGTTAATAAAGGCTGATTGTGCACACACACAGCTGGTGCCAGGGAAGGGTGCAAGCCCAGGGTGAGGAGGCTAATCCTTCTCCAAGACGAACCGCCTCTTCCCCCTCCCCTGTCCCCCTCCCCCAGTTGTCTCAGGCCGATTAAATCAGACTTTGAGGAGACAGATCCAATTAGAGTGGGTGCAGGAGACTCGGACATTACCAATAGCTGCACTCATCTGGGTTTGCTCCTTAATCTCTCTCAGTCCCTTGCCAAGCACGCACTGGGATGGAGGGCCCAGGTTCTGGCCAAGAGTCAGACCCAGGGAGAGTATGTGGTTGCTCAGTCAGTCAACAAGGTAGGGATGAGGGTAAAAAATGCAACACTGAGCAATGTAAGGAAAAAAGGAAGGAAGAAGACATCCTCCCTCCCCATTCTTGGGGACTGTGTAGTCCATCAGAGGAGTCAGTGTGCCGATGTGACTAATAACCCAGAAACATGGACTCCAGTGAGTTAATCCAGATGTCATTGAAATTTGGTTGTGAGTCCATTTCTGATCATTCTCCTAGCAGAATTACCCATCTACCTAATTCTTTCTGGTTTAAACAAATAATATAATTAGTTTGGCTTTCTTGATCCCTCAGTGACTAAAGGAGAGAGAAAGTGGCTGGAAGAGGCAATTGAGGGTTACATCTGTGTCATAGATCAAGAGTTGCAGGCTTTTAAGAAGGAAGAACCAAGTTCTTTCATTGTCCTAGTTCATACCTCAAGGGAATGTGCCCCTGGAGGCCTTAAAGCTCCGAGTCTGGGTAAAGCAACCCTAAATTTAGAAACTGTCGCCAGAGGAGGAAAGTCAACAAGTCTAGTCAACAAGCACTTAAGAAACCAAGCGCATTGCTAAGGTCAGGACCCCGCCAAGACCACCTCTCTCTTTTCTCTCCTCTCTTTTCTTACCGTAAGGAGACACCTTGTTGTTTTCCAGAGCTAAGGCCCAGGAAGCAAGCTGTGCCCTGAGCTTGGCATAACAACCATAAGGTTTCTCCTAATAGTGAGAAAAGACAGGGGTGGGCTTGACTTGGGGGTCCTGACATTAAACATAGGGAATACAAAGAAAGCAGAAAGAAAGGTGGCCTCTGACTCTGAGGAACTTCCATTCTGATAGTGTAAGATAACACATAAATGGAAGGGGTGTGGGGTGGGAATAAAGGTAAATAAAGGGGCCATATCATGGACAGCTAAATGGGGTGGATCATAGTGGGTAGGACCTGAAGTCTGGAAGGCTCATCTTCCTGAGTTCAAACCTGACCTCAGACACTTACTAGCTGTTTGCCTCAGTTTCCTGATCTGGAAATGGCAAACCACTCCAGTATCTTTGCCAAGAAAGTCCAACAAAGGGGTCACGAAGACATTAGACTCAGATATTACTGAGCAACAATAATAACAGAGGGGGTATTATAGAGAAAGTCTGGGAGGAGAGTCTGAAGGGTAACAAGGAGAGATGAATGAAGGCTTGTGTGACTTGGGTGTATGCCTTAAAAAGAAGGTTCCGAGGATGTATATTTTTAAAAACATAACAGAGCCATATAGGACTGCCATGGAGGGTAAGTAGTACAAAGTCTAAGTTGAAAAGAATTTTTTTGTTGTTGACCAAAAAAAAAACTGATTTATTTGTGGAAATAATTTTCTCTGAAAAGTTATATTTAGTTCTTCTAATACTGTTTCATTTACTCGCCTATTAAAAACTTAGTATCAGAATATTATTCCTAATGATAGCCTGGTGTTAATGAACTCCTTCCTAGGAAATCACTTTGACATTTCTATAGAATTAGGCACCAAGAAGGAAATTTCAATATCTTTTGTACTTCTGATTAAAGATTTGTTAAGTATTTTTTTTTAAAGGAGGCTCTGAGAGGAACCAGCCAATCAGAGGAAGAGGTTGTAGGGGTGGAGGATACTTTTAATCTGTCAAGTCCAAGGCTAGAGGGAGCTTTAAGGGTGAGGTTGGTAGGGAGGAGAGGGTTGTGGAGAAAGACCAGAAATCAGGCATGCAACCTGGAGAAGAATGAAGAAAAAAAGGGTGGAAGAAGAAAAGAAAAAGGATGGAAGGAAGGAAGGAAGAAAGAAAGAGAGAGAGAGAGAACGAGATCACGAAGATATACAAGTCATTACAACAAATCCAGCATTGAAAGGGAGGTACAGTCAGACAGAGCTCCGGAAAAGCTAAGTGCATTGTCCAACCGAACAGGCCAAGAGAAGACCATGCATTACACAGGGTAGGTCTAGAGGAGTGTGGGGCCACAGCCCCTATCCCTTCCTATCCTACCAGTCTTCTTATATTTATCCCCCTCCACATACCTTATGCAGCAAAAGCTTCTTTTCCCAATATGCCTTCTTATCTACATCTCTTGGTTTCCTGAATTTCCTCACAAGTCGACTCAAATACCACCTTCTGTTATAGGCCTTTCTCAGTCTCCCAGCTTCATAATGCAGGGAAAAGATTGCCAGGTCTGGAGTCAGGGAGGCCTGAGTTCCAATTCAACCTTGGACACTTATCTGTGTGATCCCAGGGCAAATCACTTAACCTACATTTGTTTCAGTTTTCTGTGCTGCAATGGGGATAATAGCACCTACTTTGTAAGATTGTTGTGGGGAATCAAATAAGATGATATTGGTAAAGCATTTAGCTGGGTGTCTGGCATACAGTAAGCACTATGTAAATGCTTATTCCCTTTCCCTAAGGCCTTCCCTCTAAGATACGTCCCTTTTCACCTAGTACATATCTTGTTTGTGCAGAGTGGTTTGCATTGTCTCTCCCTCATTAGAATATGAGCACCTTGAGGACTGGAACTGTTTTTTCCTTTCTTTGCTTCCCCAGGATGAAAGATTTCATGAGTGTAGGTACCCTCTCCATCAATAGAGATGGCAACCCTTATGTACCTTACTAAATGCATTCATCAATCAATCAATAACCATATATTAATTACCTATGGGTTAGGCACTGTTCTAGGTCTTCAAAATACAGAAACAAAACAGGAATTTTCATCCTATCAACATGCACACATAGAAGAAGATATCAAATATATGCCAATTAATGATGGTAAAAGTAGGGAGAAGATCCTAACAGCTGTATCAATAGTTACTGTTGTTGAGGTCAGATTCAGGAGAGTGGTTCTCATGTGAAAGAATTCACTTAGACTTTTCTTTTAGGCATTGGGAGCTTTATTATGTGAAAGCACAACATGGACCCTTTTTACTGTAGCCATGGGGCTGAGTAAAGGAGTGCTGATATTTGGGGAACTAGGTTTATATAGAGTTTTCAGAATGATGATGTAATTTTAGAGTTTCCTATAGGGGTTGAAGATTAGGGAAGGATATACAGGATAAAGTTTACTTACAAGATAAGGAGGAATCTTATGTCACAGGATAAGGAAGATGGTTGACAGGATAAAAAGGACAGGGGGATGCAGGATAAGGAAGAAGAAAACCCTATTCTTCTGGTCTTACAAGACAAGAAGTCTTATAGTATTTCAAGATAAGGGGGAAAGGACTTTAGGATGCTGTCAAGTTACAGGATCCTCAGGAGGATCTTCACAAAGTACTGGGAAAGCAACTCTTAATATTCTTTTTAACTGGTATGTTTGTATCCACATCATTATGGCTGAAAAAAATACATAACCTGATGGCCAGTCTGATGGTGAGCCTCTTCAAAACAGCTAGACTGATACATTTATTTTATTTTATTATACTTATCCAAGATAATACAAGACCCTAGAAAAGCCAAGTAATCATAATTTATTGTCTCCAGAATGTATACAGGTGTCTTGGGAACAGGTCGGGAGGGTCCATTGCTACATGAACACAGTGGATTCTGTCACAATATCTGTCACCTGAGGTGGCCAGAAGACACTAGGCCTGAAGGGGTTGAGTTTAGAGGCAACAGAGGGAGCAGTATGATAGCTTTAAAAAGGACAGTTACCAATAGGAGACAATAATGAGGGTGAAGAGACCCCAAGGACTTTCTTATGTTTGGAAGGGGCAGTGGATGGAGAAGCAGGGTTCAGAGCTTTGGTGAAAACTCTAGGTCTGAGTTCTATTTCTTTCCAAGTTTATTGAGGCATTGTTTCTAACAAATAAGTTGTTTGTTTATTAATTACTGAGTCAGCTTGCATTCAGGTTTTTGTTTGTTTGTTTTTTGATAAAAGAACTGCTTACAAATGTTCCAAGAGCAAGGATGTGTTCTGGAGATGCTGCTAGCCCCCCACCCCCATCCCTTGCCTTAGATAATCCTTGGGATAAAGATAATTAAATATTATTATATAATTAAAAGATCATTAAAGCTACCTGCCTAGGTGCAGAGCAGCAAAGCCCAAGAACAGTGGGGAGACCGAAGAGGGAGAGATGAGGCTCTTGAGAGGCTAGTCACATGGGGCCCAGGTCCTCAAGGGCGGCCCTTTGACTGAATCCAAACTTCACAGAACAGATCCCCTTCATAAAAGAATTAGACTTTTAAACTTAGACTCCATCAAAAGACTACACCCAAAGACCTAGAAGGCCTCATGTGGCCTCAGGGTCCAAGATTCCCCACACCTGGACTAGATGCTGCCAGGGCAGGAGGCCTGGGGAACCTTCTTGGCTTCCCCAATCTCCTTTAATCCTGGTGTGCTTCCTCTTTTGATTATCTCCAATTTTCCCTGTATACACCTTCTACCTACATAGCTGTTGGAAGTTGTCTCCCCTGTGAGCTCCTTGAGAGGAGGGACTATGTGTGGCCTTTCCTTGGATCTCTAGTGCTTAGCACAATGTCTGACACATTTGTTATTCAGTCATTTTTCAAGCACGTCAGAATCTTTGTGACCCCATTCGAGGTTTTCTTGGCACAGATACTATTGCTGCTGGCCATTCACTTCTCCCGCTCGTTTTACAGATGGGGAAAGTGAGGCAAACAGGGTTTAAGTGACTTTTCCCAGGGTCACACTGGTATTAAGTATCTGAGGCCTTTGTGGAATAAGGGGCCTTTTTTTCTGGGCCTTAAAGGAAGATGCACATGCAGAGAGGAAGAGGCAGGGCATTGAGTAATGGTGTCGTCACTGGGAACAGATACCACTGGGAAGGGTAACAAACACTCATCGACATATGAACGTTCTGCTTAAGTATATGCAAAAATCAACTGGTGACCTTGGTGACACCATGAGGACTGAACACCGGACTGAGCACCCTAATTAATGTTTGGATAGCACTTTGAAGTTGGCAAAGCACAGGATTCCTTCGATCCTCAAAACCTCCCGGTGAGGTAAGTGCTAAAATTCTTACTATGAGTGCATCACTCAGCATTCCAAAGTCAAGTTCATCATCTCTACCATGAAGCAGAGCATGAAGAGAAAAGCATGTGGGGTCAGAGGACCTGGGTTCAATTCCTGACTCCGTCACTGCATTCACTACCTGTGTGTCCCTGGTCACCATTTCTGGATTTGTTTCCTCATTGGTAAAATGAGCAAGTCCAGAGAGACAACCTACAAAGCTCCTTCTTTCTGGCTCTGAATCTATGATACTATAAAGGACAAAACTGAGACACTGAAAGGTTAGCTAGCCTTGGGTGACAGAGGTAAACTCCAATATCTCTACCAAGAAAACCCCAAATGAGGTCACCAAGAATTGGACACAAGTGAAATGACTAACAAATCAACAAAAAGCATTTAGTAAATACTCCTTAACTCGACTTTAAATGGTCAAGGCCTCAATTAGTGCTTGTTGAGTTGATTAGGAATGGGAATACCACTTGGGAATCTTGGAATGGAGAGTAAGGAAAGTGAGAAGAAAGCCAAAGCACACCTCTTCAATCTTTTAGGCCTTGCCCGTGTGATCAGATTTGTTAAAAAAAAAAAAAAAAGAGGATGTCACCATCTGGAGTGACATATGGGTGGAACCAAGGGCAAGACAGGTGACCAGTTACTTCAGTCATTGCTTCTCAGCGTCTTCCCACTCTTAAGAGTATGAACCTTTTCCCAAACAGGTTTGACCTAAATCATCCTTGGGAAAGTCCTGATTGCAGCAGGTTACTTTCTGATGTCTCCTGACCTCTGTGACGCCTTCCTTCTTTCTCTTAATCTGTGGGCAAAGGGTGCCTTTTTTTATTCCTTCCAATGTCTCATGAATAGAGCAACGCTTCTGACTGACTGTACATGTAATAGAATTTGTATTTTCTCAAAATTTAATTACTAGCAGTAAATGATCAATCAATCCATTGATTAAGTACTATTGATTCCCCCAACAGGATTCTGAGACAGTTAGGCTGCATTCTGAATACAATCCACTAGTAATTGGCTTATCCCCCAGTGAGAGCTGCCTCTGCCGAGAGATCTTTGGGTCTTGGCAAATGGCATTTTTTCTGTGTATTTATTTCTCAGAAATTGGCACTGCCATTGGAGGTAGAGGGTATGTTCTGCCTTTGGGGAGTAAGCCACAAGATGTCCAAATGTGATAAAGTGGGTGAATAGGGAGAGAATTCAACTATTTGTTGTGTAACTGGGCAAATCATCTCTCTGAGATTCTTCTTCTCCTTCTCCTCCTTCTCCTCCTTCTCCTTCTTCTCCAATGGGGGAGAAGCTGAAATAGATCATCCCAGAGGTCTTTTTCCAGCTTGGTGTATGATTGCATAATTCTAACTAGGTCTCCCATTTGCACATACAGCCCAGATTGGAAGGTTAAGAAATTTACATTTCAAACATCCTAGATGGTACAGGCTGCCCAAACTGGATTACTCTCTAAAATCTCAAGGGGAAGATGTGGACACCATGAATGCTTTGAAGCTTAAACATTAGGTGTATGCCTTATGCCAGGCATAGGACTGTAGAGAATTGCTTTCCTAGTTTCCAAATATAAATTGCTTTGAAAATATATCTGGTTCTCAGTTATCCACATGTGTATTGTTTTCAGCAAATGTTTAATCCTCAGCCCAGCTCTCTTCTGCCTGCCATCCAGGGCCCTTCTGAGCCGCTTCCCGTTATTGGAACATGCTAAGGGATTGCAGATTTGGGTTCATGCCACCTACTAAGCCGTTGTGGACTGCTGACTGTTCCATCTCCTCCCCTGCTGTTCTCCCCATCTCCCATGCACTGGTCTGGGCCTCCTGTTTTGCTCACATCACATTTAGTCTTCAGTGGAAATCATTTTCTTCCTTTCCCACCTTGGGTTGGTCTCTCTTTTCTGTGACACTTGGAACAAAATCCCAGCGGAAAGTGATAACTCCCTCCTCAGATTTTCTTAAAGCTCTCTGTCTTTGTGTGGTCTACTTTATGTGGTGGACAAATAAGCAGCCAAGGCCTTCCAAGTACATCAGATGCTGCCATAAAAATCTCTGACCAGACAGCTCTTGGGTTTTGTTTTGTTTTGTTTTTAATGAAAATAGAAACTACATGGGTTTGGTTGTTTGTATCGATGTTCAATGTCAGGTTTCTAATAAGACATTTAATAAAGAAAAATGATGGAATTAAGTGAGGCAGTGTCCAATAGTGGGAAGAGTCATGGGCCTAAAATCAGGACACCTGGATTTTATTTGCTTTGCTTCCCCCCTAAAGGGCAGAAAGAGGAAGAAGAGTGGATGGTGGCAGCTAAGAAACAAATTTACACGAAAGAGAAAATGTAGAGCAGCGCCAAAGTGGAACTGGCTGCGTATATGTTGTAGAGGGTATCCCAGTTCAAGAATGGATCAGACTCAGGCCTCTGAGCTCCCTTCTAGCATTCTTTCTAGCTGTATGACCTCCAACAGGCACTGAATCTCTCTGAGACTCAATTTTCTCATCTGAAAAGTGAGTTAGGGTTAGGGTTTTTTTTGCACTACCTTTTTGCATTCCTATCACCCAGGAGTGCTGTGAGGAAAGCATTTCATGAAGATAAATAAATGTAAGATACTAGGTTTTATCTCCCTAGTAGATTAACCAACTCCTCGAGGGTAAAGGGCTAAGTTATTTTTCCATCTTTGTGTACCCGGTGCCTAGCATGGTGCCCTAAACATGGTGCTTAATGAATGTTTGTTGAATTGATTGTGTCTTTCTCTTGCAAAACTTTTTTTTTTTAAATCATGTTATGTATTCCAAATTAAATTAATGCCTATTTATCAAGCAACTATTACATGCAAATCAGTGGGCTATGGAGATGTAAAGGTGAATAAGACATCATTTACCTTACAAGTTCATAGCAAAAGAAAGATGTTTGTATTATCTGTTGGTTTGTATTATCGGGTCAATTCCCTCCCATCCCTTTATTATAAGAATGAATAGATGGATGGATGAATTGAGGGAGAGGTGGATAAATGGATGGATAGAGGGATGTGTGAGTGAGTGGATGGATGGATGAATGGACAGTATTAAGTGCCTACTATATAGCACTTGATAAGCACTGAGGATACAAATACCAAAGAAAGATGATACTCTACATACACAGAACTGTTGTATGTAGTGGCATCTGCCATAGCTGGATTGGGCTAGGGAAGATAGCTGTTGTTTTTGTTATCTGTCCTTTGTTCTCAAAGAGAATCATGACATCAGGGAGGTGATGCCATGACATGCAAGTGAATTGGATTTAGAGGGAGGGCTACGCAAAGTCACCAGCCTCACTTTCTCCTCCAGTCATCTGGGTCCAGTGGCCAGATATAGATCAGGGTGACTAGAGGTGGACCAAGATGCAGTGGGAGACATTGGCCTTTTTTAGCTCCTTGGAAAAGCTACTGTGATCCACCTGGCTTGAAAGCCTTCTTCTTTCAGATTTATAACAATTAATAATAACAACACTATCTAGCATTCATATGGTACTTCAAGCTTTGCATGGCACTATACATGTATTATCTCATCTGAGCCTCACCACAACTATACGAAGTAGATGCTGTTACTATTCTCATTTTACAGATGAGGAAACTAAGGCTAAGGGAGGCTAAATTAATTGCTCAGGGTCACATAGCTAGTAAGCGTCTGAGGCAACATTTGAACTCAGGTCTTCCTGATTTTAAGTCCAACATTCTACCACCTGTGCTCCCCCAGCTGCTGAATGAATAACTGATGAACAATCTTGGCTCTTGAGAACGGATGATCAAACACACCTCCCTCCTCTCAGTAGACACCTACCAGACCTTGTTGCTGTGTCTACTGATTTATTAAAAATGTCTTTCTTTTTGAACAAGAGAAAATTTTAAGGGAAGGTAGGAGGAGGAAAAAACAGGAAGATAGAAAAGAAACTTATTTGGAAAATGATTACATTGTAAAAACTAAAGAGCATGATAAAACTTTTTAAAAATTAATTTAAGTAAAATAAATACGTATTTTCTTTCCTCAAATTTTCTTTGTGTGCTTTTTCTAGTTTTCTCCTTAACTTTAGTCATATTTCACCTTACAGCCCAAGCTAGAGAAAGCTAGGTATTGCAGAGGTGAACTGGAGTCTGGAAAACCTGAGTTCAAATTCAGCCTTAAGACATTTAAATAATTGTGTTACCCTGGCAGATCTCTTATACCTTGTCTTCCTCAATTTCCCCATCAGTAAAATGGGAATATAAAAATTCCTATCTCCAAGAGTAATGAGGATTGGATGAGATAATATTTGTAAAGCACTTTGCAAACCTTAAAATACTATATAAATGTTAGTTGTTATTATTATATACCTCTCCCCAAACTATACGCTCCACAAAGGACTGTATCCCTAGTATCAAACACAAGTCTTGGTAAGCCAGAAAGGATTCCTCCTGCAAAGATCATTAAGTTGGAGACTGGGAGACCTGAGTTCTAATTCTGCCTCAGACACTTAGCTATATTAGCATGAGCAGTCACTTTATCTGTTTGCCTTAGTTTCCTCAACTGTAAATACAATACCTACTTCCTACAGTTGTCATAAGGATCAAATGAGATAGCACTTAGCCAGGCACATAGGAAGTGCTATGTAAATATTAGCTATTATAAGCATTTAGGTGGCACAGTGAATAGTGCTGGGCCTGGGGTCAGGAAGATCTGAGTTTAAATCTAGCCCCAGATACTTACTAGCTTCGTGATACTAGGCAAGTCATTTAACCCCGTTTGCCTCAATTTCCTCATCTAGAAAGTGAACTGGAGAAGGAAATGCCAAAGCACTACAGTATCTATGCCAAGAAAATCCCGAATGGAGTCACAAAGAGTCAAACAGGACTAAAATCTGACTAAACTACCACCAACATTATAAACTATTATTTTTTAAAATTCTAATTTATTTATTTCTAGTTTTCAACATTCGTTTCCACAAGATTTTGAGTTCCAAATTTTCTCTCCATCTCTCCCCTCCACCTACCCCAAGACAGCATGCATTCAGATTACCCCTTCCCCCAATCTGCCCTCTCTTCTATCACATTCCTCCCTTCTCTTATCCCCATCCCCTCTATTTTCTTAGTGGACAAGATAGATTTCTATACCCTATTGCCTGTATATCTTATTTCCCAGTTGCATGTAAAAATACTTTTTATCATTCATTTTTAAAACTTTGAGTTCCAACTTCTCTCCTTTCCTCCCTCCTCACCCATCCCCACTGAGAAGACATGCAATTCAATATATGTTATACATGTGTAGTTATGCAAAAGACTTCCATAAAAGTCATGTTGTAGAAGACTAACTATATTTCCCTCCATCCTACCCTGCCCCCCATTTATTCTATTCTCTCTTTTGACCCTATCACTCCTCAAAAGTATTTCTTTCTAATTACACCCTCCTCCCATTTGCTCTCCCTTCTATCATCCTCCCCCCCCCCCACTTTCCTGTAATGTAGAATAGTTTCACAGCAAATTGAATATGTATGTTATTCCCTCCTTAAGCCAAATGTGATGAGGGTGAGCTTCACTTTTCTCTCTCACCTTTTCTCTCTTCCCTTCCATTGAAAAAGCTTTTTCTTGCCTCTTTTATGTGAGATAATTTGCCCCATTCTATTTTCCCTTTCTCCTCCCAATATATTCATCTCTCAACTCTTAATTTTATTTTTTTAGATATCATCCCTTCCTATTCAATTCACATGGTGCCCTCTGTCTACATGTACATATATGTGTGTGTGTGTGTGTGTGTGTATAAAATCTCTCTAACTACCCTGGAACTAAGAAAAGTCTCAAGAGTTATATTATCTTTCGATGTAAGAATGTAAACAGTTTAACTTTACTAAGTTCCTTATGATTTCTCTTTCCTATTTACCTTTTCATGCTTCTCTTGATTCTTGTGCTTGAAAAATCAAATTTTCTATTCAGCTCTGGTCTTTTCTTCAAGAAGCCTTGAAAGTTCTCTATTTTATTAAGTGACCATTTTTTTCCCCTGAAGTATTATACTCAGCTTTTCTGGGGAGGTGATTCTTGGTTTTAATCCTAGTTCCTTTGACTTCTGGAATATCATATTCCAAGCCCTGTGATCCCTTAATGTAGAAGCTGCTAGATCTTGTGTTATCCTGATTGTGTTTCCACAATACTCAAATTGTTTTTTTCTGGCTGTTTGCAATATTTTCTCCTTGACCTGGGAACTCTGGAATTTGGCTACAATATTCCTAGGAATTTTCCTTTTGGGATCTTTTTCAGGAGGTGATAGGTGGATTCTTTCAATATTTATTTTACTCTCTGGTTCTAGAATATCAGGGCAGTTTTCCTTGATAATTTCATGAAAGATGATGTCTAGACTCTTTTTTTGATCATGGTTTTCAGATAGTTCCATAATTTTTCAATTGTCTCCTGGATTATTTTCCAGGTCAGTTGTTTTTCTAATGAGATATTTTACATTGTCTGCTATTTTTTCATTCCTTTGGTTTTGTTTTATAATTTCTTGATTTTTCATAAAGTCATTAGTTTCCATCTGCTCCATTCTAATCTTTAAGGCATTATTTTCTTCAGTGAGCTTTTGGACCTCCTTTTCCATCTGGCCAATTCTGCTTTTTAGGGCATTATTCTCCTCATTGGCTTTTTGGATCTCTTTTGTCCTTTGGGTTAGTCTATTTTTTACAATATTATTTTCTTCAGTATTTTTGGGGGGTTTCCTTTAGCTAGAAGTTGACTCGTTTTTCATAATTTTCTTGCATCATTCTCATTTCTTTTCCCAATTTTTCCTCTACTTCTCTTACTTGAATTTCAAAATCACTTTTCAGCTCTTACATGGCCTGAGACTAATTCATATTTTTCTTGGAGGTTCTGGATGGAGGAGCTTTGATTTTGTTGTCTTCTGTTTGCATGTTTTGGTCTTCCTTGTCACCAAAGTAAGATTATATAGTCTGACCCTTTTTTTTGATTTTGCTCATTTCCCCAGTCACTTACTTGACTTTTGAGCTCTTTTGTCAAGGTAGATCTCTGCTTCCAGTGCGGGGGGGGGGGGGGGAGTGTACTGTCAGCTGCTCGATTCCCCCACAATCTGTGAGCCTAGGGCTCCAGAAACTGTGGCTGCAGCTGCCCCTTCTGTGGCTGTGGCTGCTGTGCCTTCCTCTACCCCCTCTCCCCTCTGCCACCCTGGTGCTGTGGCTGGACCATTCTACTCCTCCACACTGGTCCCACAGGCTTTTTCCACTGACCTTCCAATTTGTCCTTGGCACTTTGGGGTCCTGAAGTCTGGAAACTGCCACAGGTATGAGAGATTCAGTCTTCCCAAGGTCTTCTCAGGTCCTGTCTATGCCTGCATGGCCCAAACTGGACTGTGCTCTGCTCCCAGGATGGAGCAATACACACTTCCCAATGACCTTCCTGGCTGTCTTGGACTGGACATTTGCTTCACTCCATCATTCTGTTGGTTCTGCAGCTCCAGAATTTGTTTAGAACAGTTTTTACAGGTATTTGGCTGGGCTTGGGAGCAGGGCTCTAGAAAGTGTGTGGTGTTACTCCACCATCTTGCATTTATTATATATTATCATTAAAGAGATATCTAAGATATCCCCTTTCCCACCTCATTCCACTCCTGGTGTGCTGCTTCTGGCCCCTCATCCAACCTAAATAGGTAGACTTCTTTCTTGGTGGTAAAGAATCTTCCAGGGAAGGAGCTAGGGCCCTAGCAGAGGGGAGAACAGGAAGAGGCCTGGGCCAAGGTTTTGGGCAAGACCTGAAGAGCTGTGTCCGGCAATAATTCCACTGACCTTGAGGCAGTCCTTGAATGAAAGACTGGCTTTGAGGGTCTTATGTTCCCCTGCGGGCAGCCCTCTGGTTTTCTCCTTTTATGGGAAATGTTTGCTGCTGGATTGCCTATAATTGTTGGATTTGCATTTCACACACCTGCAGCAAGAGGCCCCCAGGGCACTGAGCGGCCTTTGGAAATCAATGGGTATAAACAAACAAATACTGTTCTGAGGAGGTGGAAGGGGGAGGGGGGCGCTGATGAAGCTAGAAACACGTCTAGTCTCTGAAGCTCGTCCTGGAAGACCTCCTTCCTCCCTCCCTCTACATTCCTTCCCCAGCAGAGCGACTCAAGGAACTCTGTGCCAAAGTACAGTACTTTATATCGCTAACAATGAAACCTAAACTGTAATTTCCATCTTAGCTTGAATGGGTTCACTTTTTTTATTAACTTCAGTGCTGGGGTTTGAGGAAAGCTGGCTATTGTTAGAGCCAAGTTTATCTAGTCTGCCTCAAAATCACAGAATTTTAGAGCTGTAGGGGATTCTAGGGATTCCTTAGTCTAACCCCTACTTAGTTTTACAAATGAGAAAACTGAACCCCAGAGATAGAAAGCAAACTGTCCAAGGTCATTTACTAAATAAGTAGCAGGACTTGTATTGTAAAGAGTAGAAGGTAAGCTCCTTTAGGGTAGAGTCTGACACTGAAAATTTTTGACTGTTTCACAGCACCTAACCCAGAACAAATGCTTAATTGATGCTTGCCTAATTGAATTAAATTGAACTGAACTAAGATCTTATGATTCCAAGTCCAGAGTTCTTGTAATGAAAACGTTCTCTATCCTCCTACATACCCAACCAGCCTAGTAGTAGGTCCCTGTGGGAATGGAACTGAGTGGCACATGCAGGTTTAGTTTGAAGATAAATTGCCCTACAAGGAAGGGAGATGTAGTAGGTGTGACCTGGGGAGATGGTGTAGGACTCCATCAGTATGGCACAGTGGAAAGTCCTGAATTTAGGATCAAGGATACTTTTGCCACTTAGTAGCTTTGTGTATCTCCCTGGGCTTTGGATCTCCATAAAATGAGTGAACTGGACTGAACTAAATGAATCTGCTCCAAACATTCTCTGATCCTTTGAAATGACCTGTGTTCTCTCCCTTCCCCTTTAGGATCATCTCCCAAATAGTCATTCTGCTAAATGCTCATAGTGGAAGACTGGGTGGCTACTTGTCTGGCATGTTGGGCCCCTCAGAGCATCACAGTGTTGTAGAAAGTTATAAAGGGAAGAATTACTGCTCAGGTAGAGAAAAGTTGGACTGTATGACCTGTAATGGATTCCATTTTTCATAATGACTTAAAAGTCCTAATTTGGCTTTGGAGTTGTCTTTCACCTAACCCTCTAGATTGTAAGCATCTTGAGGTCTGGGACTGCCTTTTCATTATTGTCTATCTTAAGCAACTATCTCAGTGTTCTATGAACTGTGTGAGTGCTCATTAAATTCTTATTAACATAAAAACACCCTTGCATTAACAGGATTATCAATTCACCTTTTTTTTAAAACCTCCCCTTCCTAGTTTGTCATCAGTGTTGATTTGGCAATTAGTCTGCCATATTCTGTGACCAACTTCAGGCCTGTCTATATAAGCTGGTTGTACTGTGTGACCTAGGGTCCATTCTTAATATATTCCAGGGCTTTTCTTTCCTTCTTGCTCAGATTATCCTGCCAGGCCAGCTGCTGGATCCAGCCTGTCCCTTCAGTTCCTGACCTTCCTCCATGACTCGGAGCTGCCTCATTTTCCTGTCCCCATCCTCCATCCATACCTCCGTCCATGCCTTCATCTCCTTCCTGCTTCCGCGTGTGTGCCACAGTGTATCCCAGGGTGCATTGTTGTAGATCAAATGTTTGGTGTTTGCGCTGAGTGGTACAGAACCGTGTGCAGCCTCTGTGTGCCTGTTACAGCTCAGTGGAAACACCGATGCCGATGCCGTTTGGAAGAGCAGGGGAGGAATAAATGTTTCAGTCACGCTATAAATAATGGAGCGGGGAAAGATGTTGTGTAAGTGGTGCTCTGGGTTTTGCCAGGAGATATGTTTTCTTTCTTTCCCCTTTCCTGGCCCCCCTTTATTCAGTCTGATACAGAATGCTCACACTAGGGATCAGAGAAAAACAACTGTGCTTCAAGGGAAGGAAAAAATTAAACTGTGGAGCCCAGGCACATCAATTTCTTTCATGAGGCCCCCAGCCTGGCTATGAACTAAGCAGTTGTTTGGGCACTAGAACAGCCAGGGTCTTGTTCTGCAGGGGTAGTAAGGCATAGGAAAAGGGGAATGGTGAGTAAAGGGAAGAAATAGGGATAAATTTGTTGAGCTTCAGACTATTTTTTCCCTCTCTCAGAGTCTTTTGGAATCTCAGCAAGTTAAGACCTATCTGTGCTCCTTGCTGTTACATCCTGGAGCCAGAAACATTTTTTTTTTCAAATGAAGGGATAGGGAATCTCTAAATCTTCTTCCCTCTCTAGACCTATGGTCTAGTAACTGGGTGATCTCTTTGATGTTTTAGTTGTTTGTTGGGAAAAGGATCATAGTAGAATGTTCATGTTGGAAGAGAGGTCTAAGACAATAGGACTTGCCCAAGTTTTCAAGGCTAGATAATGAAGTTAGATACAGAAGTGGGAAACCTGTGGCCTCAAGGTCACATGTGGTCTTCTAGGTCCTTGGGTGTGGTCTTTTGACAGAGTCCAAGTATTACAGAGGAAATCCTTTTATTAAGTGAATTTGTTCTGTAAAGTTTGGATTCAGTGAAAGGGCAGCCTTTGAGGATCTAGAGAACCACATGTGGTCTCAAAGCTTCAGGTTCCCTACCCCTGAATCTCAGAACATGGGTTTGCTGACTCTTCACAGTGCCACACTTTCTTTGCTTTGCCCAAGCTGAAGTTTGCAGGCTCAACTGGAAGAAGATTTGGTTTG
This sequence comes from Potorous gilbertii, assembly GCA_028658325.1. Lineage (NCBI taxonomy): Eukaryota > Metazoa > Chordata > Mammalia > Diprotodontia > Potoroidae > Potorous > Potorous gilbertii. Next base: position 107,394,423 of record CM053771.1, read on the forward strand.
CTGTTCTTAGGGGGTCATTGAAGCCTGGATAATGACCATGCTTATTTCCTCCTTTCCTTAGTCATACAATCTTAGAATTATGAAATCAAAGAGCCTATTCTAATAAGAAGCCTACTGGTCCAACTTTCCATCCAGAGGAAGAATCTCTTATGCATTTAGCCTTTATTCTTGAATATTTAGACTGATAGAAAACTCACTACCTTAAAAAGCAGTCTATTCCTTCTAGGACTTCATAGATTATTAGAAAGTTCTTTCTTATACTAAGCCAAATTGGTTCCAGTTCTTTTTTTGAAATTCAATGTCCTTATATCATTTCGTTCTTCTCCATGTGACATGATTCTCAGACCCTCTACCATCCTGGTAATGTAACCCTGGTAAGTACCCCTTGGATGTAGTATAATTTATCAATGATCTTCTGAAAATGTATCATTCAGAACTTCAGACTACACTCCAAGTGTGGTCCTGCCACTATGGAGCACAGTGAGTCTGTTACTTCTAGTGATTCAGGTATCATCAGTATAAAATCAGAAAAGTACAGTTCTAGGAATCAGAAGACCTGGGTTTCAGATCTAGCTTGGTCAATGACTGGATAGAGGAATTTGAGCCCTAATTTTCTAATCAGAAAACTGAGAATAGTAATTTAAGGAACATCTGCCTAACTCAAAGAGTTAGACCTGGGAGGAACTTTATAGGCCACCTCATCCAGATCATCATTTTACAGATGCCACACTATGGTACCCAAAGGATCACGAGAGCCAAGATTTGAACCTAGATCCCCGTCTCCAAATCTGGCACTCTAGGAAGGATGAGATAAAAGTAAATGAGCTTTGAAAATTGTAAAGGAATATAATCAGAGAGATGACGTAATAGACATTGTCAAGACTACTTACTATCTGCCTTTTCCTGATAATGACTAGTTTAAAGTTATCTGAAAACAGGTATCTTCTGTTTTCTGTTAGTTGTAACTGAGTGTTGTCCTAATTAATGAACTTTGTTTCACACTCTCCCCTCCTTGACTAGAGTGAAACTCAGTTCTTATTAAGAATGTTGGTATCTTATCTCTTTTTTAGGCAGTAAGCTCTAAGGGGAAGGGATTTTGTTTCATCTAACAATTCTCCACCAACAGTACTTGCTTAATAAAGTTTTGTTGTATTTGTATTGCATTGTTGTTAACGATAATGAGTTACCATTTGTGTAAAAGGAGAGAAATAGAATATGGATAAGGGACTTAGCACTTTCAACTCTTATAGTGTCCATGAACCTCACTGCCCCAGAGACACTTCTCTTCAAAATTCCTCTGTAACCATATTTGAGCAGTGAAGAAATTTTAAGTCAACACCAGTCAACAGATGGGATAAATCCTATGCCCTGTTAGGTTGAAGGTAAGAGTTGCTTATACTTTATTCATATCCTTTTCCCAGTGTTCCCAATGGAACTATAGATTCAAAGCTAGGCAGAATCTTAGAGATCATCTCCTTCAATCTTCTCATTTTACAGATGAGGAAACTGAGGCTCAGAGATGAAGTGACTTGCCCAAGATTGAATAGTCAATAAATAGTAAAGTCAGTATTTAAACCAAGGTCTGTCAATAAGCCAGCATTTAAATGATTACTATGTGCTAAGCACTGGAATCAATGCTAAGGATACAAACACAGAAATGGAATAGCCTTTGTGTTCAGGGTCCTTCCATTCTAATGATGGATATAATAGGTACAGATATCTATGTATTTATGTAACATACATATGTAGATGTTGAGCATGATAAATACAAGCTAGTTTGGGTACTTGCAGCCATTAAGGGGAACAGGGATCAAGAAAGGCTTCATGTAGACAGTGGTATTTGTATATTTAAGGAAACTAGATATTCCCAGACATCAAGGTAAGGAGGGATACATTCTAGGAATACATTGTAGGAATGGATGGAAGTCAGTACAAAAGGCACAGAAACAGGAAATTTACATCCTCTAATTTCAAATTCAGCAGTCTTTCTACCATTGGTTTCTATTCCCATCAGGCACCACTCTTCCCTATTCTTCTCCATAGCCTACTCCCAACTCCTAGGAAACTCCAAGACAAAAGATGCTCATTAGCAGGAAGAAGAAATGAGAGAGAAGGATACATGGAGAGAGAGAGTCTGGCACACATAGACAGCCTAATCTCTTTAGATGGTGTTTGGCATTCCAGAGATATTCCATTCAGAGTCATGGATGTGGAGTAGGGGACCAAGATAGAACCAGCAGCAAGCCATGATTGAGCAGGGCAGCATTTGGGACTGATTGGGGGAAAGAGAGGGTGGGGAGGCCTCATTATAATAATTGTATCCTTCCCCTGTAGTTACTGACTCGAAAATGTAACTTGTAATGAGACGTAATTAGACAATCACCCAAAGTTCCAATGAGTAGAGCAAACCAGAGGCTGATGGGAGGAAGGAAGGCATTCCCTTTCCCAGGATGTTGGCTTGTGTGTGCCAACCCAGGTGTCTGCAGCAATTCCACAGCTCTGAGAAACCCTTTAGTTTCCTGTTTGCTTAATTTTGACTTTGTATGAATTAGGAGGACCTTAGAGGTATCTACATACAGTTTCATAAACATCTTTTTCTCTTCTTCTTTGGCTTTGATCTATTAGAGAAAGTGGCCTTTCTGGGAAATATTGTCTTTGCTAAAGATGGATCCAAGAGCATCCTAATCCCCTGGGAAAAATATCTAGTGGTTCCCAGGTCATTATTTCTTCTGGCCCCTGTAATGTGTCAACCATATAGGCTAGGCATGGATGCCACTCACTTAAAAGGACTTGAGCAGTTGGCCCTGTGTTCTGCAGCATCATTTTTTTTGACAATTCTGATTTTTCCAAATGCAAGACTATTATTAAAATATTTTAAATACATGTGATGGCATCTGTGTGGCTATTCCTAACACCAATGCAGATCGTAACTCCCTCTGCAACTCAATAGATTGTTGCTTAGAATAGCTGGAGCCAAAAAAAAAATACCATCGCATGATAGTTAACATGGCAATGAAACTCTTCAGATTTAGTCAAGCTGGTCTTTGGGTAACAGATAGATAGTTCATAACAAGGCCTTTCTTCCTTAGTACAACTTATCAGAGCCTATAGAATAAAGAATAATTAAAAAGTTCTACTTAAATAGCAGCTCATGCCTTCTTTTTCCAATAATACAAGAGCTCCTCATGGTAAGTTTGGGACATGATTAAAAAGCACTTGGCTCTCATGCCAAAGACTCTACATGTTTTCCCAAATGAACTAACTAGCTATATGACCTTGGGCAAAGCATTTAACTTTTCTGGTCCTCAACTTCTTCATTTGTAAAATGAAAGGAATTGGACTAAAATTTCTTTTAGTTCTAACACCCTACAATTCTATACCTACATGTCCGCTGATAAAAATTATATCATGTTATATTTTTTGCTTTCATCCTTTCTTTTCCCTCACAGGTTTATAGAATTTTAAAGTCCTACTCCTTTATTTTACAGATAAAGAAACTGAGATGAAAGATAGTAAATTGGATTTCGCAAAGTCACATAGTGAGTTACTGGCAGTGATGAGATTTTAACTCAGGCTTCCATTGGTAGTTGGGGAGAGGACTGACTTCCTGGGTTGCTTCCTCCATTGTATTTCCCCCCTAGAATTGTCAGTGTTATCTTGTATTGTGGTATTTGTCTAGCAATAGGAGTAATCACCTAACCCAAAGAAATGACCCTTACTGATAAAATTTCAGGCATTAGAGAAGTAGTAGAGGTGTCAGTCAGGAGATGAAGCAGTGAGTTAAGAATCTGGGGGTAGAGGACATCATTGATAAAAAATAAAGATTTCATAGACCCAAAAATACTTACATGAATATACTTTTTTTGAGATAGCAAAGAATGAAAAACAAAGTAGATGCCCCTTGATTAGGGAATAGCCAAACAAAATGTGGTACCTGGTGTTTGTCCTTCATTGCTGAAGAAGACCATTCTGTCAGAGAAATGATGACATGACTTGCACTTGACTTTGTTTTGAGTGAGGGAGGTACCTAATGTAATGGAAATATGAACTATACAGAGAAGCTTGAAAAAAACATATATGAACTGATGCAGAATGAAGTAAGCAGTTTCAGGAATGCAGTTTATCCAATGACTGCAACAATGATAAATGGAAAGAAAAGCAACCACAAAACAATAAAATCGATGTTACAAAATTATAGACCAACTTGGCCTCCAGAAAGAGATGAGAAGAGAACTCACCACCCTGTTCTTCTGGGGAATGGGGGAAATCTTTGTACATAATGACAGATTTTTTTTCAATGCATTGATTGTTTTTGCTGAATTGTTTCTTTTCCTTCTCTTCCTCTTCCTCCTCCTACTTCTTCCTCTTCCTTTTATTCTTCTTTCCTTCCTTCCTTCTTTCTCCTTTCTTTCCTTCCTTTTCCTTCTCCTTTCTTCTTCTTTTCCCCAATCCTAAAATATTTGTTATAAAGGCTGGTTCTCAGAAAGGAGAGAAAGAAGGAATGCAGGGTAAAATGTAGGCTATGTAAAAATAATATGTAAATATCAATAAAGATTCATTTAAAAGGCATTGGGAACGATAGGAGGTTTTCATGGTTCTACTCAAGTCCTACTCTTAGGGGGAACTCCTATATCCCTTCCAAGTTAAGACCAGCCCTATTCCTAAGCTTCCAACTTCCTCTCCTCTCCATTTCTATTTCATTCAAATGAGGCACCCTAATGGTATTTCTCATTGACCCCATAAATAGGGCACCTGTTAATGGTAATGACGGTGAGTGGTGCCGTAGACCTTTCCAGCAGCTGCCTCCTGCTCCCAGGGAGGGACAGAGTTTGAGGGTTTACAGCATTTACATTTTAATTAAAATCGCTTTTGGACTCCCCTGAGTTTCCTGTGAATTTATTACTCCTGGATACAGTCTCCCTACCACCCCTTCCCCCTCAAATTCAAGAATGAAGGCCTTTTTGCCATTTTTTAAAAAACCATTGTACAGGGCGGTCAGCTTTTGGATTCTGCCATGGGGGCCGCTGGCCATCTTAGCCATGTTTTCCCAGTATGATAAAACTACAAATTAAGGTGGGGGGGGGGAAGGGAGATGGAGACAGATTTATTTTCCTGGAATTTGTGCTTTTTCCACAATCTCTTTCTGGAAAGGAGGAGACTTTGACTTTGAGGAAACTGGATGGACCTTGTTGAACAATTCTACAGATTGTGTGTCAGGAGCTGTGACTCCTCTAGACAGTCTTGGAGTAGGGATGGGGGTGGGGAGGGGTGAAGGTGAGAGATAGATGATAGATAGATAGATAGATAGATAGATAGATAGATGGATGGATGATACAAAGAAAGGGGCCCTGATGGAGGTTAGACTTGGGGGAGGGGAAAGGATGGAGGGACCCTGGGACTGGTCATAACGAAAAGTGCTAATAAAAGAACTTTTGAATAATTCTCCAAAGCAAAACCCTAGAAGCCAGCAGTCCTTGCTTCCCTGGGGAATGAGCTAGTTAGCTCCAGAAAATAGTTCCTATTTTACCTTGAATGGTCCCCATGCTTAGGATATAAAAGTGTGTCTTGCTGAATGTCTTGGTTGGTCATCTTGTTTTGGAAGACACTCCTCATTTCTTCAGAGATGAGACCTCACCAGCCAACTTTATTTTTATAAGGACTCACTTGTCTTCATATGTCTCCTCAGCCCCACTCAAATACATAGATGGAAATGTGTGTATTTAATTATTTGTGCCCATGGTTTTCTTATAGTGCATTGTCAGCCCTTTCAAGATAAGAAAATTTTTGTCTGTTTCCCCAAATGCTAGAGTAGTACTCAGCTCATAGTAGGTACTTAATCATATTCTTTTAGAATTGAATTGAAAGGAAGAAAATTTAACAATTTAGTAGTATTTTATAATATCAAAGGTAACAGAAATTGTGTCACATCTGGAATAAATGAACCTCTACCCTGAGAAATATTAGAGGCACAAATAGTCATTCAACAAGCATTAATTAAGCACTCACTATGTGCCAGACACTGTGCTAGGCCCTCGACAGTGGCCCTCAAGAGAGCATTTCTGGTAACGGGAGATATCTCCTTGTAGAAAGTCTGCGAAATGTGTGAAGGAGATACTGGGAGAACAGAACTCTCAAGATCTCTTCCTAGATCTGCCTTTGATTCTCCAGGGACCACTCTCTCTGAAGTTTTCCACCCCTGTAAGACCTTGGAGATTTAATAAGGAGTGTTTAAATAAAAAAGTGTTTATTGAACATCTACCATTTACCTGGCTGTCCTCATTTCTGTAGTTCCTTAAATGTGCTTACCATAACAACCTTATAATATGAATAATGCCTTCATTATACAGATGGACAAACTGAGGCTCAAATAGGCCTAGTGAGTTATGATAAGTTCTTTAGTCAGCAAATGTCAGTCCCAACTCAAGCCCAAGAGCAGAACTCTTTCCACTGTACCAAAACTGCTTCTCTAGATAGAATGCTATGAAGGATACAGTGAATTACCTGACACAGTTCCTGTCCTCAAGGTGCTTAAAGATAAGTTAAAGATTCCTGAAGGAAACAAGTGTGATAAAATTTCAAAGAGGGGAAAGATCACTGTAGATTTGGAATATCTAAAAAAAGTCTTAACTTAAGAGGTTGTATGTGTATTGTCCACAAAAAAATGACAAATGAGTGAGATTTGGATAGATGAAAAGGAGAGGAAGAGGATTCTGGGTAGGGATAATGGTATGAACAAATAAATACACAGAAGTGGGTAGCTCATCTGAGCTTTCTTTTTTTTTTTTGAATGAGGTTAATAATGTTTATATCAACCACCTTATAGTATGGTTGTTGATCAAGGTAAAATTAAATGTAACTAAAAATACACTGAAAAATGACAATCCAGATGCAAATATAAAATATTTTGTATCATAGTTTTCCATGGTACATTAAGGACTCCAACATGACAACATTAGTGAGCAAACTCTCGGAGAGGCTATATGTTTCCTGTCCACTAAAAGGAGCATTGTCTTTAGTCCTTGAGCTTTCCCCAAGGACAGCAAACTCTCTACCATCCACCATACTCATAACCAGAATCCATTTTTTGGCACTTCCACACATCTACAGTGGTAATTGATGTTGATAATGATGACTCTGAGGCGTGGTAAGGCCCTGAAGTGCCTTCTGCGTCATCAGAGAAAGAGTCAATTATGTTTGTGGTAGTTTTAGTGCTAAGTGTATTTTATTCTCTCCTAATTATGTGGAAATTGGTCATTTGTGTATGGTGTATATGGTAGATCTCCATTAACCATAAACATGGGACCCACCCTGATTCCTCCTCCCTGGCTACGTTAAATAATAAAGTGCTGTATTTGTCCAAGAACATTTCAGCAATGGAAAGGTAGAGCATCCCATATCTACTCTAGCACAGGAAGGAATTTATCCAGAGGCCTTTGGGGAACCTTTTGTTTTTGTGTAATTCTTCCCAGCTCTGGAGTAAATTGGGATCAGGAATTGGTATGAAACTGGCTTAAGGACAAGTATTCATAAGAACTTTGCCTTTCTTCCACTAGTGTTTGTTCTGGGTGGTACAGTACACTGGTTAGGACTTGTTCACAGCTGGGGTTTTCCTTATTAATAAATGAGTAATTTGGGAGTGGGAGGGACAGGAATAGAGAGTAGGAGGGGAAGAGGGATATCCCAGGGCCAAAGGTAGAAAGATATGGAACACAGGACTATTTCTAAGGGATTGTGTATTCTAGGGCCATCCTTAGGGAAGGAATGGTGCCCAAGATCATCCGTAGGGACGGAATGGTTCCCAAGACCATCCTTACGGATATATAGGACTCAAGATTACTAGGGAGGGGCAGGACCTTTAGCATCCCTATCAATTAATCATTAAGCATTTATTAAGTGCCTATTCTATGTTAGGTGGTATACTGGGAATAAAAATATGTAAGCAAAGAATCCATGGATGCTCTCAAGGAGCTTACTTGCAGAAGGTTGGGGGAAGGGAAAAGGGAGATAAAACTTGTATGTAGATAAGTAAATTTAAGCTCTAGGGATAAGGATAGACTGGATCTGTGATTTCTTTGATATAGAAAACTCCTAGTTGAGGGAATTCCCTCTTCCAATGCAGGTCATTGCTTTCCCTACAGTGTATTGTCTCACTACCAATGCAGGTCAGCACATAATCTTAAAGAATCCTGCAGGGCTTCTTAAACTCTTTTCACTGGAGACTTCTTCAACAGTTCTTAAACTGTGGATTGGAACCCCAAGAGAGTAACTGGCTTTTTCAGGGTCATACAGCCAGCATGTGTCAGAGTTAAGAAGTGAAGCTAGATTTTCTTGACTTTAAGATAAGCTTTCTGTCCACTACACCACAGGTGCCTCCTAAATACAAGATATAGGAAATATAAATTCAAAGTGATTGAAATGGGAATTGAAGGCAGAGAACAGCTAAAATTGTTAAAAATCAAGGAAGATCTGTTGAAAGATAGAACACTGAGTTGAGCCTTGAAGGACACTAACAGGTTCCAAGAGGAAGGAGAGCATTCCAGTCATAGTGGACAGTCCGGTGCAGAAGAATGAGATGGGATAATGTACAACAGAGACAACTAGACTTGTTTGGTTGGAGTCTTAAGTTTGTGAGAGGGAGTAATTAACGGGTAATCAACCCAGAAATGGTGGAATAGAGACAGAGAGGATAGGATCATCCAGTGTGTGGAGTCTACTGCTACTCACAAAGTAGAAATAGTCTGACATGTCATTGAATCTTCATCACCAGAGGCTTAGAGGATGCTCAGGGCCCCAGAGTTTGGATTCTGGTTTTCAGATCCTAGTTAGGTTCTCTTGGAGTCAGAAAGTGTTTAGACTGTGTCAGCAATTTCCTAACCAGCATTATGGACTAGTAGTTATTCTCAGCTGCAACATATCACATGGTAGATACCCAGAAAGCGCATCATTCCAAGGATGCCCTCGGTGACTCCATCTGAATTCTTCCTGCACACATTGATAGCAACAGCATCCAAGATGGCCTCTGGGAAAGAAAGAGCCTTTCGGAGTTGGAGAGATACCTAGTGGTTGTTGGAAAGTATGTAACAGGTACACATTGCTTCTGCTTTGGGTTGAGCACTCCAGGGACTGGAGAAAGGGAGCATGTTAGAAGAAACTTAAGCATCTGCTCTCCTGGCATTTTGATCTAAAAGGCTAGAGAAGGAGGAAGGATGTTTATTTGTGTGTTTGTTTGTTTTCCTTGGAGAGAAAGACTATTGTATTCCATTTTAGATCTATCTAGGGGTTCAGGTTAGAGGGAAACAAGATTCCAGGTGGCCCTGTCAGGGTGCCTAAGATCAGTCACTTCTATCTTCAGCCTTCATCGGGGCAGCAGTCTAGAATTCTTCATGCACATACTGAGTAAGCATGATAAGGAAAAAATAGCTGAACCCTAGTGGATGGGAAGTGCACAAGCCCATATGGTTGAACAAGTATGGACCCTGGCTGGGTTCCTGATCAAGTTAACAAAGGTCCAGCTTCCCTGAATAATAATATCTCAATGGTAAAGCTGGCGTATTAAAATCCATCCTATTTCCTGTAGTAGACAGACTCCTGAGAGCTCAACAAGCTCCCATCTTACATCTTTCGCCCTCCCAGCGATCTCCAAACAGGGTTTCTTCTTTACTCTGTCTTATCCATGAGCCACAAGGGCATACAGAAATTAAGTGATTTTCCCTACACTGTTTTTGCTTTTTCTTTGTGTTTTCACCACTTAGTATAGTCCCTGGCACATAGTAGGGACTTAATATGTGCTTGTTGATTTATTTGAAATCAGAGTATCTATTTGAATATAAACCCTGACCCTTACTACCTATGTGACACCATGTTGTTGGACCACAAAGTCAGCCATTTGGACTTCAGTTTCCTTACCTACACAATAATAGGTTTGAACTAGTAGATCCCTGAGCTCCCTTCCAACACAACTATGAGACCGATAGTTCTGTGAGTCCAGAGATAATGTCTTATCTAAGTTTTGTATCTCTTTCAATTCCAAGGCTAGGCATACACTTAGAACCAGAGTTTTGGAGACTGACAGGGATCCAAGAAATCTTTCATGCCAACTCTCCCATTTTATAGATGAAGAAAAGGAGCTTCAGAGAAGGAAAGAATGACTTTCCCACGAGAGCCAGGTTTCAAACTCAGCTCTTCTATTTCCAAATATAGTGCACTTTCTCCTTAGGATCCTAAGCTCATTGATTACAGATCCTCGGAGGTCATCTACTCCAAGTCACTAATTTTACAGAGAAAGATTCTGAGGCTCTAGGAAGATTAAATGACTTTCCCAAGGTCACGTAGATTGCAAATCAAATAGCTGAGATTTAAATCCAACTCCTTTGATTCCAAATCCAGTGCTCTACCCTAAGGGCCAATGATTTCATTTGTGATTTTATTTTCATTCCATATGTTCCAAGGCTACAAACTACAACTCTTTCTCCATTTCAGTAATTGGTTTAAAAGATGTTGTGTTCCCCCACAACTATCTCTTTTGTGGTCAGTCTTTGGGTGATTACTATGTAATACAGAGTGTTGTAGGTCTCACCCAAAGTCACCTTGAAGGTCAATAGTGAGAGCTAAGCCTTACAGGCACATACTCAGAGTTCCATTCCCATCAGTCAATCAATCAATAAACTTATTAAGCACCCACTAAGTAACATGACATGGTGGACAGAGCACTGGTTCTAGAATCAAAGAACCCTGGATTCAAGCACCACCTCTGACACTTAGTGTCTGTGTGACCTTGGGTGGCTCCCTGAGTTTAAATTCCCTGAGACTTAGTTTCTTCATCTGTAAAATGAGGGAGCTGGGCTTCACTACCCTAAGGCCCCTTCTAAATCCATGATCCTAATATTCCTTGCTGAGCCTCTCTGTGCAATTAGAGGGCACCTATCAGAAGGGGAAAGCCGGGTGGAAATGAGAGTCAGAGATCTTGGAAAGATTCAGACTGTGCAGGCACCATTGTGCATGGAGAATACCTGTCTTAAGTTTTCCCAAAGTGACCCAATAAAAGCTTCCATCAAACACTGCTGCTCCACTCTCCTGGAGCAGGGTGCCAGGGTCTGACAAAAGCAGTAATGAGAGAAAATGGAGTACAGCTTAGCAACCTAAGAATGGATGGGCTCTGAGGTCTGTGCAGCTGAGAGAGGATGAAAATGGGCCCAAAGAACATTAGTTGGGTCCAGATTTGGGGAGGACCAAGCTACACAGTCTCGTTGAAAGGAGCATCACTCAGGGAACAGCTTGTTGTTCAGTGGTTGGGAATGGCTCAGATGTTTGTTGCAAAGTCTTCATTCCAATGGGCTGCTGGAATCAGTGTCATTAGATCCCCTCCTCTCAGCCTCTCTTGGGAGATCCAAGTGCCCTGGTTCTTTTTCCTAATATAACCCTGGTTGAGAATTTAACTCTACGGATATAAGGAGCCAGCCTCACATCAAAAATTCCTAAGCAAATAGATTTGATGGCAGAAAGGCATGTCAGAGAGGGAGGTCCCTAACCAGCATTACACTACTACATTGGGTCTGGAGTCAAAAGCTCTGGGAGAGGAGGCAGAGAGCCCTGGGTTTGAATTCTGCCTCTAGCAATTATTAGCAAGTTACTTAGCTTCAGTAGGCCATAGTTTCCTCATCTGTGAAATAAGGGGATGGCCTTCTATGGTCTCTGAAGTTTTTTCTAGATCTAGATTAATATATTCTGAGGCAGACACAACCTGTCTAAGAAGAATTAATAAATTATTCTTGCTTGATAAATCCTGGGAGGTTGCCAAGGGTCATACAGTTCATACCTACCGGACTCAGATCTTCCCACCCTCAGGAATAATACTAGCTAGCAGTTATACATCACTTTAAGAGTTTTTCTTTTTTGGCAAGGCAATCAGGGTTAAGTGACTTGCCCAGGGTCACACAGCTAGTAAGTTGCAAGTATCTGAGGCCAGATTTGAGCTCAGGTCTTCCTGACTCCAAAGCCAGTGCTCTATCCACTGTACCACCCGGCTGCCCCTCACTTTAAGGATTTCAAAGCACTTTACATATGTTTTCTCATTTGATGCTCATAACAAATCCTTGCAGCTGTTAACCTTGTACCCAGGGAACACTTGGTAAGTGACTATTATTCCTTTTTACAGATGTTGAAACTGAGACTGAGAGATTAAATGACTTGGCCTAGCATCACACCATTCCAGGCCAAGCATTCAATCCACTACCATCCTGCCTCTGGTAATCACAATTAAATAAATATAAATTAATTAATAATAAAATCAATAGCTATTATTTATGTTGCCTTTGAAGTGTCTGTGTTCGTGGTTTACAAAGCACTTTCCCTATATCATGCCTGCTGAGTGTGGGGCAAGTGGTATTGTCAGCACCTTTTTCCAGATGAGGAAACTGAGACAGAGTAAATAAAGTCCAAGTGACTTATCCAGAGTCACGCAGCCAGTTTGTGTCCGAGGCAGAATTCCAGCTCGGGGTTTCCTGACTGCAGTTCCTTCATTCTATTCACATTGCCACCTAGCTGGTAACAGTAGTATACATTTCTATAATGCTTTAGGGTTTCTGAAGTAGTTGCCATTCTGTATCTCATTTGATCCTTATGATAACTCTGAGAGGTTGGCTGAACAGGTATTCTTAGTCCTTAAAACCGAGCGTTAGAGCAATGGCTTGTCCATGGTGGAAGAGCTTAGCAGGGAATGGACTAGGGCCTTGAACTTGACCTTCTCATTCCAAGTCTGGAGTACTATCCAGGCTTCCAGACAATTTTGGAGACAAAGTGAGAAGGGGAAAAACATTCTCCCAGATACCCTTTCCCTGGGAGATACTCAGCTAGGCCTGTTCATTGCCTTCATTCCCAACGGAGTTAATAGCAGTGGGGAAGCAGCCCCCTCCCCCAGACAGCCAGCTTAGTCATATCTTCAAAGGAAACCCCATGTCAGTCACTCTAGTGCCTGAGCTGCTCAGGTCCCAGCTGGGAATGGTTTTTTCCTAGGGCTCTAATGATAAGAGCTCTGAAATGCAAATGATTCAGGAGGGGAAGTAGAAGTGGGGGCAGCAGTGCCAAGCTAATGATCTTTTGGCATCTTATATTTGGGAGAAAGATGATGGCTTCAGATACCAGCCCCCACCAGTCTCCAGGCACAGGTTGACACTGAGGGAATGCCCATCTTGAAAAGAATATTTGCATTTTTTTCCTTTAGAGTCAGAATCTTTGAGCTGGAAGGGACCATACACAGAACTACTAGTCCATCTTTCTCATTTCACAAATGGGGAAATTGAGGTCAAGAGAGGTCAAGGGACTTGCCAAAATAATTCAATTAGTTAGTGGCAAAGTTGGGGCTCAAACCCAGGTTTCCTGATTTCCAGTCTAGTGACCTTATAAAGGTACTGTATAGATGCTGGGCAGAGGGGTTGAAGATCGGCTCCAGATCAGATATCTATATCAGTGACAGATAATCAATAAAGTCCAAGGAGTAGGGAGAGAGCAGTAGTTTAGCATCCAACATCCAAAAAATGGGTCAAACCTGAGCTAAGATCACTGGATGGCATTCGTTGTTCTATTTGTTTTGCTACCTATGGGCTCCCATTCACCCCTCATAGCTTTCCCTGCATTCACTTCATCTGAACAGCTTTTTGCCTCCTTCCTTTGGGGAGAATGATCAGAGGATGATAGATTTAAATCCTGAAGGGACCCTAGAGGCCACTGGATCTAACCTCATTCTTTTCCAGGTGAATCTAGGGCAAAGAAAGGTTAAGTGACTTGGTCACAGTTATACAGCTAGTTAGTGTATTTAAAGCCAGCTCTCCCTGTACAGTACTCTGTCCAGTGCCCTATCCACTGCCCCACACTTGTCAAAAATTGAGAGCTTGAAAGGACCTTAGAAATCATCAAATCCAACCCTCTCATTTTTTATAGGTAAAGAAATTGAGGCTGAGAGGCTAGAATACTTAAGTCCAAAAAAGATTATGATCAAGTTTGAGGGGCAGACTTGTACAGATTAGACAATTCAGAGAGCAGTCTCTTGGAGAGTACAAGGTCTTGCTCCGATGTGCAGTTGATGGGTTCAGAATGGCTATGCCCAAGGAACAAAAGCTCTGGCAGGTCCTGCCCAGGGACAAGCCCAGGGATTAAGTGTGTGTCTGCTGTCTGAGGACCAGATGTGCTGGTTTAGATGAAGGCTGATGAATTTTTCCAGAGCAATTCTGCAGGATCACTGGCTGAGTCATGGAGGGACTGCATTCGGCATGTGGGGAAGGAGTGTACACTGAAGAAATCTCAGAGCCTTTGAAGTACTGAGCAGAATGCATGGTCAAGTTCAAGGTGATGGGGTACCAAGGACAAGTACACGAGGGGTTCATAGAAGGGAGAGGTTGACATGAATTGGAGGGTTAGGACAGGCTTCCTGGAGGATATGGCCAGGAGTGGACCTTGAAGGATTAGTAGGATTTGAATAAGTGGAGCTACAGCATTCAAGGTGGGAGAAATGGTATGAACAAAAGTTTGGAGGAAGGGGAAGTCAACCACTCAATGTGCATTTATTAAATGCCTATTGTGTGCCAGGCACTGTGCTAAGCATCGAGGATACAAAGAATGGCAAAGACATGATCCCTGCCCTCTCAAAGCTCCCATTCAAGTGCAGGGAGACATCATGCAAACAATCGTGCGCATACTTACGTACAAGATATGTACAATGTCTAAGGGAGGTGATCAATCTCTGGTGGAAAGCACTGAGTGGAGCAGTGAGGAGGAACTGGGAAAAGCCTCCCATAGAAGATGGGACTGAGTTTTGAGAGTCTTGTAAGCATTCCTTATAAATTCCTTATGAAATAAACTCATTTGAGTACCTGTCTCTCTTTGGTTTGCAATGATATAGATTTAGAGTCAAAGGAACTGGTTTCAAATCCTGACTCTGGCGCTTCCTGTCAGAAAATTGATCTTGGGTAAGGCACTTCAGGGTCTCAATTTACTCATCTGTAAAATAAGGGGATTGGATTCATTGATATGTAAAGGTCATTCTAAATCTAGAGAAATGATTCTGTAACATCTAAGGTCCCTCCCAGCTACAAATACAGAATCTTTTGACCCTAGAGCACCCCCTAGCATGATGCCAATAGTCAGAAATGGAGAGGAAGAGTACGGAAGTACTCTCAGGCTAAGGGATTACTAGCAGAAGCGTCCTCTCCAGGATGGCAAGAGAAGACCACAGATCAGAAGAGCTGCTATTCTAACAGACAAAAGGCTTCATTTCCATGAGGCCCAAGGGGGGCAAGTAGATCCTAAGTGAGGGTAGGGGTCCCTGTGAGTTCCCATCCCCCACTCCTGGCCTCCTGCTCTCTGCTGCCTCTAAGCTGCTTGGGTTGTTAGCCACTTTGTTGGAGACAAACAAGTATTATAAGATAAGTGGATTACCCTGTAGACTTCTCAGACTTGATAAGTCTCAGAACTAGACCTGATTCTTGGTGTCCTGGGGACCTGACCATGGCTAAACCCAGGGCTCAGACAGCTGAGCAGATGGAGAGCAGAAGGTGAGCCGAAGAATTAATAGGTGGGAGCAGGTCGGGGGAAGTGGGAGGTCCCTGGCCAGAAGGCATTGGGGCTGGTGCTGCTCGTGCTGCCCATGTGTTACTCTCTTAGCCTGTAGTTTTTTCTCCAAAGGGGACAGAAGTTGGGGGCAGGGGAGGTGTGGAATTACCATCACTGTTCAGTGTTACCTGGTCCACAACAGTTCCAGATCATTTTCCTTTAGCTTCTATTATGGGCCTATATGGAGATGTCATCCAGAGGCCTTATCTTTCATCTTCCCCTTCAAGGCTGAGGACTTAGAGTTTTCAAGGAGTACACATCATCCAATTTAACAAACATTTCTTGATTGCCTACTGTGCACAAAGTATGGTGTAAAGGCCCTGTGGTGACATCTGTATTGGAGCTTAAGGTCTAGTCCTAAAACTAGAATACAAAATAATAAGTGATGAATACATCTTGATAGAGATGTCTTGATTAGATAGAGTAGATGTCTCAAAATATCATCCTGAGTAGATGATAGAGAGTCTTAAGGGTCTTAAGGGTATTGAAGCAGGAAGGAGCTTGGTTGGAGAGACCAAGGGTACATCTTGGTCCTTGGCTTGGGGAATCCAGGTGAGCATCCTCTTAACTTTCTTTTGGTGAAATGCAGGTACCTCATTCCAAACTGATCTCCACTGTGTGCGCTGAGTTGATAGGTGGGTTTCAGTCCACTGTGGCCCAAAACCTAGCTTGCAGCTGTTTCTGCAAGGTGCCCTTGATAGGCACTCATCAGACTTCTTCTGGAGTTTTCGGTTCTAGGCATCACAGTCTAGGAAAGACATTGATAAGCCAGTCAATATCTGAAGGAGAGCAGCCAGAATGTCACGGACAACTAGTCTATAGAATTGAGAATGTCTATTCTTTTGTTGTGATGGTGATTATAGTTTTTGAGAATGATCAGGGTAGAAGTGACTTACCCAGGTCACACAGCTAGTAAACTTTAAGCATCTAAAGCCAGAATTTAATGCAGGTCCTCTTGGCTCTAGACCTGCTGCTTTATCCACTGTGCCACTTAGCTGCCCCAAGAATATTTATTCTTGAAAATACTCAGTGAGGCACCAGAGCAGATTTCAATAATAGCTAATTATAATAATGAGTATACAGTGCTTTAAGCTTTTCAGAGTGCTTTACACATATTATCTTGTTCTTATCCTCACAACAAATCTGGGAGATAAATACTATTATTCCCACTTTACAGATGAGGAAACTGAGGCAAACAGCAGTTGTCACTTGCCGAATTTGCACCTATGTCTTCCAGACCCCAAGCCCAGCACTCTGGCTGCTGTGCCACCTGTCTTCTTGCCACATAAGAGGGATTAAAATTGTCCTATTTGGCCCCAGGGGCTAGAACTAAAAGAGAAGGGAAGAAGATGCAAAAGGTCAAATCTAGATTTGTTGCCCAGAAAACTGGAGAAGTAAAACAGGATGTCTTAGGAATTAATGAGTTCCCCCATTCATTGGAAGATGATGCCTTGTTAGGCACATTGTAGTGAGAATTCTTTTTTGATTAGCCTGGGAAGCCAGTGAGGCCCCTTCAAACTCTGGCTCTGTGATTCTGTGTTAATGGCCCCTACCAGAACCCATGGCTGCTACTTTGTTGCTTCTTAAGTTGAAAGATATAGAGCTTGACTTCTCCAAAAGGACCTTTCTCTAGTAGCCTCTTGGGAAACTTCCACACCAGGTGGTAGAATAATGGTCTAAGTTCTTGGGCAAATATGACTGAATGAACTTCATCTTCCTACTCTGAGAAGAGGACAAGGAGGCAAGGGGCTACCTTGGCAGCATGATAATGTCTAGACTTATCCAAAGACCTGGGTTCCATCCTTAACTTTGGCACAAACTCTGTGACTTCTCCAAGCCTTACTTTACTCCTCTGGAAAGTGGGGGATTAGAATGCTTGCACTTTCTGCCTCATGGAACTACAGTGAGCAAAGTGATATACTACAATGATTATTCACATCAGTCTTCTTCACACTGTATTACCTACAGCTTTGCAGCTCAGACACTAGCTAACTGTGTGACTTTGAGCAAGTCCCTTACACTCTGCCTCAGTTTCTTCAACTGTAAAATAGTGATCATAATAGAAACTGGGGCCACATAGCCAAAGTAAAAGGGGTGGCACGATTGATAAAACTGACACCATCCAAGTCATTCCACATAATCCCATGAAAACTCATTTTAGCAAGCAGTTATGAAGTTATTAGAGTGCAAGGTAGTACATTAGGCCCTCAGAAAATATTTGCAGAAACCAAAGCAGGATGCAACTATGATTTTAGCTAATTGACGTTGGACAATATCAGATTTACTAGTTAATGTGACTGATATTTAGGTATGTAAAAACAACAATAATAGTTATCAATATTAATAGTTGGTATTTATATGCCACTTTAAGAGTTTGCAAACTTCTCATTTAGACCCCACAATCACCCTGTAAAGCAGGCACTAACGATAGCCTAGGGTTTCCAGTTCAAAGCACAAAATGGACCCCACTTACCATGAGGTGGTAGGATGCCCCTTTATGTGCTCCTTTATGGTTTTCTGTTTAATTTTCTTTAAAAAACAAATCTATGGGGGTGAGGGAGAAGGAAGAGTCTTCTAGATGCGATAGCTGGTCCTTTCCAAGGTCCAATCATTCATTCAACAAGTATCTGTTGAGGGTCTACTATGTGGAAAAGTATATCATGCTAGGTGCTTTGAGAGATACAAGGATGACATATGTCTGTGAAAATTAAGTAGAATTATCACAAGGCAGTATTTAATTAATTTCCAAAAGAATGTTCTAGACAGTAAGTTCAGTGGAGGGAGAGATCACTGTGGTTTGGGTTAGCCAAGAAAGATTTCATAGAGCAGGTTGGATTTCAATGAGACTTGAAGTATAGGTAGGGTATCCTGGTAGGGTAGTGGAGAGAGTGTGGGGTCTGGAGTCAGGAAGACTCTTCTTCCTGAGTTAAAATCTGGCCTCAAATACTTCCTAGCTGTGTGACCTTAGACAAGTCACTTAATTCTGTTTCCTTATGTGTCAAATGAGCTAGAGAAGAAAATATCAAAACCCTTCTAATATCTTTGCCAAGAAAACCCCAAATGGGGTCACAAAGAATCAGACATAACTGAACAAAAACAACTTAGAGGGCATTTCATCCTGGGAAAACAAAAGCATGGAAGAGTGTCAGAAAACAAATCTTGTTTGTGAGAGATTCAGTTGGATAAATTTATTTGTACCAGAAGTCAAAAGGCTTTGAATTCCAGGAAGGAGAGTTTGAACTTGTACTTAACACTGTTTCCTTCAAGACTCAGTTAATATTCCAGTTTCTGCAAAAAGTCTTTCCCATTCTCCCTTAAAGTTAATTCCTTCCATCTGAGAGTATTCCCAATTTGTCCTGTTTACACATAGTTATTTACAGGTTGTCTCTCCTGTAAGACTGTGAGCTACTTGAGGGCAGACTGTCTTTTGCCTTTATTTTAATCCCAGACATTTAATAAGTTCTTGATAAATTGCTAGTTGACTGACTGATTGACATTTTTGCATCATTTTGAGTTTACAGAGTACTTAACATATATTATCTCATTTGTGATTTCACAGGCCAGTAAGGTAGGTGCTGTTTTCACTATTTTATAGACTGAGTCTCAAGAAGTTAGTCAGCTAGTAAGTACCTGAGGTGGGATTCAAACCCAGATCTTCCTGACTCCATTTTTAGAACTGTCTATTTTTTGTGCCTCTCCAGGTTCTTGGTCATGCGAAGACATGGACAGAATACTGTTTTAGGCAGATTAATCCATCAGTGCTATTATAGGATGAAGAAAAGAGGAGGACAATGAGAGAAAGGAAGCCTGGGTAGGAGGCTGGTGTCCCTGTATATATGGGGCTGCTTGTGGCTAATAATTAGAGAGGACATTCTCATGGTGGCAGTGGAAAGGGAGATATATAGATATGAGTGGCATCATAAAAAAAGAATCAGTGGGACTTGATGATTTATTGGAAAGGAGGGGGTCAAACATGATTCAGAGGGTCTTAGCCTCCGTTTATAGAAGAATGATACCATTAACAGAAACAGAGAAGTCAAGACGGAGTTAATCTGAGGGAAAAGATGACGACTTGGTTTGACTCAGTTGGTCGACAAACATTTATTAAGTGCCTACTATGGCGAGACACTATGCTAAGCTTTGGGGATACAAAAGTCAATAAAGAAGAATGGGGAGTGCAACGGGATACTGCTTTTAAATATTTAAGGGATCATCATGAAGAAGAAGAATTAGCCTCATTCTGAGGTTCTAGAAGGCAGAACTTGGCAGAAGGAGTGAAAACTGCAAAGAATCAGATTGAGGCTTACAGGAAGGAATACTTCTTAGTAACTGGGGTTATTCCAACTTGGGATGGCTTGTGCCTCAAGTAAAGGCTGAGTGCTCACAAGCCGGATGGATTGTAGAAGTCCTTGTTTGAACGTGCAGATAGCCTCCAATGCTGGGCTTCCATGATCCTAGAAAGATAATAGGTGTCAAGGAAGAGAAGGTACACGGCAGTAGAATGACTTTGCTGTGTTCTTGTCCTTCCCCTGTATGGGCTGCCAGGGCAAAGGAAAGGCTGTCAGTGCAACCTTGAACCCTATCGGGAAGCCATGGCAGAATCTCCTCTCCTCCTGCTGTGCATGCCCCTCTCCCTGTTTGCAGAGTGGAAGTAATTCACCCCAAGGACACACAGCTGGACAGAGAATTCTGGGCCCCTGCTTTCCAGGTCATCTCCCTTTCTTCTGGAACAGATGGGTTGAGAAGGATGGCGAGGGAGGGTGAGATGGTGACTCTAGATGTGTGTGTTTATGTGTGTGGGGGGGATTGCCATCTTCCTTGGACTGTCACCAATGGCCAAAATCTAGAGTAAGGGGCTTTTGGAGTCACTAGACCTGCTTTAAACTTCCAAGGTGCTAGGGCCTCCTGCCCAGCTTGGCATCCCTTCTTTTGTGAACCTGTACCAGCTAGGTTGTAAGGCTCAGTCAGATTTGCACCTCAGTCAGGCAGCAACACTTGCACTCAGCCATGGTTGCCTAGTGTCACTGGTGCTCTTTACAGGGGCTGGACAAGGAGGCTTCCAGCACTCAGGCAAGGAAGGGAAAGGAAAGGTTTGTGAGGAGCAGCTCTCTTCCTCTTCTCCTGTCTCCCCTCCCTCCCAGCACATCTCTTCCCCAATCTCATTCTTCTGTGTTCTCATTTCCCCCCCCCCCTTTTCCCCATTTCTTTTCCTTTGTTTATTTCTCCTTCTTCCTCTCTTTTCCTGTCCTATTTTTATTTCTCTCTCTTTTTCTCTTTATTCCTCTCCCTATTTCTGTTTTTGTTTTTATGGAAAAGTTAGGCTCTGTGAAGTCATCTCAGCTTTCCTGCTGCTAAACGGACTCTTGTCACAAATGGTGGTAGTAAGAGAATGGGACCCAGTGCAACAAATAATGTAGGGTGTGTGAATGTGCCATGCACACACGCACACACACACACACACACACACACACACACACACACCCTGCCCTCCCCTCCCCTGCCACAGGCATTAGTGTCTCTCATTTTATTAGGACTTTTCCCAACAAAAACAAAGTCAAATGCCTGCTCTGGTGGCTGTGCTCCAACCAGCCTTGTAGTAGGAGGTGTGCAAAGGCCTGTGACCAAGCGACCCTGGCTCCATGACCACCTCAGGTTGTACCACAGTGGCTGTTGAAAGAACCCACTTTGCCAGTCAAGCTAGAATCTGCCCACCTGAATCAAAAGAGCTTAAGAGGCAGCTAGGATAGAACCCTGGGTCTGGAGTTGGGAAGACCTGAATTCAAATCCAGCCCTTTGATATTCGCTAACCGTGTGACCGTGGGCAAATCTTTTAACCTCTGTTTGTCTCTGTTTCCTCAGCTGTAAAATGTGAATAATAACAGCACCCACCTCCCGAGAATGTTGTGAGGATCAGATGAGATACTAATTGTAAAAGGCCTGGCATATAATAGGCACTTATTAATTACTAAACAAGTTATTTATTGAATAGGAGGAGCATAGATCTTCAGCTGGAAAAATCCTTAGGGTTCATGTAGTCCAACCCCACACCCCATTTTATAGCTAAGCAGACTGAGACCCAAAGAGATGATGGTCACCCAGGTACTAAGCGGCAGAGCTGAGATTGGAACTCAAGCCCCAACTCCAATTCCAACACTTTTT
Organism: Potorous gilbertii; assembly: GCA_028658325.1. NCBI lineage: Eukaryota > Metazoa > Chordata > Mammalia > Diprotodontia > Potoroidae > Potorous > Potorous gilbertii. Next base: position 107,416,185 of record CM053771.1, read on the forward strand.
TTCCATTATATCATGTGCTCAGCACTTTACTGCGAAGGTGAAGTGTGTGTGTGTGTGTGTGTGTGTGTGTGTGTGTGTGTGTGTGTGTGGGTGGGTGTGTTGCAAGGGAACATGGATTATCATGGCTTATGCATTATGGATTCAGCTCAACACACATTTTTAAAGCATTTATTGACTGCAGGGCACATATGTGCCCTTCTGTCCCATGAACGCACCTATCTATTCCCACTCTCAATTCTCATATGATCTAAATCCTCCCCATCATTCAAGGCTCATCTCAAATCCTGACTCCTCTATGAAGCCTTCCTTGACCACCCCAGCCTATCAGGATCTCTCCCTGTTCCTTATCATCTGTACAACATATTTCATATTAATATAATGGCAATTTCTATTGCTATTTATTATTGTGTGTGTGTCTGTATGTCCCATCTTCCCAGCTAGATTGTGACAACTATTTAATGGTGGTCCACTCTTTATGGAGTACCATCCAGGACCTGCTGATGGGGGAGTGATGAATAGGGAGATACAAGGGAAGAACTTTGGTCCCTGACCTTGGGAGAAAAAGCACACCCCTGGGGGAGGATGCTCATATAACCACTTTCCACATGGCAGGGGTTAGGGGTATGGGACCTCCTGGATCTGGAAAATCCATGTAAATTTTTTGGCCTTCCCTTTGTACCAGAGAAAAGTCTGAATTTTTTTATGAGTGTTTACAGTGTTTCTTAATTTCTCAGTGTTCTAAGAAACTCTCTAAGATTATGTACTGATTTACCCTGGTAGAGGGAGTTTCCTCATCTCTGATTTCCCTGTTCCAATGAAATCATAAGTTGAATCCTTATTCTCATTTCTTTAATGGGAATTGTCACATAGTGACTGTGTCTGTATTGTCTAAGTGCCAGATGTGTAACTCTCATAGACATATCACATGTCATTAAAATGCATTTTACTAGAAATTTACTTTTTTAAGATCAATATTTATTGAGTAATCACTCATGAAGGATACTATTTTATTCATCAAATTATATAGACTAAAATTAATTTTTAAATTAGCAGCTAAAATGCAAACTTAAATATTCTTTGTTATTTGGAATGGTTGTCTGGAATGGATAGGGAAGGGCTACAAGGGGAAATTTGGGTGATATAAAAACAAAGGGTATCAATAAAATTTATTTAAAAATACAAAGTTGAGGCATGAGACACAAAGTAAAAAATATATCAGGTGTTGTCTGGACATACCTGGCACACTCTAAACAGATGCTAATGATACAGATCCTAAGATGGCGGCTAGAGAGACAATGGACCTTAACTCTATTTGTAGCCTCCTGGGAAACAGAGATTAAGAGGTTTGCTTAAAGGATCTTCACCTAATGGTAAGTTCAAGGCCAGAACCCAGGCCCTCCAGTTATAGACTCAGTATTACCACTATGTCCATCGTGGGTTGGGATTTATCCTACTTAGACCTAGATGGGCCTTTAGCAATCATGACTAATTCCTTCATTTTATAGATGAGGAAGCTGAAACCCAGATACAGAGAGGGGCCATTTAGTGGTCTGTGAAGGTCATATAAATTGTAAACTCAAGTTTTCAGATCTCAAATCCAGTGTTCTTTCCACTATTTCAAACAGGATTTGGAAAAATATAGACATATTAATTCCTTTCCTAGACATCCCCACATCTGTGTTGAGCTGAATCAATGCAGTGGGTTTATGCTAATTTTTCAGGCAATGTCTTGGGAAGAGCTATGTGTATTTGCCCTGTGTTTCAGGCTGTTTGTAGAGGGCTTAGGCAGGACAGGGCTACACGCACTCACCCCTTGCCAACTTGGTTGGTCTACCTCATTTGAACAAACAGAAGGGGAGTTTTGCTAGAGAGACCTTTTGCAAATTTCTCCCCTCATCATCTCTAGGTGACTGCTTAGGAAGAAGATGTACTTTTGAATGGTGACAGTGTTCACCAGAAGGAATGGTTCATGGCTCACTTCATGGAAAGACCAAAACAAAGAAACAGAGCCCTGAATGAATGGAGAAGTTTAGAGGCATAGAACTGGGGCTGCATGACCACCAAAGCTTCCATCCTCCTCTTCAGTTTCTAAATGCTGACAGCTACAAATAGGCTATTGACTGTATTTAATAAAGTCTCAGAAAGGAGTTATTGCAAGGCTTGCCTCTGCTAAGGAAAGTGATTGATATCTTCAGTGTGTTTAAAAAAAAAGAAAACCATAAGGAATTCATTTGGGAGGAAAGTCTGAGTTGGGTTGGATTTGGGTTGGTTTTTTTTTTTAAGAGAAATGTGTGAGTGTGTGTGCATGAACACCTGTTTATACCAATGAGAAATGCCTCAGCAGGACTGGTACCCCTTTCTAGATCACCCTACAAAGCAGAATATTTGGGGCCTCAAGTCACTGCTGCTTTTTCCCTATCCTTGGAAAAACCTTTAAAGTATGAAAGTTGCAGATTAAACCACAGGCCATTGAAAAAAATGCCTTACTTCTTCCTTGTGAATCCCCTGCCCAACACACACACACACACACACACACACACACACACACGCACACACACGCACACACACGCACACACACGCACACCTATCAAACAATCAACTGACTTCTATTAAGTACCTACTATGTGCCAAGCACTGGTCTACGTACTGTGGCTACTAAAACACAAAAGAGGCAGTTCCTGCCCTCCAAAGCTCACATTTTGGAGGGAAGCGGGAGAGTAGGGAGGAGAGGTAACACATATTCAAAGATAACATTACAGGACACATGCAAAATAAATACCCAGTGATTTGGGCATTTAATTTATGGGAGAATAGGAAAAGACCTTTTAAAGCAGGTGACTTTTCACCTGAGCCTTGAGGGGTAAATGAGTGAGAAAGGTTAACATTCAGGGTACCGGCGGGGGCGGGGTAATGGTCAACCTACAGAAAGATACAAAGGCAGGAGGTACGATGTTGTACATGTATATGAAGAAGTACAAATAAGCCTCTGTGGCTAAAGTGTACAGTAAGAGTGTAAAGAGAGAGAGATGTGTTATCAGCCTAGAAGACAGACTGGACCATAATTGGATCTTAAGTGCCAAAGTGAGGAGTTTGTCTTTTATCCTAGAGGCAATGGGGAGCCATTAAAGCAGCAGCTCCTTCTTCTCCTTCTCCTACTTGTCTTCTTCCTCCTCCTCTTTTTCTTCCATATTATCTTTTTTTTTGAAGCAAGAAAAATAAAGTGAGAAAAGTTTCAATTTGTCCTCAGAGTTCATCAGTTCCCTCTGTGGAGATGGAGAGCATTTTTCACAAGTCCTATGGAATTGTTGTGGATCATTGCATCATTGTATCTAAGTCTTTCACATTTGATCAAATTTACTATGTTGCTATTACTGTGTACAATGTTCTCCTGGTTCTGCTCATTTCACTTGCCATTTCACTTAGTTCATCTAAGTCTTCTCAGGTTTTTCTGAAACCATTCCCGGTCATCTATTCTTATAGCACAATAGTATTCCATCACAATCATATACCACAGCTTGTTCAGGTATTCCCCCAATTGATAGACATTCCCTCAGTCTTCAGTTCTTTACCACTACAAAAAGAGCTGCTACAGATATTTTGGTACATATAGGTCCTTTTCCCTTTTTTATGATCTCTTTGGGATACCAAGTCCCCTGAAGTGTCTTTAGCAGTAGCATGGTCAGACATATGTGGAGCCCTTTTTCCTCCGGGGTTCAGTATCCCAACTCACATTCACACTGAAAAATTGGGTGCCCTAGAGCAGGATAAGTTACACCATCCCTCTCAGGATTCTAAAAGTAACCACAATGTGGTTATCTTCTCTATTGATACTGACTTGAGCCCCCATTCTGGTATCTTCTCAATATCAATTAAGAATTAAAATTACTATCTCCCTTATATTATCAATATCTTCTAGTACCAAATATCCCATGATCATTTAGTCAACCTATATCAAGCAGTTTTCACAAAAGGATACTTTCTAAGAAGATCTAGCAAGAACTTAAAAACAAACCACAGGCTATATGTTGGCCCTGGCTGGTGGGCCTGAGGTCTCTCACCACATAGAGGTTTACAGCACATTTTCTTCACTTGAAGCAGCCAGACAGGAAAGAGAGAGCTTTGTGTGTTCATACTTTTTGAATACATGCTTGGTTCTGGCTCAGCCACCAATCCAAAGTCTGTTTCTTCAACACTTGGTTAGCAGACCAGAAATAGTACTAGCTGTGAATGCTCTCAAATCCAAGTGAGGGTTATATCAACTAAACATGCTGGGTATATTCATAAGAGTTGGGCATGACTGATCCTCTGACATATATTTTTGCAACATTGCTTTGTATCCTAAACATAAAGTTGGAGGAAACAACTGTGGTCATGCTTCTTTATGATATACCTCAGTCTTTCTTTCTTTTAGAGGCTTTATAGTGAGAAGAAATAATCTAGCCCAACCCCCTCATTTAGAGGAGAAACTGAGGCCCATGAAGATACTACCCATGGACTCTGATTCCAGAGCTAACGCTGTTTCTACTACACCATGTTTCTACTACTACTTCTCTTTTGTTATCCCTCCAAGATGAAAATGTTTCTCCTATCAGAGAGCAGAGTCCCCTCAGAGATCTAAGTTTGTTTTGTTTTAAATCCTAAGGCAGAACATTTTGTTTCCATCTTTGCTCCCTCCTTTGTCTTGCCAAAGCAAGGGGTGACAACTTTAAGAGAAATGGGTCTCAGTCTTGAGTCTGGGTAATGAGAAACCCAGAACCTCTATTATATTCAATGCAGACAGAAGGATTCTCATTGTCCCCAGAATCTTCAGGACATACTGTGCAGAAGGAGGAGTTATAATTGTCCTGGACATTTGGATAAATGTGCAGAATAGAGCCAGGGAACACTATCATCACCAGGGCGTTTGTGGGTCCCGTGCAAGATGCTTGGCCCTTTGGCTCATGGTAAGATATAGACCCTGCTAAAGTATGTTCTTGGTGCAAGACCCCTGGTTCTGAGTTAGGAGAATGAGATTCCTATCCCAACTCTAACATTTACTAGCTTGTGACCTTGTGCAAATTCTTGAACTAATAATTGACATGAATGTGCTTTCTAGTTTGCTCACATTTGCTCACTTTATAGCAAACCCCCCAATAATGATGATAGCTCATGATAGATGCTGTCCTGTAATTTACATAGAGGATCTCATTTGATTTTCCTAGCAACCTTATGAAAATAGGGTCCTACTACCATTACTCTCCCATTTTATAGATGAAGAAACAAAGGCTTGGAAAGGGGACATGACTTGCCCAGGTGCACAGACTAGTAAGCATCAAAGGCAAAATGAGGGCAGTTGGACTACATTATTTCTTCTAGCTATAAAGCCTCTATAAAGCCTCAGGTCCAGAAATCCACTATTCCCTTACATCTCTGAGATTCAGTTTGTCCATCTGCAAAATTGGAATAATAGGACCCATACATAGAAAATTATTTGTAGGAGCTCTTTCTGTGGTAGCAAAGAATAGGAAACTGAGGGGATGTCCATCAATTGGGGAATAAATGAAAAAGTTATGGCACATTAATATGATAATATGCTATTATGTTTCAAGAAATGATGAAAGAGATAGTTTCAGAAAAAATTGGGAAGATCTATATGAAGAGATACAAAGTGAAGTAAACAGAACCAAGAGGATAGTCTATATAGTATTAACAATATTTTAAAGACAGTTAACTTCGAAAGACTTAGGTAGCCCTCATCTACACAATGGCCCACCACAATTCCAAAAGACTCATTATAAAACATGCTATCCACCTCCAAATAGAGAGTTGATGGACTCAGAGTGCAGATTGAAGCATAATATTTTTCTTTTTTCCTTTTTTTTAAAAAAATGATTAATGCAAAAATTTATTTTGCATGACTCTAGATATTTATTACAAAATGTTGTCTTTCTTGGCTTCTCCTTGTGTGAGGGAGGGGAAAAAGAAGGGAGAGAACTTAGAACTAAAAAAAAGAAAAAGTCTGGATGCTTGAAAAAGAAATAACCCTTAAAAATGGGGACAATAAGGCTTGCTTGTTGTGATAGTCAAATGAATGTATGTAAAGTGCCTTGTGAACCATGCACATGAATGTTAACAATAAGTAACCTTAATGTAGTGGTTTATAATGCGAAGTATCTCCTGTTCTATATACCCTATGTAGCATCTTCTCTGATGATCATAAGAACCCAGGGAAATGGTTGCAGAAGTTATTTCCCCCATTGTAAAAAAAATGAGGGAGTTTGGAGCTGACAGAGGGAATGAATGTTTCAATATCTCATATGTAGTAAAGTTGACACTCAAATACAACCAATCCTGACTCCTGGTCTGGTATTCTTTCCAATATACCCCTACGGAGTATATCCAAATACATGAACACATTATGATTTTATCTGTATGGGCGGTTCCCAGTTTTCAAGCTCCATTCACTGAGGCAGGTTGCAACCATCTATCAACAATTATTAAGCACCTACTAGATAAATCATAAAATTATAGATATAAAGTTGGAAGGGACCTCAGAGGTCATCTAGACTACTATGCCTCAATTTACAGATGGGGCAGCTGAGTCCCAGGAAGGCTAAGAAATTTGCCCACAGGTGGCAAATGGTCAGGAACACAGGTTTTCAATGCCAGAGCTCTGATTCTAGTGTCAAGAGTCTTTTCCCCAATCTCTGTTGCCTTCCTAGGGCTGGAGATATTGCACACAGATACTCAATGGCAAAGCCAGAATGTGAAGTCAGATTTCAAGTCCAGCACCGGATCCACCAGGCCAAGTTACCCAGTTAGTAACTCTGTCAGATGAGGAAATCATTGTAAGTTGACACAAACTTTGAATGGAATAAGGAACTTGGTTTCCAAAGGTTGGTTGGTTTTATTTTTGTTGTTGTTGCTCTTGTTGGTTTTTTTTTAACAAACTTGTTCTAGTAGAAGCAAAGGAAGATGGGATCAAAAATGCAGATAGATTGATAGAATAAGGGCAGCTCTGAGCAGATCAAACCTTGAATGGGAGGTCTCTATCTCACCAGTCTGAGACTTTTCTCTTTGTGGCAAAAGGAGCTGGGGTTCTTCCTCCCAGTGTGCTGAGGTCAGAAGGTTGGGAGTAGATACCTCCTTTACATCTGCTTCAGCCCTTGCCCTCTTGTGTACCTGGGGTACGTATGAGGATAAAGCCCAGCTGGCCAAGCCCTCCTGCCTCTGCTCAGTGCCTCAAGACCCTTGTGTGTCTTGGAGCAGCCCCTCTCCAAACTGGAGGTCCCTTTCTATGAATGCCACATGCCTCCTCTGGCACAATGGCCCTTGCTATAACCGCCTATCCCCTGTCCAGCAGCTACCTTTGTGGCTTCTGGAACCCCCTGGTCCATACGGCCTTCCCTCTCACCCCACCACCTGGCAACAGGACCTGTCTTCTCATTCTTCCTCTTGCCCTGGGAGAAGGGAATTGCTAGGCTGGACTGGGCTGCTTCCACAAGAGACCAGGCAGCTTCTCCTACAGCTGATCTGGGTTCCCTTCGCCCTCCTCACTGCTTCAGAGGCTCAGTGCCTCAGAAAGGGCTGGCTCCTCCCTTTCTGCCTCTGATTAGCATTGATTGGGGTACCAGAGTCTGCTTCTGAGGGGCCTGGGGACTCTCTGCTATATGGCCTCCTCTCACCAAGGTGACCAATTTTTTTATATTCAGGTAGCAGACAATGTCAACCTTCTACCCAATGTACAGTGTCAAGAAAAAAAACGGAAAGAGGTACTAATTTGCATGTTGTTTTGCATATAGCTCAAAGAGTTTTGAAATGTCCAAGTACAGGGATGGTTTCCAAGGCTCTGCTCCTTCCCCTGCAGAGCTTGAACTGCCTGCTGAGCCTACACTGGGCTTGCTCAGTCTAGAAAAATAATTGTTTGGGCACCAGTAAAGAAGCCTAATTTGGATTGGTCCAAATAGAAGCCACAGTTCTCCCCATGCAAACTCCCATCCTCCACCCCCCAAAAAAAAGAAAACTGAATATAACCTGGAATCATACACCAATGGAAGGAAGATGCTGAAATGGCACTTGGAGAGGAGAGCACTTCTTGATTTCTTCTTTGTCCTTTTTATACTCTACTTTGTATATTTCTTATTTGTGCACCCAACATTATCATAGGCATTAAATGACTCAGTGGAGAGACCATTGGTCCTGGAGTCAGGAAAACCTGAGTTTGGATCTGGCTTCAGACACTGTGTGATCCTGGGCAAGTCACTTAACCTCTGCTCTAGTTTCTTCATTGGTGAAATGGGGATGATAATAGAACTTACTTCCCAGAGTTGTTGTGAGGATCCAACTAGATAATATTTGTGGACTTTTAAGTACTGTATCTATGTCTGCCTATTTGATTCTGAGCCTGAGAGGAATTATATCATCTCTCATCTTCATATTTCTGCTACCTTTCATAGTAACTTCCTTGTGGTAAGCATTTAACAAATGTTTGTCAAGTTTAATTGAATTAAAGAGAAGTAATTGTTTTGGGATCTTTTGGGTCATTTCAGTCCTGTCTGATTCTTTGTGACCTCATTTGAGTTCCTTCTCCAGTTAATTTTACAAATGAGGAAACTGAGGCAAAAAGGTTTAAGTAACTTGCCCAGGATTATACAACTATCAAGTGTTTGAGGTTGGATTTGAACTCAAGTATTCCTGACTCTAGGCTCAGTGCTCTTATCCACTGCACCAGAAGAAAGCAGTAGTAAATAAAGCCATTTATGAGTTGGATAAAATGTTCAAAAGACTTTCATAGCAAATAGAGACTTTTAATAATAGCCATGGGGCTCAAGTAGATGAAAAACAGGAACAAAGGAAGAGATAGAGAGGGCTCTGTTTTCCCCTTCTTCCATTGAGATCCTATATATCCTTTAAAGTGCATATTCAGTGCTTTTTCCTCCAGGAAGTTTTCTCTGATTCGCCCAGTCAGTAATGACGTCTCTCCCCTTCAGACTATACATGGCACTTGGCCTGGGCTTTACTTTGATATGCACTTCAGGTACATGTAAGTGTCCTATGTTTGCATTCTGGATAAGAACCATTAAGAAAAAATATATGTCATGTCTAAACTATGTTTCTCCTGGCACCTAATAGTTCTCTATACACAGTCAGTATTTAATAAATGTCTGTCAAATGATTATGCCCAGAATTCTGTATGTTAATTCATGGATCACTGATTTTTAGAACCTAAAGGGACCTTAGAGGTCATAGGACCATAAATTTAGAGTTCAAGGTGACATTTAGAGGCATTCTGTTTCAACCCCTGATTTTACAGGGAGGAAACTGAGGCCATGGACATTAAATCTCTTACCAGAACTTGCCCAAGGATACCCATATAGCACATGTAGTAAGTAGCAGAGCTGAGATATGAACTTAGATGCTCTCCTTCCAGATTCATCCTTGCTTCATGCTGCTTCCCCCACTTTCCCTCTGCAGATTTCTCAGACCTTTATGAATCATATTTTCTGAACCAAAAAATCAGGGCACAAGATCTGGTAGCGAACACTCCTTTTGCAAAGGCTCATTAAAAGTCTACTCTTTTCTTTAAATCAAGGCTGTCCTAGAAAATCCTGGGCGTCCAGAACCAAACTGGGGGTTTAGCAGCGGGAAAATATATAGCTTGTAGATCATTAGAAGGAGTCATGAGAGGGCAGTGGAGATTTTGAAGAAGAGGCCAGCGCCAGGGATGCTATCCGTGACCCTTCCTGACTGCCTTAGGGAGCTGATTCATGTGTACCATAGTCTAAACAACGCCCAACCCTCTTCTTTTCTTGAAACGTGGCTCTTGACGGCCTGTACAGTAGAAGTCACCTTTTTTTCTATTGGATGACATCCCCACTCACACCACCACCTCTCCATCCTACCTTCACCAAATTCAGTGTTGCCATTTACCTGACTGAGTTCCATGTAAACACAAGTGGCCCAACAGAGAACCCACCTAGAAATATAAGCTCAAAGACTATGTAAAGTATCCAATAGAGTAGTGAGTATGAGTTTTCTAGGGGCAGGGACTCCTTCCTAATTTTATCTTTGAATCCCTGGCACTCAGCACACAGCATGTACTTCATCAATGCTTTTGCAATTAAATTGTCCACCATGAAATTTGGCTACTTGGTTGTCCCTCAGTTTTGACCACAGAATAACTCCACATTTGACAAGCAAGATGATTTCCTTAGTACAGTTCCTTCTGCAGAGCCTTCTCTTGTGCGACATGTGCAGTTCTGGCTCCTCTGTTTGATCACTGAATTTACCGTTTTGAAGGGCTTTTTATCAATCAGTTGTTTCACATGTATTTAGTGAAAGCTTCCCTTGTGCCCACCTAGGTCCTGTCAGGCATACAAAATGGTGTCCTTGCCCATGAGATACTTATAATATGGTTGAGAAAAAATATTTAACACAATGAAAAAATTGAAGAACAATATAGAGTGTAATATATAGAAAATAATAAGGTTGTAAATTAAATTATTGCGGCAACAGTAGTTCAAAAAAAGAGATAAGGGAGTTATAGGGATCAGAACAATTATGGAAAGGTCCAAGGAGGACATGGCATGTGCCCTGGTCCTTAAAAGAGGTGTAGATGGGAGAACAGTGGCATCATTACATTGATGGTGGATGCTTCATTCCACAGATAATCAGTTAAAGCTGGAAATGAGCCGTAGAGATCATCTATTTCAACTAAATTTTGTCAACGAGATAACTGAGTTTTAGAGAGGCCAAGTGCTTCTCCAGGGTGAAACAGACTTCTCTTTCTATTTGATGGGTCTCCCCTCTTAAACCTGGACTTAGATGCTACCATCAATGCAGTCCAACAATCCTTTTCCTTGAAATCACCTCTCGCCCTCCCATTTTCCCCAGTCTCTTCTTAAATTTCTCACAACGCTTCTTTAGACTTCTCATATGTACTTGCCACATTCTGCCTCATGTCAAACTGAATTGTTTACAACTATGATTCCTTCTGATAGATTGTAGACTTCCTGAGGGCAGGGATTATATATCCTCTATTTCATCCTTGTCACTTCAATGCTTAGCACAAGACTCTGCACACAAGAATCACTTAATACATATCTAATGGAAATGAGTTGCTGGGTGGTAGCCTGCCCCTAGGTCATGGATACTAGGGAAACATTTGGTTGTGCTCCCTATTTCTGTGATCCCACTTCCTTCCTCTTAGTTTTACCATCCATTGAGTCAGATGTTATGCTGCCCAGGGCTTAAAAAGAATCTGATCTGTTACTCCAAAGGGAGTAAGAGAAGAGAAAGTTTGCCTGCACCCATATCAACCCCTATTTCCTCCATAGGCAGTTTTAAAAAATATCTTTTCTGTGACCCAGCAAATTATAGAAAAACTGGGCCAATCATGTGATTGAACAGGAACATTTATGAATGACTGTATGTATACGTGTGTACGCACTTGTTTCTGTAGGGGTGGGGCAGAAGGGGAAGGGACACACTGGGAGAGGGAGAGAGAGAAGAGAAAGAGAAGAGAGGAAAGGAAAGGAAAGGAGAGGAGAAAAATAGGGAGGGAGGAAGAGAGAAAGAAGGAGGGGGGAGAGACACCAGGGAAGTCATTATATTCTCATCATGGAAGCAAGCAACTAACCATAAGAGGCATCCTTTCCCTAATGTGATCACAGAGGATGCTAAAATCAGACTTGAAAGACAAAGAGCAGGAAAGCAGGAATGGGATGGGACTGCCATCTCCAGTAGCCTACTGGGTGGTCAGGCATAGCCGTGAAGAGGGGATTTTGTCATAAGCATCGAGGTCTGTCACAGGAGGCCACAGCTTGGTACTCCTGGGACAGCTGGATATTTGTTCTGGCATTGGATCCAGTCTGGCGACTTGGCAAAAAGACTAGGGAATTCACGATGCAGCATTTACCTCATCGCAGACATGTAATCTTATCACGCCAGTTGGAGTGATTCTAACTAGATTTGCTACAAAATGGAATCTGTTTTTTTTCTTCTTTATTTTCTTTTTATTTTAAAGGAGTCGACTACATGGTTGGATGTTTTGTCATGTGTTGTGGCGCTGTGCCTGGCACTTGTGTTTTTTTGGTGAATGTTGTACAAACACACATATGCCTACATACACAGAATCACATCAGCACACACTGGTTCATTCAATCATTTGGCAACATATATTCCAAGTCTGCCACATGTCCAGCCCCATTCAAGGTATTGTGTCAGTTTCAAGGCAAGAATAAGACTTGGATCCTACCCTAATGCAGTTTTTAATCTAATTGTTTGGAATCTTCATTCCCTGCCTACATTTGATTCCCTTCTTGTTAGAGCTCAAGTGACTGTTTCCTTGCGATACGAGAGGCAGAGTGGTTGGTACAGTTGAAAGAATGTTGGATTTCACATCCTAGATTTTCCACTAACCGCCTGGGTGACTTGGTTGTTGTTAATGTTGTTCAGTCATGTCCAACTCTTTGTGATCCCATTTGGGGTGTTCTTGGCAAAGATACTGGAGCAGTTCACTTCCCTCTGCAGTTCATTTTTATAGACGAGAAAAATGAGGCAAACAGGGTTAAGTGACTTGTCCAGGATCACGCAGCTAATAAGTGTCTGAGGCTAGATTTGAACTCAGGTCTTCCTGGTTCTAGGCCCAATGATCTATCCACTGCACCACCTAGCTGTGGTGGGTGACCTTGGGCAAGATGCTAACCATCACTAAGCCTCTTATTCCTCCCCCATTAAATGAGTAGGACAAGATGACCTCTAAGGTCCCTTCCAATTCTCAAACTGTGATTTTATGATCCAAAAGATCCCTTTGCCCAGAAATGTGGCTACCTCCCAGCATTCACTGATTCAGATCTCTGGCAATATCCCCTAGGAAGCTGAGACTCACTTGCCCTGGTGCTGACCACTCATTTATTTCTCACTTCCAATAGACACTCATCTCTGCCTACAATCTTATTTGATTTCTAATTCTTTATCAGTTCCCCACCAAGGAGCCAGCTTTGTCTACAGGGACTGATCAAGACCAAGAAGGACCAGGAAATATATAAAATATGGAGAGAAATCTCAGTTCTCTTCCTTCTTTCTCATAGAAAAGGAACAGACTGCTAGTTCAATGAGAAGAGATCATAGGCAGCATGCTGAGATAGCTCTAATATGCTTAGTATTTCAAAGACTGAATTTTTTCAAAAAATATTTTTATTGATGTCTTCATATTATAGTAATTTTCTACCCACTCCCAAACTCAATCTTCTATTATGACAAAGAAAAACAATTAAGCAAAAACAACCAATAGAGAAATTTTACCTGACAATGCATACAATAGTATATTGTAGTTGCTCTCTGCCTCCCTGTCATGAAAGAAGAGGTATGTTACATTATCGCTTCTCCAAGGTCATTATTCCCTCCCTTCCCTACTCCCCATTATCCAGAACTCAATTTATCACCAGTAATCTTGTTTTTCATTTGCCTTGTTGTAGTCATTGTGAAAAGCCTTCTCTTGGCCCTACTCATTTGGCAGACAGGTAATAAGTATTTATGTGAAGGATTTATTATATGCTAGACACTGATAAAAATACAAGCACAAAGAAAAATGGACCCTGACCTCAAGGAGTTTATATTCTAAGGAGGAAAGGAATACATAGAAAGGAGCTGAAAATGGGGAAAGTGCTGTGATGGCAAGAAAAGTAGGATCTTTTGCTATTTATGTTTTAGTATAATCATGTGCCTCTAAGTGAAGCTTGCCTTTATCAACCAAGAGTCTTTACTAGGAGTTAAGAACAGAAACAAGAGTTTCTTTAACTAGAAATATGTATTTGTATTGTTAATTATTGTAATGTGATTAAAGATCTTCCCCATCCATTAATGGGCCTGCTTGTTAAGGGGAGTTTGACTAGGGAAGATTTATAGGAAGGACCACACCTTTTGTTAAGTTTCTTATGAGGCACTGATTCTCAAGGGATGCGATGCCCTCTGGCCCTAAAAAAATGTATAAATACTCTGAGGGTGAGGTTTTACTTTTGGGGGCTTACTGACTGGAAGTGTTTGTTTGTCTGGCTGAGTCTCTGGGAAGCTGCTAAGGAGCCCCCAAGCTTTGAAAGCCCAAACATTGGTGCTTCCCACTCTGGTAACTATGGTCAGAGAGCTGAACCTGTCTGTTGCTTTGTGATGTATGTATTGATTATGGTCAGACAGTTGGAAGCCATGTCTGTTGATCTTTGATTTCTCTGTATTTTCTCTGAAGTTCAGGGTGCTGACTTTCCCCCCTGAACTAGGTGAATGACATATGGGCTTGATTAAAGGAGATTGTTAACCCCTCAAAAATTGCCTTTCCTTTTAGAAAAGCAGATCAAAGAACCTGTGAGAGCAGGCCCCTTGGTGTATGTAGGGGTGCTTACTGATACTGACCATGCAAAGGTCATAGTGTTGAAGCCTGGAAAGTCAAAAGCAGAGCTTGGAAAGGGATAAAGTTTGACCACCTTGGTCCACTACCCAAAAGAGAGGCCCTGGGGAAGAAATCAACAGTGGAAGCAGGGGATCAGAATGGTGGACATTCCAGGCAGAGGTGGCCCTAGTCACCAAGGGAGATTCCAGGGGGAGACAGCAGTTGAAATACAGGGGCAACTCTCTGAAAAAGCTCCACCTATTGTAGCCCACTCTTCATTGGCTTTGCTGTGATCATTGGGTGCCTATTCCTGCTCCTACTTATTTCTCTCTGTTGATTCATACACATCTTCCATATCTCTCTGAATGTCTCATATGTGGCCCATTGCATTCTGCCTCTGTGTATTTGATTAGAATCCTTCGCTTCTTCCAATGCATTTAACTCAAGTGCCACCTCCTACGAGTAGACTTTCACTGTCTCTCTAGGTACTCTCTCCTTCCTCCAAGGATCTTATATTTAGTTGTACATATTGTATCTGCTCAGTAGAATGGAACCCCGTGAACTCAGAAATTTTTTTTTAAACTTGTTTTTGTGTTCATGGTAGGCAGGTAGTACAGTAGAAAAAGCACCAGACCTGGAGTCAAGGAGACCCAGCTTTAAATCCAGCCTCAGATACTCCCTAGTTGTGTGACCCTGGTCAAGTCATTTAACTCTTATTTGCCTCAGTTTCCC
Source organism: Potorous gilbertii (assembly GCA_028658325.1). Classification (NCBI taxonomy): domain Eukaryota; kingdom Metazoa; phylum Chordata; class Mammalia; order Diprotodontia; family Potoroidae; genus Potorous; species Potorous gilbertii. Next base: position 107,431,279 of record CM053771.1, read on the forward strand.
CAACTGTAAAATAGGAATAATAAAAATAGCATCTACCTCCCAGGGTTGCTGAGTGGATCAAATGAGATATTTGCAAAGCACTTAGTAGTGTCCGGCACATAGTGTGAAGAAAGTCTTGCTAACTGACTGTTGACTGACTGACACAGATAAATAAAAGATGATTTGAGGAGGAAGAGAATACCAACAACTGGATGAATCAGGGTATGAGGTATGAATTTGGGAGTAAGGTAAGGATTCTAAGGTTGGATATGAAAAATTTGGAAAAACATGGGGAAATGTATAAATTCCTTTCCATGATATGCCTCTGTGTGACTTGTATGATTCTGGGCTTCTACACTTGGTCACTAGATTTCTGCTTTTAAGTCCCATTTAATTAAACTGTCATTTGGCAAGTGTTTACTCAGTACCTGAATTGTGTCTAGTCTCCACCTGGGGTTTAGCTTAGACAAAAAGCCCACTTTGGCTATGAGTGGACCTTAGAGGGAACAGGAAAGGAATTTACACTGTGTTCTGCTGGGAGGTTTCCTGCCTTTCCCAGCAGGAAGCAATCATAGGCATGTCATATTTTGTGGGATGGGGGTTGGGGGGAGGGAGAAGAATTGTGGTTGGCTTGTCTTCAAGGAACAATGAGTTTTCCCCAGATGAGTTACAAAAGCTAAATAACAGTACTTATGGCAAAAGCATGGAGGCATCTGAACAAGATCCAGTGCTTCCCAGGCTGGCACTGAGTGCTACATACCCTCTTATTACAGGTTAGCAGAAGCCAAGGTCCACTACTGTCTATTATTTAGGAGCTTGTTTATGGAGAGGTCTCTGAAAGACTGAAATATTCCCTACTATTCAGATGTTGCTTTCTTATAAAGAATAAATATGGTATGTGCCTACAAGGCATGGAAGACAACAGTCTCTAAAGAAGGAAAAAACATATCACAGATGGCAATGGAAAGGAGCATGGTGGCTGCATGAGGGCCACCCCATATGACCACACAGGAACTTGGCAGGACAAGAGTGAAAAGTGTCAACAAGGAAATGTATGATAGAAGAAGAAGGTGCTGTAGTCACAAGGTAAGGGTGAGAGATGACAGATGGAGATCCTCTGTGCTCCATTGGTACTCTCCTAATGTCAACAGAAATCAAGGAAGGCTGCCAACCCATTGAGTAGACTCCCTATGGCAAAATTGTGTTGAGACATGGATAATAAACATGTAGAATGAGCAGGCATTGATAGGTTGAGACCTGTATCATTGAAGGGAACCTCTGAATTGGTAAGATTACAGAGCCATTTGAATATATGGGAATATATTGCAACTCTTAGCCCTGTCCTAAAGTGAAATGGGCTATCTTAGTTGGAAGGAAGGAAGGAAGGAACAATCATTTATTAAGCACCTACTATGTCCTGGTCACTGTGCTAAGCTAAATACTTTACAAGTATCATCTCATTTGACACAACAACCTTGAGGAGTAAGTGGTAGTATTATTCCCATTTTATAGTTTAGGAAACTGAGACAAAAAGAGGTGAAGTAACTTGCCCAGGGTCATATAGTTAGTATCTGAGGCTACCTCTAGTAGCATGGAAAAAGCCCAGTTAGCAGAAATTATTATAGTTTTATCTCCACTAAAACTAGCCATGTAGCCTTAGGCAAGTTAAATTTGGTATTCTAGATCCTCAGTTTTCTCCTGACAAAGGGGTTGAACTAGAGATCTCTAAGAATTCTTCCAGCTTCGATGTTCCAAAATCATCTCCCTCCCATCCTCAATTAATAAACTCTAGTGGCTCCCTATTGTCTGTAGGATCAAATATAAAATGCTGTCTCTGGCAATCAAAGACCTTCATAACCTAGACTCAACAAGGACTCTGATCCAATGTCACTGGCTTCTTGGCTGTTCGGTGAACAAGATAAAGTATCTCTGGGCTCCAGGCATTTCCTCTAGCTGTTCCTCATGCCTGGAACACTCTCCCTACTCTGCTTTGACTGCTGACCTCCTAGGTTTCCTTTAAGTCCCAACTAAAATCTCATTTTTTACTAGAAACCTCTTCTAGCCCCTCTTAATTCCAGCACCTTCCTTCTGTAAATTATTTCCTATTTATTCCTCATTTGATTGTAAGTTCCTTGAAAGCAGGGGCTAACTTTTTTTTTAATCTATTTGTATCCCAGCCATGAAGTATTGTGCCTGGCACAAAGAGAAACTTATATTGATTAACTTCAGTTGGAGAAACAGACTTTTCCAGTCAGGATCACCATGCTTGAGTTTATTGCAGTGAACTCCTCATGCTATCTCAGAAAAGAATTTTTCCTCTCTTCCCATTACTACTAGCCAACCCTTCTCTCTTCCCACTTTCCTTTGTTCATTTCTTATACATACCACCAATGGCTTCTAAACACCACTCCAATGCGCTCCAATGGGGTGTCCTGAACAATGTAGCCCCCACAAGGGTGTCAAAGATAGGAAAGGGCTAGTACAGACTGGAGCTATAGGCATAAGCAAATTGTAAATCCACAAGACATGGTCAAGAGAGCCCTGTGATAGCAACACCTCCTCTGCAGCCCTGTCCATTCCTGTGGAAACAACAACCCACTTTCTGAGTTGCCAGACAACCAGGGCTGAAAGGGCAAAGTAGAATCTGACCTATAAGAATGGGGAGAGTGAGAGTGGAGCCCCACCCCCTTCTCCTCCAGCATGTATCAAGCCAATGTGATTGTCTTTCAACTGGAACATCAAAGAACAGAAGGATTGCTTAAGAAGTAAATATTGGGGTTATGCATTTTGGAGCAAGCTCTGCTAAAAGTCACTCCAGGGGCCGAGCTGCCATCTTTTCTCCTCCAAGCCCCTCCCCAAAAGGGCCATTTGCTTACTGTTGAGTAGCATAATTAGGGCTTGGTGAACAGTGGGGATGGGGGTGCCAACTGAGTGAGGAGCAGGTTTATAATTGCAGCAGTGCCGTGCCTGGCCTGCACCAGTGTTTCAAAGAGGAAATCTGATTTCAAGGCCCATTTGTTACCAGAAGCCTTGATCTTTGAGAGACACCAGAGTTTGACTCCCTTTGGAGTGTAGTGGTGGGGCAGAGAAAGGCATTTATACTCTATACAAGGAACCTCTCTCTCTGCACAGAGGAAGTTTAATCCATGGATTCTTGATTCCTCCCCCCGCTTTTTATTTCTGTGAAACCAAGCTTTTAAAAATGGGCTGCAGTGCAGTTCAATTTCCAGAATCCTGGAATGAAAAAAGAAGAGGAAAGAATTTGGAAATAGAGGCAGGGTTTGGGGAACCTGGCCATTAGCGTGTTAAGAAAAAACAGTTATTCAGATTCCAAGTGGCACTGACTTCCAGGCTGCAGGAGGACCTGCAGTAGTTTGAAAGAATAAAATCCTCTCACCAAGATCCACTTCCTTCTTTTGGTCTTATGAACTGGTATTTTCAGTTACTATTGGTGGCTGAATTCCCAAGCCAGGGTTTGCTTCCCAGAAAGTCCAGAAATTGCCCTAGTGGTTTAATTAGGATCAGCATAGGGAGTAAAAAAGGCAGAATTCCTTGCGTAGGTACTAAATACATCAATAGGCTTCTAATTTCTTTACCTCTGCCTGTATTAACTCATCTACCAGCTCATCAAAACCTATTTACACAGAGATTTTGAAAAGAAATGAAATCTATATTTCTTCTCTTTTTTCTTGTTGTTCAGTCGTGTCCAACTCTTTATGACCCCATTTGGGGTTTGGGGTTTTTTTTGGCAAAGATACTGGAATAGATTGTCATTTCCTTCTCCCACTCATTTTACAAATGAGGAAATGGAAGCAAGTTAAATGATTTGCCCAGGGTCACATAGAGAGTAAGTGTCTGAATCTGGATTTGAACTCAGGTCTTCCTGACTCTTTCAGGTCCGGCTCCCTCTCCATAGAGCCACATAGTTGCCCTTCTTTTCACTTTGGTATACTTCTATTAATGTAGCTATATTGAGGATCAAGTAATGGACTGGAACTCAGGGATCTTCTACTCTAATGTCTCTATTTTGGAGATGAAACTATTAGATTGTGATTTATTCTAGGTCATCCAGATAGAAAACAGCAGATCCAGGAAGGTCATAGTAAGAATGCTTTATAATGCCTAAAATCCTCAGAAATGTGAGCCAATATTATTCTTAGTAATAACAACCACTAAATTCTTTGTCCCATTCTCCAAGCCCCATGCTTCTCTGTAGCCTGCCGGTCTCATGGTGTGGGAGGTAGAATGCTGAAAATGAATGAGGAAGAATTGTGTTTCAATCCTGCCTATCGCATTTGCTAGGTGTGTGACCACAGGTGTGCCCTTTCACCTCGTTAAGCCTCAGTTTTCTTGGCTGTCAAATGGGAATCATAATGTCCATATTTACAGCATGGTTGTGAGGCTTATGTGTGAAACACACCTCATAAACCTGTAAGCACTATATCAATGTCAGCTATTATTTTTTAAAATCCAGACATGTAGGGAATTCCAAGTATGGAAATACCCTCCACCAAAGCAGATAGATTACTCATCTGAAAGTTATAGTCTCTGAAATTTTCACAGAGAATTTATGAGGTTAAATCAAATAATAATTAAGCATTTATTAAACGCTTATTATGTCAGACCTTATATTAAGCTTTTTTTTTTAAAGAGCAGTCCCTGCCCGTAAGGGGCTTGTATACTAATAGGGAAAAGTAACCCATATAAGAGACTGGACCAGGAAAAGGAATTTTGTTTTGTGGAAATTTGGGGAACAGGACAGTACATGCTCTTAAGTAGGCAGATGGTGAGATTGAGGGCATGTGAAGGTGATCCAGGACCATCAGGTAGTTGTTGCTGGCTGATCGTTTTTTAGTTGTGTCTGAGTCTTGGGTTTTCTTGGCAGAGATACTGGAGGGGTTTGCCATTTCTTTCTCTGACTTATTTTACAGATGAGGAAACTGAGGCAAACAGGGTGAAATGACTTGCCACAGCTTCTGAGTATCTGAGGCTGGATTTGAATTCAGGAAAATGAGACTTAGTGACTCCAGGCCCAACACCATATCCACTGAGCCACCTAACCGCTCATCCATTAGGTAATACAGTTAGTTAGTTAGTTTGTATACACCCTAGGACAGGTACTTCAAAAGACAAGTGGATTAATTTCCCCAGGGACTCAGGGCTATGAACTCTGGAAGATTCAGCTGTGGAGGTCTCAGCCTCTGGTCCAGTGTGGAGGGTGCTGGTCCATGTGGGGAGGGTGGAGGCATGCAGATGGTGTGATGGCTCAATGGGATGGGGTAGATATAAGGTTAGCTCTTGAGGCCCTGTGATAGATACGATGGGCTAAGCGACTGATTTGTACCCAGTTACTGATCATGACATGCCCACGGTCACAGACAGTATTTTAGGAGCAGGACTTCTTGCTAGGTCTTCCTGGTTCCAACTGTAGTATCCCACTCCTCAGTTTGTAGCCTCTCCTCTCTTGCTTACCCTCCTTTTTACTAGATGACCTATAGTACGTCCCTGAGCAGTGACCTCAGCCTGGACGCCCAAACCTGACCTTTCACCAGGAGACTTGTTTTAGGGAAAATAGAGGTGTAGGGATGGGGCGACAGCCTGGGTCAGTCTCTAATAATAATCATTTTTTTTCCTATTGGCCAAGATGGCTCATTTGGGGTTTTCTGTATTGAATCTGGAGGAGACAAATATCCTTCCCCTCCCCCTTCAATCCAGTGTAGGGATTTGCACGTTGATTGTTTCTGTAGAATTTGATCTGAGGAGACATTCCTCTCCCACATGCTGCCGGATTGAGGGCCTGTAATCCCCCTTAAATTGTCCTGACGAGGCGGGTATTGCCATGCCAGTATCAGAGCTAACAAAGGGGGATTAGCAAGGAAAATTCTGTGAGAAAACCTGCCACACGTTGAAGGCTTTTAGTGTAAAGCAGATAAGATGGGTAGAGGCAAGCCATTTTTAACCCAGTTTTCAAAGCACTAAAGAGCTCTCCTTCCACACTGAGGGAGAAGAAGAGGGTTTTGATTTAAAGTCAGGTCAGCCTCCTTTCTATCCCACCTTTTCTCCCTCCCTCATCTCACCTGCAGGTTGACAAGTGAGTGTTGTTAAATGCTGGGAGAGATACTTTGAAACAAGAGCAGCTGCAGGAGTCATCCTTGACATACCTGACAAATGGCTGTCTGGAGTCTTGCCTCAAGACCTCCACTGAAGACCTCTAGAGATGGGGAACAGGCAGTTATTTAGGTCAGCTCTTCCTTTGTTGGACAGATCTTACTTATAACCGACTTCCTATGTTGAACTGAAAACTGCCTTGCTGGAACTCAGAATCCCAGAATCTAATAAATGGAAGGGGCCTCAAAGACCATCTGGGTCCAATATAAGGTTCCATGTCTAGAGCTGGTTATAATATAATATAATAATTATATATACATATATATAGTTGTTGTTAAGTTCAGTTATGTCCAACTCTCTATGACCCCATTTGGGGACTTGTTGGCAGAGATACTGGTGTGGTTTCCTGTAGATGGGACATTAAAGGTTATTGAGGACAACTCTTTCATTTTACAGATGAGGAAATAGAGGTGCAGAGAGCTGAAGATTTGCCGAACATGGTTCAGGCTGGATAGTAATTGGCAGATCTGGATTCTGTGATCACATGTTTAGCACTTCTCTATGATCACTTTTTATTACCCCCTCTTCTCTGTAGACAAGAAATCTCATTCTTCAAATATTTCAGGGCAACTATGATATTTCTCCAAATTTTCTAATCTGAAAATCCCCATATTTCATATTAAATTCAATAAATTATTAAATTTCAATAAATTAAAATTCAATAAATTATTGAGCATCTATGTAGTGCCAGGCACTGTGCTGAACTGTAGGGATACAAAGAGAGTCAAAAGACAGTCCCTGCCCTCAAGTAGCTTACAGTCTAGTGGGGCAGACAACAAGCTAAGATATGGACAAAGCTATATACAGGCACTGGAATTCAGAGGAGTTGGGAAGGAATTCATGTACAAGATGAGAGTTTAGTTGGGACTTGAAGCCAGGGAGATCAGTTCTCCGGAGGAGGGAGGGCATTCCAAGAGATGGGGTATCCTGTTCATGGAGCAGCCAGGAGATGTGAGATCATGTCAGATAGTTTTGAGTCCCTTATCATCCTGGTTGTCTTCCTGGAGTACAGTCTAGTTTTTTAGTATCCCTCCTAACCTGTGGTGCACAGAACTGAATAGAGTTTTAGTGTGGTCTATTTAGAGCAGGTCACAGTTTAGACCAGGGGTGGGCAACCTTCAGCCTTGAGGCCACACAAGGCCTCAAGTGCTTACTTACAAATCCTTAAAAGAATTTGTTCCGTAAAACTTGGATTCAGTCAAAAAGCTGCACTTAAGGATCTAGAAGGTCACATGTGGCCTCAAGGTCACAGGTTCCCCACCTCTGGCTTAGACCTTCCCTACTCTGACTCTAGACAATATAGGATCTGATCTGAACTCAGATCCTATAATGATACATCCATTCTTTTATAGTCATACGATTTCATGAATGTGGGTATTCTCTCCAATAGTGTGGATTGAAATCTATCAATGTCTTCTCATCCAGAGTGATTCTTGTCCATTTCTTCCCTTAAGTACTTCACACAGGTTCCATCAAACGTTTCAGCTGCCTTCCTCTAGGTCCCATGATGTTGTGTAGACACAAGTATATTATTCAGGTCATCGGTTATTGCTTACCCTTACTACATGACTACACCACTTCCTTTTCCAGCCAGACATTTAGTTAATTATTTTCTTTATATGGATTCTTCCCTGTAATTCTCATTTGGCAATATGTTGACACATCCTGGCTGTGTTACCCTGGGCAAGTCACTTAACTTCTCTGTGGTTCAGTTTCCTCAGCTGTAAAATAATGGGAGCTAGGTGGTACAGTGGATAGAGCACTGGCCCTGGAGTCAGGAACACCTAAGTTTAAATCTTGCCTCAGACACTTGCTAGTTGGGCAGGTCACTTAACCATTTTTGCCTCAGTTTCCTCATTTGTAAAATAAATAGCACCCACCTCTTAATAGTGTTGTGAGGATCAAATGAGGTAAGAATTGTAAAAGTGCAGCACAGTGCCTAGCATACAGTAAGTGCTATTAAAATGTTACTATCATTTTTATTGCAATGAAGGGGCTTCTAACACCCTTCTAGCTCTAAATGTATGATGCTATCCTGCAGAATGTCATGTGCAAAAGTCTTCATCACGGATACCTTACATGAGGATGTAGATTATTCTCATAAAGGTTTATAGAGATAGGAGATATGTGTTGGAGGTTGTTGACATTCCTGGATTGCCTTTTTTTTCATAATAATAAGGGTCTTGTTGTTTTTCCAAGTGTTTCAGTATCTCTATCAGAAATCTTGAAAATCAGTCCTTCAGGGTGGTCAAAATAGTTACTTACACACACACACACACACACACACACACACACACACACACACACACACGCAAAGAGGCCCCTACTCACTTGTGAATAAGACAGCTTCCCTTTGCCCTGAAACTGTGACCCAAAATTGAGTAACGTGCAACAGAGCTGGTATATGGACATTCCCATGTCTTGTTCTAGAATAAGGGTTCTTCAGTTCTCTTTCTAAGCAGGTATTCATTCCCTTTACAGTCCCTGAGCACTGCTGGTGCCATTTCTGCCATACTATCCTTCTGGTCAGCTCTCCCCCTAGTACCTCCACATCTTTCTTTCTGTCTTCCAAAGCTGCCCTGACTTGGAAAAAAATGACCCACTGTGACTTTTTGTTGGTCATTTAGGATTCTGTTCAGTGTTTTCTGTGAGTATGTGGGAGAAGTTTTGTGGAGATTTGATCACTGTGACTTTTTTCTCTTTCCTCTTGACTCCACCTCAAAAGTTGATACTTAATCCCCAAAAGTGAATCTCTAACAGTGAAATTCCAGGAAGCATGGCACCTGTGGAGAAGGAAATTTGCCAAGTTCCTCTATGCCTCAGTGTGTGTGTGTGTGTGTATGTGTAACTATTTTGACCAACCAATTTGCCCATCACTCTATCGTTGGCCCCTAATGTCTCTCATGATGGGTGCATCTCAAGATGCACGGATGAACATGTAAGATTTTGTGTATATCATAGTGTAACGGAAGAGTCACTTGCACTCTCAACCCAGTCTTTGAGGACAGGGGTAGGGAACCTGTGGTCTTCTAGGTCCTTGGGTGCAGCCTTTTGACTGAGTCTGAATTTTACAGAACAAATCCTTTTATTAAGGGGATTTGTTCTGTGAAGTTTAGATGCAGTCAAAAGGCCACACTTGAGAACCTAGAAGGCCACATGTGAATTTGAGACCACAGGTTTCCCACCACTTCTGGAAGTATCTTAGATATCAGTAGTTAAAGAAATTTGTTTCTTTAGTAAAGTTGGGGAAATGATATAGAAAAGATGGACAGGAGGATCTGGAAGATATTTTGTTTATGGATAGAACATGTTCCTGAGCTCTCATTCATCATTTTCCTTTGGATTCAAAGGCATGACTAAGGCATGCTTAATACTACTTGTCCTGGGCACAGTTTGTGGTGTTTTATCTAGGCACAAGAATTCCTAGTTATGGCTCTGCCTGAATCATGGATTCTTAGTCAAAGTCAGGTTCTGATGGGTGAGCTATCACCTTGTCTTGCTAGAACCCAGGCCTTCACATCACTTCCCAGTCACCTTGTATCCCAAGGCATTTGCAGATAGGATATTCAGTATCTTAACTGACCCAATAACATTGTATTGCCTAACCTTGCCTTTTCAGAGAACCAATTATCAATGGCAGATGGGGGTATACCTGGATACAATATTGTATTACACATACTATTTATTTCTACTTTGTATGTTTTATTCCCCCATTAGAATGCAAGTTCATTGAAGTCAAGGAATGTTTTGAGTGTTGTATTTGCATCCCCATCATTCAATACAGTGCTGGCAAATAGTAAACACTTAATAAAAGTGATCTATGTTGTGTCTTCCCTTTCCTAAGGATTTCAAGAAGCTACAAAGTGGTCATGGCCTTAAGAAATGGGGTGAACCAGGTTCAAGGCAATAGAAACCAAAGTGAAAATTCAAGATGTATGATGTGGGAAGGGAGTCTTTCCACTCTGGGCTCTTGTATCTTCTGGAAAAAAAATGTAAAAAAAGAGGGGGTTGGGCTGAATTAGAGGTTAGCAACCTTTTAAAAGCCGACCTATTTTTGTACATTTTTAGTACATAACTTTTTGAAGAATCTCATCATATTTCAACATAGACTTTTTCAATTGCTGCCAAAGATTTTATACTACCCTGTATGAACTGAATGATACACTTTTCTTTATTTAATTTATAGAAGTCAAAAAAGTACAGCAAAAAGACTGAATATCACCATTTATTGTCTCCAGAAGACGCTTCTCCTAATATCCATTGGTGGTCTAGGAAATGGAAGGAGAGCTTTGAGAGTTGCTGGAGCTTTATCTTATTGGTGTATTAGTATAATGATCCAGCAGACAAATGAGTTGTCATCTGGGAAAATAGGAAGTTCTTGGACCTAAGGGGATGCCATTTGAGGCAAAATGAAGGAAATGGAGAGAAGTGGACAGTAAGCCTTGGGTAGTGAAGAGAATGTTACCAAATTGCTTTGGGTAGTGGAGATAGGGGAAAGAAGGGGTATATGTGAGAACTCTAGGTCTAGGATTCCCTTTTCTCCAAGAAGGAAAAGTATCTAGTCTTTAACGATATGATCCAATACCTATGCAGCACACAGACTCATTCACTTATTTTTGTTTTAAAAAAACGAACACATGTGTACTTAAAGCATGTATTGTTGAACTTGGTAGTGAATGAGACTTGATTCATGACACTTGGATTCAAATCGGGGTGATGTGATCTTGGGCAAATTCCTTAACATGTCTGTGCTCCTATCTGGATTACCTTTTCTATCAAATGAATATATTGGACTAGATGACATCTAAGATTACTTTCATCGCTAAAACTTCCTGTGTTTTAGTTCAGTGTTCCGCAAGATTCCATCTAGTTCTTCTATTGTAGGATTCTAAGTATCCAAATTCCAGTCTTGTGCATTGAATATTGGGATAGGAGTTAGGGAACCTTGGTTCTAGCCTTGACTCTACAACTGGGTGGATGTCCTTGGGCAAATCACCTGATATTATTAATTTTATTATATATAATATTATATATAATTAATAATACATTATTAATGTTACATCCATTAATATTAATTAATATTACTACCCATATCTGTCATTGATAACTGGTTTTTTGAAAAGACAAGATTAGACCACCCAATATTTATTAGGGCCGTTAGTTTAGATAATTAACATCCAGTTTGCATTATAGGCAGATTAAATCAGTCCCAGAGTGTCTTCCTGTATTGACAGGGGTCAGGACAATGTGAAACTGGGATCTGCCTATAACAGTAATAGCTCATATTTATTTAGCACTTTACAACTTATAAAATAATCTCCACACATTGCCTCATTTGTTCATTGCACCACCTCTCTGAGATAGAGTGTTACTCTATTTTACAGGTGATAGGAGTAGGGTTTGAAAGGTCTAGTGATTTATTCAAGGTAATAGTAAAAAACAAAACCAAAAAAAAAACCCGGAGTTCTAATCCATGTACCCTTCCCTTATTCCAAACAGCTTTAATTTCTCTGAGTCTCAGTTTTCCTATTTATAAAATAAGGGATTTGTACTAAGGTCTTAATCATCACTAATATTCTATGATTCTATGTTAATTTTGTTTATTTTAGAAGTGCAGATTAAAAAAAATTATTTCAAATGCTCTCTCTCTCTGTTCTTGCCTTCCCTGTTTAATGAGAAGGCAGGAAAGGCCAAAAGTCAATTATTGTAAATAAGTATAGCTATGATTAGGTTTTAAAGGCTTATAGTGTCCCCGTAGGCAGAATTGTTCCTGAGTGAAGCTAGTTGATTCAACTTAGTCTCTAATCCCTCCGCCATCTTGTTTGTGTCCTTCTCCTTCCTTTTCCTGATTCACCCCATAATTTATCACTCAGTTCCCTAGTCACCAATACATGCACCTTGAGTTGTCAGGAACCAAAATGTGCAGAGAAAAACTAATTCTCACTAAAATATTAGTGAATGATATTTCATCTTCTATATTGACTACACTTCCCAGGGTAAAGGTAAACTTAATTCTAAAAGTTATGACTGGAAGGCACACAAGCTCTAAGAGGTCTTGCCAAGCTAGGAAAGATACAGGTATAAGACTGGCAACACATAATTTAGGAGGGCTGAAGATTCAAAGAGGTTCATTATCAAAAGGTTACCAACTAAGTGATGAAACAGACCTCCTTGCCATAGTTTTTTGTTATAATTTTTAAACAAGAGAGGGTACCTGGAGAGCTTGATGTTTATTTTCCATTTTATTACTCTCACCTTTTATTTTTAGAATTTCTACTTTGATGTTTAATTGGGATTTTAAATTTGCTTTTCTGTGATTTTTTTTTTAGTTGCATGCTCAATTTGTTGATCTACTCTTTCTTTTACTAGTGTAAACATTTAAAGATATAAATTTTACCTTAAGTATCACTTCGGTTTTATCCTGTAAATTTTGGTATGTCATCTCATTGCCATTATCTTGAATGAAATTGTTGATTATTTCCATAATATGTTCTTTGACCATCTCATTCTTTGAGATTAGATTATTTAGTTTCTATTTAATTTCTAATCTGTGCTTTCAAGATCCTTTATTGAATATAATTTTTTATTGTTATGGTCTGAAAGGGGTGCATTTAATAATGCTTTTCTGCATTTGTTGGTGAGGTTTTTATGCCCTAATATATGGTCATGTATAGCTGCTATGTACAACTTATAAATGGGTATACTCTTCTATTCCCATTTAATATTCTCCAGAGTTTTTTTAAACCATATCTAACTTTTCTAAAATTATATTCCTCTATTTAACTTCTTTCCTTTTAATTTTATGGTTAGATTTGTCTATCTGTGAGAGGTAAATTGAGGTCCTTCCTTAGTAGAATTTCCTCCTTTAATTTAACTTTTCTGCAAGAATGTGGATGCTATGCCATTTGGCACATTCAATATTGGTCTAAATAGATTCATTTTAACTGTTCAAATAATGTTAATGTTGTTAGGGATTACATGTATCTTTTCCTATTTGGGAATGTGAACAGTTTAACCTTGTCAAATCCCTTATGATTTCACACTATGTTTCCCTTTTTAAGTTTCTTTTGGGTCTTATATTTAAATGTTAGGGTTTCCATTCAGCTCTTGTTTTTCACCAGAAATGCTTGACGGTACTTTATCTCATTAAATATCCATTCTTTCCCCCTGTAGAATTATACTCTATTTTTCTGGGTAGGTTATTTTTTATTGTAATCCTAGCTCCTTTTCCTCTGCTCCCTTATAGTGGTAACTGCTCAGTCTCATGTGATCCTGTGTCTCAACATATTTGAATTATTTCTTTCTGCTGCTAGTAATATTTTCTCCTTGACCTGGGAGCTCTGGATTTTGCTATAATATTACTGGGATTTTTCATTTTGGGATTTCTTTCAGGAGCTGACTGGTGAAATCTTTCCATTCCTACTTTGCCCTCTGGTTCTGAGATATCTGGAAGGTTTTCTTTTATAATTTCTTGCAATATGTTGTCTAAGCTCTTTTACAATTTTTTAAATTTAATTTTTTGGCTACATTTTAAGTTCCAAACTATCTCCCTCTTTCCTTCCCTCCCCACCATGCATTAGACAAGGACACCGTTTGGCATAGATTTATACACATATGTAAAACCATACCATTCATACTTCTGTTTATCAATTCTTTCTCTGGAGGTAGATAGCATCTTACTTCATAGGTCTTTTGTGGTTGAATTGAGGATTTATAGTACTCAGAATAACTTGGTTGTTCACAATTCTTTGAACAATATTGCTTTTACTGTATACAATGTTCTCTTGGGTCTGTTCACTTTACTTTTCATTACTTCATTCAAGTCTTTCCATGTTTTTTCAAAAATCAATCATCTAATCATTTCTTACAGCAAAGTAGTATTCTATCACAATCATCTACCACAACTTGTTCAGTCATTCCCCAATTGATGGGTAACCCTTCAATTTTCAGTTCTTTGCCACCACAAAGAGAATTGCTATAAATATTTTATAACATAATGTTTCCTTTTCCTTTTTTTCTGATCACCTTGAGAAATAGACCTAATAGTGGTATTGCTGGGACAAAGAGTATACATAGTTTTATAACTTTTAGGGAATAATTTCAGATTGCTCTCCAAAATGGTTGGATCAGTTCAGTTCTACCAACAGTGTGTTAATATCCCAATTTTTCCATATCTCCTCTAACATTTGTCATTTTCTACTTCTATCATTTTAGCCAATCTGACAGATGTGAGATGATATCTCAAAGTTGTTTTAATTTACATTTCTCTAACTAATGGAGATTTAGAGCATTTTTTCATATGACTATATATAGTTTTGGTTTCCTTTGACCATTTATCAATTAGGGAATGAATCATATTCTTATAAATTTGACAAAGTACTCTATATATTTGAAATATGAGTTCTTTATCTGAGAAACTGTCTATAAATCTCCCCTCCAATTTTCTGCTTTTCTTATAATTTTGACTATGTTGGTTTTATTTTTTCAAACTCTTTTTAATTTAGTTTAATCCAAATTATCCATTTGACATCTTATATTGCTCTCTGTCTCTTGTTTATTCATAAATATGTCTGACAGGCATCATGTTCCATATTCTAGTTTTCTTATGATATCTCCCTTTATATTGAGATCATGTGCTCATTTTGAACTTATCTTGGTAAATGATGTAAAATATTGATATATACCCAATTTCTGACAGTCTGCTTTCCAGTTTTCCCAACAATTTCTCTCTCTTTTTTTTTTTTACAAAATATTATATTCTTATCCCAAAAGCTTAAATCTTTACATTTGTCAAACATAAGATTACTCTAATAATTTGCTACTGTGTTTTGTCTAGACTCTTTTTTTTATGTTGGCTTTCAGGTAGTCCAATAATTCTTAGATTATCTTTCCTTGATCTGTTTTCTAGGTGAATTATTTTTGTTACTAGATATTTCACATTTTCAAGGTAGGGGGAGCGGATTCCAGTCTTTTGAATTTGCTTTATTGTTCCTTGATGTCTCCCAGAGTCATTAGCTTGCATTTGACCAGTTTTAATTTCTAAGGAGCTAATTTCTTCAGAAGATTTTGTACTTCCTTTTCCATTTGCCCAATTCTGATTTTTAAGGAGTTATTTTCTTCAGTATTTTTTTTGGTGCTTCTTTTACCAAGCTCTCAATTCTCTTTTCATAATTTTCTGACATAGTTCTCATTTATTTTCCCAATTTTTTTCTTTCCTGCTCTTATTTTATTTTTAGAATTACTTTTTGCTTTTTTTTAAAACTCTTTTTAACTCTTGTAGGAATTCTTGTTGGGCTTGTGTCCAAGCCATATTTTTCTTTGATGATTTCCTTATAGATATTTTCAAGTCATTGCATTATTTTGAGTTTGAGTCTTGAGATTCCCTGTTGCCAAAGTAGCTTTTTGTAGTAAGGTTTTTTTTTTCTTGTTGATTGCTTATTTTTCTCACCTATTTATTAACTTTGGATTTTATGTTAGAGTTGGGCTCTGCTCACCTATAAAATGGTTAACTGGCTTAAGCAGTCCTTTTTAACTGATCTTTTTTGTCATTCTGCTTTCACAACTTGATCTGGGGAGTTGTAGGTTTGTAGCACTTTTAATATACTGTGATCTAGGGATCTTGTCACTGCCCTCTTACTGTGCTCTTGTCCTTACATAAAGAGGCACCCTACTCACTTGTAAATAAGACTGCTTCCCTTTGCCTTGGAAGCATGACCCAGAGCTTAGTAATGGGCAACAAAGCTTGTGTACTATCACTATGTCTTGCTCTAGAACAAGAGTTCCTTAGGATGTCTTTCTGAATAGGTATTCATTCTTTATACAATCCATGAGCACTGCTACTGCCCACAGCTGGTGCCATTTCTGCCCCACTACCCATCTGGTCAGCTCACCCCCTAGTATCTCTAAACCTTTCTTTTTTTATCTTCATAAGCGACCCCAATTTGGAAAAATGACCCCCTGTGACTTTTTATTGACCACACAGTATTTTGGTCAGTGTTTTCTGTGGCTGTGTAGGAGAAGTTTTGTGGGAGATTGACAGTGGTGACTCTTCCATCTTGACTCCACCTCAAAGGTTGATACTTAATCTCCAAAAGTGAGTCTCTAATAGTGAAATTCTAGGAACTATGGCACCTGTGGAGAAGGAAATTTGTAAAATTCCCCTATATCTCTCAAACTTTATTTTATTTTCAGATTGCCATTCTCTCAAACTGTTTTTTCTCTCTCTTTCTTTGTTTCTCTCCCTCTCTCCCTCTCTCCCTCTCTCTCTCTCTCTCTCTCTCTCTCTCTCTCTCTCTCTCTCACACACACACACACACACACACACACACACACACACCAATCTGCATTGCCAAATAAAGAAAATCGAACTCCTATTACCAACAGACAAAGCAAACTCCTGAGTTGACCGTGTTCTCTTCTCCACCTCCCCCACAAAATCTCTATCTGTATTCTGAGATTGTCACCTCTTTATCAGGAGGTAGGTAGAATGTTTCATTTTGAGTCCTTTGGAACTGTAGTTGGTCATTACATTGAGCAGAGTTCCTAAGTCTTTCAAAGTGATTTATCTTTACAAAATTGCTATTGTATAAATTGTCTTTTCCTGGTTCTGTTCACTTCACTCTGCTTCACACAGATCTTCTGTGGTTTCTCGAAAACCACCCTCTTCATTTTTTTTCTTAAATCACATGCCATAACTTTTCCAACCATTCCCCAAATGATAGGGAACCCCTCAGTTTCCAAATTTTTGCCACCATAAGAAAGAGCTGCTACCAATATTTTTGTATGTCGTGGGATCAGCAAGTTGTAGTAATGTCCTGGCCTATGGTAGGCAGTTTCTTTTCCTTAAACCTCCTGTTCTCTTCCTTCTTTTCCTTACCCTATCTCCTCCAGTCTTTCTCATCCAGTTAATGATGCCAGCTCTCTTCCCTAGAATAGTAGAGCTTGCTGTTGGGCTTTGAATCAGGAAGTCTACCAGGCCATTTAGTTGAACAGATGTGTACTTTGTTTGTGAAGCCAATTAACAGCAAGTGAGCATATGAGGTATATTCAATGACCTGTTCAGGAACTGTGATGGTGACCCATCCTTTTTTTCTGTTTTCCCTCTCCTCTCTGTCTTGTTTCCCTTTCCTCTATGGTTCTCTTCATCCTTCCATTTCTGCTATTTCTGAATCCAGGAAAGGACTGGGGAAGGGCTATCTCCTGGCCCAAGGATGCAACTGCCAAATCCTGAGGGAAGGGGGAGGTGCTGTTTGTCAAGCAAAATAGGAACTGAGTAGGGGAAGCAGAGGAGGGAAGGCTAGGGAGGAGTAAAGAGAGCTCGATTCTAACCTCTGATTGAGTGGAGAGTAGAGGAGGAACTGGAGACTTTGGAAGAACTGGCCTTTGACCCACTGGAGCTTGGACTTACCTTCTGCAATCTGCTGTCAAAATGATTCCAGTTTGCTGTGTCTTGGATTCCTGTGTTGCTGCATCTGTCTCATTTGTCTTTTTTCCTTCTTTTTCAGTTATTCATTTTCACTCATGTTTCTTTTCTTTCTCTCACTGATGCTATTGCCATCCCCGACTGGCTGCTTCTGTTGTATGCCAGTGCCTAGCTTAATCAATGCTATGGCTTAATCAATGCTATAGCTTAATCAATGCTATAGCTTAATCAATGCTATGGCTTAATCAATGCTATAGCTTAATCAATGCTATAGCTTAATCAATGCTATGGCTTAATCAATGCTATGGCTTAATCAATGCTATGGCTTAATCAATGCTATAGCTTAATCAATGCTTGTCAAATGCATGAATGACTCTCTATCATAGGGAGTTGGAAAGGAGTCTTTCCATCGGGGTTCTTCATCTCGGGTCTGTGAACATTTTTTTAATTTTGATAAGTGTATTTCCGTGTAATTGGCCGCCTTTTCAATCACATATATCTTGTATTTCATCTGGAACATTTAAAATCATTATTCTGATGGGGGTCCCCGGTGTCACCAGACTGCAAAGGGTTCCGTGACCCAAAATGGTGAACAACTCCCGATCTAATCCACCCCGGAGCTCATTTTACAGATGAAGAAGGTGAAATCCAGAAGGCTCATGTGATTTCTGTGCCCGAGGCCTCACAGGAAGTTAGGGGCAGAACCAGGATTGGTTTGCCAGTTCAGGGCTCCTTCTCCTAAGCCACAATGTCTTTCTTTCATTCTATCTGTTTCTTGTCTCTTGGTATCTCTGTCTTCATCTTTCCCTGTCCACATCCATTTCTGTTTCTCTTACTTGTTTATCTGTCATCTTTGCTGGGTCTGGGCTTTCTAACCTGGCAAGGACCTTGGTCTTCTGTCTCCTCGGCAGAAAAGAGCCATCTGGGCACTGCAGTCTTTTATCTCTAGGGTTCTACTTGGGACCTTTGGAATATACTCGAATCTGAATCAAGCTGCATGTCATATGGACTCTCTGACATAGTCACTGTCACCCCATTCAGGCTTCATTTGGAGGATGTTTCTCTCCTTTGAGGTACTGAAAATAAAACTAAGTTTTATTACTCAAGATGCATTTTTACTAACTTTCATCCACTCTTCATCCCCATGCCCATCCCTCCTTCTCTCAGTAGAACATAAACTCCTTGAGGACAGGGAATATTTATTTTTTAATTTTCTTGTATCATCAATGCCTTGCATTTAATAAATATTTGTTAAATTGAATTGAATTGAATTCTAGCATCATGGCTAGGGCACTTCTGTTCTTTCTTTGAACCCTATGACTATTCAATTAGAGATGTTCAGGATATATAATAGAGGACCTTCTAAACTCACTAAATCCTTGGTATCATAGATCAGTGAGATCCCCTAGGTTAAGTCCATGTTTGAAGAGCTGAACCTCTACAGATCACACTCTCAGATTCCCCTGGAGACTTTTCCATAGGTTATTTTAAGTAGCCTTGTCTCCTCTCTGTTCAGCAAGTTTCAATTTGAAATGTGATTATTTTCCTTTGAGTTTCTGGGTCTGCCAGAATGCCTCATCAACACTAGTCAACCTGCCATGTCTAATTTCAGCCAGATTTGGGGACACTGTATCCTCTGATAAGTTTGACCCTTTGTTCAATGCCTGAGTGCACAGTTATCCACTACATCCTCAGCCTGGGATAGGGGCATTATGGGTCTCAGTGTGAGGCAGCTTTTACCAAGCATGCAGCCTAGAAAAGTGGAAGGAATAGTGATATAGGAAATGGGAGACCTGTTTTCTACCACCATCATTGCTGCATTGGCAGGTCCTTTGGCAGGTCCTCTTTGATCCAGTGACATTGACCCCATATCTGTTCCATGAACAAGATATTTCACCTCTCAGTTGTGAGCATTCCTCATCTCTGCCTGCAGACTTCCTTGGTTTCCTTTAAGTCCCAAATAAAATCCCATCTTCTTTATAACCTCTCTTAATTCTAGTGCCTTCCCTCTCTTAATTACTTGTATTTCTCTGTTTACCAGTTGCTTGAGGGCAGAAACTCTTTTTGTATCTCTAGTACTTAGGCCAGTATCCAGTACATATTAGGTACTTAATAAATGTTTATTGAGTGATTGACTGTATGACCTTAGGTTAGCCATTTTATTTCACTAGGCTTCAGTTTCTATATCCATAAAATAAAGTTGGCATAAATCTCTCAGGCTTCTTCCAGCTCTAATATCATGTGACTCTAAGCATGCCCAACCCAACATAATGGAAAGAAAACTGGATTTGGAGTCAGAAGATGTGAGTTAGAGGCCTGACTTTTATCAATTACTAGCTGTACAACACTGGGCAAGTCATTTCATATTTCTGAGCCTTAGTTTCCTCCTCTGAAAAGTGATAAGATTAGACTAAGTCATTTGTAAAGTGTTTCCTCGCTCTAACTAGCTGTATGTACAAAGAGACAGACAGAGGTCCTCACCTTTCTAGACTTGTGTCTTCTGTTCCCCTTCACACAGTCTACCTTCTCTTCAAATGTACAGACTCTCTTTTCCAGAATATCAAAGGGTTCCTGAATGTTCAAGTGAATTGCAGGTAGGCCTGCTGAGGCCTTTTCTGAACCCATCTTAGTGGGAAACTTTGGAGGCCCCATGTCCAAATGCTAACTCTTCAATAAGTCATTCAGGCATATATTACATACCTCCTATGGTAGATGCCAGGCTCTGTGCTGGGCTCTGAGGAAAATGACACATCAGGGAGACCATCCAGGCTTAGAAAACCTAATTTGCTACAAAGGCAACCATCACTTGTATTTGCTTATTTCTGCTTTGGTTGATTTTTCTTTTCTTGAGTAAATTTTAGTTGTTTTTCTTCTCTTTGGTACTTTTGTTTTTTCAGTGGCATATGTGAGACAAGGCTCCCTTGAATAGTCTCACTCTGCTACCATGACCACAAAGTTATGCATGGAGAATCCATAGAGCAACTGTTTTCCTTGAAGAGTCATGAGTTGGTTTTAGGCTGGGCAGAGAAGAAAAAAAACCTATATGCAGGCCTATTTGAATTTGAACTTAGTTGGGTCTTGTTGACTCTGACCCAGTGCTCTATCCAAAGCAGCTCACTTTATAAATGAGGGCACTGAGACTGAGGGAGATTAAGGAACCTGACAATTTACATCGTAAATAAGTATTAGACTCCAAGACCAGTGTTCACTCTACTATACCACTTGCCCACAAGTTAGAATATGGTTGGTACATAGAAATACAAAGTGCTGTGAGAAATTCAGGAAGAGAGATTAGTTCTGGCTTAGGTCAGGAATGGTGTGGTTCAGGAATGGATGGCTGTATAGACAAATTGTAGTTCTCAAGTTATAACTTGAAGGAATAAAATGATTTCAACCAGAAAAAATGGTGGCTAGTAGGGAGCAGACAAGGGGTAGAGAATACATTCTAGGCATCATTTATGAAGTGAGTAAAAGCAGGGAGGTCGGAAAGGGAAGGAGGAAATAATGTTGATTCTTCAAATTTGCCTGAATGAACAAGGGTACTCCAGGTACCAGTACACAATATATCTGGAGGATCATAGGATCATAGGTCTAAGGCTAAAATGGGCCTCAGGGGCTATCTCATCCAACCTCCTCATTTGACAGGTGAGGCCCACAGCGTGAAGTGACTTACCCAAAGTGACACAAGTAGTAGGCATCAGAAGTGGCATTTGAACTCATGTCCTCTGACTTGAAAGGCAATGGTTTTTCTATTATATCACATTGATCCTTTAGTGTACCATGATCTTTGTGCATGAAACCTATAGCCCAGTGTTGTCAAATATAGCTAGAAACAGAGGCTGCTAAACCGCACATGAGAATCCCTGTTGGCCAAATACTAACTTAGTTTGAAAATGTAATATTATCTATGTTTTATTGTGTTTTTATTTATCTTGCTAAATATTTCCCAATTACATTATAATCTGGTTTGGGTCCTTCCTGGGGAGTGTTGTGGGCTACATGTGCCCATCGATATGTGTTGGATACCTCTCCTGTAGAGTACTCAAAACCATCCTTAATTCCAGGTAAGGGAGGGGAAAAAAGGCATCCTATTTGGCCTAAATTCATTCACTAGGCATTGACTATTCTCATCTCCCTGGGATTTGTGAATGGCATCCCGGAGAGAAGGAAAAGAAATCATTCTAAATGATAGCATTTAGAGAATTGTATTCAGTTCTGCATACCATGCTGCAGGAAGGACAATGCTAAGGTGGTCATCCACCAGAAAACATTAACCAGGATGGTGAAGGGTCTTGGGTCCATTCTCTATGAAGACCATTTGAAGGAACTGGGAATATGGAACCTGAGGAATAGAAGCCCTGGAAGAATCACAGTCATACTAACTCTTTTCAAGCACTTGAAAGGATGGCTAGTGGAAGAGGAAATAGACAAATTCACTTTGTCCCTGAAGGGCCAAGCCAGGAGCAAAGGATCAGTCAACAAACACTTATTAAGGATTGAGCGAAAGTTGCAAAGAGGCAAATTATGATTGACAAAGAAACCTTCGTGACTGCAGCTGTCCAAAAGAGGAAGGGGAAACGATGGTATATGCTTCATTAAAGTCTAGAGGGCCACTTCTTGCTGTAGGGATTCTTGGGGGAAGAAGTGGGGAGGGCATAATTTCTATTAAGTGGCCACCAAACACCCTTCCTACTCTGAAACCCAGTGATTAAAGCAGCTCTTCAGAACCCATCACTGATAGCACCCTGACTGCTCAGGGGTGGGGGTGGAACACATCAAACAAAAATACAACAGAAATTAGCCAGGCCTGTCCTTGGTGGTTTACCGCAAGCCTTTA
This sequence comes from Potorous gilbertii, assembly GCA_028658325.1. Lineage (NCBI taxonomy): Eukaryota > Metazoa > Chordata > Mammalia > Diprotodontia > Potoroidae > Potorous > Potorous gilbertii. The sequence continues at coordinate 107,453,685 of CM053771.1, forward strand.
CATTCCGAAAGCCCAGGATGACATTTATGGTAGGGAGTTTTTATTCCTGTTGTAAATAACCTCTAATGGTGTAGGTCATTGCACTAATTACAGTACATAATTAATTTTCTAATTCTTTTTTAGGTGGCCACGTATTACAAGAGAAGAGTAATTTTTCTTTTTCCTCCCCTGGGTAGACATGACATAACTCCTCTCTACCTTTACCCTCTCTCACCCCTCATCAGGACAGCTTTCTCCTTTAGCTGCTTGGTCCCACTCAGAAAGGATGCAATTTTGAACTCAAAAATTATTTTTAAAATGATTGTTACAAATTATTTTTACATGCAATTGATAAAAAAAATTAAATTATTTTTTTTTAAAAAAGAAAGGATGTCATTTGAAAGCATGGGCAAGGTTTCCCTCCGCCCTTGGAAGTTGTTTTCAATCAATGCCTCTTTTATTGAGTCTCTTCATTTTACTCTAAAACCATTGCCAGATTTTTTTTAGAGCTGCCTGAGTTTCATTTGGGCCTTGGATTCTCTCCATCCTTAATGTTTATTCCTACCTTAGAACCAGCATACACCATTCTTGGACTAGGGCCCCACCCTTTTTGACCTATCTAAATTATGCCCATTTTTCAGGACCCTCTCCCTTCCCATCTCCTCCTTCATAATCGTCCCTGACTAGTGTCACCCACCTTAGAATCAGCTAACAAGTTTGGAGGAAAGAGGGAAGCACTGATAGCTGTCCTCCCTTCCCTGAAATCTTATAGAACTTGTTAATAAATCATAACGAGATTGTTGGACATTCTTGCATTTGTATTGAATTTGACTGTTCACAAAATGCTTTCACATATACATATATATATATATATATATATATATATATATATACATATATATATATAATCTCATTTTAACCACTCACAAAGCCACTGTGAGCAGGGGAGTGCTACTAAATGTTTAACAATCAGCTCTGGCGGGTGGGGGAAAAATGTATGCATGATACATGTCTTTAAGTTTTATATGCGTTACTAACAGTTCTTTTATCACTTTCTTAAGTCTAGACAATCAAGTCCTGAACTGTGTTTGCTGATTGCAAACTGCTAATACTGAAAATTTCACAATCTGCAAGGGCCAGTAGAAGATGGCTAGCATATCCTGCCTCTTGAGGCAAGGAGAACAAGCAATATCACCTCAGTTGTCCCCCCCCTTTCCCCTTATTTTTACAAGCTAGGAAACTGAGGCTCAGAAAGGGAAAATGATATGATCAGGATCCTACAGTTGGTAAACAAATAGCCATATCAGAACTCACAACGGATCTACTCACTCTTAAGTCCAGAGTTCTTTCCACAACAGTGTCTTAATGGCTTGTGTCATTTATTTGGGTACTAAATACCCTTCTGGTTTCTAATATTTCTGGGAGTGGCTTGGTGGCACAGTAGATAAAGTGCAGGTCTGGAGTCAGAAAGACCTGAGTTTAATCACAACCTCAGCTATTTATTAGCTGTGTGACTCTGGGCATTAATTTCCTCATCTGTAAAATGGGCCTAATAATAGCACCTATTTCTAGGGTTACTGTGCGGATCAAATAAAGATAATTGTAAAGCCCTTCATACGGTGACTGGAACACAGTAGGTATTACATAAACGTTAGTGCACACTCGCGCGCGCTCTCTCTCTCGCGCTCTCTCTGTCTCTGTCTCTCTCTCTCTATCTCTCTCTGTCTCATTCTCTCCAACCCTCTGCACACAAAGAAGATTTTTAATAAAGATTTTGGGAATTATATAAAAGGGCTGAATCCTTGGATTCAGTTCAATTCAGTAAGCATTTATTAAGTACTTACTATGCATAACGCACTATGATAAGCTCTAGGAAACAGTTCTTACTCTCAAGGAGCTTTTATTCTGAGGGAGAAGGTGTGAATATAAGATGCACAGGAATACATAAATAAATACAAAGTTATGGGGGTGGAGGATGGGACAGAAAAGAACAGCCACTGCGGAGATTGTTATGGAGAGCCAATCAACATAGAATAAAAAGACTGTCAACAACACGGAGGACATGGTTAAGATCAGACCGTAGGCAGTGGACCCCACTGGTACTGTCACACGATATTCTCCATCTGTGCTTATCAGCATGTGAGTAGGAGAGAAGAAGGATGGTGGGGAAAACTCAGTTTTGGGGTTTGGCAAGGCATGGCTGGATAGGGGATAAGAAGGTAAGAGATTCAAGGATATAGGATCAAGTACAGTGGAACTGGTCAACTGCAGGATCAGGACTGTGAAGGGAGAGAAAAGAGGTAAGAGAAGGAATTATAGATTAGGAGAGAACAGGAGGAGCTGGGGGATTAGAGGTGATAGTAAGAACAGGAAGCTGAAGGGGTAGGAGATCATGATTAGAGAGAACATGAGAATTTCGCATCATAGTGTTAACATAAGTCTGGCCGGTAGTGACGTCAAAGTGGCAATCATCCTCACAAGTAGCTAACGTGGAGAGAGAAATGTATGTGACTCTCAGGGCTTGAAGAGGACAGGGTGTATAAGAGAATATCATTGTGAATACTGAAGGTTCTGAGTACAAAAAAAGGAGTTGTGAGAAGGAACACTATGAGCCAAATATTGATATAATCCATGAATAAGGAAGGAGAATATCCATCAGCCTGGTAAAATGGCTATCACAAGAGACTAGGTGATGTTGGCATATGGAGTGACCTCAAAGGAAAGGTGGATGAGTATTGGTGGCAAGGAGATAATCTGTGAATTATCAGTGAGCAGCCAGACAACAACTGTTTTTGTTTTTTATCTCATATGCTGGGGCATGGAGAAGGCATGCCCAGTCCTGGAGAAGGTGACCAGGACAGAAGAGTCTTCTGTAAAGAGCCAGATTGCCATTAACACAGGAAGATAGAAAGAGAGTGAAATGAGAGATCCAGACTGAAGGGGATGCCTTCTATCTTCCTTCTCTTTGTCTCTGTCTCTGTCTGTCTCTGTCTCTCTATGTCTCTTTCTCTGTCTGTCCCTCTCTGTGTCTCTCTCTGTTTCTCTCTCCCTGTCTGTTTGTCTCTACATATTACTGTCTCTGTCTGTCTGTCTCTCCCTTATCTCCATCTCTCCCTCTCTTCACTTCTCTTCTTTCTTCTCTCTTCTCTTCCTCCTTCTCCTCCTTCTTCTGTCTTTTTTAATAAATAAATATATGTAAATATAAATGTATGTATTATGTTACCTAGTTGTGTACATCCTATGTCCTCAGTTAGAATGTAAACTCCTTGAAGTCAAGAATTGTATTTTTGCCTTTCTTTGTATACCTAGCACTTAGCACAATACCCAGCACATAGCAAGATCTTAATAAATGATTATTGGCTTGACTTTTAAACAAGAGGGTGAGGCTTCCAGAGGGTTCAATGGAATGGCAAAGCAGAGAAAGAGATGAACTGTGGCTGGGTAGAGCTAGGGTGAATAGGAATGATAGTATGGAGAGGGAGGCAGAAGGAAGGATTTCCCCTTCAGCAGATCTCCATTCTAAATCACAGGGATAGGGGGAGTATTTGTCTCAGCCCTTAGAATAGTGCCATGCAAATAGTAGGCACTTAATAAATGTTTTTGAATTGTATTGACCTGTGAGTTTACCTGCAATGGGGGAAAATCCAGTTCTTTGAGGTCTCCCCGCTCCAGGATTTTGTGATACCTGAGCACAGTCAGTATGGGGCTGCAATTTCAACTTCCCTAACAAACATGGTGGGGCTGGGTGTATGAAAACAAAAAATTCTTAAATATGAGCAATGTGCTGCTTTTTTTCATGACATCACTTTGACCTGATCTATTTCATACAGCCAATTTACAGCTGACTTTTAAGCCATTAAAGTCTATTTATCACCTTAGGTAAATGTGGCTTTTCAACCTTATCGATTATACCACACAGTCAAGAATACCTCTGGTTAATTTCAACTTTGGAGGAAAAAATACCTGAATTGAGATTCAGGTCAACCACATTCAAATCTGGTCCTAACACTTTCTAGACAATGCTCACATCACCTATCCCATCTAAGCCTCGGTTTCCTCATTTAATAAAATTGGTTTAGTAATATTTGCCCACAGCCCGGTGTTGCAATATATAGAGTACTGGACTTGGAATCAGTAAGACGCACCTTCATGAATTCAAATCTGAACTCAGACACTTACTAGCTATGTGATCCTGGGCACGTTACTTAATCCTGTTTGTCTCAGTCCCCTCATGAGCTGGAGAGGAAAATGGCAAACCACTCACGTATCTTTGCCAACACACCCACACACACTCATGGGGACATAGTTAAGCATGACTGAAGGACAACAAAAACATTTGCCCTTCTTACTTTGCAGTTTTGTGTGCTCCAAATCTAAAGCTTCATAAAAATATTGATTATTGTGCCTGGCACATAGTAGGTACTCCATAAAAATATCAGTTATTGTGCCTGGCACACAGTAGGCACTCCACAAAAGCCCCCCCTTCATCTGCATGTCTTCTCTAGCCCTCCCAAAACAAAACCTTCCTGCTGTTGTCCTCACAGAGTACATTACATCCACTGAGCTGCTCTCTGAGCTTTTCTGGAATGATGGGGTAGCTACCATATCATACAATATACAGAAAAAAACCAGGAATATTTAGCACAGAAAGGCAAGACTTTGAGGGACATGAAAGCTATCTCAAGTATTTGAAAGGCTATTGCATAGACTTACTCAGCTTGGACCTAGAAACCAGAAATAGGAACAATGGATGAACATTTAGAGGGACAGAAGCTTGATGTCATGAGAGATTTTCCAACAATTCTTGCTACTCAAGAATGGAAAAAGCTATCTGAGAGGGTGATGAATTTCCCATCACTGGAGGTCTTTGAGCAGAGGCTGGATGATTCATTATGGGGTAGGATAAAAGGGGGGTCCTGTATAGGTGTGTGTTTGAGCTACATGATCTCTTTCTTAGGAGTTGTCCAACTGAAATTCTTTAACTTTGGGAAGGAGATAAAAGTTGGAAGGAAGAAGAGGAGGAAGACAAATAAAAGTATCTTTGCCTTACCAAAGCCAGGATGGAAAGTAAAGGGACTTATCTAAAGTCAGAACCAGTAAGTGTCAGATCGGGGAGATGGTGATTAGACAGTGCCTTCTGGGAATAGAGAGAGGGGAAAAGGGAAGATAAAAAATAGGACAGGGCACAGGAAAGGTGAAGGAAAGCCAAATGACCTACTTCACATTTTTGCCAAAGGCCAACACTGGTTTTCATGTTCCCAGGAAATAGTAGACTCTCCCTCTGCCCTTGTGGTCAATTCAATGCACAGTGGTGAGTCAGGATGATATACTAAGAGGGGGAGACACCAGGAAGCAAGGTCTCCTACACTACATAACAGTTCTCTTCTAGGAAAAGAATCAGAACTTGTCTGTCTGGAAAAGTCTTAAGAAACCAACAAACTACCGATTAACCGAGTGTTGCTGAGACCAAGGTCATTGTTTGACCCCAACTTGGAATCCCCAGTTAGCTTCCCTGACCATGCCTTAGCACTAGACAGCTGTTTCATAAATGTGTGTTCTAGGTCACAAAAAGAAAGCAGTTCATTTTTAGATGGCTGAGAACAACCTGTCCCTAGTCATGGAGAAAAATAATATCATGTAAAAACACACAATCAATTGCAAAGACAACATATTTTTCAATGTGTACAGACAAGCGAAGAACGTGACAGTCACCTGTTGCATGAAGGAATGAATACTCAAGAGGGACGAGAGAACTGTCTTCACATATTTGAAAGGCTGTCACATGGGAGAGGGATTAGATTTGTTCTGTTTGGCCTCAGAAGAAAAAACTAGAACTAATGGTTAGGAGATGTCAATAGGGAGAAACTGCAAAGTGTAATTAATGAGCCACCTTAGGAGGGAAGTGAGTGCCTCATAACTCCACTTTTTTGAGTAGAGAGTGGATGCCTATTTTCCAGGGATGTCATGGAGTTCCTGGTCATGCACGGATTATACTGGCAAACCTCATGGTTCCCTCACAGCTTCACAATTTTATGACTATAGAGCAGTAGTACAATTCTTGTGCCCTTTGGCGAAGCAAGACTGAAGAGGGAGTGGGTGGAGAAGGGAACTAGAGGCCTCTCCTGCCTGCAGAGAGTGGAAGTCCCCAGTTGCAAGCATCACAACTCCCATCTAGAGCATGGGCACAGGATAAATGCCATCCTGTCTTGTTGTCTAGGTTCCTCAGTGAAAATAGCCAGTTCTCGATTATCTGGTCAAAGCTATCAGTGGAGAGCTTAGTGGACAAATGTTTCTGTATGGTCTTGACTCATGCAAATAGTACAGATCCACTCAAAAAAATCAAGCAAGCCCACATAAGGCTTCTTAACTCACAACATGCTGGACAAAAAGACCAGCTTAAAAAAAATCTAATAATCTCAGGTGAGCCCCATTTGACATGCTCTGCTAATCACAAATTTTACAACATGGAATGAATTGTATCCATAAATTTTGATGATGGAATGTAATTGATGGAGTCATAAGAGCTGGATGGGATTAAAGAGTCTTGCTGGCAGAGGTTCATTTGTGTTCAATTTAGGGGGAATGCAAGTATGACCATCCTCTGTTTCTACTTATTGGTCACCAGAAGCATTATCCCTGTGGTATGGCAACAACAGTAACAATAGTTTATTCTGCCAAAGTATTTTTCAAGTTACAAAACACTTTCACATAAATAATTTTAGTTTATTGAACTAACAGGATCCCTATGTTTCTTGGGGGCAGGCATTATCTCCCTTTGCCATAGGGGACCTGAGGGTCAAAGTGGTCACTTGCTCAGTAAGGTAAGCCAGCTTGTTAGTTGCAAAACTAGGACTAGAGCCAAGCATGGTAGCACACATGAGAAATTCTCCTATATTGGAGGCTGAGTCTGGTGGATCTCTTGAGCTCAGGAGTTCTGAGCTACATCAAGTTGAGCCAATCAAGTATCTAGCCTCAGTAGGGTGAGACTCTAGAAGCAGGTCAGTGCTCTCCTGCTGCTCAGAAGTGGGATCCAGTCTGTGAATGACCCTTGAACTTGCAGCCTGGGTAATGTAAGGAGACCATCAAAAAAAGGAAAACTGGCTAAAACCTCAGACTTCTGGGTAGCTCACTGTTTCTATAAAAGCAAAGGAGCTCCAAGGGCATAATTAGCACCACAGTAGACCTTCTAGACTGGGAGATTTTTCATCATGCTATCTCTGAGGCTGATGAATTGCTGACCAAGAGTCTGATATGATCCCCATCTGAACAACAATCCATTGCCAGAGGATGGACATCACTACTCTGCGCACCTGGGATTTGGTGTGCTTTATAGTCATAGAATTTCCTCCTCTGACAGAATCTTAACTGGAAGTGACCCCAGAGATCATCAAGTCAACCCCCACCTACATCTCATAGATGAGAAAACTGAAGCCCAAGAATTAAAGCAACTTCCCTTAGGCCATACACTTCAAAATGGCAGAGGCAGTACTTGAACTCATGTCTTCTGACTTCCACTCCAGGGTGCTTTCCACTACTCACTCCACCTCCAAACAAGGGATCTCTTCACACAAATGCCATGGCAGGCAATTCCATTTGAGTTATATCTCTGCAACCTTCCCTTCTAGATTAAATTTCATTTGTAATGTATTTTCCACTGAATGTAGCAATGTCAGAATAACCCTTACAAGTGAGAACCCAACCTAATCTGAGACAGAGGGAAAGAGATAGAGACATATAGACAGAGACAGAGACACACACACACACACACACACATACAGAGAGAGAGAGAGAGCAAGGGAAAGTGTGCTTGTGTTTATTTGTGTCTGTATATGAAAGTGTGCTCTGTGTGTGTGTGTGTGTGTGTGTGTGTGTGTGTGTGTGTGTGAGAGAGAGAGAGAGAGAGAGAGAGAGAGAGAAAGAGACCAAAAGTGAGAGAGAAGCAGAGTGACATCCAGAGTTGGCAATGTTAGATGGTACAGGTGGAGGGTAGGAGACAAATTTGCTAAATTGGCCTGATGGTTGCTGATCAGATCCAGACCTAGTTTGCATTGGATCTGAGCTGAAGGTGTTCCCAGCTTGACTGCAGCATGTGAGGCTGGCTGTTTCCCTCTGTAGCCATTAACATTGAACATCTGACTTACTGCCATGGGAGGTGGCAGAACCTGTCTGAATTGGGCCCCACCTTGGGACTTTGGGATTTGCAGGCAGACACCAACCAGTGCCACAAACCCGCTCTCCTTCTTGGGGGACTTGAGGACTGGGAGGCGTGGGGGCAGCTGTAAGGGCAGGTGATGTGAGGTGGCTGGCAGAAGGCATGGGTGCATTTTCCCAGGGGGCTGGGCATCACTACATTCCACATCATTGAATCACAGAAGAGCGGACCAAGAAGGGGCCTTAGAGATTATTTGATCTGACCCCCTCATTTTACAAATAAGAGGGGAAGAGTAGTGAGAAGAGGGCTCAGAAAACCCGAGATGGGGGACGAATGTTCCAAGCACTTGAAGAAATACGGAAAACTCAATTGCCTCCCCAACTTTTCCCAATTCTCCCAAATCTTGCTATCTTTAAATATTCCAACTATGATTGTTTTATGAGCAAATAGAGTTACACATGCTATCATTTTATATTCCTAAACAAGGAATATAATATATTTAGATCTGTAAGAGAAATAAAAATACATTGCATACATTTCCATTTCCCCCAATATTTCTATTCCCCTTTCTTCCCAAAAATATAATTTTTTTTCTCCTCAAGGTTTCCAGTGATAAATTTGCATCTTTGGTCCCCGGGGCATCTTGTACTTCTTTACTTTTGCAAGAGGCCTGAGCCTAAGATCTGCTCCCCTGAGGATGTGCCTGCCCTGCCTCAATAGTGCCAACCTACCCTCATAGTGTGGTGCCCAGCACCTACTCACACATACTCAGATGGGTGCACTTGCCTTCCCAGCCCATCCCAGTAACCTCTCTTCTGGTCCCAGCACCATAGTGTTGTTTCTTAGTTATTTGGCCAGACAGGAAATGCAGCAGACAAGCAGCTCCAGGTTGGAGTGGATGAGCTCCCAGGCCTATGTTGGCAGCCCTTACCATCAGCATATGGGACTGAACAGATGGCCTGGGCACACAAGCCCCAAGCTAGAACAATAAAGGCAAGAATGGAGATGAAAAGAGGGAGGGAGGGATAGATGGAGGGGAGGCAAGCTTAACTGGATAGGACTGGATGGAGGGAACGGGAGAAAGGATGGATGTTGAGTAGAGAGAAGCTGAATTCAGTAGCCCCGGATCAAAGGATTCACCTGTCCTCCAAAGCCCCATGCCATTCGTTGATATTAGCACCCGTGAAAACCTCTAAGTAGGGGGTGACTGCATGTACTCAGAATCATAGCCTCCCTCCATGATGGGGCCTGGTCTCTATTCTCCCGGTGGTCTTTGCTGCCTCCTTGCAAATTGTGATTGTATTGGGTACAACTTTTTATTAGCCTTACCCCTCACTCTGAATGCTCCATCTCCCCTCTGTCACCCACACAGGCTTCTCCATTTCCCTATGGCCCAACTCAAAGCCAAGCATCTTCTTGCAAACCACATGGGAAAGGAGTAGCAAGGAGAGGTAATATGTCTTATACTTACCTCTGAGACCCTCTATCTGATTTCTCTTAAGCCTTCTACTGAGTTTTTAAAGGCCCTTGTATGGGGGAATGTTGCTCATTTTAAAGGCTGTTCTGCATAGGTTTCTGAAGTTGGGCTGGGGTCAGTCTTCTTTAGGAGAGGAATGATTTTTAGGAAATCTCATATCAAAAACCAAGAGACTCTGCGGTCTCCTCAGGGCCAAGAAGTCGTCTGTTTCGAATGCTGTCACCTTAAACTGTAAGAATCTGAAACAAAAAGGATCTTGGAGGTTGGACAGGCCATGCTTGCCTTCTTCACAAAGGTTTTGTTGAGATCAGAGGTAGCAGAGGTGGAGATGTCTATGAGAGCAAGAGACAGGCATTCGTGAGCAATGGTAATTGCTCATACAGTAATCATGGTTGGTGTATTTATAGATGTAAAAGTTTGGGGGAAATGGAAAAAGTTGCGGAGGTTTCTGTGAGAAAGGGAGTGGAGAAGAAAGGAGAGGAGAGAGGAACATAGGCTTATGAGAAAGACATAGACATATTGAGAGACCAAAGATAGCCTAGGTTTCTCATGAGACAGGCATACAAAAACAGACAGACAGATTGAGAGAGACAGCAGAGACCAAAGATAACACAGGTATCTATGAATCAGACAGAAAGTGGAGACCAAAAGTAGCACAGATGAATATGAGGCAGACAGACAGACAGAGAGAAGATTCCTTTACCGGCTTCTCAGCAGGTACTGCCCCACATAATTACCCTGGCAGCATTTCTCTCCTGGCAGCCCATCCTTCAAGGAATGCCAGCAGAATAAAGTCTTGCCACCCCATAAGCTAAGTGGGGAAGAGGAAGGCTTGGAGGAAAAGATGTTAGGTGAGGCTGATCCATTCCAGGGCATCAGGGTTGGAAAAGCCACATTGTCTCTGGGTTTGGGAAACAGGGCCAGGATCTGGATCCTCGGATTGCAGAGAACTCTGCAGTGTGTGTGTGTGTGTGTGTGTGTGTGTGTGTGTGTGCGCGCACGTGTGTGTGTATGTGTGCGTGTGTGTGTTTCTGTGTTATGTTGTGGGGTTTTTGTTTTCTAAATGACTTAATATGCCAATGCTTGTGGAGCATCCTTGGAATGAAAGTGTCTTTGGCATAATTATTCCTAATTGCACATACTATTCTATAAACTCATCCAATTAAGAGAAAGTTATTAACTTTATAAAATATCACAGGCATCCCACAGTGCGTGTGTAGACTGGCATAGCGGCGGTTCAGGAGGCATGGGATATAATGCAAATGAGCAGGGTTGTTTACTTAGAACAACATCTCCCCTCAACCCCCAAAGGATGGTCTGTCCTTTCAACATGCAGGAAGCCATGAGCTAGAATAGAGGGAGTGCTAGATCATGAGTCCAAAGAGCTGGGTCAAAGCTGGCTCTTCAGCTTGTCACCCATGTATCCTTCTGCATTTGTGGGACTCAGTTTCTGGGTTCAATCCTGGCTCTGCCACTTACCCCCTGTGTGACCTTGGTCAACTCCCTTACTTCAGTTTCCTCACCTGCAAAATAAGAATGATCTTACTTGTACTTCCTCCCCCAGGGACTCATTATTGGGGTGTTGTAGAGGGGGTGGGTTTGGCCCTTTCCAAGCTTTCCTTGCCTGGAATATCTCACTCCTGACTTTTTTGATTCCTTCTTAAACATCAATTCCCTCTTACCTCCTCCCTAAAAACTTCTCTGATTGGCTTCTAGTAAGAAGGAAGTTAACACGAATTTATTAAGCATCTACTGTGTACTAAATGCTTACAGATATTTCATTTGATCCTCCCAACAACCCTGGGATGTAAGTACTTTTATGATTCCTGTTTTACAAATGAAGAAACTGAGGCAGACAAGGTTAAGTGACTTGCCCAAGGTCATACAGCTCGTAAGTCTCTGAGGCCAGATTTCTATCCATTTCATCCTAACTCCAGTTGCCATACTCTTTATCTACCACCTAGTCACTATTTGTTGTCCTTCAGTCATTTCAGCTGTGTCCAGTTCTTTGTGACTCCATCTGAGGTTTTCCTGGCAGAAACACTGAAGTGGTTTGGCATTTCCTTCTCCAGCTTATTTTACAGATGAGGAAATGGGGTGAAGTGACTTCCCAGGGTCACACAACTAGTAAGTGTCTAAGGCTGGATTTGAACTCAGGAAGATGAGTCTTCCTGACTTGAGGCCCAGCACTCTATCCACCATGTAGCTCTGCAACTAATTAGTCAATTGACCTTAACCAGATTTAGACTTGACCTAGAGGGGAAAAATAGACCCTAATAATTAGGGATGCTCAGAATCAGAAAGGGCTGCTTTATAAGGTTGTGAGTTCCCCACTTCTTGGGGTGTGTAGCAGGAGGCTGGATGACTGTAGATACTTGTTTATTTGTATATGGGTTAGACTTGATCTTGGAAGTCACATCTGACTCAGACATTCTCTGATTTTATGAGGCCTGTGCCTCTCTGGGTCTCAGTTTTACCATCTACAAAATGCTCTCATTATAGATTGTATTTTCACAGCAAGGACGTTTACAGTTCCAGCATGCTGTAAGCCTGCTCTGCTCCTTCTTTCTTTTAAGGAATAATGGAAAGGAAACTAACTGGGCTTGGGTTCGAGACAACTGCCACTTACCAACTATGTCCATTTGGGCAAAACCTCTGTTTACTGATCCGTAAAATGGAAATAAAATCAGCATTGTTTGTCCTGGTAGACCTCACAGACAGCTGTGCTTTTCTTGCAAAGGTTCTTCAAACCTTCAAGTGTTCAATATGTATCAGCTATGACTGACTATTAAATATTTTTAAAATTGTTCCATGCATGATTATATTCATGAACAAACAGCAAACATGCTTATAGAACTGCAACTTCAAATCCAGTAGTCTTCCCTCCATTCCACACTGAGATAACGTTAGGATGTCCAGGGGACAATGCCTTAAAGGTCATTGAAAATGCAGGTTGGGACTGCAATGGAGGGGTCAGGGCTATAGATTAGAGAGTTGAGCATACCATCAGGCTGCAGGGATGGGGAACCTGCAGGCTTGAGGACATGTGGTCGTTAGGCTGCCCCTTGCCTGAATCTAAACTTCAAAGAACAAATCCCCTTAATAAAAGGATTTGTTCTGTAAAACTTGGACTCAGTCAAAAGACTCTACCTGAGGACCTAGAGGGCCACATGTGACCTCAAGGCCTTAGGTTCCCCACCCCTGGGCTAGCGTCAAGGGAGAGAGACTGGTACTGGATCAAAGGTGACTCCAAACTCTAGGCCAAGTAACATGAATTGGAACTTATCCCATAGGAAACAGACCCCAATAAGTGGTTCCAATAAGTGGCTCCCAACGTTGCTAAATTTCCTACTATTTTCATTGTCCCATCATGTGAGCTTCTCAGGTCTTAGTCTTCTCAGGTCTTTCTGTATCTCATTCCCCATCTCCCCACTCCTTTTTTTTTTTGAGGGGGCTAAGGCAAGGCAATTGGGTTAAAGTGACTAGAGGCTGGATTTGAACTCAGGTCCTCCTGACTGCCAAGCCAGTGCTCTATCCACTGGGCTACCTAGCAACCCCCTCCCATCTGCTTCTTTATCCAGTGCTGTAAGCAGGTTGATGTTTGATGTGCAGTTATCAGTGGTAAATAAGATCATTGTAGTGAATAGGGTGATTGTATTGTTCTACTATGAAAGACATCACTGAGGGTTTGTAACTGGCAGAACCATTGCCCAAAAAAGTGATTTGGATAGGGACATTTCATAACACTTCCCAGCTAGAAGACCTTAGGAATCATCTAGACAAAACACTATCCTGAAAAAGCATAAATCTCTGCTATGACGTCTCTGACAAGGTTTTTGGGTTCCTGCTTGAATGCCCCCTGGCAATGGGGAACTCTTTTGAGGCAGCCAATGGACAGCTGTAATAATTAGGGAATTCTTCCTCCCCCCAGCCCCACCCCATCACTGGATCAGCCTGACTTTGTCATTAGGGTAATCTCAGGAGCTAATTAAAGAGGATAAAGAAATCTGCCCTCCTAAGATGGAGCTGATCCTGTATCAAGCTGGCTTCCATTTCAAAGAGTCAGAGTGAACAAAACCCTGACGGGCTCAGTTATCTAAGACAAGGCTTCTTCTTGGAGTTAGGCAACAGAACCCAGGCTCGGATGAAGCTCTATCAGTGTCTCTAAGCTGCTTACTAAGCAGCTTTTGGGCTCAGGAGAGATAGGCCTTGGTGAATGGCCTCTGGTTGGTTGATTGGGACTGGGATGGGGGTTTGGGTGGAAGGCAGAGATACGGCTACAAGGGCTGCTCCCTGGTTCCTCCACGGGGCCTTAACTATGGAAGAGAGAGAAGGAGTAGCATGGTTGCTCGAGTCAAGAGGCCGGGCCAGCCAGAGTAGAACACTTAACCAAGTCTAGAGTGGACACATGCAAATCAGACTGACTCTGGCAGGATGGAAGTGACAGTGAGGGTCTACACAGTGGAGAAGCAGAGGAGGGCCCAGGTATCTCCGCGCAAGCATGGGTAAGGATCACTAGAGTTACTTCCGTGGTTCCAGGACTGCAAGAAACAGTTGAACTAGGCAGCAGCTGATGGTATGGACTCTTTCGCCACGGAATTTAGAGGAGTCTGATGATGGTGATGATGATGACTTATTAGAACTTTAAAGTCTGCAAGCCATTTTATATATCTTTTCTCATTTGATTTGCATATGATATGACTAATAGTGGGAGGAGATAAGTAGAAAGAAAAGGGAATGAGCACTGGAAAGAAGCCAGTTGAGGCTGAGAGGCATGTGACATCCATTTTCAATTTATTTATTTTTATTCTGAACTTAACAAATAACAAATACAAGAGATCCTTCCATGTACATAGTAGGACAGATAAAAGGACTGTACATAAAACTGTTGATTTCTGTTAGGCACAGCTCCATTTCCTGAGGTGCCACTCATTTTCTTTGGTTTTCAGTCTTTTCCCCTTGTGTCTTCATTGCCGTGAGTGAGGGAGACATGCTCATGATCTAGGCCTTGCCCCAGAGGTTTACGCATTAGAAACAGAGAAGTAAGTGAAAGAGAACGTTGTAGTCAGAGCCAGCCTAGTGCTGTGCATCTGGTTTGTACCAACGGGACTCTCTCCTACTTTACCAGTTTCAGAGATGAGAACCTGACAGTGGGCATTGGGTAGATAATAGATGCCCCTTCCCACAAGCCATCAAAGGGCAGACAGGTGTAGTCAGACCTTTTCCAGATTTGAAGGTCATCTGTTCTAACCCTCTTATTTTCCAGATAAGGAAATTGAGTCTCAGAGAAGTATAGTGACTTTACCAAGGCTACTCAGTATGTGGCAGAGCCAGGATTAAAATCCACATCATTTGATTATAAAACCCATGCTTTTCTTCTGTATGTACTTCCCTGACATCTATATACTGGAGTGTTATTTTTGGTACCAGTGGGGGAAGACTAGGAGGCCTGTGTTATTCCTCTTCACAGGTTCATTCCACTCAGAGGGTCAGACAATGGTGGGTATGGCAGCAGAAATCACACTACCCCTGACAAAGGGCCTGAAGTTTAGAGGTCCATGGAAATGTGAGCTCTCCCTGCAGGCTCAGGGTCCTGGACTTCCACTGCGCTAAGTGATAGCTGAAGATGGTTAGGGAAGGAGGGCCAGGGAGTTAGAATTATAACTTTTCTTAAATTAAATTTTCTTTTCTTATTGTGAACTTAACAATCATCAAAACAGAAATGTTTCAGTATGGAAGAGAGGCTTGTGCAAGAAACTTTATTATGTAGTTTTTTTAAAAATCTAATTTTACCAAAGTTCAAGTATAGTTATCCATATATAGATGTAGATATAGGTATATATACACATATACTCATATACATATGTGTTTACATGCATGTGTATTCATTCACATATATGTACATATATATGCTATGCATCTGTATGTTCATATACATATGCACATATAGATATATACTTTTAAAAAATTAAACAGTTTGATATATGTTTTAAATATGTTTGTGCGTATGTATATATTGCATATGTGCATATATAAATATATATCTACATATTATATGTTACCATAGCCAATATTAATAATGGTATTTAAGCTTACATATAGTGCTTTGCATGTGTTATTTCTTTTGGTCCTTACAAAAATCCCATTTTGTAGATGAGGACACTAAAGCTAAAATACAGATAAAGAGATTTCTCTGTGGATGTGTCTGAAGTAGAATTCCAAGCCCAGTAAATACCTCCAGGCCAGAAAAGCCTTCATACAGCTCTTCTCCAAGTGATGGGCTCAGCCTGGATTACTCAGGTATTTGCAGACCCTAGGGCATTGGCAATGCCTTGTCCAGGTATCTGTCACTTCTGAATTCCTACATGATGACAGAGGCATTTATTAGGAGTGCAGCTGAGTGCAGAGCCATTGGCCAAGACCCTCTATGTGAGACAGTGCAAATATTCTTTGTCCATTTTATGGACAAAGAAACTGAGGGTCAGATAAAGGAAGGATTTAACTCCATGACTGTATAGCAAATAAATGTTGGAACACAAACTTGAATTCAGATCTCAGTCCTGAGAACTGATGATGAAGCAGAGAGGTAGGAGACTACAAACATGGGGTACGGTATATACTGTCAGATTTGGTGACTGTTTTGACTGGCTTTGCATAATTGTTGCTGGCTTTTCTTTTGTTTCAGTGGAGAGCTTAATTGTGGGAGAGGTGGTTAAGACAGAAGTATCTATAAAACATTTTTTTAAACTTCCTTTGGAGTCTTCAGATGTCCAGTGCAGCGTTCTTTCCATCGTGTCACACGCAGAGACTGCCTTGGTGTGATGCAAGAAGCACAGGTGTAGGCACTCCAAAACCTAAGTTCTAATTTTAGATTTCCCTCATTACCTCTCTGAATTCAGTCTCCTCTTCTGTCAAGTAGAGATTACTATCTGACCTACGTACTCCCACAGGGGTCTTGAGGGGAGGGAATGAGATAGTGTGTGACAGAACTTTGAAGAATATAGTACATCATACACCCATTAGGTGATGTAGATTCTTTGTATTTCTGCCCTGTGGGAACTTTTCCCTCCCAAACATCTGGTTGAAATGGAAGAGGAGGGGCAACAAGGTGGGAGAGCATCATGAGGGATCCTCCCTATGGGTTTCCCCCTCAAGCAACCTGGGGTCACATTGCCCAGACCAGCTGGATCAGTCGGCACCAATCAGGCCCCCTCTGAAGCAGCTGTGTTTAAGCATGGGGTGAGGGAGGAGATCGTGAGGGGGAGGTTGTGCCGTGGGAGCCTGGAGAGCCCTTGGCAGGGGCCTTCCCTGAAGAGGGCAAAAGCTCTCTGGCTTCTGGCAGATGGCAGCTGGGAAGGGTGGCTCCGGTCCCTACCCCCTGGGGCAGATTATATTTGGGTGTTAAAAATAATGATGCCTCTTTTTGCCTGATGTGGAAGTAAGTCACCCAGGCCAGGAGGGTGCTGGCTTCGGTGTCTGGCTTATTTTTAGGTCTGGCATTCCCTGGTAGGCATCCTGTTCAGAAATGGAAATTCTTTTAATAGCCAGCCAGTCAGCCAACCACAAGGATTTAATGAGGCCAGCCTTGACTTTCTATCCCTTGCTTTAGCTGGAGCATCATGAGTGGCTTCACCTAATTGGGGTCCCATTGGCCAGGAGTCTCACCCTTTCCAAGGAGTGGTCTTGGGGTGTCTTCGTATTCCTCCTTGTCACTCCCCATCCCGACGGGGAGCTGGGTTTTCATTTCAAGGTTCACCTCCTCCAGAAAGCCTTCCCTGATTAACTCCAGCTCAGTGAACACTCCTTCACGCTGTGCCCTTTACCATTGCCCTGAGTCTTTTCCCTGATCATCTGCTCTGTTTCCTCAGCGAGGCTGTAAGCTCCCTGAAGGCTTCTTTGATTTCTTTCCTTAGTACCCAGTATTGCACTAGGCTCCGCTCCCATGGATGCTCTGCAATGGCGTTGAGTCACAGATGTAACATCTCCGAAGCACAGGGACCTGAGAGGTCAGTCTGCTCCAACCTCTTTTTCAATCTCTCCTTTCTATAATATCTCTAAGAGATATTCATTTAGCCTCTGCTTGAATACCTCCAGCAATGAGGAACTCACTGTTTCACTAAAAGCAAGAAAAAGAGAGAGTTCATTTTTATAAACATCTGGGTTTTTCAGTTCCTAGGATATGCCAAAGGAAAGGATGAGGCTGGCTGAGGAGAGCAGGACAGGGAGCAAAGGGAACTGAGTGAGATATGTCACCTTAACAGCAAGATGCAAGGATGACAGCAGCCAGCCTCCTCACTTCTGGGCAACTCCCTCTAACTAGTATTGATCTCTGTAGTACCTTCTCAAAGGGCAGTGTCATTTTTCAGGCAAAACCACCTTTGTATCTGAAATATAGAAATTGATTGCAACAGGGGCAGGGAGGGGGATCAGCAGGGGTAGGAGGAGAGGAAGGAGAATGAGCTCGGAGAAACCGGTAGAATGAAAAGTGAAAATAGAAACCTTCCAAACTGATGAGAAACATGTGACTTGTCTGATGCTCTTGCCTGAGTGCTGGGCTAGAGACAAAGTTATCTGGAAGCTGCCTGGTCTTTGAAATCTGACTGAGGATGCAAAAGGTATATGGACAGGGAGAGAGGTAACTTAGTGTCACTGAAAGAACACTGACCTGGGAGAAGCTGTGTGTGTGTGTGTGTGTGTGTGTGTGTGACACCTCCAACATGTCTTATGGCTGTTAGGTACCTTAACTCTTGCCCACCAGGCTCTCTCCCAATGATCCTGAGCTGCATTTATTTAATGCAAATGGTTTTCTGTTTATATGATCCCGAAGCTGCTTACCCATGACTTCTACAAGCATGTGGCTGGGTCCAGGTATCTGAGGCAGCGTGTTAGAATATTAACCTTCCACTTAGAACACCTGAGTTCAAATACTAGCCCTGCTGTTTATTAACTGTGTGATCATGGCCTTATCAGTCAGTAAGCATCTATTAAGCACCTGCTGTGTGCCAGGTGCTTTTCGGTGTGCTGGGGATGCAGAGAAAGGTAAAAGTTCTTGTCTCTGAGGAGCTTGTATGGGGGAGACAACAGGCAAACAACTATGTACAGGATATACAGAAAGAAATCAACATCGAAGACACAAAGGTCGTTCCAGGCCATCACCAATCACCCTCACTTTTATCCTGCCACTGGACTTTGATAAAACTCTGGAAGAGAGAGTGAGGCTGATAACGTTATGTAAATATGCCTCACTTAAACCCAATTCACACATGAGTCAAGACATCACCATCTCTGCTACCTACCATCTTCATGACCTTAGCCAGGTCTCTGCACCTCTCTGGGTCTCAGTTTCCTCATTTGTAATTTAGACGAGAGGGTTTCCAAGGTCCTAGCCAGCTCCAAATCTAAGATTCTATTTTTAAAACTCATGCCCTCTATGAGTGCATATCTACATATTTTTTTTTCTGGTACAGTGCCCCATATAGCTATATATTCAGTCTCTTTGATGGTATGGAGAATGATGAGAGAATGACTCTGTCATTCCCTCCCACATACATATATTTTGTTTTTTAGCTGTATATATTATGCATTAGATGTTTCCCTGTCTAGAATGTAAATTTCTTGGGAACAGGGACTGTTTGGGTTTTGCCATTGTATCCCCAGCCCCCAGAATAAAGGTGGGCGCACAATAGGTAATTAAGAAATGATACATTGAAATCAATGGACACTGCCCACCCAACTTGCTACCTTATCCCCTCTTCCTCCAAAGTCCTCAACTATTAATTGCATTTAACAAAGTTATTCATAAAATATTTACTTAGTGCCTTCCTCCAGAGAGGAGGAAGAACAGAGAAGGGGATGGGAAAGTTAGCAAATGTTTATTGGAGTATACCCATTCTCAAATCTCTCTCTGATGAAAGCTAAGGCCTTCAGAGAGACAGTGCAGTGTAATGAAAAGAACGCTGAACTTGGAATCAAAATAAATGGATTCAATTCCATTGGTCACATATTAGCTATACAATCTTGGGCAGGTTGCTTAACCTCTTAACCTCAGTCTACTTATCTGTAAAATGGAGTTAAGGATGTATACGTGCCCAACCTAAAAGAAAAATCACTTTCTTATTCTGTTATGTTTTGGAAGGTAGACCATCTAGGGGTCAGGCCTTGAAAGTTCATTTGTTCATTGTGAGGAAAGTGCTTTGCAAACCTTAAAAGCATGCTAAAACAGGAACCATCATTACCATCCATCACACTCTATTTTAGATTCAGATTGTTTAGAGTACTTGCATTATAGGACCAGAATCCAGGCCTCCCAACTTTCTTTCAGCCCTAGAACTCTTTCCTTGATACAACACTACAATTAAAATGGTGCTGTCTTTACATCTGGACCTTGATGCAGGCAGCCTCCTGACAGAAGAACCTGTTCCTCAGGCATTCCCAAGTCCTATATCGGTATATGTCAAGAAGCCCCATGAAGATGCCTCCTGACTAGTGGATGTATGTTGGGAAAGAGTAAGGACAGGGAGTTAATTAGCACTACTTTGTAAAAGAATTTTTGGTGACCAGTGTATTTGTTGATTTAGCCTGTGGTACCTATGTTGCTGAGCAGGGTGGATCTTACCGAGAAGTATGAGTCTCTGTAACTGAATGTGTGTATTTAAGGAAGAGGATGCATTTTAAAAGAAAGTCTTTTTGAGTAATGCACAACTGGAAAATTCCATTTGTCTGAACTGAATGGAGTGAACAGGGGAGAATTGCTCTCCAGGGTTCTCTGTTGGCTCAGTAGAGCCAGAGTGGTGCAGTCAAGAGATCTTGTTGGCATTAGGAATATATGTAAACAGAGAAACTGATCCTAATCCCTGCTGCAGGGCTGCCTTTCCAGAGCTAGCCTGGAAGCCTAGCCATGGATAGGGTTAGCTCTGCTTAGAGGACACAGATGGGGGGTGGAGTGGGGTTGCATGTACCAATGTATGCTGCATACATGTGTGAACATAATGCAGTTCTCACTAAAATATCTGGACAAAAGAGGAGGCTGATTCCCTAGAGATATCCCTAGAAGGCCTAAACTAGTCTTGGTTTGTTTCTGGTCTTGAAGTTTCTAGAAGGTAAAGTCAATTGCCAAGGACCTCCCAGGAAAATCAGAATTTTACCTTCCAGTTTTGTTATACCTTGGAAAACAGGACTGTCTGGGGCTTAGGCCTTGGAAGCTCTTAAATCCTGTAGATATTCGTAAAGTTTTCTCGTCATGTCAAATTAATGAGTAATGGTCATGCCCTGCCCTGAAACATCATCATCTGTAACACTATCGTGTATCCTAGGATACTCTGATTCTAATCAGCCATACACATGGCCATCCATTCTCTACTTCAACACCTGCTGTGATGGGGGAACTCATGATCTAACAAGTGAGACAGTCAATCAACCTTTGTTGGAGGCACTGTACTAAGCCTTGGGGGGATGCCAAAAAAAGGGAGGGGGGTGCAAAACAAAACAATCCTTGCCTTTAAAGACCTTATACTCTAATAAGGAAGGAAGGAAGGATGGGAGGAAATAAGCATTTATTGAGCAAAACCCCAAATGGAGTCATGAAGAGTCAGACACAACTGAAACAAATCAACAACACAACGAAATATGCTAAGCTTTGTGCCCCTTTTACAAATATTATCTCATTTTATCTCATGACTCCAAGAGTCAGGTGCTATTACTATTTTTTTTACAGTTGAGAAAACTGAGGCAGATAAAGGTGAAGTGACTTGCCCAGGGTCTCACAGTAAGTGTCTGAGGCCAGCTTTGAACTCATATCTTCCTGGCTTCACATTCAACATTCCATCCATTGTACCACCTAGCTGCCTCTAATAGGGAAGACAATATGTAAATATTTATACCTGTAGAAAGATATCGAGATATGTATAAGACATATAGACAGAAATACATATGACATATATAGCTTTATAGATGTGATATATGACATAAATGATATTTATATAAAATATACACACAGAAGCAGTGTTGTGTAGAAAAACAGACACTGGGAGTGAGAAGACTCAGATTACAATCACAGTTAGGCCAAGTTCTAATTCCTCCCTCTCTGCTCTGTAGACTGGATAAGAGGTGGTGGCAGGAGAAACTGAAAGCAGGTAGGTCTGAAGGGAACTTGCCATCACCACTGGAACCACAGCTGGCAAAACCTGGATGTGTTTAAGGAATTTCTGATCTTATCCTCCCCTAAAAAATTTATATACACATAGATATGCACTCATGCAATTATAAAAAGCCCTTCTCTTTTGTTTTAAGATATATATGCTATTAGTATATTTTGTTTTAAATTACCATTTTAACAAAGATTTTTTTTAAGAAAAGAGGAAGTTGAAAAATTTGGCAAAACCAATCAATGTATTCTGAAAAACCCTTATGCTTTATGTACGATTCCACACTCATAGGACCCTATCACCACCACTTCTGCAAAGAAGAGGAAGAGTTATCTTCCTATGTGTCTTCTTTGGGGTCAAATCTGTTCTTTATATAACTTCTCAACATTCTTCATCCATTATTTTCATGGGTTTTGTTCTTTCATTTGCATTAATGTACTCACCATATATATCGTCTTCCTGATTCTGTTTATTTCACTTTGCATCAGTCCATCTAAGTCTTTCCATTTTCTCTGTATCTATTATGTTCATAATTTCTTATAGCACAATAATATTCCATTACATTCACGTACCATAATTTGTTTAACTATTCCTCAGTCTCCTTTTAGTTTATTTCTAATGCAGTCTCATGGATCATCTTCCCTTTACTCCTCCAAATCCAACCCATCCTTCAAATCTGGGCTTAATTCCCATCTCCTCTGTCCCTAGGAGATCAAGAACAAACATAGATATTAAATCTTATGAGAGGTCATAGGATTTCAAGGTGAAATATACCTTAGAGATCATCTAGTCTGGGGCAACTAGGTAGATAAAGCACTGAGCATGAAATCAGGAAGACCTGAGATCAAATTTGGCCTCAGACATTTAGTAGCTGGGAGACCCTGGGCAAGTCATTTAACCCTATTTGCCTGTTTCCTTTTCTGTTAAATGAGCTAGAGAAGGAAATGGCAAACCACTCCCATATCTTTGCCAAGAAAACCCTAAATGGGGTCATGAAAAGTAGGACATGACTGAACAACAAATTCCAAGCTCCTCATTTTACAAATAAACTGCCTTCCCCTGTGCCCTACTTATTAATCACTTCTTTCATTCAAACTCTTGTAGCAGTTATGGTTCCCACCACACAATCTAGCACTTAATTTTAAGCTAGCATTTATTGTTGTTGTTCAGTGATTTCAGTCATATCTGACCCTCTATGGTCCCATTTGGGCTTTTCTTGACAAAAATACTGAAATGTTTTGCCATTTTCTTTTCCAGATCATTTTAGGGATGAGAAAACTGAGACAAGCAGGGTTAAGTGACTTGCCCAGGGTCACACATCTAGGAAGCATCTGAGACCAGATTTGAACTCAGGAAGATGAATGTTTCTGACTCCAGGCTGGGCACTCTATCGTAGCACCCCACCACCTAGCTGCCCAAGCTAGCATATTACTCTTTGATTCTTTCATATGTGCAAGTCTTTTGTCTCTGACTAGACTGTAAGGTCCTAGAGGGTATGGCCCCCATTTTATGCTTCTTCCATATCCTTATCCTTATTCCATATCCTTAAAAACATCTAGCACCATGCCAGACATAGTCACAGAATCTATGTGCCTTCAAGGGACTGTCTAGGGACTTCAAAGGCTGTCTAGTCCAGCCCAGAGCCCTCTTTATCATCTCTGATAACTGGCTATCTAGCCTCTGCTTAAAGACCTCCAGTTGTGAGGGAAGCCTCTCTAGACAACCCATTCCACTTGTAGATAGATCTAATTATAAGAAAACTTGTCTTTACATGGAACCTAAATTTGTTTCTTCAGAAATTCTCCCAGCTCTACCTTCCAGGGTCAAATAATGCAAACCTATTCCTTCTTCCATGTGATACCCTTTCACATAACTTGAAGGTAGTTTTGTCATGTCTCACTCCCATCTCCCCACGACTTTTCTTTTTCAACTCAAACATCCTCAATTCATGAAGTCAATTCTCATATAGCCTAGACTCTGGTCTTCCTACACTCCTTGAAGCTATCTCCAGCTTGTCTATGTGCTATTTAAAATGGGATATCCATAAAAAGAACTCAAGGGTTCAATTGATACTTGATTAATTTGGATGCCGAATTACCCCAACCTTCCTTCCTTTCTGAGTTTAAGATCACTGTCTTTAGGAAGCATTCCTGGATCAACTCATCCCTGCGCCACACTACCTGTGTACTCTACTGTCCCCATGCTCTTTTAGAAAAATGTTTTATCAATGACTTCTGTCTTTGCTTCACAGTCACAATATGCCTTGTCCTCCAGATTGAACCTCCTCCTGCAGTGTTTGTCTCTCACTATAGATAATACCTCTTGCATCCATGCCCGGAGGTGGGAAGTATTTTTCAGTATCTGTTCTCTTTGACCCTCATTGATTTTCAGCCACTTCAGTTCAACTTCCTTTTAGTGATCTTTTCATTTTCATTATTATAATCCCTGTGTATGTGGACATCTTGGTTCTGCTTACTTCAGTTTGCATCAGTTCATACAAATCTTTGCATGTTTCTCCTCATATTCATCATTTTTCACTTTTCAATAATGCACAAATAATTTGAAAAATAGCTTTCTTGATTCAACTCATGTCCATTAAGACTGTGCTAATTATTTATAGATGAGGGACAGAACCTGTGATTTCCTTGCTATAGGGGCCTTCCCGGTGAGGAAACTCCCTCTTCCTTTTCAGGTCAGCATCTTCTTTAATATTTAGAGGAATTGCGAGCTATGTAGAGCACTGAGATGCTCAGTGACTAGATGAGGGTCATATAGTTGATAGATTAGATTAGATTAGATACTGATATATTGGAAATTAAACTTGAACTCAAGTCTTCTTGAGTACAATTCTCTATCCAGTGTGTCATGCTTCTATCATCCAGCTCATTTGACAGATGAGATCAGTCCCACCCTCATTTGTTGCTCTAGACCTCACAGCTATGACCTAAAAGCCACTGGAAGACTTTAGGTCTTATGAATAACAATATTAATTTCAATATCAATAATAGGTTACATTTATGGGTTCTATTGAGGTTGATAATGTGTTTTTCTCATAACAAGTCTATGAAGCATGTAGCACAAATATTGATATGCCTAGTTTACAAATAAGGAAACTGAGACTTAGGGAGGTTAAGTTACTCCTATGTTTATATAGCTATTAAGAGTCAAGAGCTAAGATTCAAACCCAGGTCTCCTGGCTCCAGGTTCATTGATTCTCAGCATACCATATAGTTGTCACTTTCCCTCTGTGCTCAATGACATATAGACTTGTTGACCTATTGACTGACTGTTTTATTAGTCCCTCTAATTGATTATGTAGGTTAAAACGTAACAGAGATAGGTTGGCTGCAAACTCCCAATGGAGGAGGGTTGAGTCTGCCCTAATCAATCTGTCTCTTGCTTTGTATAGAATATGGCACATTAAGTCATTAAACAAATGTATTTCAAAGAGGGCAAGGACTATTGCAATAGCTTTCTAATTGGTTTTCCTGCCTCAATTCTCTCCCCATTACAACCCATCTTCCACTCAGCTACCAAAATGATTTTCCTCAAGGGTAGCTCTGGCTGTCACTCCACTGCTCTCACCTTCAGGATCAAATACAAAGTCCTTTTTTGACATTTAAAGCTTCCATAACTTGACCTAACCCTTCCTCCTTTGCCAGTCTTCCTCCATCTTATTATCTACTTCTCATTCTTTGATCCAGCCATCTCAGTCTACTTGCAACATCTTACCACTGGACTTCAGTGACTGGAAGAGAGTGAGGCTGATGACTTTTCACAGTTCAGCCTCACTTAAATCCAATTCACAGGCACTTCAAGGCATTACCCATGATGTCGCTGGTATTCTTCAAAGTGAAGGATGAACAATAATAGCCACAGTATGACATCTCGAAACCATGCCTATGTACTGGCTGTTTTCAATGCCTATAATTTCTGCCCTCTGGACCTCAAACTCTTAGAATCCCTGGCTTCCTTTAAAATGCAATTCAAGCACCACCTTGTATACATATACACACACATACCACATATATGTGTATGTATATATACATATATGTGGGGGGGGTACTATGCCCTATTAGAATGTGTGATCCTTGAGGACAGAGGCTGTTTTTGATTTTTCTTTGTATCTCCAGTACTTAGCACAATGCCCAGCACATAGTGATAAATGCTTTTTTATTGTTTTCTTTCCTCTTTGCAAAATGAGAGAATTTGTAAACACATTCTGGCACTGGGTCCCCTTTCTGGGTTTATGGTACTTGACTCTTCTTAACACACTCTGCATCCAATCAAAGTGGACTGCTTTCTTTTCCCTATATGACATCCTGTCTCTATGCCTATGCACACAGGCTATCCCCCAAGCCTGGAATGCCTTCATTCCCCACCTTTGCCTTGAAGAATCCCTAGATTTCCACACAGAAAATACTAATAATTTTGTCCCATTTAACTTCTGTCCTTAAGAAATGGTGAAGAGTGGAGGAGATGCCAGAAAATTAGAAATAGGCAAATATTGTCCCAGTTTTCAAAATAGAAATAATAGGTGAATATTAGAAACGATAGACAAAATTCTAGAATGAATTATTAAATTGATTGATTTCTGAGAACTTATGATTTCCATAAGCTACAATGTACTGATTAATACACTAGTGCACACATGTGTGTGCACGCACACACACACACACATACCAAATTAATGTTAGTATATAAAAACAAGGAGAATGGTGGAACAAGTATTCATCAAGGGCCTAACATGTGTCAGGTACTGTGCTAAGAAATTTACAAATATTATTTCATTTGATTCTTATTGTTGTTCAGTCTCTTTCAATCATGTTCAGCCCTTTGTGACCCCATTTGGGGTTTTCTTGGCAGAAATACTGGAGAGTTTTGCTATTTCTTTCTTCAGCTCATTTTACAGATGAGGAAACTAAGGCAGGCAGAGTTAAGTGACTTGCTCAGGGTCACACAGCTCGTAAGTATCTGAGGCTAGATTCGAATTCATGAAGATGAGCCTTCCTGACTGCAGGCCCACTACTGTATTCACTGAATCATCCAGCTGCCCAGTAGGTGCTGTAATGATCTCATTTCCTCAACCCAGCTGAGGAAACTGGGTTAAACAGAGGTTAAGTGATTAGTGACACACAGTGTCTTAGATCAGATTTGAACTCAGCTTTTCCATCTAGCTGCCAAGTGATGGACTTAGCTTCAAGTCTTGATTTCAGACAAGCCTCAGTTTCCTCAACTATGAAGTGGGATTAACAGTACATATACAACCTTATACTACTACCTCATACCTGGAATAAAAAAATATATTGTTGTGAGAAAATCACTTTGTAATTTATAAAATCTTGTACACCTTGTACATTTATTAACTGGAGTTATCATTAGAAATATTAACTTAATTGTAGGATTATTAGACAGGTAGATTAGGAGAATCCCATAGGTACAGAGTATTTTGATTTAAACAAAGCTTTTGACAGAGTTTCACCTACTACCCTTATGAGCCAAGGTGAATAGATGTGGGTTAGATGATAATACAGTCAACAGATTTAGAATTGGTTGAACAATTGTACAACCTAAAGAAGGCTGAGTAATGGATTCATGTCAATGGGAATTGTGAGAGGAAGGCTCAGTACTTGGCCCTGTTTTTTTTTTAACCATTTTGTCAATAACTTAGGTGCATATCCAGTTTACAGGTGACATAAAGCTAGAGAGGTATAGCTCTGAATGATAAAATCAACATTCAAGAAGAACTCAACCCAACTCTCATGATAAAATTAAATTGGTGGAGGGAGGCAAAGTCTTACACTTAGTGACATTCAAGTTTAGAAATCTAATGCCATCTTATCCTGAATTAATAGAAGTGAAAGAAGGAAGGAAATGTAATAGCACATTGGGAAAGAAGGAAAGAAAGAAGGAAGGAAGAAAAAAGAAAGAGCAAAAGAAAAGTAGAAAGGAAAGGAGGGAGAGAGGGAAGGAGAAAGGGAAGGAAGATTGACCCAAAGTTAAACCTTCTTTATGTTCTGTCTCTTCTTTTAGGACATCTAGGTGGTATAGTAGATCGAGTGCTAAGCCTGGGATCAGGAATACCTGAGTTCAAATCTGGCCTTAGACACTTAACTAGTGTCTAACTAGTCGAACTAATCTTGAGCAAGTCATTTAATCTTTGTTTGCCTGAGTTTCCTTTTCTGTAAAATGGGAATAGTAATAGCTCCTATCTCCCAGGTTGTTGTAAAGATCAAGTGAAATAAGAATTGAAAAGATAAAAAATTATAGTAAAATTAGCACAGTGCCTGACACATAGTAAGTTCTATGTAAATGTTTGCTGTTATCATCATCATTAATTATACATATAATTATGTAGAGAGCTACAAAATGAAATATTCTATTGAGATCTGAGGAGGGGGAAAGTATCAAAAAAGGTTTTCTGAAAGGGGTAACATTTAAATTGGGCTTTAAAGAATGGGTAAGAATTCAACAGGCAAAGAGGGGGAAAGAGGGTACACTAGACAGAGAGAACAGTATAAATGGAAGCATGGACATGGAAGAGGGGAAGAAACTCTAGCTGGAGCACAGAGTGCGTGTACACTAACACTATTAAATAAAATTGGAACGGTAGGAAAATAACAGATTGTGGCCAGGCAAAGGAATATGAACTTTCCTTATAAGGAAATAGGGACCCACTGAAAATTTTGTTGGCTCATATATTTAGAAGTAGAAGGAAACACAAAGTTCGTCAAATTGAATCCCCTCATTTTACAGAAGAAGAAAATGAGGTTCAGAAGGACGAAGTGAATTGCTCAGAGTCATAGTTAGTATCCCAGATGGGTTTGAATTCAGGTTTTTCATTCAAGTAACCAGTCCAATGTCTTACTGTCCCCTTCTTTTAGTAAAAAAGTGACACGAACAGATTAAAATTAAGGTTGCATTATTCTACTTTTGCGTTTATCTAAATATAGCATCCTTATTTAGTTCCAGAAGAGCCCATTGTTAGATAAAACAGTGGTACAGCACCACAGGAAAACGTTATAAGTGGACAATTTGTCAAACATATTCAATGGGACTTAAGGGTGAGGTTGGATTATAATTTATTTGGCTCATTACTATGAAATTATATTGATCAGGGAATTCTCTTTTTGTACTTTTATTTTTTTCCAATATTCACTTTTATAAGATTTCGAATTCTAAAAATTTTTCCCTTTGTTCCCTCCCCACCTTCCTCCTTAAGAGAGCAAGCAATCTAATATAGGCTATACATGTATAATCATATTAAACATCTTTCCACATTAGTCATGTTGTGAAAGAAGAATTGGAACAAAAGGGGAAAACTATGAGAAAGCAAAAAACCCAGAAAACAAGAAAATAGTATGCTTCGATCTGCATTCAGGTTCTATGGTTCTTTCTCTGAATGTGGATAGCGTTTTCCATCATAAGTCTTTTGGAGTTGGCTTAGATCGCTGTATTGTTGAAAAGAGCTAAGTCTATCAAAGTTGGTCATCACACAGTGTTGCTCTTACTGTGTACAATGTTCTAGTTCAATCATGGCATTCTTTCATGCTTCTGGACACCTGTGTGATGGCAGAGAAATGTCCCTGAGTGCCCTGCTCAAGGGACAAGTCCCCTGATGCCTGAGAAATCAGAGAAAATAGGGAGGAGAGGCAAATCCTAGGAGATATTTCTATGACCAGTGTAAACCTCCAATCTAGTTAACTGTGGAAGTGGTATGCTGGGCTACCCTAGGCTAAGTATTTGTTGCAATGAGGTCATACTCTGTGCCAATTTAAAACTCAAAGAAGACACACACACACACACACACATACACACACACACATACACAGACATTAGACTTGTTTTCCTTGACTTTAGAGGGCAAAACTAGAAAATGGAAGTTAAAATGAGGAAGAAAAAGCACTCAATAATTAGAGCAAAATATCAAGAATGGAATAGCACATTGAGAAATGCAGGGTTTCCCCTAATGCAAAGACTGTGTTATTATTGGTCAGTCATATTGTGGAATTCCATGTTGGACTAGATGATCTCTGATGTCTTTTCCAACTCTGAAGTTATGTGATTCTGAACTAGAAAAAGAGGGAGAGAAATCTGATTATCACCTGTCATTGGCTCCATCAGAAAAGAGTATGTCTAAATAGGTATCATTTTGTGTACTAAAGTATCCACAGGGGAGGAGATGGTGTGGTCTCCAAGGAGTCTGCCACATATCCCTATCCCTCGGGAAATCAGGTGTCCAAACAACCTCTAGTAACTAGTAGGCAGGGACAGAAAGGTGGCAGCATAGAGGGAAGAGGGGAGCTTCCATAACTTGCCCAATCTTCTGCTACTCAGGGAGACTTCCCAGAGCCCCGCATATCTCAGGATCCTTTGATTTAACCTTGTATGACTCCTTTGAGTATCTTGGTGAACTTGAGCTTAAACAGATTTCCAGGAAGAAAGAGACCCATTTTCCTAGTCCTGATTTTTCCCAGTCATGGCTGTTGATATGACAAAGGGGCCTACTATCCCCTTCTTCCCCTTTCCTGTCTGGTTTTTCCCCAGGTTCATAGGGTGATGATTGAGTTTACATTTTCATCTTACCTTCCACTGGGACACTTTGGAAACAGTTTTAGTGGGAGTAGGAGGGGTTAGAAAAAGAGAGAGAAGATAGGGAAAGTGGGATTATATAGGGGGAAGGGAAGACATCCACAAACTGGGTTGGCCCACCCCATTCAAAGCATGAATAAATAAATAGCCTCAGAAATGAGTGGGTTGCTATGCCACAAGGCTCCCCTGACCAAGAGAGAATTCCTTCAAAAGAGTCAAGCCTGGAGAAGATTCATTATTCATGCACAGGGCCCCACCAAGGTAGAAACCTCCCAGAGTTGTTGTGATTTAACACAGCATGTCTTGTAGAAAAGGGATTGAGGGGAGGACTGAAATAGGGTATGGGAAAGCTCTTCTTACTGAGGACCAAAGCCAGAGAGCGTCGCAGTTCTTCCCAGCCTTGTAAGACAAGGTGATACAGGCTTTCCCTGCCCCTTTCTATGCTATGAGCTTCAATCAACCTGTCCTTTCTCAGAAATCAAGTTGATGGGATGGCAGAAACAGGGATGAAAATGGGAAAACTCAGCCAAATATTTGCCTCCATTACAAACAACTGGATCTTGGGAACCATTTGGGACACTGGCTGGCTTTTTCCATTTTCACCTCTGTTTGACATCACTCAGACTTGTCTTGACAGTGGTCTGTCTTACCCCACCACCCAGCAGCCTCAGAATGAAACTCTGAGAGTTCTTTGAACCCTTCTTATGAAGCTGGGCTTTAACATTTTCTACCGCTGTCAAGGGCTGGTATTTCATAAACCCCATCTCCCTATAAATCACTATTCTTAGGGGAAAGTTTGGAAAACTCAATCACACTAAGGTGTAGAATAAGACTAATCATAGTAGTGTTACCCCACCCAGGAATATTTACGTTTTCATAAATCCTAAAATTTTAAGCTAAAGGATAGATGATCTAAGAGGAAATTTTTTGGTTTGAGCCAGTGGGCAAAGAGGGTACTTTAGACAATGGTGGGAGGGGCTATTTATAGGTTCCTTATAATCATACCAAAAAGCTTGTTATTTAGTCTGACTATAGATACACCTAAATTATGTATACAAGCCCATCTTAGCTCTGAGATGTCAAAAAAGGATAAATTTTTCTCCCCCACCTACCCTCCCCTTCACCAAGGACTTTCTGCTCTTTGCACTATAGGAGACATCCTTGGAACATCAATTCTACCACTGGCGTCCTTTGACATATCCTGATCTAGGAAGAGGGAATCCTTTGTTTCTATTTCTCCTTTTCTCCATTGCCTTCCTCTGAAGATAGAAATGCTAGGTTAGCACAATGAACCGATGGGTGTTTGGATTTCATGGTGGTTTATTTCTGGGGGCAGGAGTGGGGGCGGGTAGAAGAGGAGAAGTAGTGGGTGCTGGGGGAACAGCTGGGGTGCCTGTGTGATGTGGCAGCTGCTGCAGAGCCTTCTCTGTGGGGGGATAGCAAAATGGCGGTTTTTAATACTTTTCAAGGGATAATCTCATTCAGTAAATTCCAGCTGGGAAGGTGGGCCCAGTCATCCGCTGATTTCTGCCACCCCCACCCACTGGCCCTATCCCACATTTCCTTCACACATCTCATCCCCCGATATTGTCTCCCTTACACAGAACGGAGAAAATGCTTGATTCATTTATGCCCATTACCCATTCAGAATTAAACCTGGGGCATGCAAGTCTCTCCTTAAGTTACCTATTCCTAACCTCCTAACCTGGCACCCAGGGAAGAAAAGGAAAGAGAGGCTCTTGTCCCTTAAACAATCTCATCTGCACATGCTGTCCCAGCCTGGCTTTCCCCATAGCAGCAAAAATCCCCACAGCAGTCCTGTTACCAGACTGATGCCAAAAGATAATGACAGGTTGAGTCTTCTCTGTCTTGCCAATGAGTTGCATGCAAATGACTTGTTTTTGAATGGGCTTAATTGTCATCGCCCGTTATGGTTGCTCAAAATCCCCCAGGGTTGGGAGAAAACTGGAGGGAGGAGGAGGCAATCAGGGTAGAGTGAGGAAGGAGGAGTGATGAGATAAGGTCAGAAGAGACTCAAGCTAGAGAGAATTAGTGGAAGCCAGCAGTTTCTCTCTGCTAGAGTCTGA
The DNA here is from genome assembly GCA_028658325.1 of Potorous gilbertii. Taxonomy (NCBI): domain Eukaryota; kingdom Metazoa; phylum Chordata; class Mammalia; order Diprotodontia; family Potoroidae; genus Potorous; species Potorous gilbertii. The sequence continues at coordinate 107,486,115 of CM053771.1, forward strand.
CCTGTCAGGGCAGAGCTTTGTGGTAAGAGCTGGGGATCTATTCCCTCCCCAATGCGATCGAGATATGGTTCTACATCTGGAAATCTTTTTATGCATTGCTACTCAACTGTGAGTGCCCATCATGTGGTTAGGACATGTGTCTAACAACTCCCCACCCCCTATCTTGGCTGACCTGGAGAGAAGGGGGGGCGGGCTGAGAAACAGGCTTACTTGCAATACACTACAGGACATGTCCTACCATCATGTATATGCCTAGATCTAGTCATAAGGGCATGGCTTTGCTGGGGACAGAGACAGAAAAAAAGATCTTCACACAAACCCAGAACCCATAGTAATAACTGCACCATGCACATCCCTGGTGTTATCCATGTCTGGGATAAGTTTGAGACTTAATCATAACATGAGTTTTGGTGTATCCATAGGTACTTCTGTTTACTCCCACGTCCCTGGGGGAGGGGGGGTGTATATGTAGATATATATTTATATGTATGTATCCCCGTATATATGTGTGTACATACACATGTGTTTGTATGTGTGCATATATGTCCCTGGGTGTGTTATATACACACATATGTGTTCATGTATATATGTATGTGTATATATGTGTGTCCCTGGGAGGTGTATGTATGTATATATACACACATATATACACCCAAGAATACATGTATGGATGTACACATATACATATATGTGTATATACACAGAGACCTATATACATATACATATGTATGTGTGTAAATATATAGACATCTGTGTGCTTGTCTCTCTGTGTATCTATCCATGTGTGTATCTCTCTCTGTGTATCTGTGTATATCTGTGTATGTGTCTGTGTGTATCTATCTGTATGTATGTCTCTGTATGGGGCAGCTAGGTGGTGCAGAGGATAGAGTACCAGTGCAGGAGTCAGGAGGACCTGAGTTCAAATATCACCTCAGACACTTGACACTCACTAGTTACGTGACCTTAGACAAGTCACTTAACCCCAATTGCCTCATCCTGGGTCATCTCCAGTCATCTTGATGAATATCTGGTTACCGGATTCAGATGGCTCTGGAGGAGAAGTGAGGCTGGTGACTTGCATAGCCTCCCTCACTCAAAACAAAGTCAAGTGCTAGTCATGTCATTATTTCTCTGATGGCATGGTCTTTTTCAGCAATGAAGGACGAACACACATATATCTCTGTATATCTTTCTATCTGTATATTTGTTTGTGTGTTGGTGTGGTTATACTTGTGTATGTCTTGAGTATCTGCCTTCTGTTCATGAAAGGTCACTGAATCCAGTTGGGAATTTAAATCAATTGAAAAAACATTCATTAAATTCCAACCCTAAGACAGGAAGAGTCTAAGCACTGGGAGAATACCAAGATGAATAGCAGATAAGTAGACATCTTGAGATGGACAACTATAGGTTATGGAAGATTGTAATGGTAATAGTCATCACCAGTGCTGTGAATATTGCCTTGACTAGCCAAAGATTTTGTCACTGCTGTTTTTAAAATCATTGTATACTAGACGTTCTTGCACCTAGTAGGTGCTTATTAAATGTGTTGGGTTTTTTGTTTTGTCTTTTTTTTTTAATGAATGAGTGATTAAAATGGCTCCCATTTATATGGTGCTTCACAAAGGTGGTCCCATGGAATAGGTAATAGAAATAGGATCTCAGTGCTGCACATGAGACAAGTAAGGCTCAAGGAGATTAAGGGAGTTGCATAGTTATGCAGCTAGGACTCAAGTACAGGTCTTCTCACTCAGGGTCCAGAATTCTTTCCAGGATCAGCTGTGATCCTTACAGAGTTCAGTCTAGTAGTGAGAAAACACATGTACTAATGACTATAACACAGAGGAGAACATGCTAACTACTTGCTGCCTGCATGACCTTGAGCAAAGGCATTTAACCTCTCTGGGCCTCAGTTTCTCATCTGTAAAAAGAGAATTTACTACCTGACCTCTATGATACCTGTTGGCTCTGAATCCATAATCTTATATCATCAATACCATGCAATTGAAAATGAAAACAATAGAAGATAGTATTAAACCTGCAATTTCATTGTTATAGGTGACTCCCAGGTGTGGAAATTCTGTCCACTGATGCAGGTTGGCACCTTTTCTGTAATTTATAATCCCTTAGTGCCCTAAAAGGTAAAGGGACTTGCCCAGGATTACAGTGCCAGGATGTGTCAGAAAGAGGACTTGAACCTAAATCTTCCTGGCTTCTCTATTCACCTACACAAGGCTGCCTCTCAAAAAGCATATAAGACAGAGAAGGGTTGTGCAATGACCAAAGAAGAAAGGTTCATTTCCAACTGAAGTGATCATAAAATGTTTCATGGAGGAGATGGCATCTGAATTAAGTTTTAAAAGTATAGGCAGCATTTCAACAGGAAGAGATAGAGGTGATGGTGGGGAGAGGAGGAGTGTTCTAGGCAAAAATGGGAGGAAAGATTCAGAGGTGAGGGTATATACAATTTCTGCATCATCAACCAGACTGGCTGGAATATAGAGTATATGACAAGGAAAGGGGGAAAGGAAATAAACATTTCCATAGAACCTACTAGTTGGGCACTATGCTAAGTGCTTTGATAAATGTTATTTCATTTGATCCCTATAACAACCCTTTGAGATAAATGCTATTATTATTCCATTTTACAGTTGAGGAAACTATGGCAAACAGAGGTGAAGTAACATGCCCAGGATCACACAGCTAGTAAGTGCCTGAGGGTAGCTTTGACTGTAGTCCTATCCACTATACCACCTAGCTTCTTAAGAAGTAATATGAAACAAACCTGGGAAGATAGGACAACATTAGATTGTCAGGAGCCTTAAGTGGCAGACTAAAGAACTTGGTCTTAATTTCTGAGCCAGGTTTCTGTAATTTATTATCAGACTAGGGCAGAGATGGAGAGAGCTTAGGGAAAATCCCTTGCAAACACTCACCCTCCTCAGAAAAGTCATCTTTGGGGTCATTATAAATGTTAAGAATGGAAAAGTACACTCCATATTCCTGGACAGACAGTTGTCTTCTGCCAATCACAGGTGGTTGGATGAGTCATCCTAAGGGTGCTTACCCTCGGACCAGCATGGGCACTGACACATGATAAAGCACTGGCCATCTGGAGGCTCTGTTCATTTACTCCCTCTACTTATTCAGTCATTTATTCACTCCATTCATTCATTCGCTTATTCATTCAGTATATTCATAATGTACCTAACCTGAAGGGGCCAGGGTCTTACATTGCATCCTGGGCCATCTCCAGTCATCCTGATGACTATCAGGCCACTGGACCCAGATAGCTCAGGAGAAGAAAGCAAGGTTGGTGACCTTGCACAGCGCTCCCTCACTGAAATCAAAGTCAACTGCAAGTCATGTCATCAATGCCTTCTTTGAGAACGAAGGACAAACACGGTAACATTCAGTAAATATTGCTAAGTTCTGACAGTGGGCCCAGCCTCATGTTGGTGATAAGGGGAATTCAGAATAAATATGGGGCATGTCATCTGCTCTCGAGAAGCTTATGGTCTCATTGGAGAGACAAGATTTGTATGAGTCAGAATTTAAATAACAAATAGCAAGGTGCCTAATGAGTAGTACAGGAAATAAATATTTCAGAAGCATTAGCTAGAAAATTCAAGGAAGAGGTGGCACTTATGCTGGCCCATGATAAGTGTATATAACTGGAGAAAAGGAAAGCTTTACAGATTCAGGGAACAATATGAACCAAAATGAGTCTACATATATAGCATGTATGCTCACAATATAGCCACTAGGCTAGACAGCCTGAAAAGGATTGTTCATGTGAGGAGAGATAAAAGAGAAGGTTGAAGAAAGACCCTGAATTCTAGAAAGATTAATTTGGACTTTGTTCTGTAGATCAGTAGCCTCCAAAGTGTGAGATGGAGTATGGCCCCTTTGAGGTCAGCATAGCCTGACCTCAAGTGGGCTGTGATCTAACTTCAGGATGCATGGATCATTGAGTCAAAGGGTGAGAAGACAGGCTGCCTCTCACCCTCCCCACAATAGCCAGTAGTGAGGTTTGTCTCCCCCACAACCATGCCGACACTTATCCCCAACACTCCTCCACTGCTGCCACACACACTCTGTGCAAGCTCCAAATTTCCACTGTGAATCAGTTGAATTACTCTTCAGGGCAATCATGACTGACCTAATACCTTGGCACCAATAGCAGCCCTGGGCAGGTGCCATTTGGAAAATATCCCCATAGTATCCACTCCCTGCCCTCACATTCGCCTTGTGGTTATAGCAATTATTTCTCAGAAAGTAGGCTTTGTACTCCAGATAGTGACCTAAAAGGAAGAGTCCTATCTCCTCTCATTTCATTTTCAGTGGGTAAGTGACGTTTAGCCAGGCGTCAGGAAGAATGAAGTTCTAACTCCTTCTCACACAGGAAGTGGCTATGTGACCTTGGGCAAGTCACAACCAATGTCTGGATTCTTGGTTTCTTCATTTATAAAATGGAGAGAATAATGGTATTTTACCTCCCAGGGTGGTCGTGAAGATCCAATCAGATATTTGTAAAGCGTTCAACACAGGACGTGACACAGAATACACACTTAATAGATCCTTCCATCCTTCCTTCTTGGGTAGGATAGTGAGTGCATGGAAGGAATTAAGATCTTCATCACAATTGTGAATTCATAACATTATACAAACCCTAGACCCCCAATCCCCTCCGAATTTGCCTGTTACTGTTTAGGACACCGCCACCATTCAGTAACCCTGATCCTCAATCTCATTCCTCACTCACTCACTCAATCAGTGTCTCTCCCCTTTTCTATATGCACACAGCCACCACCCTCATCACCTCTCATCTGGATTATTACAATAGCTTCATTGTTACCCTCACCCTTTGCCTTAAGGGTGTTCCAATTCCAGACTATCCAAGCCGCCGAAGTAATTTTTCTAAAGTACGAGGCTGACCATGTCTCTTCCATACTCAAGAAAACTCACTAGCTGTCTTGATTCTATGACCAAATATTATTTCATCTTTATCTTATTCTTTTAAATTTTCTATTGCTCATATATGTCTTGTGTTATGCATAACTATTAACATAGTAGTATATAAATGTACTGCAATGTTTATTAATATATAAATGATTAAATATGTATATATTCGAGGTATATGCTTATTGTTATTTTTTTTACTTATAGAAGTGTATGATCAAAAAAGTTTGGGGACAGTTGCTATAAAGAGGAGAAATTCAAGACTATTCTTAAAGCCTTAAATATAATGGTTCTTTGTGCTTGAACAGAGATGCATTCTAATCTTATTCTGCCATTGACCAGCTGTGTAACCTTAAGCAAGTAATTTCCCCTTGTTGGGCCTCAGTTTCCTCATCTTTAAAAAGAATGCACTAAACTATATTAGTGTCCCCAACATTTTTTTGTATGAGGATCCCTTTTAAAAAATTTTAAATGTCATGAACTCCATATGATAGTAGCTGCATTCATGCTAAATGTTTTATTGGAAGTAAATAAAATGGAAATGTACTGCTTAATGCACATATGGACCTCAGACCCTGTGTAATAATTAAACAGCAGCCCAGAGATAAGAACTCCTGGCCTAGATACTAAGGTCCCTTCCTGCTCTAAAGAACCATTCACAGGTTGTTAAGTTCCCAAAGATCTCATGCCTGCATGAGATCTTTCTTCTGGGCACAAATGAATGAGGTGGGAGCAAGGATGGTAGGCAATCCATTTATTCTCAGCTAGTTCAGAGTATATATAGCCAATCTACTTCCATACTTGTAAGAAGTTTGTAAACACTGTGTGCTGAGCTTACGTGCTTGGCTGTTGTTGTTCTTGCTCAAGATAATTGTGAAGGTTGGTTATTGTATAAGGGTGGTCCATCACATAAGTCATGCAAGGACATGTTGTCTCAAGAGATTTCTCCTGAGGGCATCATGACCCTGATAACCCAAGAGTTCCAGACCCCTTACAACAGGTCCCCACATTCTGTAATTCTCAGTAAATAGACTGGACTTGACTGTGGTTATAAAATAGGACATTGGTGTTAATATCACGTATTCCTAGAGCCCCAGTGGGGAAAGAAGAAGTCTTAGAAGGAGGCATGAGGATTCAGATTTGATGGAGCTGATCCATTGAATCTCAGCAATGGCAGAGGTTCCCATGTTACAATGGTCAGGAATCCTGTCTAATCACCAAAAGGAAACTGGTGTTGAGATCTGTATTACTGTGATAATTCCGTAAATTCAACCACATTAGCGTTATTAAAATGTCACAGAGTGATAGTTTTCCAAGCATTTAAACTCTTATTGCACTTTATCCTTTAAAAACTTATAGTGCTCCAACTTAAGGCCCAGAGAAATGTGGTTAGAGAATTAACAGTGAAAAAGAAAAAAAAAATCCTGTGCCTGCCACAAAGCTAATGTTCACCTAGCTTTCTCTGTATTCTCAGAGCCTTCAATTCAGTTTAAATCCAAGCTGTACAATCCAGATTTTGAGTTAAAGGCTTAATTCACTTTGGTTCTGCTGAACTGAGTCTACTCAATACAAAAAAATGAATGCCATATTTGACTCTTCTCCAAATGCAAAATATCTCACTGTCCTTTCCCTTACCCTTCCTTTAAATGTATAAATAAGAGGTATTAAAAACAGCTCCCATGTACTGTAGGCAGCACTTCAGAATTGAACAACCTGCATTTATATGGTGCTCTGTGGTTTGCAATTCATAATGGAGTTTTCATCAACCTCCTCCCTCTCTCCTACCCCCTCCGCCAAATTCTGAGAAGCAGATGGTATAAGAATCGATGTACCCATTTTAGATATAGGGGATGGGAGGGGGGAACTCACAGAAAAGTAAAAAGTCTTACCTAGATTTGTGTTGTGAGCTAGTGTCAGGGACAAGATTTTAACTGAGGCCACCCGACTCTCTACTCTATATTATGCTTTGTGTTTTAGGGCACAAAATGAGCTTGGAGAGGCTGTGAATACATCTAGATGGGAGGTTGCTAGGTTTAATTCAGAAGAGAAGATTTTTTACTGAAGATGTCTGTGAAAATCTTTTGGCTGATTAATATGCTTGTTTATCATAGCTTTGTGTTCAGTTCTTAGTACCAAAACCGGCACATAGTAGGTGCCTCATAAATATTATAATATGTTACATTAAATGTGGCATAACTTACAAATGGCATGGCTTAAATAGTGTTCACTTCCAAGATCATCACCCTTCCTTTAAACACCCCACCACAAAAAGAGATCCCCTGTAGGAAGGTTCAAGTAAAGCATAGAGTGTGGACTCTTTTAAATTGTCAACTGAAAAGTGGGTACAGTGGAAAAGAATTAGGAAGTGGTGAGGTTTTGAAATTGCCAGATTTTCCTCTCATTCCTTCAGCATGAAAATTGATCTTTTTAAAAGAAATGCATCAGATTGACCAGGATGGATATGAGTAAGTGACTAACGTAATTGACATAATTGATGAATCTTTCTACCTTCATCATGCAGCTAAATGGTGCAGTGGACAGAGTGCTGGTTTTGGAGTCAGGAAGACTCATTTTCCTGAGTTCAAATCTAGCCTCAGACACTTACTATCTATGTGACCCTGGGAAAGTCACTTAACCCTGTTTGCCTCCGTTTTCTCATCTGTAAAATAAGATGGAGAAGGAAATGGCAAAACTCTCCAACATCTCTGCCAAGAAAACCCCAATGGGGTTACAGAGAGTCAGACATGACTAAACATCAACAACTCACCTTCCCTTAGCCAGGACTCATGTTCATTTGGTTTTGTTCAAATTGAATTGTACTTGATGACCCAAAATTCAACTCTACTTAGTATACACTGCCTTGTTATTCTTAGTTATATTCTCCTGTGTGCACCTCTTGTCTCATAGCTAGGTTGGAATTAGACTCCTTATATCTTCCATAGCATCTAGCAGAGGACTGGGTCATATTGCATACTTAATATTTTAATGATTAACTGACTGATAATCTCTCCAAGATTGAATCAGTCAGTTAGTAGTGAATAAATACTCATTAAGCAGCTATTATGACACTGTGCTAAGGTTGAGGATACAAAAAAAAAGGCAAAAAACCGTCCCTGCTCTAAAGGAACTCACAGTCTAATGAGGGTGACCACATATAAATGACTATGTACATACAAGATATATGCAAGACACATTGGAGATAACAGAGTGAAAGCATTAGAATTAAAGCGGGGTCAGGAATGACTTCCTGTAGAAGGTGCAATTTTAGCTGGACCTTCAAGGAATCCAGGAGGTGGAAATGAGGAGGGAGAGCATTCCAAGAATGGAGGACAACTAGTGAAAATGCACAAAGGTGGGAGATAGAGTGTCTTGTTAAAAGAACAACAAGAAGGCCAGCATCACTAGATTAACGAATATGGGGGGCTCACTGTAAGTATAAGATTACTAGAAAATTCTGCATGGGGAGGAAGAGAAAAGTCTTGAAAAACTTTAAATACCTAACAGAGGATTTTACATTTGACTGTGGAGGTTTTAGGGAGTTTACTGAGTCAGAAAGTGACACTGTCAGCCTTGTGTTGTAGGAAGATCATTTTGACAACTGAGTGCAGGATAGACTGGAGTGGGGAGAGACTTGTGGCAAGCAGACCAACCAGAAGGCTACTGCAGTAGTTTAGGCATGAGGTGAGGAGAACCTACACCATGGTGGTGGCTTTGTGAGAGGAGAGAAAGAGGGGAATGTGAGAGACATTACAAAGGCAAAATAGATAGGCCTTGGTAACAGATTGGATATAGGAGAAGGGAGTAGGGTTAGAGAATGCTTTCAAAGTAAGTTACTAGGCTGCTAGACTGATAGATCTGGGAGGAATCTTAGCTACCATTGAATGCTCTTTTATTTTACCAATGAGAAGACCCAAATTAAAGGTCCAAAGAAGTAATATGACTAAGATGATGCAGAAATTTGGTGGAAGAACTGAGACTACAGTTCAAGTTGTTTCCTGAGTGCTAGCTCATGCTTTCAGAGAAGCAAAATTGGCAAAGGAGAAATGAAAGAAAGGGACTGTTAAGACAGTATCCAAGTGAAAGCAGGCGTTGTTAGTAAGGCCCTGAAATCAACAGCAGCTCATGCTCCCAGCATCATGAAGGATTTCTTAGTTTTGAAAAGCAAGTTTTGTTTAAATACCCACCACCCCTCACCTACCTACTTTCCCTTACAGTCCACCTTCTTGAAGAGCCCTGAGGGCCAAGGGAGAGATGGGAGCTTTGGTACTGTCCGTGGTACTGAAATGCTCCTGATTACTGTGTAGGTGATTAAAGTGGCTCTGGGCACTCTCCCCTCCAGTCCGCTGTTGTGTGGAGACTAATTTCCATATAATAACATTTTGTTATTTGCAATAAATCATACTCACAGTAAGGTGACTGGGTTATGTCATTATTTGCAAACCTACCGAATGTAATTATAATACATCTGAAAACCTCCATGCAGAACAGTGCAGTTCCAGCAGCAGCTCCAGTCCAATAATAATAAAAATTTATATTGTGCTTTATACGACTGCTCATCACAGTAACTGTTCTTTGCCAAGGGGGAAGAAAAGCCCACAGCAGTGACAAATCCACTAACGCAGAAACCTTGTAAACGCCAAACTAGGTGATCCCAAAGCTGGGTTCCTCTCTCCTTTTTACTAGGCAACCTTTTAGAGTAATCACTGGTTGCATTCTAGTTTGCTTCTATACTCCAGGTCAAGCATTTTTCCCCCAGGTATTAAATACACATGCATTACCCTTCCCTGTCAAGATAAGAACTCAGGGGATGAGACTCTTTGAACATAGAGCCCTAGTAATCCCTCCTCACCACTTCCTCCCTATCTCCCATTTCCTCCCAGACTGTACTGCCTTCAGCAGTTCCCAAGAGCAGAGGAAAATGCAGACTCCTTGGGCAATGATTGAAGGACAGACTGGTTATTCATCTTACATTCTGTTTCTAAAACCCTAAGTCTCCTGGATTCACACCCAGGAGGAGAAATGTGTGGTTGCAATTAGAAGTGTGGCTTCCAACCCTGAATCTCCTCTCCCACCTGTTACTGACTTCTCTGAGCTTTTGTTGAATCCTGATGGGATTTGTTGGAGAGTAGCAGCAAGTTCTGAGTGATCTGAAGATAATATGAAGTTCTGGGAAGATGATGTTTACTAGTAGGAATTCTATTTTTAAAAGAACCTTATAGTTTCTAAAGACTTGAACTTAAACATAATAATTCTTCACCAGGCAGTGGTTTGAGATCTCCTACAACTCAAGGGAAGCATTCCCCTACTTTACCTATGATCTTCTTACATTTATTACACACGTGATGGTGGCAGCTCTCTAAGATAATTTTGTTTAGAGCTGTGAAATTTGCCTTCAAAACTAAAATTGAATTGAATTCACTACTTTCTGCAGGAGTGATGGGCTTATGTGTGTATCTCTTTCCCTGGGATGTTTGCAATTATTGATGCTGAGTGTGACCATTCATCATAGACAATAGGGAACAAAAAAGAATTTATTAATAAGTCTCTTGCTACCACATGATTCCTTTTGTAGCCTGAAACATGACATTTTGTTTCTTTTCCATTTATGTCTATTTTTATGCTTCCTTTTGCCCTCAACATGACTATTTCGTCGCCTGATGCTTCTTTTCCCTCCATCCAGGGTGACTGGATGCTTTGGACCATGTACAGAGGAAAAGTGGTTAGTCTACTTGGAATGTTAGATTTTGAGTGTGAAGGCTGTTTTTGATTCATGGGATAGGCAGAGTTGGAACGCAGAGTATGGTATGAGATGGGGGAACCCTGCAACAGTGAAAATGAAATTAAGATCTTCCTGGCAATAAAGATTGTGAGACAGTGAAATGCACTGGCAAGAAAGAAAGCAGTGTTTTTCCTCCTACACAGATTTTTACAGAAGGGATTAAGCAGGAGCAACCACAGGAGCTTAGAGCTACAAGAGATGCCAAAACATAGCATAATGTAAAAAGCTCTGGCCTTCAAGAGAGAAGGCTTAAGTTTAGTCCTGGCTTAGCCACTGACTAGGTGACTCTAGACAAGGCATTTCTTATCTTTGGGCCTCAATTTCATCTGTTCAATGACAGAAGTGTGCCCAGTGGTCTTCACAATTTTTTTCCAAATGAGATTTTGTACTGGTTTTTAAACCTTTCAGAGAAAGAGGACCCAGTGCCTTCCTTGGTCACCTAATCTTGTGTTTGTTTACCTTCCTCCCCCATGAGGAAACTCTTCCTTATTATAGCCCTAACATATCACTCCCACACTCAGCCCTTCAGAGAGTTGTCTTGGGGATACATCAAGAGACAAAGTAGAGGAAGAGATGGAAACAGACAGGAATAATTATATTAGGCAAGAGGAAGCCCATCATAGAAATGCAAAGCAGAATGGTTCAAAAGAAAGACACAGCTGAGCAGCAGAGGAGTGCCACCTTGACAAAGGTAACAATGAATTACTAGAATCCCATCATCAAAACTGTCAAAAGGCAGAAGCTGACAGAAAGGCTGAACAATAGGGGAGTCCCATCTTAGAGTGAAAAAGGGTGGGAGACACTCCCCTCCTCTACTTCCCCAACCTGTCCTCAGGTACAGACATCACAAAACTTGGAGTGAGACCTTCCCCATGAGGATTATAAACCAGGGCCCTAGGGAAGCTAGCAAAGTAGAGAGGAAAGAGGGAATACAGCTTGATAGCATGGGCTTCCTGGGTACCTTGTTCTTGAGTTGTCTAGCCTAGATCAACAAAGGCTGGAATCCTATGCAGATGCTCTGGCTTTTGTAAATAACTAGAGCTTCTCTTTTGTTGTGTTTCTCTAAAGTTGAAAAGAACCCCTTCAAACCAACCTATTTCCTTCATGCTACAGAACCAAGTTGCAAACACAGTCCCCAGAAAGAGGAAGAATACATTCAGGTCACATTTGAAATGTTTTATGTTCAGTTCCAAGTATCACATTTTGGGGAAGACTTTGAAAACTGTGCTATATATAGAAAAGAATGACTAGAATGTAAAGAGGACTGGAAATAGTACCTTGTCAATCAGTTCATCAGTCAATAAACATGTATGTGTTTACCACGTACCACACACTATACTGAGCTCTGAGAATACAAAGAAAGGCAAAAATAGTTCCTGTTCTCAAGGAGCTCACATTCTAATAGGGGAGACCACATATACGTAATTATGTATATGTAATACCTATCCAGAATAGATGACTGTTAACCTTACAAGGGAAAATCTCTAACTGCTGAGAGGACTGGGAAAAAGTCTCCTAAAGAAAATGGTATTGGCTGGCTTATTGGTCTAAGGATACGATTCTCAGTCTGTGTCTGAGAAGACAGCGTTGAAGCTGGATCTTAAAGGAGGCAAGGACCCAAAGAGTTGGATGGAGGGAAGAAGGGATAGAGGGAGTGCATTAAGGTATCTGTGATGACCTGAGCAAAGTCAGGAGACGTGCAGCATGTTTGAGGAACAGCAGTTAGGCTAGTATGGAGTATGTGGAGGGGGGTCAAGTGTCAGAAGATAGGAAAAGTGAGAAAGGGTCAGATAATAAGGAGAGTTAAATACCAAAGGATTTTATTTTTGATCCTGGAGACAATAGAGATCCATTGGAGTTTTGTGAGTAGAAGGATGGGTGATGTGGTCAGACCTATGCTTTAGGAATATCACTTTAGCAGCTGAGTGAAGGATGGATTGGAGTGGGAAGAGATTTGAGGCAAAGAAACCATTTAGGAAAATTTTGAAGTAGTCCAAATGAGAGGTGATAAGCACCTGAACTAGTGTGATGGCTCTAAGTGGAGAGAAGAGGAGATGTATGAGAGATGTCAAAGGCATATAAGATCTACTAAAGAAAATGAGTATCTTAGACTGAAGAAATGGGGAGGGGAGGACATGATAGCTGTCATCTAGTATCTATAGGGCTGTCATGGGGAAAACTGGTCAAAATTCTTCTGCTTGACCTATGGACAATGCTATTATGAGCAATGGCTGGAACTGGAAAACAGATTCTGTCCAATGTGAAGGAAGATTCCCTAATAATTAATGCTATCCAAGAGTATAATGGATCTTTATTTTAGGAGGTAGTGAACTTCCTGTCACTGGAGATCTACAGAGATTGACTCAGTGAAGAGTGCCAGATCTGGATGCACAAAAAGCTGAGTTCAAATTTGGCCTCTGACACTTACTAGTTGTGTGACTCTGGGTACATACATCATTTAACTCTTTCAGTCTCAGTTTCTTTACCTATAAAGTAGGAAATAATAACACAACCTATCTCCCAAGGTTGGTAGGAGGTCTAAATGAAATAATGTTTGTAAAGTGTTTTGCATATCTTAAAGAACTATATAAATTCTAGCTACTCTAATTATAATAATTAGATTATTGTAAGAATATAGATTTGGGTCTAGAAGAGTTTTAGAGATTAACTAGTCCAACCGCTTCATTTTACAGATGAGAAAAAATGTCTAGAAAAGGTTAGGGCAGTTGGGTGGCACAGTGGATAGAGTGCTGGGTCTGGTGTCAAGAAAATCTGAGTTCAAATCTGGCCTCAGACACTTACTAACTGTGTGACCCTGGGCAAGTCCACTTACTCCTGTTTGTCTCAGTTTCCTCATCTGTCAAATGAGCTAGAGAAGGAAATGACAAACCAGTCTCTTTGCCAAGAAAATCCTAAATAGGGTCATGAAGAGTAGGACACAACTGAAGAACAACAATCCAACTAGAAAAGATAAATGATTGGGTCAAGGTCACCAATATTTTAGGTGGCAGGTGTGGATCTCCAACAAAAATGCTTTGACTCCAAATCCATTATCCTTTTCTCTTCCCCCTTCAGTAAAGTTTTATTGAATTGAACTTGAAAACATAAGAACTAGTGGCTCTGCCGTTGGAAGATACCCTTCCTCTTGTTCCATAGCATGCAGATAACTCTCTAAAGAATCATAAAATATTGGAACCTTAGAAACCTTGGCAATCTTCCAGACTGGTCCCATCATTTTGGAGACAAGTCCATTCTGGGACTACCTATTTCTGGGAAAGGCCTGGGTTGGGCCTGATGGTCTCTGAAGTACTCATCAATGCCAAGATTCCCTGATTTTAGTAATACAGTCTACAGAAATAAAGACAAATTGATAGAATCTGAACCGAGAGTGAAAGTAGGAAGGCGATGCTATGTCTTTAGAGTGAGGAGGATGTTGTACAGTGAAGGTTTCCTAGAGGTGAAAAGTTTTGAAGGATTTAGAGATAGAGCGACATAACTTGGCAGAGAAGAGTAAGAAGACAAGGGAAGGTACCACTGTGAGTCTGAGCCTCAGGGATTCAGACTTTCTTCCTTGAGCCCTTGTCCTTCCCTTGATCATTCCAAGTCAACGTTAACAAGAGAACAGAGGATCTGTTGATTAGCATGGACATAGGTACTATCTGCCTGGCCATTTTGCCAGAATTACCACTTTTGGTACCACTTCTCTGTTTACCAACAATCTCCACAGACCACATTGAAAGATCCTTGGGAAGCATTAACTCTTGTTAATGTAGTGATTTCACAAAAGTATTTCCCATACAACAACCCTGCGAGGTATGAAATGGAAACATCATCATCCCCATTTCACAGATGAGGAAACAGATTCAAAGAGTTTAAGTGACTTGTTCCCATCATGGAAGCATCTGAATCAGGATTTAGACAAAGATTCCCTGATTACTAGCCCAATAGCCTTTTCTGCTATGCTATGATTCTCTGGAAGAGAGAGACCCTGGCTGTCACCACCTTTCACTGGGGTCACACAGCAGGAAGATGCTGACAAATTAAAGTTTCAGAAAGGCAGAGTCAGCAATAGCCATCAGCCTATGCCACATCCTTGTGTCATTCCCATTCACTTCCCAAAGTCTTCCTTTTCATAGAAGCTTTCCAGTGGGGGAAGTTAGCAACCGTGGAGTCCAGTTAAAAGCCCATCAGAGAGCTGGGGAAATTTATGGGAAGAGTTCTGAAGGAATGCAGGCTGAAAAGGTAAAAGCAAAAGAAGCTCAGGCCTAGATATGTAAGTATCTCCAACAAATGCATGGGTTCTTGCATCTCTCTCCATCCCAAGACATATAATATTACAAAGATCTCAGCTTGCGTGGCCTGCGCCCATTCTGGGAGCCTCCCATCCAGTACAGTAAATGCATTGTGACAGTGGCTGAGTGAATTCTGTGTGCTGAACAGATGTCTTCTAGCAGACGAGGTTTCTGTGACTGTATCACATTGTGCTTTCATCAATTATACATCACTCCTCATTACAGAGGCAGGAGCTCATGACTAGATGTGGCGGCTAACAGAGAAACATGACCAGATTAAGAAGGGGAAGATAAATTTGGGAGATGCCAGAAGTCTACACTGCATGATTGGGGAGCTTGGGTCCCCCTTCCCCAACCAAAATCTTCTCCTGGGTCCCTATCCTGTACAGCCCCACACCGCTGCTACCTCTGACAATGTTTCCCTCTGGATTTTTAATGTCTTCCTTTTCTCTGACAGCTGAGAGATCCTGGGGTCAATTTTCATTAGCGACCCATACGCTCAGAAAATGTCACAGCTGGATGGGATCTTAGAGATCCTCTTGTTCAGGTTTTCTTAATCTGGGGTTAGTGAATTCCTTTGTTGTTTTCTTTTAAAAATATTTTGATAACAGCATTTCAATATAAGTGGTTTCATTTGTAATGCTGTGCATTTTATTTTGTACGCTTGAAAATGTTATTCTGAGAAGGGGTCAGCAGACTTCCCCAGACTTCCAAAAGAGTCCATGACACAAAAAGTTTGAGAACTCTTGTTTCTTATCCAATTCCCTCATTTTATAGATGAGGAAACTGAGGCCCAGAGAGGGGACATTGCCTGTACGGAGTCACAGCAAATTAGCCACAGATCCATTATCACTATTTCCTGTCCAAGAAACACTATACCCTGAGATACTTAGGTATAAACCTCTTTAAATCATGGAGACCACACATCTTTCCTAATTTCCAGATCACTATGGTTTCCATTTTAACTTGGAACGCATTCTACCCTCTATTTTCATTCCCTGTACTTCAGACTACAGACCAGGGAACTGGCTTACCCTATACCCTGAAAATGACTCTCCACAATAAAGAATCCAGCCCTGCTTTGGCATGGCAGAACTACTCCCTCTGCTCCTCCAGAGTTCAGAGATATAGGGTGGTATTGTAGAAAGAGTCCTGGACCCAAAGAAGAGATTAACTAGCTTTGAGTTTTGACTTTGACAAATACATGACCCAGCTCTGGGTTTCAGTTCCCTCATCAAAGTCATAATACATGTATTATATACCACATGAGGTTATGGGGAAGATGATTTGTAAACTTTTAAGTAATAGAAAAGTGTGAATTATTATCAGGTGGGAAAGAAGTTAAAGGCTGCCTATTTCACAGCTTATGACATGCAGATGGACTGGAAACCCATGGATTTAGTTTGTCAGTACGTATATTTTGGACAAATGGTACAAATGAGCAATGAACTAGACCAACATGTTGGCAAATCATGACTGACTAGACAAATCTTGCCTGCTGCTTGTTTTTGTATATAACCCAGGTTTAAAAAATGTCTTCTACATTTTTAAATAAAATTTTATTGTATTTAAATATATAAAAACCATCCTCGGACCCTTGGCTGTACAAAAACTGGCAGAAGATCAGATTTGGTCTATGAGCCATAGTTTGCAGACCCCTGAACTAGCCTCAAGATTGAACAGATCAGGCAGGATCATACTTGGGAAAGTTGGTGATACTTTCAATGATTCTAAGCTCACTGAAGTTGTAAAAACCCATATTTTTAAGACAAATATGGTCTTGGGAAAGTCTAGCTGTAATACTTTATTGTGGTATGATGATGGCCTTGGGTTCTGGAAGACTGTAAGTGTGAGAGCACAAACTCTCACAGGTCTTGCCAGATTAGAGAGGTTTTGAGAACAGGTGATGACTTGAATATACCTTGACTGAGAACCAACCTAAGTTCCAAAAGATTCATCACCATAGTCGACCATAGGATGGAGAATTTAAGGGCCAGAGCAGTTCTTGAAGGCCACCAACTAAATCACAGAGAGGCTGCCCTCTGGGTCACATACACTGATGAAATTACAGATGCCAGGAGTACTAAAGCATTGTCCCAATGATACTGCATGGCTGCTCCTTATGGAACACCATGGTCTCTCAAGCATCATGGTGCAGATGACCCAAGCAGCTGAAAGGTGCGTGGTGGATGTTAGCAGGCTGTAGCATATAACTAGTGATAACTCACATGTAAGAAGTAATACCAAAGGACAGATAAACCAGAATAGATCCATCTTACAGTAAGAAAGATGAAATTATCAGACTGGTATCCCTAAAACATTTTAAAATATAGTTTTATTTTATTTTCAGGTCCACATTTTCTCCTTTCACCTCCCTGCCCTACCCTCATAAAGAAGGGTCCCTAAAACATTTTTTTAAACTTAGGGGAAGGCATTGGGGGTACTGGAGATATCCTCTAAGGAGGTGTGAATGGTTTTACATCTACACTGATAGAATGGCATGCCCATTTGATTAGTGAGTTCATGGACCTGTCTAAACATTACAACATTATTTGAGACTAAGTTGCTGAACCTGGAATCATAGGATCATGTATATAGGGTTCAGAGGGACCTTGTAAGTCACCTAGTGCAACCCCTTTATTTTTACAGGTAAGAAAACGGAGGCCTAGAGAGGTAAAGTGACTTGCCCACAGTCACAAAGGCAACAACCAGCCGATATTCAGACCAAGTCATATGACTCTAAACCCAGCACTCCCTCCCACTCAACTGTGTTGCTTCTACAGATGTTTTTCTGCTTGCCCAATATCCGCAGTACAGAAGTTCTGTATGCCCTGGAGCCAGGGTAACAGCCTGAACGACTTCAGACACAGCAGAATTATAAGAATGTGGAGAATGAAACAGGATGGTTTCAAAGCCTGGCCGTTATTAGAACCTTGGACCGTTATTGTTGCGTTTATCTTTCCGTTTACCTAAGATCCCTGGTGCCTGGCCCATTGGGAAAGGCTGCTGCCTGCCATACATTCTCTCCACCAGGAGAATGATTGGTCATGTATGAAGACCATTTCCAGAATTAATTTGCCCACCGCAAACAGTTTGTATTAATGAAAACACATTGAGCTGAGAGGAAGGAGGGGGTACCCGAGTAGCATGTTTGCTTTATCCACCTAGAATTTTTAAAAGGGTCTTTAAAACAAATAAAACAAATCAACAAACAAATAAATGAACGGTAGAAAGAAGAGCAACCCATTCCACTTAACACAGCCCGGTCTAGCAGTTGTCTCCGAGGCAGATTGCGAGGCTGCGGGAGGCGAGGCACGCTCTAGTCGGCTACAGTTTAATATGCAGAGATGTCTGTCATCTGCTTTCCTCTATATACAGATTCCCTCTAAGGCATATGCTTGATTGCGGGTGACAAAAGATGCCACCGCTGCCTTCCCCAGTCCTGTCTGATGCTTGGCATTAGTTAGCCAGCATGGGGGTGGGCTGCTGTTCCCCCCATCATCCCCTCTTTCCCCAGCCCACCTTGTCTGCTAGCAACACAAGCATTTTAGAACAGCTGCTCAGTTCTTTGAAGTGTATTTACCCTCTTTGTTTGGGTTGGGGAGGCCCTTTTCTGTCTCTCTCCAGGTGGCAGTAGGGGTCCCCGGTTCATGAGCTTGGCTTAACTTTGAGGGGTGGGGGAGAGTGGGAAGGGGAAGAAGAGACAGGGAGTGGTTGCTGCTTTTGCCAGAGACTTTTAAACCGGTTCCCCCACTAATGCCTGACCCCAGTGAAGCTTCGGCAACCTTGGTACATTCCCATCAGGCTAAGATTCAAATCAGCGAAAGGCTTTTCTTCATCTAGTAAGGGGAAGGAGGGTCGATGCGGAGGGAGGCGAGAGGAGTGTCTCCATGCTCAGAACACACAGCCCCTACCCCTGAAATCATCTTCCCTCAGTGTTGTTCCATGGTTTCCTTCCATTGAAATGCTGGAAGTCTCCTGACGATCCCTTGCCATGTCTGTGTATTCATAGCTTTTATAGAGACACACAGCCCAGCAGCCATGGCCTCTCCCAGCTCAGTGGCGGCGGCAGCCCATTATGTGTATCTCCCTGTGGCATTGGCTGCGTGGGCACATTTGCATGAAAATATAGAAAATACCTTGTACTACTAGACTCGCTCATCCAAGCTAACTGTGGTGGCCCCTGGATAAAGGCATCTTCTGGAAGCTATGGTCAGCATGTGCCAGGATTAATTTCCACCCTGTAGATTGTGAGGCTTCAATCCGACTGAATGTAAAGCAAAGGGTCTTGCAAATAAGTCCTTCATATTCCCCAGCTTACGCCAATTGATGAATGGCTCACTCTCCCTCAGGGAAAGTCTGGGCCAAATGGTGACTTAGGGTAATGGGATCATAGGATTCTGGAGCTAGAAAGAGTCTTAGAGATCATTTATTCCAACTCTCTCATTTTACAGAAAGGGAAACAGAGGCAGAGGAAGAGAGAGATGTGACCTGCCCAAGGTTAAAAAAGGATGATGAGTTTTTCTTGCTCTCTCAGTGGCTCTGGGAAAATGGAGATTATTTATTTGAAAAGTTAGCACATTGTGTAGCCCTTCTAATGGTATCATGTTTTCTTCATTTTAAAATACTTGAACCTATAGAATCTTCTATGATTCAATTAACTCTGGGGAGTTGGCAGGGCAGATTGGATCTTCTCCATTTTAGATGAAAAACAAAGAATTAGAAAAGTTCTAAATCTTGCAGAAGATTACCCAGCCATGGTCTAACTAGACCAAAATCCAGATCTTCTAAATCACAGTACCTCCAATCATCCTCATTCATTAACTATTTCAGTTCAATAAACATGTCCTATGGTCTAGGCCCTGGGGATAAAAACTGTGTAATATTAACTTGTACTTATGTGATGCCTTGAAGTTTACAAAGCCCTTTACATAGGTTATCTCATTTAATCCTTACAACAACTCTGTGAGGTAAGTGCTATTGATATCTCCATTTTACAAATGAGGAAACTGAGGCCAAGAGAGAGTAAGTGACCTGTGTGGGACAAGAGTCACAAAATTAGTTAAATATTGAAGAAGATATTTGAATTTGAGTCTTCCTGACTTGAAATCCAGTGCAATGACCACTTGAGCTGTTTCAGTACTGAGAGGAATCACGGCTACTTACTAAGAGAGATTCACCTTTTCTCTGCAATTCATAATTCATAGAGTTAATTGGTACACTAAGACCTGATATAACCAACCCAGGGTTACATACCCAGTATATATCAGTTGCAGGACTTGAACCCAGACCTTCCATGCCAGTTCTGACTGGTTTTGAAGCAGGCTCTACCACAATTCCACACTGCCTCCCTGTTTTATTCTATTACCCATTGATTTTCAGTGTTACCTTCTGTTGACACAGATAGTCCAAAACTACACCTCCAGGAATGACACCAGCCTGCTCACTTTGACTCATGGCATGTTAGAGCTAGAGAAGACCTTAGAGGTCATCACATACAACTGCCTCATTTTGAAGTTTAGGAAACAGGGGTAAAGGCAGTTTAAATTATTTGACCAGGATCATAAGGCGATTCAGTAACAGGGTCAAGACTAGACTTGGGATCTCCTGTTTCCTGATCTAGTGCTCTTTCCTTTACATCATGTGTTTTTGTGTCCAAGATGAAGAATATGAACTGAATCATTTACCCATTTCCTGACCTAGGTCCCCCAGCAGAAGCTTGACGCTTGTCTTGCAACTGAAAAGTCATTACCTTTAAAGCACAGAGGCAGAAGGGAAAACATTCCTAATTCTGAGAGTCAGGGAGGACAGGTTCTTTTATTTTTTCCGTGTTATTCCTTCTCCCTTTTATATGCTGCGCTCTGAAGAGTGGTTTCTATAAATTGAGACTTGACTCCTTTAAGGTTCAGAATTTGAGAAGAACCTTGGGAACTCAAATTCCTCGGAGGTCCTGTTTCACTGAACTTCTTAAGTAGCCAGGTTTGTCAACAGCTAAAGGATGGCCTTAACTTACTTCCAGACTTGGAACTCATGTTCTACTTGGAATCTTCAGTCTCTTTGAGATGGCTAGGTAGTGCAGTGGCTAGACCTCCGGACCCGGAGTCAGGAAGATCAATCTCAGGCAGTTACTAGCTCTGGAACCCTGGGCAAGTCAAATTTTTTTGTATAGTCAACTGTAAAATGGGGACAACTAATAAATAATATAATGGGGACACTAATAAAACCCACCGCACAGGGTTGTTGTGTGGATGAAATTAAATACTATTTGCAGAACACTTAGCTTGGTACCTGGCGTATAGTAGGAGTTTAATAAATGTTTGTTCCCTTGTCTTCCCTCTTTGGAGGAATGCTGGGGAGTTGAACAGGTGTCACTAGTTCTCACATACTGGTCAAAGCTACAAGGAGAATGCATAGTCTCTCCTTGGTACTGCAATGTGAACCAGGTGCCAGACCAAGTCCCTGGACTTATGACCCAGATACTCAAGTCACAATCGAACCAGAGACAAGCAACTTCCCCCTCTCTAGTTATCCTCTCTACTCAAGCGCCTCAAATAGGGAGACATGAAACAATAGGGGTGACCTGGGCACCTGGGAAATTGAAATTATTTAATGTGTGCACATGCAAATGTATAGATGCCAAAGATGAGGTATCTTAGAGTTCACATTATCCAGTTGTCTCATTACAAGATGAGAGAGATGAAAGAATTTGCCTAAGGTCACCCAGTTAATCAATGGTGGAGACAGGGTTTGTTCCCAGCTCTTCTGACTCCTGATTCAATGTTGTTTTTGCTAAGCCAGCTAATTTAGCTTCTCTTGCCTTACTACCATAGCCCTAAGAGTACCATGATGGATTCCCTTCTAGTCATCTCATCTGAGTTCTCTGTCAATGAAAAAGTGGAAGCAGCAGGGAGTTCAGTGTTGGACTTAGAACCCGTGAGTTTGCATCCTGCCTCATTTATTAACTGTGTGACAATAGGCAAGTCTAGGCTCCCTAAACCTTGGTTTGCTTGTCTGTAAATTGAGGGTAATGATGATATTTGCATCACCTACCTTAGGGGGTTTTTGTGAGGAAAGGCCTTTACCCATTTGAATGCTCTCCATAAATGTGAGTGACTCTTGGTATGGTGGAAAGAACCAGAGCCTTGGAATCAGGAGGTCCGGATTCCAATACCCAGTTCTGTTGCTGACAAGCTGTGGCATTTGGGGGCAGTCATTTCATCTTTCTGATGTTCAGTTTCCCCCTCTTTAAAATGGGACTGATAATAGTACTTCATAATATCTATCTCACAGAGGTATTGTGGAGCTCAAATGAGATAATGTGCCTAAAGTGCTTGATAAATTGTAAAGTACTGTACAAATACCAGCCATTATTGTATAAGACGTTTTGTAACCAGGAAGTGCCATATAAATATAACCAGTTATTATTGGTCTCCCTTTCATGTAATTTGGATGAAGTCCAAGGTTAGTTTCCTAATAGACACTAAGACTAAGGTATGTGGATATTTTAGGAATCTAGAAATAAGTGCCCCTTAGGGTCCAGGGCACAAGTGCCAAAAATATAGTATTATAGATAGTGGAGTGGATAGAGTGCTGGGCCTGGAGTCAGGAAGACCTGAATTCAAATCTGACCTCAGGCACTTATTAGCTGTGTAACCTTGAGGAAGTCACTTAACTACTGTCTATTTCAATTTCCTCAGTTGTAAAATGGAGATAATATAATAGCATATACCTCCCAGGGTTGTTGTGATGGTCAAATGAAGTGATATTTGAAAGCATTTTGCTGAATGCATGGCATATAGTAGGTACTTAATAAATGCTAGTTTCTTTCATTCATTTAAAGTGGACTTCAGTGTCACAGCTCCTTCATTTTATAAGTGAAAGGATTGTGACCCAGATAAGTGATGTAACTTTCCCAAGGTCATCTGAGTAGTATCAGAGTCAGTATTTGAACCTAGGTCCAGTATTTGAACTGAGCTCCCCAGTTTTCTCTCCTTCCTTTCCATGAGCTCCACAGTAAGAATGAATCCCTTGCATTTGGTGGCTGCCACCATTTGACTTATGAGCCTTCCTCTTATTGCCATGGTGACGTCAGACAAGCTTCTCTCCCTAAATCTAATTACTGTCTCATATCCCACACTTCAGAAAGAGCATTGGAGAAATATGGACAGCCGTGCCTGCTGCCTCTGGATGCTGGCCAGCTGGGCTTGAATAGCAGCTGGAACAAATGAATCATTTGTATCCCATCAGTTTTGAAAGGCTTTTGGGAATGCAGATTTCATTCCTTCCATCACTGGCAGAGCCCTGGAAGTGGTGAGGAATGAGAGAGGGAGGGAGGGAGGGGCAAAGGGATAGGAATCTTTGGCGAACTTCCTGGAAAAGATCTCATCATGTCACTTCTCTGCTCAAAACCTTCAGTGGCTCCCTACTACTGGCTACCATTTAAGCTCGTTATCTTGGCATTCCAGGTTACTGCTTGTTCCATCCTTCCTTTCCAGACTCCCCTCATAACTGTTCCTCTCTGATCGGAGAGAAGGGCTTGCTGTGCCTTGCATTGTCCATCCTCATTGTTCATGATGTTCTCTTTAGTTACTTTTCCATTTGCAAGTTTCAACCCATCCTTTAAAACCCAAATCAAGTGTAACCTACTCCATGAAGACTTCTTTAATTTTCCTCTTAGGGTTCTTCACATAGTAGGTGTTTTAATGAATGACTATTGAAGTTGAATAAATAACCAAATACATATTTGTTGAAAAAAAGCTGTAGCATCATAGGTGTGGAAGGAACATTACATTTTCAGACATTGTCAATGTGTTGACTTCTTCATTATTCTTGGTACAAGGGAAGGTTCTATGGTAGGTGGGGCATAGGATTGGAACTAAGGAAGAAAACACTGAGAAGTGATTATGGTGTATAAAAATTTAAAAGTATAAATACAGCTTTTATTTTTAAGAACAATGACCATCAGTATTGGTCATGAGATAATAAGATAAGAACCAGATTCCAGTGGTCAACCAGAGCAGCATGTTCAGACAAGCTAGGTAATACCAGCCTGGCAAGCCCTGGCCAGATATTTAGACCTAGGGGGAGCTTCAACTGAGAACATCAACTTTCAGCTGAAGTTCCAGACTCCTTTCAGAAGATTCCCTTCCTACTAAATAGAAAAAGGAAGAAGCAAGAATAAGGGGAGCCAGGAAGAGCAGGCCTCACCTGGTGACTAGGGTCACAGCCACAGCAAAGATACTCAAGGGCTGGAGTGGAGAAGGCATTGGGAAGCTGCCTTAGGTCAGGAGGTTGACAGTGTGACTATCACTCTCTACTGATGAGAGGACAGCTCCTACTGATCCTCAGATAGCACCTTGCTCATGAATCAGATGTGCAAAGAAGCAGAAACTGTTGGGTTGGGAGTGATTTTTGCTGGTATAGTTTTTTTTTCCCTCAGCTCCCCTCAACTCCCAGAGCACACGCTGAATTCTTGGTGCCTCATCTCAGGTTAAATATTTCACAAGCAACCCCTGCAATGTGTCAGGACCCTGAAAGGATAATGAGAGGTTGAAAATTGGCATTTCAAGGTGAAACTGTTCTGGGATGAGATCAGAGAGATGGGAGAAGGGCCATTTGTAATATTTTGCTTGAGCCAGGTCTCTGTGAGGGCAAGGATGGTTAGGAAAGGAAAAGTTTAAGAAGCAAGACATCAGAAACAGGATAACATGAGTTGCAAAAGAAGGTAGAAGAGAGGCAAGGAGATCAGTTAGGAGAGTACTATAATACTCTAAATATGCAGTCACAAGGGCTAAAACTAGATGGTAGCAATGGGGATAGAGAGGAAGTAAAGATGTAAAAGAAAATTTTGGGAAGGGTACACTAGCAGGACCTGGGTGTGGAGGGTGAAAAAGCAAGAAGAGCCAAACATGATTAACAAGATGCTTTCTTTCCCTTCTCCCTACAAACCTAGCAATGACCATCCAAAATTTAATTCAATAAACAATTATTAAGAGCCTGCTGGGTAAGATACTTAGAAGAAATTGATTCTGTACCTACCCTTGAGGGGCTTAAGAGGGGCATAACATGTACATGAATAGTTTTTGAAACTAATGTGATCCACCCAGAAAAAAAACTATGGAATCAGAACACAGAATGAAGCACTCTTTTCTCTTGTGTTGTGTTTTGGTTTGGTTTGGTTTTTCTCATGGTTTCTCCCATTCATTTCAATTCTTCTATGCAACATGACTAATGTGAAAACAAGCTTAATAATACTGTATTGTGGAACCTGTAGAAGATTGCATGCCATCCCAGGGAGGGAGGGAAAAGAGAGGGGAGAAGAAAGTTAAGACTTATGGAAGTGATGGTTGAAAATTGAAAACAAATAAATTAATTAAATTTTTTAAAATATATAAAAAGACTAATGTGATCTTGGGTTGCATTAAGATAAGCTATTAAGATAAGAAGCTTCCAGTGGTAGAAAGGTGGTGGTCCCACTGTGCTCTACCATCATCAGATCCCCAATAGAGTATGGTGCTCAATTCCAGGCACTTCAGTGTAATAAGGATATTGATGAGCTGGAGCCTGTCCAAAGGAGAGTAACCAGAATGAAGAAGGACCTTAGTATGTCATATAAGGATGAGTTGGAAGAATTAGTTATACTTAGCCTGGAGAAAAGAAAATGAGGGGATGGGAGCCTGCAGGAAGGGGGCATGACAGTTATCTTCAAGCATTTCAACAGCTGTCAGAGGGAGATGAGGTCAGGCTTGCTCTGTGTGGTCATTGGGCAGAACCAAGGGCCACAAGCAGAAGTGACAAAGAGGCCAGTTTCACAGAGAAGAATTTCCTATTGCTTAAAGCTATCCAAAGTGAAGTGAGCACTCTGGAGATGGGGAAGGATCCTCTCCTCAGAGATCTTCAAGCTGGGGCTGACCCACCACTCATTTGGTGTGCTGGAGTAGAAACTCCTTTCATCTGTTGGTTGGACTCAATGGCAGCTGAGGTGCCTTTTGGCTCTCCAATGATGTGATTCTATAGTTGTGGCATAAAAGAACAGGTTAAAGACAAAGGACAGCATCGCAGTGCTCAAAGGTTCATTTGTCTTCCCAAAGGCCTTATGACTCTTAGAAGACTAAATAGTATAGTGGATGGAGCACCGGCCTGGAGTCAGGAAAACTTCCTGAGTTCAAACCTGGCCTCAGACACTTACCTGTGTGATTCTGAACAAGTCACCTCACCCTGTTTGCCTCAGTTTCCTCATCTGTAAAATGAGCGGGAGAAGGAAAGCATAAACAACTCCAGTATCCCTGCCAAGAAAATCCTAAATGAGGTCATGAAGAGTCAGACACAATTGAAAGAAGTCCATTATAGATTTAGACTCTAGAGGTCAATGAGCTAAACATCTCCCTCCATTTCATAAATGAGAAAACCAAGCTTCAGAAAGTTTAAGTGATTGGCCCAGGGTCATGGAGCTAGTATCTAATGTGGGATGAGAACCCAGGTATTCCTCATTCCAAATCCAGCCCCCACTACACCTCACTGTCTCTCAGTACAGCCATAAAGATGCAGGACCTAAGACCAGGGTGAGTGCCCAGTGCAGATAATGTATTGTGATCATGTCCCCCTCTCCTCTTCATGTCTGCTTCCTAAACTCAAGTTTTTAAAGAAATTTTCCTCAGCCTGTACTCAGTAAACCCCAGGATCCCTCTTCATCTGAGCACAGAGGCCCCCTGCTCCCTTGTCTGCCCACGTGCTCACCCAGGCGTCCTTTAAGCCTAACCACCTAATTTATTTATATTTATAAAACCTCTAAGTAGGTCAACACACTTTCATGTGCTTCTTAATAATTATTGATATAGCCGAGGTCACGTGGGCTGCAGGAGCCTGGCTCATCTCTCTCTGCCCAAGAGGTCATTAGGGACCCAGGCGCTAAAAAGATGCTTTTGTTTATGTGCTAATTGCTAGGTCTGCAGCCAACATTGCCTTCCCTGCCTCCCTTCCACAGCCTCAGCTCAGCACTTCTGAAAGACAGTTTGGAGCAACTCAATGTCTTTCAAAGCACATTGCACTCTGAGACCCTGCTGGGGTGGGGTGGGGGTTCGATGTTAAACTGAAAAACTATAAGACATAGGCCTCAAATAAACTTGGCAGGGGAGCTGAAAAGAAATCAGGAAGCAGAACTCAGAAGAAATTATATATGCAACATTGTGGGCCAGTAGACTGGAAGTCAATGTTCTAGTCCTGGCACTACTTGCCTGGCCTGACTTGCTTAGCATTTGTGTGAGTTTGGACAAGTAACCTAATGTTTCTGGGCCTCAGTTCTCCCACTTGTAAAATTAAAGAATTGGACTGAGATAGTGAGATCTGAGATCCCTTCTAGATTCAAAATTCTATCCCATTTGGATTCCTTTTTGAGCCCTGCTGTGTTGAGATTTCATGGGAATTTTTTACTTTGAAGCCAAACTACGACTATGTTTGTTATGGAAAAGTGTAAGGTAAGGTTTTGTGAGAATAGGTCTCTGAGTGTGGAAAGAGAGTGTCCACAAGATTGGACAAGCAGTGTATGGGATCAGAGTGGCAACTCTGTGGCTTTCTAAGGTTATATTTATGCTTTCCTGACCATGAGACATCCATTCACTCATTCATTCTTAAAGTTTTATTAAACACCAGCTATGCGCAAGCCACTATGGATTGAACTTTAAGAAAGGTGCAGTGAGCTATTCTGGAGGTAGTTGAAGGTAGTCCTTCTGAGAGCCAGAGGACCTCTGCAGTGACCTCTGGAGGGTCCATCCAGGTCAAGAATTCTGTGGGAAAGACTTTGGGAGGTCCCAAGATCAGAGAGTCACTTTTACACAGGAGCAGCTGGGAAGCTTTTTGTTCTATTTTAAAAGCACCTGGCAAGTAGGCAAAGCTAGGGTCCAGGTTACCTTAGGGAGAGGCTACTCCCTCCCATTCTTTTTACCTCACCCCACTGTTTTTTAAACTGTATAATTTTAGGACCGTGTTCTGTGCCTTCTCCAAGCTTGCTGCTCCCATTATAATCATGATTAGCGCTTACCTAGGTGCTTTTCATTTTCAAAGCCCATTAATTAACACTAATTAATCCACACAGCAGCACTGGGAGGAACAGGAGCTATCATTATCCTTGTTGCATAAAGGCAAGGAAAGCAGAGACTCAGAGAAGCCTAGGGATATGCCTGCGGCTACAGAGGGTGGAGGGAGGAGAGGTAGGGACCAGTCCTAGGAAGCTGGAGTTCCCTTAGTGCCATGTTTCCTCTCCTGATTGAATGTGGATTTAAGCTCCAAAATTGAATTCCCTGATAGGGAAGCAGCTGATGCCTTACTTAGCCCATGCTACAGGAAAGAAAGCAAAGATGCCTGGAAGCAAAAATGGTCCCATAAACATAGGCTAGGACTAAGGAGCTAGGTGGATAAAGTGCTGGGTCTGGAGTCAGGAAGACTCACCTTCATGAGTTCAAATCCAGCTTCAGACACTTACTAGCTGTGTGACCCTGAGCAAGTCACTTAACCGTGTTTGCCCCAGTTTCCTCATCTCTCAGATGAGCTGCAAAAGAAAATGGCAGAACACTCCAGTATCTTTGCCAAGAAAACTGCAGATGGTATCACCAAGAATTAAAACAGGACTACAATCTCACACACACGCGCGCGCGTGCGCACACACACACACACGAAACTAGAACCCTCCCAATTGGACAGTTAGGCATCATGTGACCTGAAATATGTGACTATCCTATTCTGTGCCTCAGTTTCTCCCCTAGCCAACAAAAAGAAAAACTATTCATTCTACAAATGCTTAGAATACCTACTATATCCACATGAAAATGTTCTATCTTTCCAAATTACTCTCTCACCTACTAAGTGTATTGGAGTAAGCAAAGTTCTTAATATATTTTCAGACTCGAGTTTATAGGCTAAGCAAAATGCGAATGACAACAACAGCTGCCAATCTCTGGTTGGCTAACTGGCCCAAGTACTATGACCAGATTCCTCAACCATTCAAAGACCTGGGGAATCTAGAGAGATCTTCAAAGGAGTTCTGATCTCCCAGGGACACCTGGGAAAAACCAGACTTATCTCCCTTGGACCAGAGCCCATGGCACTGAACCAGGGGAAAACACAGATTTACAACATGGGGGACAAGAGGTGACTAGATGCTACAGGGTGGAATTCCACACAGCATATATGCATCATCACACTTTCCTAGTGTCTTTCTCTCTGAGACAAACATAAACAATACACTTTCATTTTTAGGAGGATGTCATCCAAAAGCAACCTTCCCTAGTTTTTCATAACTGCTGTGGTACTGAATTGTCTTGGTGAGGGAGGTAACAAGAATCACTGAATTTCAGTCTGAAGGAACCTCAAAAGTCAATCTATACCTGAAAAAAAGAGTCCTTAGTCAAACATGATTTGCAAGTGATTAGTCAGATTTTGTTTGAAGATCTCCCATACGGATGAATGTACCACCTCATGAAGTATCCATTTGGGGATAGTTCTAATGGTCAGGAAGTTTTTCTTCATATCAAACCTAAATTTATATTTCTACAGTTCTACCTAGCCCCTTTTAAAAGCTCCACAAGTATGGGGTTTGACCCCTGTTGCCATGTTCCAGTCTCTTCTGGAGTGTAAAGGGGTCAGGATAGCCAAGAGAAAAGACAAGTAACATGTAATAAATAGAAACAAGTCTAGAAATGGGAACAGATATGGTTCAAGTGCAATGCCTTGTTCCAGCGAACATCCTATTTAAACATGACATCCATTCCAGAGCCTGAAAAAAATGCAAAGTGAGACCTTATAAAAAGTACATTAGCATAGCTATTTATCTTTCTTTTTTGTATTTGTAACCTGTGACTCAGGTTGCATCCCCCAAGATGCTGAGCTCAAATAGACTAGGTTCATTCTCAGGAACTGATCCCAAAAAGCCATTTTTTTTCCTTTGGCCTGTTACCCATACTTGAAAATTACTCTGGGAAAATCTTCAAATATAGTGTAGCTTTGCCTGACTTTCCATAGATTGTGTAAAAGGTTCACGGTTCCCATACAAGCACTCAAGGTAACAAATGCATGCTAGGGAAAAGACAGTCTTTATTTTTGTCCCCTAAAAGAAACAGAAGCTATTCTGTTTAGAGCCCTTAAACAGATTTTAAAAACCCAACACATAGAGTATTCACAAAGGGATGAACTCAGGTTTGCTGCTGGACAACATACCAAAAGTCATTGAATTACCAGCTCTGCCACAGGTTCTCACATATTCTTTCCAAAAGTCATACTACCTCTCTCCCCCTACAGATTCTTCCAAAATATGGTAAACAAAATTTTCCAATTTCTTAACAGGCAATCCCTTTTCTGTTGTACCTGCACTATTAGAATAACTCGTTGTAATAGCAGCAGATATGGCAAGAGCCTGATAGCTCTCTTGTCCATAATATCTGTTCTCTGCTTTAGGAGCCATGTGGGTAATCCTCTTTTTTCCAAGAGGAATACTGCTCAGGAACTCTCCTTCTCTCTCTATAATCCAGGATCCCAGATTCTCAAATTTGGGATTACTCTCAAGGTGACTCCTAAGTGTGTTGCTATCCAAAAAAATCTCCCTTCTTTGGGATTGTAGAATCACATAGCATGGAAAATTAATTGCCAAAAAAATTTTTTAAAAGAAAATTAATTGTCTCCCCTCTTACATGAAAGGCAAGTTCAGCATTATTGCCCATTAATTCTCTTCTTGGACTGACTTTGTAAATTCCTATCTGTTATTGTGATGTGATCCTACATTTCTTTAGCTACCACTTTCCCTTGACCAAGAAAGCCAGCCCTCCAGTCTCTGGCTGTGGGCAGACACATGTAACTCCCATGTGCTTCTATCCCAAGGATACCATTAATGGTCTTTGTCCCATCCTGCCCCGTTTCATTCCTTTCAGTTGCTTTGGGTTATTATAATAGGTCTGTACTGACTTCTCTCCATGGTGCTGAAAAATCTTTGCCTTACTTATATCCAATTCACTCACAAGACGAGACATCACTGGCTTGATGTCTTTCCTTACTTATGTCCAATTCTCTCATAAGTCAAGGCACCACCCGTGTCTTGCCTTTGGTCTTCTTTGAGAATTAAGGATGAACAACAACAGTGATAACAATAGCTGAAAACCTCTGAAGAGGGCATAAAGTTGCTTCAAGCATTGAGGCATGTCCAAGGACACTTATTCTCCCTTCATGTCCCTAGCCCATGTCAAACACAAAGAGACGTGAGTGGAGCAGTCCTTCCTCTTAGCTCTGCCAGTTGTACAGGAGACTGGAGAACTCTGGAGATGGGGAAGGGAAGTTATAAGAAGTGAAGAGTTGTTATTACCATTTAAAAGATTCTATAGTCTCAGGTCTCTGTAAAAAAATTAAATTAAGATTTTATAGTCTGAATTTTGGCCGCTCATAAATGTAGCCCATATTTATGGTATTAAGCACCCCCTCTAATATTACTTCCCTAAACTTCTTGTTTTTGCAGAATCAATTAACCGTGCTGGGGGAGGAGGGGATTATGTCTGAGCTTTCAAAGTACTTTCTTATTCATTATCTCTTTTGATCTTTGGAATAACTTTGGGAATGAGAGCAAGGAGTATTGTCCCTATTTGATATAGAATCATAGCCTCTTGAGAAGCTATGGTGTACAGGATAGAGGTGGTCCAGCTAGGTTCAAGACCTGCCTCTGATCCATACTGGTTGTGTGACCCTGAACAAGTCACCTAACTTCTCAGGGATCTAGGCAACTCTCTAAGACTATAAATTGCAGGGATGTTGACCTGCATTAGTGAAGGGGATTTCCTAATCTGAGGGTTTTCTGTGCCAGTGAAATCAAAGGTCTAGGGCCCATATCTAACCCAATAACAACTTACATAAAGGTAAAAAGTACTTCAGATATCAATAAATTCATCCTTTCCTCAAATCAATCAATAAACATTTTTTTGAAGTACACATTATATGCGAGGTACTGTTCTAATCAATGGAATCTCATACCAGATGGGCACTCAACCACTATGTGACCATTTCCAATCAAGAGAAACTCACTACCACACCAGAAAGCATTTTCTCTTTTTGAATGGTTCTAATTTTGAGAAGATTCATCTATCCATTGAGCTGCAATATACCCCACAGTGACTCCTACTTTGCCCTTGGTTCCACTCCTAGAACCAAAAAAGGGCTATTCCTTCTTCTGTGTAAAAGCCTTTGACATATTCAAAGATTGCTATCATATTTCTACCATCTCTGCATGATCCTACCCTCCATTTCTTCAGCTACTCTTCATATACCCTCTCATCTTGACTGCTTTCCTTTGAGAATACCCCAGTTTCTCACTGTTTCTCTGAGAGATGGCACCATGGATTGAATGAAATAGTAGTCTGATCAGAGCAGAGTGCAAAGGGACTATTACTTTCCTGATCTGAACCACTGAATTTCTATTAATGGAGCCCATGATTGAGGTAATGTTTTCTGGCAATCACAGTACATTGTTGGCCCATATGGAGCATAAATTGCTGCCAAGTCAGGTCTCTCCCATCCTATGGTTGCATCCTATGCTTGATTTTTTTTCCATTTAGATTCAAGACTTTGCATTTATCTCTATTGAATTTCATCTTACAGACTCATAGAATAATAGGTTGAGAATGGAATGGATTGGAACATCAAGACTACTTAGTCCAACACAACCCCCTCAACCAGGTTACACAAAGTGACCCAGGTAATAAGAGGACAGAACCAGGATTTGAACCCAGGTTCCCTGACTCTATATCTAGCACTCTTAGCAGTGCACATGCTGATCATGTTCATATCAGTCCCAGAGCAGTAGTGACTTACTCAAGATGACAAAGACATGCCAGAACTAGAACTCAAACCTTTTGTTTCCCATTTTCTGGCTCCTTCTATAAGCTCACACTTTCTTAATCATCATGGATTTCTTCACTTAAGAGGCTTCTTTCTAAGGGTTTCTCCTCTAGAGAGGATTAGCAAGGCTTCAGCAGCTAGACACTTGCCTCATCCCACTCTGTCTGACCCTCACACATGACAACTTGAAGAGGAAGAATGACAGAGCAAGCCTGCTAGGGGAGGTTGTTACTAGCAAGGTGTACCCCATAGCAGTGCTAGGAAGCTTTGTGTGTCCGATGGAAAGGTCAATCCAAAGCTCTTACATTTGGGCAAGTTTAAGAATGGAGGATGTGATGATTTCTTGAAAGGGCACCATCCTCAAGGGCTCAATCCAAATCATAATAACATGGCTTGAATACAATAACACAAGGCAGGGCAGCTCAGGTCTGCCTTCCCATTAACTGAACACACTGGTCATATTATAACATAGAAGCTCTCCATATGGGGAACAACCTCCTCCAAACAACTAAACTCCATTGCACTAGGTCCCTGAGCAGAGTTCTCAGGGGATCATAGCACCATTGTTTCATTATCCCCTTCCTCAAAAAAAAAAAAAGAACAAGGCCTTCATGCATTCAGTTCGATTCAACAAATCTTTATTATGCAACTGTGCTAAGCAAGTCAGTTCCATCAACACTGTAGGGATTAAAGAAATAAATTAATAACAGTCCTTGCTCTTATGGGTCTTATAAACTAATGTGAGAGAGAAGACAGGTGCCCATAATACAAAATAGAGCACAAATAGAAGACATACAAACAAAATAATAGGAAGATCT
Organism: Potorous gilbertii; assembly: GCA_028658325.1. Taxonomy (NCBI): domain Eukaryota; kingdom Metazoa; phylum Chordata; class Mammalia; order Diprotodontia; family Potoroidae; genus Potorous; species Potorous gilbertii. Next base: position 107,519,831 of record CM053771.1, read on the forward strand.
GAAAAAAGAAAGATCATTTCCAATGAGAGGAGAACACAGACAGTTTCCAAAGGAGATGGTATCCAGACACAGGGAACAGGGTATAGACAAATGCATGCATGAAGTTGTACAAATGCATGAGATGTATAAGAGATGACAAGCAGTCCAGGGTGATTGGAGTTTAGGATACAAGATAGAAGAAGAAGTATGATAGAAGGCAGAAGGGCAGGTTGGAGCCAGATTGTAGGGATTTGAGTTTGACTGGGCTAAAGAACTTGGACTTCACCCTGTAAATACTGGGTAGCCACTGAAGGTTTTTGTTTTGATTTTTAGAAGGATGACATGATTAGTGCTGCATACAAAAAAAAAGATTAATCTGACAATAGTATAAATGGAGGCAGAGAGATTAGTTAGAAAAAGGTAACCTGCATGAGAGCAGTGATAACAGGAATAGAAAGTTGGGAACAGATGTGAGAGATATGATAGAAATATCGTCGATAGGAATAATTAGATGCAGGAAATGAAGGAGAGAAAAGAGTCAAAAGATAATAATGTGGTTTGAATCCTGGCTATTTATAGAAATGGTGATGTCAAGAAAGAAAGGCAGTTTGGAGGGAAAGATGATAAATTTGAGTTTTGTGTACATTGAGTGTGAAGCACTGATGATCTTGATGGAAATATCCAACATGCAGTTGGAGATACCGATCTGAAAGCCTAGAGTTCAGGAGAGAAGTCACAGCTAGAGACAGAGATTTGTGAGCCCTCCATATAAAGGTGATAGTTTTAGTCAAGGGGATGAGATTGCCAAAGGAGAACAGAGCTGAGAATAGGACCCTGGAAAATGCCAAGGTTAAAGGGACAGAGAACGAGGAGGGAAGGAATGAGACAAAGAAGTAGGAAAAGAACTGGGAAGTGACTACAAACACACACACACACACACACACACACACAAAATTCACTTTTTTAAAAAAATAATTTTTCCCAATTACATATAAAGACAATTTTCCACATTCATTTTTCATCAGATTTTGAGTTCTGAATTTTTCTCCCTCCCTCTTTCCCTCCCCAATATGGTAAGTAATCTGATATAGCCTATACATGTGCAATCATGCAAAACATATTTCCACATTAGTCATGTGTACACACACACACACACACACACACACACACACACACACACACACTCCAAGCTAGCCTGAAACCCTTTGTTTTGACTTCCTTCTCTATGCTCTAAGCACAGCCCTATCAGTAAATATATATGTGTGTATGTGTGTATGTATATATGTACATACAAGTGTGTATACAAATGTATATGTATACTTGCGTTGTGTATACACATACAAATATACATATACACACCTTTGTTTATGCTTACATGCATACATATATGCATATGTGTATATGTATACATACATATACACTACTCTATATATACATGTGCGCATGTTTGTCTGCATATGTGCATACACATGCATGTTAATGTTATACACACATGCATGCCTGAGTATGTGCATATATACATGCATATACATTTATATATACATGTGCATATATACATGCATATACATATATATGAGCATTTATGCATGTGTACACATGCACATCTACCTGCATGCATGTTTGCATGTACATATGTGTATATGCATATACATGTGTGTGTGCAGATGTAGTTTGAGAGAAGAAAGGCTTCAGTCGGGAAGATCAATGAGGAACCTATTGCGGCAGACCATGCAATGAGAGGTGATAAATACCTGAATGACAGTGGTAGCTGTGTGAGTAGTGAAAAGGGGTCAGATGTAAAAGTTGTTGTGGCTGTCAAAACAAGACCTGGCAATTAATACATAGGGTGAAAGAGAATAAGGAGCCAACAGTAGCCCAAAAATGAGAACCTAGGTGTTCAAAAAGATGGTAGCACCCTCAACAGAAACAGAGAAGCCCAGAAGGAGGGTGAGCTTGGAGGGAAAAATACTATAATAAGATCTAGGATGTATATTGCAACTCATCTATGCCTGCTCATCCCGTGACTCACTATCTCACCCAGAAAGAAAAAGGGAGAAGCAAGACTATTATTCACTTTTTATCATCCATGGAGCCCTATGGCTCCCTCAAAGGTATATCTTGGGCAGATGTGCATATGTTGAGTACTTTGTGGGGTCAGGTTCCCAATGGTCCACACCCTTCTCCATAACCTCATGGAGGAGCCCACTCATGATGCAGAAGGGGAAAGTAGGGAACTTCTACAATGTGAGGAGGAGGAGGAGAAGTAGGCAAGTACTGGAGGATCAGGGTAGATATGGTTGTGCTCAAAATAAGCTTCATCTTCCTCCTCTCTTACTGGTCCACAGGCTCCTTCAATCAAGTTGCAGTCCCACTTTGGACACTACTCATCCAAAAGATAATTTTATTAGATGGATTTGGAACTGGTTAAGTAGTTGTATTCAAAGAATAGTGGTTAAAGAGAAGCTAGGTGGCTCAGTGAATAGACTACTTATCCTGAAGTCAGGAGGACCGCAGTTCATCTTTGGCCTCATATGCTTATTAGATCATGACCCTGGGCAAGTCACTTAACTTCTATATGCTTCAGTTTCCTCAACTATAAACTAAGGATAGTAATAGTTTCTAGCTCCCAGGGTTGTTGTGCAGATAAAATGAGATAATATTTATAAAGTCCTTAGCACATAGTAGGGACTTAATAAATTCTTGTTTCTTTCCTTCCTTAATGATTCATTGTCAGTTTGGCAGGAGATCTCCAGTGGAATGACCTAAGGAGTCATGTCTGACACTACGCTGTTTACTATTTTTTATCAATGACTTGAATAAAGGCAAAAGCAGTATAGTTATCAAATTTGCAAATGGTGCAAATCTAGGAGGAACAGCTCACACACTAGATGACAGAGAGAAGATCCAGGATGATGGTCTAGAACAGCAGTTCCCAAACCTCATGACCTCAGGACCTTTGTACACACTTAAAAAATATTGAAGTCAAAAAAACTTTGGTTTATGTTGGTTACAACTGTTTATATTTTTCATGTTAGAAATTAAAATTAATAATTTCAAATATATTTATTTACTAAAATAACAATAGTAAACCATCATATGATAATATAAATATAATTTTTTGAAAAAAATTTTATTTTCCAAAACAAAAAAAGTTTAGTAAAGAGAGTGGCATTGTTTTGCATATTTTTGCAGATCTCTTTAATGTCTCCCTTAACAGAGGACAGCTGAATTCTCATGTCTGCTTCTGCATTCAATCTGTTGGGATATGTTGTTTTGGTTGAAATACTTGAAGAAAATCTGGCTTCATGCAGATATGGATTTGGAAATGGGAGGGTTATTTAACAGGAAAATAACCCTTTAGGATTACTATGAAAATTGTTTTGACCTCATGGAAATCCTGAAGGGGTCTTGGAGAGCTCTCACAATTTGAGAGCCACTATGCTAGGACACTGGGCTGAATCCAAAATGAGAGAGATTCAATAGAGATATATGTGACGTCTTTTAGTCATTCAAAAGATCAACTTCGCAAGTATAAAAATGAGGAGGCAGAGGCAGACAGCAATTTGTCTGAAAAAGAACTGGGAGTTTTAGTGGACTTCACTAATGTGATGAATGAATCACCAATATAATGTGGCAGCCCAAAAGCTCATGAGATATTGAGTTGCATTAAGAAAGGCATAGCTTCTAGGAATAAATTGGTGAGAGTTCCTCTGTATTCTACCCAGGCCAGACCACATCTGCAACACTGGGTTCATTTCTGAGCATCAACAGTTTAAGAAATACATTGATAAGTGGGAGAGTATGCAGAGGAAGGCAACCAGTAAGTAAAGGATCTATCAAAGAAACAAGATATTTAGCCTGCAGAAGAAACACTCAGTGAAGGTACCGTAGCATAGCAGTCTTCACTTTTGGAAGGCCAGTCCTGTTGTAGGCAGCTAAGTGGCACAATGGATACAGTTACGATCCCCGGAGTGAGAAAGACCTGAGTTCAAATCCGTCCTCAGACACTTAATAACTGTGTGACCCTGGGCAAGTCACTTAACCCTGTTCACCTCAGTTTCCTCATCTGTAAAATGAGCTGGAGAAGAAAATGGAAAATCATTCCAGGATCTTTGCCAAGAAAACCCTAAATGGAGTCACAGAGAATTGGGCATGACTGAAATGATTCAACAGGAAAAAATTGTCAGAGGATATAGATATTCTACTGCAAAACAGAAAGCAGAACCAGGAGCAAAGAGTAGAATCTAGAGATAGGTAATGTAGGTTTGATGTCAGCCAGCTGGACCTCTCCAAAAATGGAATGAGCTGTCATTGGAGACAGAGGGCGCCCTGACAATGGAGGTTTTCAATCAGAGATCAGATGGTGACTTATTGGGTATATCAAAGAGAGTTTTCCTCTTTGGAGCATGGGTTTTGATCTCAGAGAGCCCTTCCCACTCAAAGTTATGTGATGTGAGCTGTGTGCAAGGTATCAAGGTTGTACTGATGAAGGAATACTCCTGTCCCGCAAGAGAATGAGGATGATTTGGTTTTTTCGCCTGTTAAATTGCAGGCTCCATTGGAGTTTTAAACCACAGCCAAATGGCTCTTCTGTTCCTCCTGTGCTTTGCCATGTTCTTTCCATTGAGAGGTTGTGAGTTGATTTCTGGGGGAAGGGAAGAGCAGGGGTCCAACCAAAGCAAAGGGACATTCCATAGTAGGGGTTTGATGCCCCATCTAGTGACCATGCCTCCACCCATGCTATGACTAAACATCTCCCCCTTGGATTTCCTTTCTCTTCCTATGGCATATGACAGGCACTAAGCAGCAGTCTACAGATTCAAGGATATCTGTACTCACTCCAGCATTTCCATAGCAGCAGTGAACACTTTGCATTTTCAGGCTGGTACTTCAGGAGATAGGACTTGATTCCCCAGATGTTAGTCCCACCCACCCCATAACTATGTATTGCTTTTCATTTATCATATATGTATATGTATATGTATGTATATGTATGTATATATACATATATATATATATATACTTATCTGTACATGTTATATTCATCCCAGGAGAATGAATGTAAGCAACTTGAAAGGAAGCAACTTTTGTATTTGTATCCCCAGGGTTTATAGGAAAATAACTCTGTTTGCATGCCCATGGAGAGAAATGCAAAATCTGGCTGAGATAGACTCCCTCTTTTCTTGAGGTTATAATCTAGGAGGAAGAAATATAGTAATAAGGAATTTCAGAAGAAGGAGGACTCAGGGGGAGAAAAATGAGTTCTCTTTTGGACATGAGTTTGAGATGCCTGCAGGACAACAAAGTCAAGATGTTCAATAGGCAGTTAATGGGGAAGGATTTGTCAGTTGCTCAGGAGAGACACTAGATCTGAATATATAGATCTGAAAAGAACCAAGCAATTGACCAAATCGGTAAGTGATTATTACTTATATTAATGTTGTATCACATCACTGGAGATAAATGGGACCAGGTTCATGTTCTGTTCATGTTCACCAGAGAAGAGCACTTTCATTGACAGGCTGGTTGATGGTTGAGTCACCATCAGACCAGCTGGAATGCCCTCATGGTCCTCTCTTGACTGGCCAGCAGGCCTACTCATCCTTCAAAGCTCAGCTCAAAGTCAGTTCAAACTCTCTCATTGATAAATCTTTCTCCGACTTCTCCCCATTTCAATGTTCTCTCCCTTCTCTGAACTCCTCTGCCACTTTATCGACTGTACACCACTTCTTTGGCCCTCAGCATGGCATTGTCAATTATCTTTCCATCCATACTGGTTTTGTCTCCCTTACTAGACCATAAGCACTTTGAGGGTATGAACCATCGCCTATACTTTCTTATATCATGACAATCCCAGTCTCTTCTGCTCCTGGCATAGTTCCGAGCACATAGCTGGTAGACATTCCATTAACACTTGTGGATTGGCTGATTGATTAATGATCAATCAACAGACATTTATTAAGCACCTACTATGTGCCAAGTACTGATTGAATCATGCAAAGACAAAAAAGTAAATAAATCCTGCCCCCAAAGAGCTCTAGCAGGGGAGGCTACAAATATGGACACAGTTGAATACATGCAGAATACCATACAGAGAAAATAAATACCAGGTCATTTGAGGTTGGGTGGGACCCTCAGAGCACAGGCTTAGAAGGAGGTAGCATGAGAAGTTAATTGAGCAAAGATCTTCTTCTTCTTGGACTACTGGGCTTTTCCACTTTTCCTCAAATGGATGTTATCATGTTTGATAGCTGTTACAATTCCATCAGAATCTCCTCTCCTTATGGTGGAAAAGATAGGGGGCAGAGACAGAGTAAGGGCTGATATAACACTTTACTTACAACTCTGTGGAGAGAAATTGGACAAATATCATCACTTCTCTTTTACAAGTGAGCAAAATGAGGCTCTCAGAACGTTAGCCATTCAACATGCATTTATTAATTACCTACTGTGTGCACATGGAGAGAAATGCAAAATTTGGCTAAGAAAGGCTGCTTCATTTCATGGGATTAGAAGCTAGAAGGAGGAAAAGATATACACAGAAAGATCTATAAAACACAGGGTTACATACAAAGCACAGTGGAAAAGTATGAAACTATATGAAATCCAATGGGGAAGGTCTCTACCAACCAAAGGTGACAGAGGATATTTACAGGAAGAGGCAGTGTTTGAGTTAGACTTTAAGGGATGAACAGACCAAGAGAGGGAAGAGGGATGCTTGAATAACAGGCAACAATGTGAGCAAAAGCAGGACAGTGAGAGGCAAGAATGTCTACAAAGGCAACACGATGTTGTGGGATTTAGAATCAGAAGATGTGGGCTTTAACAGCACTTCTGCTACCTACAGTCTGTGTGATGAGCAAGTCATTCAGCTTTCTGGGTCTCCCTTAGTACTTCTGTAAGATGAGGGACTTGGCAGATGAGTTGTAGTTACCACACTTAGTCTTAAAACTAAAAACAGATAAGAAAGTATATTTCCTTCCTCTCAGTAGAAAGGTGAGGGATTATGGGTGTGGAATGTTATATACGCTGTTGGATGCAACTACTTTTTATCAGTTCTGCTTAACTTTTTCTTTGTCACAAGTGAAGTTTCAATGTTGAGGAATAGCATATGAAAAAATAACTGTCTTAAAAACAAAAGGCATCAATATTTTTTTCAAATAAATAATGGAGTTAGATTAAGTGAATCCTAGGTTTCTTCTAGCTCTATCATCTTGATATCATATAGAACTGTCCAGTTTCACAAAAGCATCATGGCCAATGCAGAATTTTAACTCAAATTTTGCTGACTCCTGATCAAGGACTCTATCCATGTCTGTGGTACCACTTAACTGCCAGCTAGCACTTAAGTGTGGGGGAAAAGAAAGGTCCCAAAAAAGTGAAGGGGGGGCAACTATTTCCTATTCTTAGGGGGCTCACAAGATGCAGACAGGAAGTGATAGAAGCCAATGGACCTGGAACTTGGATGTCCCTAGAAGAGAAGAGGAATATGCCTTTCTTCTCCTGGTCGCAGAAAAAGGTGATTCAGTCATATGTTTGGAAAGGACCGTGCATACCAGCCCAACTCCCTCATTTTTGCAGATGATGAAACTAAGGCTCAAGTGACTTGGTGACAGAGGATTAGGGTCCCAGGCCAGGACTCTGTCCACTGTGCCATGCTGGATCTCCTGCTACAGCTCCAATAGCCTTCTTGGGCTTTCACCCTTTTGTATCTCAATCTAAGGATTGATGAGGGAGGAATTTTCATTTAAAGCTCAAAGAAGAATTTTGGATCTTCCTTTGATTCTTCTGCCGGGGGGCAAAAGTAATTGACGTCAAGAGGCAGGAGGAGAGAAGAAAAGATGTTACTGCTCAGACTGCCTGATGTAGAAAGCCCCGCCCTCAAATGCTGGGATGTGGAGAGCTCTGGGGAGCCATCCAAGTTGGACTTGGAGGTGGGGAGAGAGAACAATGCAGAACGAGTACATACAGGCTCAACCTTCTGGGAGAAATCAGGCTAGACTTGAAAGAAATCAGCATGTAGAAAAAGAACCAGGCTTAATTCTAGTCCCAATTCTGGACCCTACATTCCCAAGGCTCCCACATTTTCTGACTCTTAGGACTCCAGCAAGGTTAGGATGGTAACAAATATCCCAAGAAGAACTCAGTAGGCTGCCTTAAAAACCCATGTGCGGATACCACTGAACCTCCCTGAGCTTGACCTTGGGTCTGAAGAATTTTGTACGATCCAAGATTCTCCAGACTGAAAGTCACATTTTCTTTTCTTTCCTTCTGCCTCCAGGCAGGACTATTTTGAATCACTCATACTTAGATCAAAGCTTAGAAGGACTCTGACAGAAAAAGACAATTGCAGGTTAAGCTAGGCCAGGGTACATTTCCTGTCTGACGCAATTTCTATTTTTACATTATTTCATCTTATTCGTTGTAGTGTAATGGAAATCATTAGATTTGGAGTCAGAAATCCAGGGTTTGAATTTTTATATTCTTATTTGTGATTTGTATGACGTTGGGTAAATCATTCTATTTGTCTCGGCCTCACTTTCCTGTAAAAAGAGGATATTGGACTACATAAGGGGTTCTTTACATGGGGCCCATGAATTGTAAAAGAAACATTTTTATAATGAACTATTGGAGAGGAGATGGGGCTCTCCCATACAACTAGAATGCAGTGTAGATCTGTGGGTGGTACCACCCATAACAAGTTCTTTAAAAGTCTTTCCCTAGTTACCATGAGTCTTTGGAGCTATTGACTGGGACAAAGCTTGGCCACCAGGTTTTTATGGGCCCAAGATGTTTTATGACAGATACTAAGATCAAGCTGCCATCTAATGCCTCTTCAGCTGTGGACTAGGCCTTTCTCTTCTTTAGTTGGTTTTTGTGGTTCAAAGAACACCCACAAGACGGGATAGCTTTGTTTTGGGCATTCAGAGACCCAGTGAGAACAGACCCAGACCTCTTCTGCAGTCAATACAGTGAGAATACTACGAAATTAGGAAGGAGTATGAGGATGGAAGAGTGGGTCCAAGATTGTAAAAGCAGCCTGAAGATTGTCATACATCGATTCAGGAGGGATTCCTAGAGGGATTAGGGCTAGATCTATGTTTTAGAGGAGCGGAGGGACATGATAAAATGGAAAAAAAGTATAGTAACAATAGCAACTATAATAGTGGTGATAAAACACGAGACTAGGAAGTTTTCAGTCCTGGACCCTGCTTTGGGACTAACTTAGTATATGATTTAGGGAAAGTCACTTAATTGCTCTGGATTTCAGTTTCTTCATCTTTAAAATGGGGGCAGGGAGGGGAGTCATAATGACTGCCTCACAGGGCTATTATGAGAACCAAATAAATAACAAGTGGAAGATGCCTTTTGCAAAGTATAAGGTACTTTTATGAATGATCTTTGTTATTATTTGGAAGAAGATAGGGCAAGAGTAAAAATAAACAGAAGGAGATAAGGATCCTAGAGGGGGTTCACTACTGAATTCTAAAGTCATGGAAAAGAAAGGGGGCACTGAACTCTCTTCTCCACCCATCTCTCTCTCTCTCTCTCTCTCTCTCTCTCTCTCTCTCTCTCTCTCTTTCTTGGTCTCTGTCTCTATCTCTCTGTCTCTCTCTCTATCTGTCTCTGTCTCTGTCTCTCTCTCTGTCTGTCTCTGTCTCTCCGTCTGTCTCTGTCTCTCTGTCTGTCTCTCTTTCTCTGTCTCTCTCTCTCTGTCTGTCTCTGTCTCTCTGTCTGTCTCTCCCCTAATTAGTTATCTCATCATTTCTCTACTCCTCTTGTTTCCTTCTTTCTTCTTATCCTAGAATAGCTGGAGGTCACCCCTAGCTTAGTTGGGGAGAGCAAAAAGTTCTGGGTTTTGAGAGTCAAGCATTCTTGTGGGATCAGGCTTAGTAGAAGTTAAGACTTGGAGCCTAATCCTACCCTGAGTATGGGCTACAGGATCTCCTCCCAGGACCCCTCACACTTCAGGCTTTGGCCTCCTCCTCCCCACTCCTCAACACACACACACACACTACACACACACACACACACACACACACACCCCTTCCCACACCTCTTCTGATGGAGGGACTGCTAAGGCTTTGATCAGCACAGCCTGCTGCTTCATCATAATGCGGCTTGGATTTCATTATCTTGTTTGTCTGGGGCTCCCGGTGTCCTGTTAAAGATCATTTGATCTGGGAGCTGTACTCCACGGGAAGCATGGTTTTAATCCATAAAGCTTAACAACTCCCCTCAGCTGCCTTGGTGCTGGGAAGAGAGAGCCGGGCTGGGGATGGTGAAAAGCCAGACTTAAAGCAAACAGGAGGCCTGCTCTGCTCACACCTGATCCATCCCTATTGCCTCCCCAAGCCCTGTCAATAGAAATGCTTGCGTATACTTTGGCATAAACCTATAGGCCATGTGCCCCTTGGGCTGTCTTCTTCTCCATTTGGGAGCACAAGTGGCTTGGGTTCAGTTTTGTGCACACAGTAGCAACTGCCAAGGGAGTGAGGACCAGGAAGGAGCCCCAGGTGGCCCTGAGAGTTTGACTTATTCAGAGCGATGTAATCTGTAGGTGTCAAAGGCAGGCCTTGACCTCAGGTCTTCCTAACCCCAAATCCAGAGGTCTGCTGGCTCCTTTTGGGTTTTAAGGATGCCAATGCAGGACTTGGGCTGTAAATTGTCTCTCATTTTTGCTGCATGGTTGATCCAGTCACTTTACCCATCCTCTTGTGTCTTCTATATGATTTGGAGTGTGGAAAGAGCCCCACAATAGGAGCCAGGATACCTACATTCTACGTAAAAGACTTGAATTCCATTCTTGGCTCTGAAACTTCACTAGCTAAGTGACCTTAGACAGGTTACTTCCCTTCTCTGGGACTCAGTTTTCTCATCTATGAAATAAAATGTCTGGGATTAGATGACTTCTAACCAGAAGTTCTGGAATTCTTTCTAGAATACCCAAAAGGGGTCACATTCAGGATAACACACAATTTCCATTTGAGGGTGCTCCAATCCCACCTAAGCAGAAAGCGACTGACTCAGAGTAGTGTGTGTACCCAAGAGCTAATGTCTCAAAGAGATCATTGGTCCCCTCAAGTTCCCTCCCTTGTTTGATGTTACCCTACTGTGGTCTTCCATGAGGCTCAGAGCTTTGGTAGAATGAAGGGTCTGCCTCTAAATGGCATAGTAGATAGGTCACCTGAAGTCAGAAAGACTCATCTTCCTGAGGTCAAATCTGGCCTCAGAAACTTACTAGCTGTGTGACCTTGGGCAAATCATTTAAACCTGCCTGCTTTGATTTCCTCATCTGTTAAGTGAGCTAGAGAAGGAAATGGCAAATCACTCCAGTGTCTTTGCCAAGAAAACCAGACATGGAGTCACAAAGTTGAATATGACTGAAACAATAACTCAACAAGAACAACTGGGTCACAAAGGGTCAGATATGACTCAACCACAAGAGTCTATACTTTTTAAGGGTAGGGACTGTTTGGTTTCTTACTTTGTCTCCCTAGAGTACCTGCCACCTCATATCATAGATTTGGAGATAGAAGAGACTGTAGGGAATCATTTAGTTCAATCCACTCATTTTACAGATGAAGATACTGAGGCATAGATAGAAGTGATTTTCCAAAGTTTACATAGGTAATCACTGGTAGAACTCCAGGACCTCTGACTCCAAAGCCAGCCTTCTGCTATTGAAGAAATGCGTATTGGTTTGGATTGGGTTGGTTATGGTCTCAGTTCATCCCCCTGTGAATCTAGTGGTCTCATACCTCCCTGCTCCCTACTCAAACTCAGTCCTGTACATGATCACATCCATGGATCTTAGGATCTCTGCACCCAGAGAGGAGGAGCCTGGTGCATATTTGCCCAGCACCTAATGTAACTCTACATGTCAATGGGCACCAAATTTAAAGGTTTTGATGATGATTAAAGGAAAGAGTGAGCAGATGAATCTTGCTGAAGGACAATCTCCAAGAGGGATCAGTTGGTTGTGGAATCATTCTTATGAGTCTAGGAAAACATCTTGTTGGTTTCCTCAAATGAATGTGTTCCCCAGTGGTTATAAAGTAGATTATTTTAAAAGTACAGATGGTTCTCCAATCCTCCTTCCCAGCTTATTCTGACTTTTCTACCTCAGTAAACAGGGTTTAAATTTAGCCAGAGGCTGTGGAGCAAGGGGTACTGCTGGTCAGTCAGCATTCTCATCAGTGCCAGGCTGCCTTGCTCTTCTCTATCTGGTTTGTTCCTCTTCTTTCTTTTAGACCCTTTTTTGGAACCTCCACCTTCTCTGCTTCAGGCAAGAAACAACCAGATAAAAATAAGGGAGTAAATTGTTACTGAGTTAGCTCCAATCTGACTCCAGTCAGAGACTATGCATCGTTCAATGTCAGGTACTCTGCCTCCTTCCTCAGAGGGGGTTGGTGTATCAGCCGCTGTGTGTACATTTTGTATGGAAATGGAGTCTACAGCTTACTATGAACTTAACATGTACAGGTCACTTTACCATTGTATAATCTCTAGAAAGCATTCCTTTTCTTTTTTCTCTCCTTGTTGGACCCAGTGAATTGTTTGGTTTTCCCGTAGTTCCATGGATCAAGGAGGGGCTGAGGATGTTTGAGGCCAGATTTCGGTGACTGACTAACTGTATGGCCTTAAGCCAGTCCTTTTTCCTCTGCAGGTCTCATCTTTATTCAACTTTATTTCTAGTGCCTTGTAAATCTCTGTGTGTGCACCAGATCTCAGACAAACATGGGGTTTTTCTCATGCCCTATGCCATTCTGATTTGTTTTATAGTCATTGTATAGGTCTTGCAAGAACCATCTCTTAACTGTTTTTATATTACCATCAGTGTCTACATGCCATTTCAGGGAGAGGGGAGAGAAAGGAGGAAGGGAAGGATAGAATTTGAAACCCCAAACAAAAAAAAGTAAAAAATTGTTGTGACATGTAACTGGGGGAAAATAAAATATTACTGAAAATTTTAAAAAAAGAAAATCATAGGTGCTTAATAAATGGTTAATGAATGAATCAGTGAATGTTGAACCTATCCAGTCAGGGTGCAGTTATACTTCATGAGATTCCAGTACCTTCCATGGAAACCTAGTGTCCAGATGGAAATATTTTATAAATACACTATGATCTGCCCTGAAGTATTGTGTTCAATTCTGGTTGTCATATTTAGAAAGGACAGCCAATCTGGAACACATTAAGAGAAAGAAATGTGGTATTGTGGAGAGAATAATAGATTTAAAGTCCAAAGAACTGAGTTTAACTACCAGCTCAGCTATTTATTACCTATGTGGCCCTGGGCAAGTCTTTGTCTTTCCGGACCTCAGTTTCCACATCCGTAGCATGAAGGGTTCATCTGACTGTTGCCCATTTTTCTCTAAGAGGACCAAAATGACATCACTATGTTGGAGTCAAGGTACAGTGTGTCTGATTCTGGCTGATCAGACATGTATAATCCTGATAGGCTCTACCATAGATCAAGCACAAATAGTGCACATGAACATTTGGGATGGAGATGTCTCCAAATCTGTGCATCTCGCATTTCCTCTGAGCTCCTGCTGTGCTATTTTGCTCCTAGGGCACAGCATCCCTAGCATCTCCCATGTCTCAAAATCAATTTTGAAGGTTGATCTGGAGGAAGGTCCCTTTCAGTTCTAATATGCTGTAACTCTAATCAGGGTGATGAGGTGACTTTAAATCAATCCATACATTAATCAGTTAAAGGGACATTTAGCCTAAACAGAAGACTTGGGGGAATGCAATAGCAGACCATCACATATTTAAAGGGTTGTCATGTGAAAGAGGGATTCAATTTATTCAGTTTAGTTCCAAAGGGAAAAACCAGAAACAACAAGCAGGAATATCACAGAAACATATTTTAGTTCTAATATTTAGAGCTGTCCCAACGTGGAATGGGTTACCTTGGGAAGGGAGTGGGCTTTTGTCCTTGCTCCCCTCCATACTTTCCCTGCCTTGCTGGAACCACAGTGTGACCACAGTGCTTACACCCCTCTGGAAGAATTGCTTAGCTCTAAATGAGTTCTCCCTCCTCAGATCTCTCTTGTCCATCTCTTTGGACCTTCTGCTATGTACTTATCACATTCTAATTTTTATACTGATTTGTATTCATAGTTTATCTTCACTAAGCCCTCCCTGTTGTGTTATAAGCATCTTGAGAGCAGAGTCTTTGCAAAGTGAAAAGAATGCCTGACTTGGAGTCAAGAGAAATTTGGATCCTGTCTATATATACCTCATTCTGCACTTTGAATCCTTGGCCTCCCTATTTCAAGGTGGGCAGCGGGCTTCATCTCAAGTCATTGCAGATTGTGCTAATCAGAGTTTCTAAGACTTTCAGGGTTGTTTGTCTTTACAATACTGTTGTTATTTCATAAATCGTCCTCCTGGTTCTGCTCACTTCACTTTGCATCAGTTCATATAGTCTGTCCTGGGTCCTATTCTCTTCTCCCTCCATATCACTTCATTTGCTGGTGTCATCAGCTCCCATGGGTTAAATCACCATCTGTAGGCTGATGATTCTCAAATCTACCTATCCTTCCCCAAAGTCCCTGCTGACCACCAATTTCACATCTTCAATTGCCTTTCAGATGTCTTGAACTGGATGTCCAGCAGGCATCTTAAACTCAATATCCAAAATGGAACTTATTCTCTTTTCCCCTCAATCCTTCGCTTTCCCCCCCATTTCCCCTGCCTTCCCTATTACTGTCCCTCCTAGGCTTACATCCCAGGAGTCATTTCTCCCTCCTCTCACCACCACCATATCCAAGCTGTTGCCAAGACAGCTGCCTTTCACCTTTGCAACATTTCTAGAATACTCCCTCCTTCTCTGACATTACCCCAGCTCTGGTGCAGACCCTTATCACCTCACAGCCCATTGGTGGTGGGTGTGCCTGCTTCAAGCCTCTCCCCACTCCAGTCCACCCTCCATTCCATCTTTACAGTGATTTTCTTAAAGTACAGGTCTAACCATGTCACTCTCTTACTCAATAAACTCTAGTAGCTCCCTATTGCCTCCAGAAGCCAATACAAAATCTTCTGCTTGGCATTCAAAGCCCTTCATAACCCATCCTTCTCCTACCTCTCCAGGCTCCTTACACTTTACACCCCAACACATATATATGGATCCAGTGACACTGGCCTCCTCCATGAACAAATCCCTCCATCTCTCAGATCCAGGCATTTTCTCTGACTGTCCCCTGACCTGGAACATTTCCCTCATCTACTATTCTCTGACCTGTCTTGTCCCCTTTTTGCTGTTCATTCCTTTCTAATTCTTCATGATCCCATGGATGCCAGGCCCTGCTATCTTCCACCATCCCCCGAAGTCTGTCCAAGCTCATATGCATTTCTTCCATGACACTCTCTATTCATCTCATCTTCTGCCATCCCCTTTTCCTTTTACCTTCAATCTTTCCCAACCTTAGGGTCTTTTCCAATGAGTCCTTTCTTCTCAATATGTAGCCAAAGTATTGAAGCTTCAACCTCAGGATTGGACCTTCCAGTGAAATCCTACCTTCTTCAGGAACCCTCCTTATTCCAGTGCCTTCCCTCTGTTAATCACCCCCTATTTATTCTGCATGTAGCTTGCATCATATAGATTTGTTTGCATGTTGTCTCCTCTGTTAGACTGATTGTCTTTTGCCTCTACTTGTATACCCAGTACTTAGCACAATGTCTGGTGCATGTTATTTTTGAGTCATTTCAGTTGTGTCGGACTCTCTGTGACTCCCTTTGCTGTTTTCTTGGCAAAGACACTGAGTGCTTTGCCATTTCCTTCTCCAGCTCATTTTACAGATGAGGAACTGTGGCAAACACAGGATTCAGTGACTTTCCTAGGGTCACCCAGCTAGTAGGTGTCTGAGGTTGTATTGGAACTTATGAGGATGAATCTTCCTGATTCCAACCACAGTGCACCTAGCTCCCTGTCTGGCACATAGTGGGCACCTAATAAATGTTTATTGATCAACTGATTGATATAGACCTACCCAGGTTTCTCTGAAACTGTCCCCTTCATCATTTCTGATTTCAAATTAATTTATTTTTCCAACCCCTGCATAGAGAAAGAAAAGATGAGGTCTTTTTCCCATCAGCAGCTCATCTGAGGAATCTACCACCCAAGGTGGAAAGGTAATAACATTTTGGAGGAAAAACATTATGATCTCTGCCACTTCCTAAGTTTGAGCAAGCCACTCAACCTCTGCAGGACTGAGTTTCTCATCTATAAATTGAAGAACATATGTATCCTCTAAGAAAAAATAAAAATTCTCCTGTTTGGCTTTTTAAGCCCCTTCACAACCTGGTCCTTACCTATCTTTGAGACGTTATTCTACATTATTCTTAATCCTGCACTGCACAGTTCAGTCAAAGTGGCGTTGCTTGCTTGCCACAGATGAGACTTCCTCTCCCATTTCCCATGTCTGTGCATTTTCACTGACCTTGATGAAATGATCATTTCATCCATGCCACCACCCACCCCCCATTTCTGGAATCCCCTCAATCTTCACCTCTGCCTCAAGGAAGACTTTATAACTTCAGCACCACCTTCTACATTAAACCTTCCTGACATCCCCTCCCCCAACTACTAGTGATCCTTCTTGTAATTAATTCAACAACCTTGTATTTATTTTGTTGTAGATGGACGTGTTTCCTTCCCTGACAGAACTTAAGCTTCTTGATGATAGGAACTGCTTGTTTCTTTGTCCTTATGTGGTTGTTATTTCAGTATCTATTACAATAATGAGCTTAATATATGATAGTTGATTGGCTGATAAAGGGAGGTTGATTGGATTAGTGGGTCCTGAGGTCACTCCCAGATGGAAGTCCTAGGATTTAGGGATAGTTTGCACAGCTCCCAAGCCTCCCTGGCTGGAGGGATTTCTTGGGAGGGGAAACCAAAAAATCCACTTCAAGGGTTTTTTCTGGCCTCCTCAGGCAGACTGAGGTGGGAGCAGAGGCACGGTCCCTAAGAGTTTCCTCCTGTGTTAGCACTCTCTGCACACTCCAGTACCTTTCCAAGGCAGCTGCCCTTAGTCTAGGCCCAGCTAGGAGTTTTTTGAAGGGAAGTTTTATTAAGCATTTCCCTGTTTCTGCCTTTTTAATTATTCAGTGGAGTAGAGATTAATTTTACAATAATAAGTAAAGCCCTCTGAGGGCCTGGGCAGTGGGGGGAGGGGGAAGGGCACGTGTGCAGGATGAAAGCTTTGCTACTGCAGCAGTGGTGGGTGGGACTTAATGCCGATGCAACCTGGCAGCTTGGGCCCGGGGGGCCCTCTCCCAGACCGCTGCAAGAGGCTGGCAGCCAGGAGGTGCAGGCATGTTACACACAAGCCGGGCCTCCTTTGGAGAAGGCTTGGATGGAGTGGAGCTGGCCTCAGTCCAGGGCAGAGGGGTGTCACGCTTGAGATGTGGGCACTACAGAATCAGCTTCCAAAAGGCAAGAAAGAAGGATGGGTAATCTAATGGAGGGAAAAGAGCCCTGGGAGTTAGGAGATACTACATTTCAGTCACCATCCTTCTGCTTCCTTGCTTGTGATTTTGAGCAAACTCTTCGGGCCTCAGTTTACTGATCTGTAAAGTAGAGACCACAATTCCTCCATACTTACAGTCAGAGGATTTGAGTTCAAATTCTGGCTCAGCCAAATGTTACCTATGTGACCTTGGAAGAGTAACTTAACCTCCCTACCTCTCAGTTTCCTCATCTATAAAAATAAATAAACAAAAAGGGGATGAGGAATACATGACTTCTAATGGCCCTTCAGTCTATAAACCTATTATCCTAAACCTTATGGGGCTGTTGTCAGGAGCAAAGGAGATAATGCCCATGAAAGCACTGTATAATTAAAACTAGCTATAAACATATAAGCTGTTATTATTAGAACCATAGGATATCAGAGCTGGAAGGAAGCTTTGAGATCATGTAATGTATCCTCCTCAGTTTACAGATAACTAAACCGAGACCCTCAGAGGCTGAAGTGACTTGTCTGACACATAAAAAGTGTCAGGGCAATGATTCATCTACCAACCATCTGTATTCCACTTCCAGACTAGAGGCAACAGGGCCTGGAATCTGAAAGACCCAACTTCGAAACCAGTCTTAGACACTTCCTAGCTCTTGGGCAAGTCATTTATCCCTTCCTCAGTTTCCTCAACTGTAAAATGATAACAATAGCACCTACCTCCCAGGGTTGTTATAAGGCTCGCATGAGATAATATTTGTGAAGTATTTGTTTGCCATAGAGTAGGAACTTGATAAATGCTTGTCGCCTTTCATTATCAGTATAATGTGGGGAAACCTCAATGTCCTCGTCTTTTATAAACAGTGTATAGTAGTGTATAAACATGTATACAGTATACCGTAGAAAATATTTGCTACTTAGAGAGTATAAAGTACTATATAAGCATGAGCTGTTATCATTTTCAGCAATACTATGGATTGATTACTGGACCTGGAATCAGGAAGATCAGCCTCAGATGCTTACTAAGAGTGTGACCCTGGGCAAGTCACTTAACCCTATTTGTCTCAGTTTTCTTATCTGTAAAAAGAGCTAGAGAAGGAAATGACAAATCATTCTAGTGTCTTTGCCAAAAAAAAACCCAAATGGAGACACAGAGAGTTAGACATGACTAAACAAGAACATTATAATTTTATTGCAAGAAGAACTGGGGCATGGAGGAGTTTGAGATTGGACCTATGATTTCATTGATATAAGGCAGAGGTGTCAAACATACAGCCTCAGAAATACTCCTGAATCAGATTAAAATGTAATTGGGAAATATTTTCAAAAAATAAATAAAATGCAATATCATGTAGATAACATTACGTTTTAAAACTGAGTCCATATGTAACCAACAGAGATCCTTAGGTACCGATCAGTGTCTGCTACCCCTTTCTCTATGACTTTGACATCACAAGTGTATGTAACTCCCAGTGAAAAAAATTCTGTCTTTCAATGAAGAGCAGTCTCTTCTCTACCACTGATCCTCTTAGAGAAATCCAGGGGCACTAAAATGTTGAGTGACTTGCCCAGGGTCACACAGCCAATTTGGGTGACACAGAGGTGGGAAGCAAACCCAAGTCTCTGTTACTCCAAGGCAGGGGCTCTCTATCCATGACAGTGTGCTGGAGCGCCTCTCTTAACAAAGATATGTTCTCACTATTGCTGTTGTCAATTATCATGTTAATCATCTTGTTTCAGCTATTCTGTAGTCACATTACCTTGCTCAAGTCATAACCTCTGACTCTTAGCTTCCTCCTACACAAAATAGTGATAACATCTGCTTGCCCAGTCTGGATGGGTTATGGCCAGAACCAAATGAGACAATGGATGCTTCTCCGAACCCTAAAGTTTGGGACCAGGTGAATGTGTCCTGTTACATTCCAATGACATTGTCTCCTTTCCTCTAGAAGAACTACTAGCCCAATTGAATATTTCCCTAGTGCCAGCCCATCTCTGGCTTAAGAGCCCAAAGTTAGGGATATGAGAGACACCCCCCACCAATTAAAATTACACAAGAGGAAAATATGCTTTATTTCCATCATGGGGCCTCTTTGTGTGTAACTCCCTTAGATGGAAACCAAGGGATATGGCCCTGGTCACCAGGGAAAAGGGAAAGGTGAGCATAGGTATCTAGATTGGGTTCTGCTCACTATACCCCTGGTGAAAGCTGAGCTCTTTGAGTTTTCAGAATGGCTATCAAGATGTTGATCTTCCACGAGGGAGGGATGTTTTTGTTCATCTGGTGTGTGTGTGTGTGTGTGTGTGTGTGTGTGTGTGTGTGTGTGTGTGTGTGTGCATGGGTAGAGGGGTAGGAAAGCCTGTTGTTTTCATGAAATTAATGGAAAAGTTCACTAAAGGCAAGAGTTCCCAGAAAATAAGCACAGCTGGATTCTGGAGGTGGAGAGAAAAAAAGTACCTCATTTCTTACAGGCTTAGACAGAAGGGCCACCTCTCTGTCTTGAGGAAATGGATGTTTTCTTAGAGTTAAAGGTTTTTAATTTCTGGTGGGTTAAGGTCAGCTGGAGTAATTCTGAGCTTGCCACAGGACTCCAGTGCTTTTTCTAGTTTCCCTTGCTGACCTTTTAGTCTCCCAGACCTAAGACAGTGCCTTTTTCTAGGGTCTGAGCATATTTTAAACTGCTTTCAACGGTGCCATTAAGAATCCAGAGGAAACCCTCATGTACATTTTAATACTCCTCCACTCTAGATCTAGCCCTCTCTCCATTCTGCAAAGGAACATAAGATTTAGAGTTGGAAAGATCCTTAAATGTTTTTGCAAAGGAGAAAACTGAGTCACAGTGAAGCAAAGTGAGTTTTACAAGGTCACACAGCTAATTAAGGAAGGGAGCCAGAATTCCCATCTAGGTCCTCTGACTGCATTTCCAGCCTTCTTTTGTCTAGAGTATCCCTCAGCAGGTCTGGCAATGAGATTGAATAGTATGTGTATATAAATTGACAGATTTCTAGCACTTCCACCTTCCTCACGTTATCTTTTTCAGGTGAGGAATGTGTCAAAGGGGCAGTTTTGTCAGACACCAAAGTCCCATTATCTTCATGTGGTCACTGATGATTTTTACTAAGTCATGTTAAATCCAGAGAAGAATCCAGGCTATAGCAGTCATCAAGGCAACAAGCATTTATTAAGCCCTTGCTTTGAGCTAGGCACTGTGCTGAGCTCTAGCAGTACAAATACAGACAAAAATAAAGACAGTCCCTGCCCAGAAGGAACTTACATTCCAAATGGGGCAAGACAATACAGAAGGGAGATGAAAAGTGGAGGGGGCAGATACTTGAATGAGAAGCATGATCTTGAACTCCAGGAAGCAAAGCTGAAAGGAGAATGAAATTTGGCCAGCCTCGACCTCTCTCCACAAAGGAGACATAAGATGGAAATCGCCAGTGAAAGAAAGGTAGAGAGATCACAGAAGACCACAGGAACAAAGGCGGCGCCAAGTGCTAAGGGAGGTTCTGGGGTGAGACTGCAGCTCAGGCAGTGCTGAAGTTCAAGGGGAAAAGGGGTATTTATGTGTCAGGCATAGTGTTAAATAATGAAGATACAAATATAATGAACAGAACGACTCTTACAGGGAGCTTACATTCTAATGGAGACAAACAAGGAGAAATATTAAGTGTATACTGAATAAATATAAAGAGAAAAAATACCAAGAAGCAGGAAATAGTTCAACACGATGGCATCTGAGAGGAAGGACACCAGCAATTGATAGAATCAGGAAAGAAAAAGTTGGAGTTTGTTCAAAGGCAGGTTTGTTCAAAATCACAACCTGAGAGATCATTTAGCTCAGAGATCCAGAGACAGGAAGCAACTCTCCTAGGGTTACACAGTTATTCAGCTATAAAGCCACGTTTCAAATCCATGTCTTATGATTCTAAATTTCACTGAAATCCTATGATAAGAAATGATGAAGGTTCTGGAGTGAATGGCTGAGGTGGGCTCATCAGGAAACATCTCTGTAAGTCTTTAACCAAAATCAGATCAGTTCTGATGGTATAGAAAGATGACCATCTGAGGTCCCTGTCCAGGCTGGTACTTCTAGGAAAACAAGGAGAGCCTGAACAGAGACTCTTCTCTTTCAACAAATGCAATGACTAGGCAGACCAGTCCAGAAAGAGACGGAGGGGTGTCTCTTTTCCTTGAATTTAATGCAGTAACACAGATGGTAAGACTGTTGTCAGGTAGATAGATAGGTGATGGATGGATAGATGGATGGATGAGTAGATAGATAGATAGATAGATAGATAGATACCTGAAGGTTGGCCACAGGTTCTGGTGGCTGGGTAAGAAAGGCATGTTCCCTCCAGTTTATAAGCCAGGCACTGTGTTCTCTTACCAGATTCCTTGTGGCCACAGGGATAAGGACAAATCCAATTCCTAGGATTATAAAGTAAGAGGGAACTCTGGAGATCCTCCAGTCCACAGATGTCAAACATATTACCCATAGCCTGCATGAAGCCCACAACTTTCCCCAATGGAGCCTAAATCAAATTAAAATGTAATTAGGAAATAGTTAACAAAATAAATAAAATTGCAATAAAGTATAGATATATCTTAAAACTAAGTCAATTTACAGCCAAAAGGGGTCTTTCTGTGTGGTTTAGTGACCCCCATTTCTATGTGACTTTGACACGACTGCTCTAGTGTATATGGAGCATTTACTGCTCTCACTTAGGGAGAAGGCCCAGACAGGAGAACAGTTTGCTCCAACACAAACTGTCAGAGTTGAGACATCACCCCGGAGTCCTCTAACTCTAGATCCACTATTCTGATGACCACACTAAGCTTCCTCTAGGCAAGTATACAGAAAAGGAGCAGGGCCAGAGTGAAGGAAGCTTTGATTGTATGTAATTAGCCTCCTTATCTGTAGTGTTTCTCCCCTCCAGGTCCTCTGGCATGTCAGTTAGATCCATCTTCCTAATAATGGCATTAATCACAACATACCCCACCCCTGTTCTTCGGCTCCCAAATGGCTCCTATTATTTATAAAGTCTCTACTCCTTTATCTGAATCCTCTGACATATCCAATATTATCTCCTACTATTTTCCAGCACCCTTTGCCCCAGGCAATTTAGTCCCCTCACTGTCCCCTGAATATATTATGTTTACACTGGGTAATACCCTGCCAATAGGAATGGTTTACCCAAGGCCACCTCCTTCCTCCTCCTTACCCTTCAAGGCCCGTCTCTAGTCTTTCCTCCAGGAATCCCTCCTGGATTATCTCCAACCAACATTGATTTCTCCCCTCCTGACCTACTTTCTACTTGTACCAGGTATTCATTCACAACCTTGTAGCTATTGAGCTTTTTATATCTGTCTTCATTTTCTGCTCAAATTGAAGCAAATCAGGTATGGTGGGTAGAGCACTAGACTTGAGAGTCAGAAAAAGTTAGGTTAAGATCACACCTCAGATGCAATGTTAGCTGTGTTACCTTGAGCATGTGACTTAACTTCTCTGGGATTCAGTTTCCTCTCTCATCAGTGAGAGAACTGGACTCAGTGACCTCTAAGGTCCCTTCCTCCATTAAATATATTACTCTATGATCCTCTATCTTTCTAACTAGACTATAAGCTTTTGAAAGGAAGGGATCATGTCTTACATTTCTTCATAAGTAATTAGCCCATGGACTATTGCTGTTGTTCAGTTGTTTTTCAGTCATGTCCAACTCTTCATGACCCCCCATTTTGGGTTTTCTTTGCAAAGATGCTGCAGTGATTTGCCATTTAATGTTTCAGTCATGTCTGACTCTTTGTGACCTCATTTGGAATTTCTTGGCAAAGATACTGGAGTGGTTTGCCATTAACTTCTCCAACTAATTTTACAGAAGAGAAAATTGAGGCAGATAAGGTTAAGTGTCTTGCCCAGGGTTACACAACTAGTAAGTATATAAGGCCAGATTTGAACTCAGGAAGATGAGTCTTCCTGACTCCAGGCCCTGTATTCTATCCACTTAGATGTCCATGAGCTTTCATAGGACTATATATATTTGGAGCAGGAAGGGACCTTACAGGTCTTCTAATCCAACTATTTCATTTTACAGATGAGGAAACTAAGGTCCAATGAAGTGAGGGAACTTGTCCATGGTCAAAAGAATAGGAAGTGGCAGTGCAAAGATTTATAGCCCACTCCCTTTCCACTGCACTATGCTGCTCATCTGTGATCACATCATCAGCATATGTATGTTAAACTTGCCCAAGGAAGTTAGTGGTAGAACCAGGAGTCAGAATCAGGTCTCCTTGACTCCCAGCCCAAAGTTTTGGGGGTTTTTTTCTATCATATCATCTCCTTTTATACTTCTGCTCAAGCTCTCTGAAAATGTTAGGTGTTTCCCTTTAGTCAGAGACCTTCACTGGTTTGAAAAATGGGATAAAGGACAAAAGAGGAAAAAATGCCCTCCCCTTCCTTCTTCATTCCAGGATCATATTTCAGGTAAAAGGATCCAGTTCCAAAAGTGAAGAGTCTAGGAAGTCTTCCAGGAAAAGCAGTTTTTTCAATATATGGTTTAATGACACTATGGAGTACTGATTGGATAAAGAGCTGACCTAGGAGTCAAATAAGACCTAGGTTCCAGTCCTACCTCTGACCTGTACTGGTTCTATAACCCCAGACAAGTCACTTAGTCTCTCATTGCCTTCCCCTCCCCCCAAGTCTAATTGCAGTGTAGGTACCTGTATCTGCATTGTTAGAGGAACTCCTTACAATGAAATCATGGTTCCAGATCCCCCTCCTGAACTAAAATAGAGGAGGAACTGGGGAGCTGGGGGGAGAGTCCTCCCATTCCTCTGAGAATTATGTCCATCCTGGGCCACCAGCTCAAGCTGTTCCTTTGGCTTCCACCTAGACTTTATTAACACATTTCCCTGAATACCCATGTCGTCCGTTCTGCATTTAATAATCTAAAAACAGTGAGAGAAATTGTCTTCCCTCTCTCTCTTCCCTTTCCTTTTCCCCTTCCTCCCCTCCCCCACTTTCCTCCCCCCACTACCTCTCCTTCCCCTACTCTGGCTCTCTCTTTCAGAGGCATAATGAGTTTGATAAGAAATTGTCTCGTTAACAGGATTAGCCATGGAAATCTCTTGTCCCCTCCCATTCATTTTGTAATGTTCCTCATCCTGTCCTGTAATTTTCTGCTGGTATCAGTAGGCTCTGGACCACCTCAGGGATATTAATTCCTCCTTGTTCTTTGATAGTGTGAATGCTGATATGCCAAGAAGGCTCTCTGCAGCTGGATATGCCAGGCAGTTGTTAACGGTAATTTACATGAAACCCCCTCTAATGCTGTCTTCAGAAGTCGCCTCCTTGGATTTCAGCGACTTTTAATTCCACTAGGTCCAAGTCTTCAAATTTCCTTTCCAGAAACTCTGCTGGTTCATAGGTTTGGGAGGCAGAATCACAACTGGTGTCAGAGGGAAAAGATCGAAAGAGGAAAATGAGAGTCCTTCCTAAACCCCACCACCACCACTACTACCCACACCATGCCCTCCCCACCCACCCCCCTCATCGAGTATAGCCACCAAGAGGAGCTGTGGTACAAGGTTGGGATCCATTGCCTTCTCTTCCCTTCTAGTATCTTAGATCCATGACTTGCCTCATGCTGGACAGGTGAACCTGAGTTCTTGAAAATTATAATAGAGGAGAGCAAGTTCTTGAAGGTTCTAACAAGTTGGTAATGCTTTGAAGATGCCTCTCTCTTCTGAAGGTCAGCCACCAGATTTTGTCTCTACCAAAATCAAACCTGAAAAATTTGATGTCAACCAGCCAGTTTTGTAGGACTCTTAAGAAGACTCACCATCCTTCTATCATGAAGCAAATATAGTTAGCCCCAATCCAAAGCATGCTATGCTTCTGATGACCGAGGGGAGTCTAAGCATATGCCATTATCACCTCACTGTTTCTGCTTCATCTAAAGCTAAGATATTTGATTTATTTTTGTGATTATTGAAAGCACACTGCTCCCCAATACCATAAGTAGTTCAGAAATTTTATTTTCACAAATATAACCAACAGCCTTGTGAAGGTTTTCTTGTTTATATTGCAGAACTATACCATCTGTCTTAACATTGCCATTTGGGGGATATCTTGGGGTGCATGTTATAGGGTTGCCTCATATGTGAAATTCGCAATGAAATCCTACAACAGCATGTCCTGACTGAACCAAATCTGACATTTATAGTCACAAGACAAGGTCTTAGCCCGGGAGAGTGAATTGCCATATGTCACATAAATTAAAGGGAGAAATTCTAATATCAATGTTGCCCATAACCTGCAGGCAAAGAAGCCTTGCCAATAGAGTCAACAGAAGATGGGAAGTATGTGCTTCACAGACCAATTCAGACAAACTAGTTCCTGCTTGGGCTCAGGCAGAGAGTCACAGTGATTTTCGGCTTACAGACTCTAGACGGCAGAGTACAAATTTCTGCAAGAAAGAGAGCCACTTTCAAAGAGAATGGCACTAAAAATTAATTTGGGGGCAGCTAGATTTCACCAGCCCTGGAGTCAGAAGGACCTAAATTCAAATCCAGCCTCAGACCCTTGAGACTTACTAGTTGTGTGACCCTGGGTAAGTCACTTAACCCCAACTGCCTCACACACACATACACAAAAAATAAAAATTGATTAGAATGAAAGTCCCAGAACCATCTTAGAAGGACCAGATATTGGTGTTCTTGTTTATTCACACAGTAGTAAAGGTTTAGGAGTTCTCCAGGAATTTGAGCCCTGGTCCTGAGTCACCATTCTTCCCACTGTACTACTTGGTCTCAGAGTACTCAGAGCAAGATTTGAAAAGGGACTCTAATATCCACAAACAAAAGATGTTATCTCTAATTTTGGTGAATCAATAATTAGTAAAGGGGCTTTCTACATTCTTTTCTTGCAAAACTCTTTGCCAAAGAGACACATTCACTCTTCAAGATTTCAATGAGTTGTATTATAATTGTGCATGTAGTTCAGTTTCATAAAGAAATTTCCACTCATCCTTTAGGAATGATGCAAAAGCCTCTTGGGGGAAAATGTCATATATAGTATAGTGGAGATAACACTTGATTTGGAGTTAGAAGAACAATCCTGTTCTTGCTACTGTGTGACCATGGGCAAGTTGCTTTATTTGTTAACTTCACAATTTGAAATGGAGGATCTGTAAGATCCCTTTTGGCTTGAAATCCTACAAGCTAAGGAATTGTTTCAAATCACTGGAAATATATATCCAAGGCATTTATACTATTAGAACAAGGGCAGCTAGGTGGTGCAGTGGATAGAGCAACAGTGCAGGAGTCAGAAGGAGCTGAGTTCAAATCTCACCTCAGACACTTGACACTCACTAGTTATGTGACCTTGGACAAGTCACTTAACCCCGATTGTCTCATCCTGGGTCATCTCCAGTCATCCTGATGAATATCTGGTCACTGGATTCAGATGGCTCTGGAGAAGAAGTGAGGCTGGTGACCTGCACAGCCCTCCCTCCCTCAAAATCAAGTGCAAGTCATATCATCATGTCTCTGATGGCATGGTCTTCTTCGGCAACCAAGGATGAACACACACTCACTATTAGAACAGATGCCATATAGGAAGATGTCAACCTGCTTTCCAGGATGTTTTCAATAGAAACCACTAACACTTGTCTGGATGTGTCTGGATACTTCTGAATCCCCCTTCTGGTTCTAGCCATCACACAAATTCACTTGAAGACTAAAAGGGGCCCTATTGCTCCGAGTGGAAACAAATGAAAAGCTTGAAAGTCCAGTTAAATAAGTCATCTTCCAACTAGCTATACCCTCCTAGAGAGCTACACAATATTTGTTGAGGGTTTTTTCCTATTTTATTAATAAAATATCTATATACACGAAAAATAATCATATATTTATATAAATATGCATATATACATATACAATTATGCATACATAGTATATTACTGTGATACTCATTCAACCATGAGAAGATTAATTTATCTGCAGCTTACTTTCTGAAGATAAAGATCGAGATAGTGATGCTTGGTAGGCCTAAGAATTTACAAAGTCTTTTTGAAAGCTCTGTGGCACAGAATTTGAGAATAACTGATGGTTTACACATCTTATGCATAAGGACCCTGAAACACTGAAGGTTTAAGGAATTTAACCAAGGTAATAGAGCAAGTTACTGATAGAATCAAAACTAGAAGTTCTAGACATAGAAAGTCTATGGTACAGTGTCCCATATTATGGTCAAGTTATGGAATCTTTGAGTTAGAAGGAACTTTAGATGTCATGTGACATCCTATGATCCTAGGTCAACGATTATCCACATCTTGGAGAGTAGATGTACCCCCAAAAGTTACAAATTTAATCCTGTGTATATGACAAAATGCCATTATCTCAGTGAGTGAGCTACACAATATTTGCCTGTACTAAAGCATAGTTGTGAAGTTAAACTGTGTGGAGATTACAAGTCCATGGTGAATATTCAGGGCCCTCAGCCATACAGTTCCCTGTTCTTCTTGCTAAGGAAAAAGTCTTTGTAAAACCTGACCTTACTCAAGTACAGAGCCTGCTAACCATTCCCAGAACTTAACATGATCTTTGGCCTCTGTCCATTTGCACGGTATGTATCCAGTCCCTGGAATACTCACCTGGAATGTGGCATGATTCATTGGAAAGAAGGGTAGATTTAGAATCCAAGGACTGGTTCAAATCCTGCTTCATCTTTTGCTACCTGAGTGAACTCAGTAAACCTCTTTAGACCTCATTTTCTTGATCTGTTAAATGAAGGAATTAGACAAGATGACTTCTAAGGCCCTTTCCAACTCTAATTTATAGAATTATAAACTTCTCACCCTTATTTCTTTGAATCCCTAAATTCCTTTAAAAGGCCTGGCTGTGTGTCTCACTTTCACTCTTCTCCTGGTCCTCAGATGATCATATATATATACCTCTGCTTGCATATGATATCTTCCCAGTAGAATGTCAATTCCTTGAGGGTAGAGGCTGATTTTTTGTCTTTATATCCTTAGCACTTAGCATGATCTTTTTTGTCTTTTGTTCTGAAGACAAGTGGGGATAAGTGACTTGCCTAGAGTCACACAGCTAGTAAGTATGTGAGGCCGGATTTGAACTCAAGTCATCCTCATTCAAAGCTGGTCCTCTATCTACTGCACTAGCTAGTTGCCCTTCCCCTCAGCCTAGTCATTTGTACATTTTGCAGTCCATATTTACAGTACTATCGTGGGGGAGTGGGAGGGAGACACACTTCTTAATGTGGAAACTCCCTTCCTGAATCAGTAGCTCCCTAATTTATGGTCTTAAAGGGTTGTCTGGGAATGAAAAGTTAATTAACTTTTCAGTATATCAGAGGCAGAATTTGAACTCAAATTTCTCCCTACATGGTCCTCACTAATAGAGTGAAAAAGGCAGTGTAATATGATGAGAAGAAATTTCTATTTGGATTCAGAAGGCCTAGGTTTGAATTTTTGTCATTTACCATCTTGTGACCTTGAGCAAATCACTTAACCTTCTAAGCTTCAGTTTCCTCTTCTGTAAAATAAAGGAGTAGAACCAGGTCTCAAAAGATCCTTTCATCTCTAAGTCTATGACCATATTAAGTTTAGCCTTCCTGACGTCCTTGAGATTGCCTAGGACTTCATGGAGACCTTGTTCTCCAGGATTCTTGGTATAGTACCATGTCTTGATGGTATCCCAACTCTTGGGATCACCACAAAAGTACAGAAATATTTTTAGGAAGTCTCACATCGTTCCAATATATCAGGCACCTGAATGGAAAAACAAAACAAAATGAAAACTGAAATATGAGATCAGGACTCCTAGTCTCACCTTCAAAGGTATCAATGATGCTTGTGTTCACCCTGCCCGGGAGAGTAGACAAGAACCTTCTCCAAACATAAACTAGGAGCTTCAAGCTTTCTAGGGACAACTCAGTTCCTGGCATGGAAAAGGGCATCCTATGGCATCGAATGCACCAGCATAAGGAAGTTTTTCCAGAATGTCAAGTGGTTATTGACTTCTCAGTCTGTGAAGTACATTATCATGAACACAAGCCCCTGACAGGTCATTTTACTGTCTTGAAACTGTGCTCAGCCACATAAAGCAAGGAGATACCAATTGCTTACTAATAGTGAACAGTGTCACCTACAGAAAAGAACTATTCATGTATTTACTCTGAAGTTATGATCCCTAGGGTCAAGAAACTCCACACTGAAAGAATAAATGAAAAAATAAAAAGTATTTGTCAAATACCTGTTAAGTGACAAAAAGATAGTCCGTGCCCTCAAGGAGCTTATATTCTAATAGCACAAAACCATATATATAGAAGAATGTGACTGGGGAAGAGTGTTTCGATTTGAGAAGATATGTTGAATGGAGACATAGAGGGGAGGGGAAGATGGTGTAGTCTAGAAGCATGAAGGGGTGGGAAAAAAGGACAGTCAGACTATTGATACACCCTTTCTAGAAGCAAAGTTAGTATTAATTTGATTAAGTTTCCCAGAACAAGAAGATGGGACCAGGGAAGGGCATACACACAGCAGCAGGGTAGCCTGCTGGATAGACTATGAAGCATGGTCTGGTCCAGGGAGCCGTGTGAATGTTTCAAGTTCACTCATCTACCAATGAAGACAGCCCAGCCTCAGGGCAGCAGTATCAAAGATGAAAGGATTAAATCCCATGGCTCTTGGCCTCTGGCAGGCTGATGGGCTCACTACAGCAGTGCTTTTATAGATCACAAGTCTCTTGTGGAATTCTTCTCTGAAGATAAACTCATGCCTTAACTATGTTACCAGGTATGTAAGAAGCACTAGAATCTTTTGCTTAGCACTTAAGCTACAATCATGGAAAGAAATATCAAAGGCTAATGCCTTGAGTAATCTGGCTTCAGGTCCCCTCTGCCTTGGAAGTAGCACCATTGTAAGACCTCCCTACATCACCTCTTGAGGCTGATCAAATGTCATGTTTCACTGCACAGGATCTTAAATTGTCCCATGCCTTGAACTAGGTGTGGATGGATTGTCCAACTGAGAAAACTACCTGGGAAATCCATGCCATCCAGAAACCCATAACTTATCTACCCATAAAGGTTACCTTATAGGGAAAAAATCTGTTGTTATTCCAGAAGGTGGTCATCCTGTTATAATGGCCACAGGGTATGTAATACTTCTAAGAACTGTTTATAGCAAAGCATTGGCTAGAAGCTAGAAAATGTCTGGTGACTTGGAATAGACTGATGTTGCAAAGACTGTAAATAAATATAGCACATACCTGGCTACTTGACCTAATCTGCCAAGGACATCTTTTGTGAGTGGTGAACATTGAGTCCTGGTTAAGGTTTCATACTGAGTGTTTAGGAGTATTTCAGGAAAAGAACTTGACTGCAGTACAATTCCCAGAATGACTCAAGGTACTCTTAGTGAAAAAAGGTCAAATGCAGATTCATTATGAGAAATAATAATATTTACTTCAGTTAAGAAATTTGAGTACAGAAACTTTAAGTGATCACTCCTACCTCTCCTCCCCCCACAAATAAATGATCATGATGGAAATGATGGAGATAACTAAGAATACTTTGAAGCAGATTGCTAAAGGAAATTAGTCAAAAAGACTAGCCAGATATCTCATCCCTTAACCTGCCATGCCACATTCAGTAGGAGAAATTGGTCCTACCAAATTATAGCTTCCTATGTAGGCATCTGGGTAGCATGGTGGATGGTGCTGGACTTGGAGTCAAGAAAATCTGAGTTTCAATCCTGACTCAGGCATTCACTTGCTCTGTGACCTCTAGGAAAGTCACTTATCCAATCTCGGCCTCAGTTTCCTCATCTATAAAATGGGAGTGATAATATCATCTGTTTCACTCGATTGTTGTGAGGGTCAAATGAAATAAAATAAGTAAAGAATTTTGTAAACCATAAAGAGCTACATAAATGCTGTTTCATTTGTATCTGACTCTTTGTGACCCCATTTGGGATTTCCTTGGTAAAGATACTGGAGTAATTTGACATTTCCTTCTCCAGCTCATTTTACAGATGAGGAAACTGAGGCAAGCAAAGTGAAGTGACTTGCCCTGGGTCACACAGCCAGATTTGAACTTAGGCCCGACTCCAGACCTGGCAGTCTATAAATACTAGCTATTATCATTGTGAAGACTTGCCTTGGCCTTCTATTTACAGACATATGAGAACTAACCCAATAATCCATGTTGCTCTGTCTGCCTCTACTCTCTGCTCATTTTTAGTATAAATCAATCTTTCATAGAAACAAATAAACTACCTAAGATGCTTTGGGCAGATTATGCCAAGGTGGGTCACAGAGCCCACGGCCTACAAGTTTATGAGCCTAACTCAGATTTATTCACCGCATTCATCAAAGGTGAACATGTTCCTTCCATGGTGATTAGACTTCTAGAGCCACTTGCCCTTGACCTTCTGATTACACTTCCAGGAGACTCAGCAGAAGCACTAAGGGAATGAAAGGATACTTCTCTGGTCACAACCACTGCCAGAGGCATCATCTATCGTGTTTATACCCATTAACATAATGAATCAAGGTGAGTCCTCCAGAGCTCTTTAAAAGATTATATGAGCTAAATGGGATAGGGGGCAGGTGCATCCTTACATGCTAAAGTATATAAGGTTTATGTGACTTTTCCGGGGCATTGAGGTATACTTGATTTCCATGCTTCAAGGGATCCATGATCTCAGTGGTGTGGGCACTTGGTCTCTCAGGGCAAAACACAGCATTCATGCTTTCTCCTTCTGCCTAACTCTTGTTCCTGCATATCCCTATATTCCTTACAGAAGATCTACCCAGAGCGCTGGAGGCGATATTAGGAGTTGATTCCCCTGGAGTTCTTTAGTGTTCTGTGTATTTCACATGCCCAGAGTTGCATACTATAGTGATTTTCAGGGTCAGTCAGGTACAGTTATGTTCAAGGGCTGCTGATAAAGACTTTCAGCTTCGCTATACTTAGAACGATAACCCTGGAATTGAAAGGGATCTCACACTTCGTCTGCTCCAAAGCCCTCAGTTTACAAATGTTGAATGTACAGTTGGAAAATCCATCTATTCTGCTGGTCACATGAAACTGAGAGAGGTAATGAATATAATAAAGGATAGAATTACATATATAAAAAATGAGACCTGATATGGAAGGCAGGTGACATGGAAAGGATCTGAATGGGGTTAATAGAGTACAAGGTCAGTATGTTAACAGACCACATCTGTAAAATGATGTCGAGTTCTGGGTGCCATACTTGAGGACGAACTGAAACATGTCCAGGGGAGGGTGAAGGGGTTGTTGAGGCCTTGAGACCATGACATATGAGTTTTAGTCTCCAGGTGAGTACCAGGAGATGTTTACCCTGGATAAAAGAAGACTTAAAGGGTACGTGATTGTTGTCTTCAAGGATTTGAAGGGTTCTCCTGTGGAAGAGGGATTTGATTTGTGTTGCTGAGCTCTAGGAGGCGAAACTGGGATTAATGAATGGAAGTTACAAGAGGTAGATTTCAAGTAAACAGAAGGAAAAAATGTAGTAATTAGAACTATCACAAAACAGACTGTCTTGGGGAGAGTAGTGAGTTTCTTATTTGAAGGAAGGAAGGAAATGTTTATTAAGTACCTTCTCTATGTACTAAACACTTTATAAATATTGTCCCATTTGATCCCTATAACAATTCCAAAAAGGGGGAGGGAGGGAAGAAGATAAGAGGGGAGGAGCAAAAAAGGGACGTATGGAAGGGAGCTGGTAGGTAAGGAAGTGGGTGAGGACCGGGGGAAATATGGCATAGAGGTTCATAGAAAGTGGGCATGACCAGTGTGGGAAAAAAATGGAGAATGACATCATGGGTGGCATTTGCCACAGATGAAAAAACAACCATGACCACTCTGCCCCAGCCCCCTTTCAGCCTGATATCATGGAAAAAGCTGGAATCTAGAGCCTGACATTTGTTTGCTAGCTGCATATAACCTAGGACTGATGACTTCCCATCAGTATTCCCTTCCTTCATCACTGGGTTGTTTTAAATGAGCAACAGTATAAATAGAAAAGTGATATATTAGTGAACTCTGGCCATCGTCATGAATGTCTTCTTCCTCCTGCACCACAAGGTGAGTTTCTGACCTGGAGACCAGCCAGGGCTCTGAGGTGAGCTTTTCCCCATCTCACCCCCTCACTTTGGGCCCTGCCACTGTGTGTATGACCAATCCCTATATTTTATTGTTTCTGGTTCTTGTTTGTTCTTTGTTCTCCAAGAGGACCAGTTATCTGGAGGGGGATGTCCTGATTTGCAAGTGAATTGGATTTCAGTGAGATAGAGCTTGGGCAAAGCCATCTGTCTCATTCTCTGCTCTGGAGCCATCTCCAGTCCAGTGTCCAGTCTTCTCTAGTGGCAAAAAGTAGGACAGGACAACTGGAGATGGCCCAGGATGCAGTGGGAGACCTTGGCCTTTTTAAGCTAAGATCTTTCCCAGGTCTCTGAGGCAACACCCATTCAGGGACTAAGGATAGGTAAGATATGAGGCAAAAGATGACATCTTTAACCTAATCAAAAAGAAAAGAAAGGAAAAAAGGAAATCAGAATGGGAGAGGAAGACCCTCAGGGTTTCTGTGCATTTTCTTCCCCCATTAGAACTGAAGTTCCAGGAGGGTAGAGATCATCTCGCTTCCCAATTTGTGTGCCTCTATAATGAGCATAGTAAGTGCTTAGTAAATACTTCATCACTGTTTCATTCTTATTCAGTCCCTACCTTCCAAACTCCTCTGATCTCCCTTTTCCTCCTCTCTCTCCCTTTAGGAGTTAAGGGAGCTCAAATCACTGCCTACTCCATTTAAGAGATTAGTGGAGAGCTTAGAATTAGTTTAGTTTTTTATAACATTATCAAATGAAATCATGTACGTGCGAGCCTTTTGAAAACTGAAGGGCAATATGCCTATGTACATTTTTACTATTGTTGTCAGCAGTAGTAATAGTGGGGAAGATAAACTCCAAGGAAAAGCCCTGGAGAGTCCACTGGAGATGAGTTTTGTGCCCCCGCTCCACCCCCTGACCCATTCCTCAGTCTGCTTAGGAAAGAAGAGGCCACATTATATAGCAATAATGGCACAAATCAAGAGTAAGTCACTAAATCACCATATCCTCATTCTTAAAGTTGGAATGGACTTCCAAAGCCACCTAGTTCCACCTGAACCTGAAGTAGGAATCCCCTCCATTGCCTCCCCAAAGAATGGTCATTTAGCTCTTGCTGAGAGACCATCTGTGAAGTGGTACCCATTACTCCCAAGGGCAGCCCACTCCACATTCAAATCACTTTAATTCATTGTTGGTGAGAGCTGGACTCAGGCATTGGGATCAGAGGGGCATTTTCAGACTAAGGCATTAGAGGCAAAGAGCCAGAAGACCACGTTGCTCCTGCGTGTCTGACCCTGGAAGAGTTAACAAACAAGGGGGTTGGAAATTAACAGGAGTCAGGGGAGGTGAAGCCTGAGCTAAATCTAGGTTAATTTGGAAACAGTTTTGGTGATCGATTGCAGGAGAAAGTGTCTGGGAGTGAGAGGTGGGAAATTGCACCTGTCTTGTGAATGAGCTCAGAATCCCAAGTGCGTTGTGGCGGGGGAGGCGTGAGCATGACTCTGGGATGACACACAATGGGGATGGCAGACTTTAATGAGCATGAGGGGATGGCAGGATGTAATGAGCAGCCAGAGATGGAGGTGTGGGACATAGGGGAAAGAGGGAGAATCTTGGAAAGATTGAGTCAAAAGCAGGGTGCTTTTGACCAGAGCTTTGTGTAGAGAGGTGTTCCTACTGATGTATGTCTTCAATGATGGAGAATATTGATGGGAAACACCTAGGAAGAAACCAGTTTTAACCTATACTTTGCTAAATATATATATATATATATATACACACACACATACTTCTATAATGCATCTAAGGATGCTTAGATTGCCTGGGTGTGAGGATTTCGCCAGAGCAGCCCCTTCCTGCCTTAGTAGACAAGTGGTTTGTGAGTTATTGTTTCCAAAAGAAAGGTCATTTATCCAGTGGCCAACTTCCTGGTGATGAGCAGGCTGGTCCTCAGACAACAGTGCCACAGTCTATAACTGTGAAGTACCCAATAATGCTCATAATAGGTAGCATTACTATATCACTTTAAGGGTTTGCAAAGTACTTCACGTATCTTAACGCTGTGAGGTAGGTGTTACAGATGAGGGAACTGACGCTGAGAGAAGCTAAGTCACTTGCCCAGAGTCATCATATAGCTACTGTGAGGTAGGGCTGAAACTCAGTTTTCCTGACTCCCAGGTTCCTTGCTATATTTGTTGTGCTACCTAGCGGTCTCAGACACTTAATAGCTGTATGACTCTGGGCAAGTCACTTAACCCTGCTTGCCTCAGTTTCCACATTTGTAAAATGAGCTGGAGAGGGAAATGGCAAACCACTCCAGTATTTTTGAAAAGAAAATTCCAAATGCAGTCATGGAGAGTCAAACACGACCGAAATGACTTAACAACAACTAGCTCCTAGTCTTTACAGTGTGGGTATAGTTTCTAGAGCTCTGTCTGATATTCAAGGATCCACAATCATCACCAGGTCACAGTGAAGCATCTTCAGAATAGGATTTTAGTGAAGGCATAAAAAATCTAACCATGTTGATTGATAAACTTTTCATTAATTAACAAATATTTTTGAGCATCCACCAAGTGCTAGATGCTATGGGCAGATAATCTGAAATATGAGAGAGACATGGTCCTTGACTTCAGTTTGTTGATGAACTAGTTGGAGATATAAGACCACTTCCTGTAGAGACCTATTTGGATTTCCTCAGTCGCTATTGCCCTCCTTACTTGACCAACTGCCTAATTACCTTGTATTGGAGACAGTCACATGGCCCAGTGGACAGAGTACTGGATTTGGAGTGAGAGGGCATGGATTCAAATATTCATTTTGCTACTTATGACCTCTGTGACCCTGACTTTCCTCATCTATAAAATGAGAAAGTTGACCAGCATTTATTAAGCACTAACTATGCCAGGCTCCATGCTAAATACTGAGAATACTCCCCGCACCCCCCAAAAAAGCAAAGACAAGGTCCCTGCCCTCAAGGATCTCTCAGTCTAATTGGGGAGACAAACATACAAGTTAGTATGAACATGCAAGAGATATACAATATAAATGGGAAGTAATCTCAGAAAAGAGGCAAAGGGGAAACATTTTATGTTGAGCTAAGTCTTAGACCAAGTCAAGGAAGCAAGAAGTCTAAGGTAAGGAGGGAAAGTATTCCAGCCATGGAAAAGTGGAAGCCCACAGAGTCTGGAGATGGAGAGTCGTTGGACTAGAAAACCCTCAGATCCTTCCATTTCTAGATGATCTTCTGATCTCAGTCAACTTGGAACACATTTACTTCTCCGAATTCATGTTTTTACCCACCCGCAAATGAAAGGTAAGCCCCCTGAAAGGAAGATCTACTTCTGTTTTGTCTTTATATCACCAGTGTCTGGCATGTCACAGCAAGCACTTAATAAATGCTCATTGAATGAACAAATACATAAGGCAATGAAGCATTAAGAAGAAGATAAAATGAGACACGTGAAGCGGTAGAATGCACTAGGAATTCAAAGTCTTTTTTAAAATATATTTTAAGGGGAAACCAATTTCCACAAGCTCCCCCCTTTCCCTCAAGTCACACTCACTAGGAGTTCAAAGCTTTGTTGTGGACAGGAGAGGACTTCACAGAGAAGGTAGAACATGAAATGGCCCTTGAATGTGAGCTGGGTCAGAAGCAGCAAGGCAGGGTTCTACCCCATAGACTCAGAGAGACCCCAAAACCTTCTATACCAACCACCCTTTTTTACAGAGAAGAAAACTGAGTCCAAGGTAGGTGAAATAATTTGCTTAAGGTCACACAGGTAGTGAGTGTCAAAGATTCAAACCCTAGTCTTCTGATTTTAGAGGAAGTTCTCTTTCCAGTCTTCTATGATGATATAAGCCAAGATGCCAAGGGAAGGGTGTTCAAAGTATGCCCAAGGGACAATGAAGAAGCTACTCTGGCTAGAACAAAGGGTTCATATTTTTTAAAATACAAAATCTCTCCCTCTCTCCCACTCCCCAAGACAAAATTGTATCACAAAAAAAAAACCACCAGAGGATCCACATTTATACATTGTTTCAATAAAATTTTAATATAAATGCTGTTATATGAAAAAATATAGCTAAAATGAGAATATTGGTTTTCTCATGCCATGTGTCCACTAGTTGGCATGAGTAAAGTATCTTTTGATTTGCCCTGGATGTAATGTGGATTTTTAAAAAGTAGAAACTTCAGGGGTAGCTATGTGGTAGAGCACCAGTCCTGCCCTACAAATCCAGCCTCAGACACTTGACGCTAGCTGTGTGACCTTGGGCGAGTCACTTAACCCCAATTGCCTTGCCTATCTCCTCCAAAAAAAATAGAAATTTGAAAGGGAAGGATTGCAGTCTAGTTGGGGAATGAAGAGAGGCATTCAAAAGAAAAATAGGTTAAAAAAAGACATAGGGTCATGTTGAAACTATAGGAGTTCAAAGGCAAAAGTGATCATTGCAGACTGGGCTATTGATCAATGCAAACAGGTCTTTAAAGTGTCATTTGTGAAAATGTCAGAAATTGTGAGCACTGGAGACAGAACTTGAAACTGAGCCAAACACATGTAAGCATGTTAGGGTTTATGGGATAAGTCTCCAGCAGAGCCTACTGGGATACTCGCTGACTTGGAAAGATAGGAAGGCTGGAGAGGCAGAATAAAAAGGGGTGTACCCACGAATCTATCTGTAGCATCAATCCTTTCCAGAAACACAGAGAAACTGAGATGAGCCTTTGCTTTCTTAGGGTGAAGGTAGTAATACCGCGACATAATTTTCATTTAAACACAAACGTATTGGTCACTAAGGTATCTATCCACTTCATTGGAACACACTCTTCCAACATGAGATCAGATTGATAGTTTCCTGTAGGATTTGTTCTGCCTCATACCTTTTCACACTGTGAAACGTGCCCTGCCTCTGGAGTCAGAAGACCAGGCTTTGCTCCACCATTCTGTTATCTCAGAGACCTTGGCCTGGGCCCCTTCTACCTTTCCAGTCTTCTTACACCTTCCTTTTTCCATTTACTCCTCCGTCTAGTGGCATCAACCGCCTAGCTGTTACTCTCATAACACATACCATCTCCCAACTCCATGAATTTTCGTTCGCTATTCTCCCTGCCTGGAATTCTCACTCTCTCGTCATTTCCTCAACTGACTTCTCAGACTTCCTTCAAGTCCCAGCTAAAATCCACCTTCTACAGTCAGTCTTTCATGATCTCCCTTTATTCTAGTGCCTTCCCTCTGTTGATTAGCTCCAATTTATCCTGTATATGTCTTGTCATTTGTACATAATTGTTCCCATGTTGCTTCCCCCCTTAATAAGCTCTTTGGGAGAAGGGACTGCTGTTTGACCTTTCTTATATCTCCATTGCGCAGTCTAGTATACGGCACATGGTAGCTGCTTAGTAAATGCTCGATGACTTGGCTTCCTTCCCCCTTGTAGGCCTCTGTGAATTGAGGGAGTAGGAAAAAGTGATGAGATCCATTCCAGCTTTAGATCCAGTGATCCCCTGACCACTTAATAAAGGTGGGGGGAAGGGGACAGTCAATTGTTCGACATTTAAGTGCCTGCTATGTGTCAGGCATTGTGCTAAGTACTTGATACCTCATTTGATCAGCCCTGGGAGGTAAGTGCTATCATTATCCTTACTTTATAATTGAAGAAATTGAGGCAGATAATAGTTAAGTGACTTGGCCAGAGTCATATGACTAATAAGTGTCTGAGGGTAGATTTGATCATTTTATTATTTGATATCCCATATCATTATTTCTAATATCTATGGTTTGTTTCCTCAGCAAGGGAGCAGGCTCCATGAAGGTAGGGAGTGTACTTTAGCTATTCAGTAGGTGCTGTGTGGGTTTTAAATATAGGGTGCCTCAGAATATCAAGGCTATACCCCCCCCAAATGAGATATCTTTGGGAAGGATGCATGTGTGTGTGTGTGCGCATGAGTGTGTACATATACATGTACGTATACACTAAAAATAATTATGTGAAATTATCATTAAAATATATTTCTTATGAAAGTGTTTTATATTCATTTCAATTTAAATAAAGATGTTTTATTCATCTGTATCATCACACGTGTTGGCTTAGTTTCAAATTCAAGATGAAATGCTGTCTCATCTTCATCAAGATGAGATCATTGATGATAGAAATGAATAAAATGAAGAGGGGCATTTACCAACCGCATTCCCCTGAGTCTCAGACTGAAAAGCCTGTTTCGGGATCAGTGTGGTGCCTATTGTCTTAATTAGACTTGGTCACCATTTCCTCCCTGCCCTCTTACAAATAAGGCTGAAAGTAGAGCTGCTAATAGAGTCACACAGCAGTGGAATCTCAGGTCAGTCTTTGCTTCTTCTCTTCTGCAGAGTGTAAACTAGTGACTGGCCATCAGTGTGCCCACTAGCGAGTTAGGAGAGTGGAGCAGGAATCACACATAATGAGAAGAAAGGGAAGGAGGAGGGAGAGGGAGAGACAGAAAAGAAGAGAAGATGAGGAAGGAGAAGAAAAGGAGGTAGAGGAGAAAGTGTGAACATAGCACTACAAGTTTAAAAAGCACTTGAATTACATTATCTTATTTGATCCTCCATCATCTATAGTTTAGAGACTTAGAATTGGAAGGGACCTTTGAGGCCCCTGAGTCCAGTCCCCTCATTTTACAAATGAGGATACTGAGGATAAAAGGGCTTGAGTGATTAGCCCAGCATCACACAGTTGGTAAAGTGCGTGAGTCAGGATCTGAACTGGAGTCCAGCCCTAAATA
The DNA here is from genome assembly GCA_028658325.1 of Potorous gilbertii. Classification (NCBI taxonomy): domain Eukaryota; kingdom Metazoa; phylum Chordata; class Mammalia; order Diprotodontia; family Potoroidae; genus Potorous; species Potorous gilbertii. Next base: position 107,560,206 of record CM053771.1, read on the forward strand.
TACCCACACATCCACACACACATGTACTCACACATTCACACATACATACATACATACAAATACACACATACGTATGTATGTGCATATACATACACACATATGTTCACTATCCCACTAGTTGCTGTTCCCATTTTACAAATGATAGGATTGCGGTTCAGGGCCTGCTGATTTGGGGAGGGAGCTGAGGAAGAGAAGTTAAGAAGGGTCTGTTCATCGTGATTTCCCTGCAATAAGAAGACAGGACATGGAACGTTAGGGCTTTAAGGAACCTTAGAGACGATCTCATCCAAACTCTCTACTGCAAATGAGAAAACAAAAGCCAGCATACCCCTCAGGTGTCCCAAGGCTAAACCCACTGCCTCCTACTAGACTAGCTTGCCTCAGTGAGGTAAAGGGCCTTGCCTAGCTCTGATCACCCAGATGGATGGTGGTAGAACCAGAATCAGAACTTCCTTCTCTGACCCTGAGTACAGTGGTCACTTTGTCCCAATAGAATTAGCTCTCCTTAGGGACCAGGACTATCTTGCTTTTTTATTGTAATTCTCAGCGCTCATAGCCTAGTGTTTTGCACATAGTAGGTACTTAATAATTAATAAATTTTTCTCATTCATCATTTATTCACAGACAAGCAGGGTTTACTCCATGAGCACCTGAGCTGCTCCTCTGTTTCCACATGACTCAGTGTGAATATTGGCCTGTAATTTGCCTTTACTCTCCTCTGACTGGAGAAAAACATCTACGGACCTCTAAGCTGACCCAAGTGATGGATAGGGCAGCATTAGAGAGGCAAGTTGAGAAAAAAACAACCACCATCCTCTCCCTATTCTCCCCTTGGGGATAAGCAGGGCAGAGGAAGTGAAACCCAAATCATTTGCCCTAAAATCCAGCCTAGCTAAACAGTGCCATTCAAACAGAGGTTAATCTTCCAAAGAGATTAAGAAAATTTCAATGCAGTTCTCCACTGGGCACTTACTGTATGCCAAGCATGCACTGAGCTCTGCACTGGCAAAGACCAAAAAAGGAAAAGAATCTGGTCTCAGGGAGCTCACATTCTACTGGGTGGAATAACAGTATACCCGGAGCAAAAGTGTGGGGGCATGAGAATGCAGTATGTGTTCAAGGCTGAATTGGTTAGAACATAATGCAAATGAGCAGGGTTGGGGGTGGGGGTAATAGGATATAATGTTGAAAAGGGCTGGATGGTGGAGGGTCTTAAATGTCAGACAGAGGAGTATGAACTTTGCTGGGAAGGCAATATGGAGTCATTGAAAATCTCTGAGCAGAGTAGCGCCAGAACCAGAACATGAAAAGATTACTCCAGCAGCAAGACAAAAACTAAATTGCAGGGGGAATGAAAGAGTAAATGGGAAGACCTAGGAGGAAGCTCTTGTAAGATTACAAGTAATGAGGCCCTGCATTAGGGTAGGAGCCATGGGAATAGGGAGGCGGGGACCAAGCCGAGATAAGTAGGAGAGTTGGCTAATGATTACATGTGAGGGAGAGAGGTAAAGATAGCCCTGTATTCTAAACGTGGGAGACAGGGTGATTCGGTAAGCAATTCCTATGTTCTCACTATGTGTCCGGTCTTTATGCTGGGCACTGTGTGATAGAAAAGAGAAGTATAAGATACCTGTCATCAGGGAGCTTCCAATCTCACTGGGGAGATAAGCCAGGCAAACAAAAATCAGTTCAATCACATTATGAATACCGTGCATTATCATTAGGGGCCAAGGGATAAAGCACTAGTAAGTGGCTATAGATAGGTAAGGAGAAAAAGATAAATCTGATTGGAGTAGTGAGAGAAAGCTTCATGGAGAATGTAGGTGTGGAGACGGACCTGGAGGGAGGTAAATAAGCCGAGGAGAGCAGATATAATTAGTGATACTACTATGGCATCTGGAACATTCCACCCATTTGGAGGGTAAGCTCCCCGAGGGCAGACTTTTTTCCTTTTGGTCTTTGCATCCTAAGTGCATAGCCCAATGCTTTCTTGGAACACAGTAAGTGTCCAACAGGAAGGGAAGAACACGGGCAAAGAGAGGGAGTCAAGAATGAACATGGCTCAAGAATGAACATGGCACATGCAGGGTACAGAGAGGAGGCAGGCCTGGCTCTAGCTGAATCTAGGTAATAGGGGGAAGGTTAGCCACAGGAAAGGGTAAGAATAAATCTCAGAAGCTAATTTTGGAGGCAGGTGCTGGGGCCAAAGAGACACCATCAGCATCCCCCTCCCCATGACCTCTAGAGCAATGGAGACGCAGGGGTCCCCTTCTCAGCACTGTCTTGCTATCGGGGGGTTCTATCGTAGGACAACAGTTTCCTCCATCCATAATAACAGTTATTTTTGTTGCAACATGTGGATCTGACACATCCAGCAAGGAACTGCAAAGCCCCCCGGCGGGCAGCATAAAAGTGGGGGTGGGGGTAAGAGGAAGGGGGAGGCTGTTGCCACTGGATATATTCTGCCATGTGCACAGAGCAGAGAATTTGGAAGAAAGAGCCTTATTTCAGCACCCTGTTATTATGGCATCTTGTTTTCATAGTTTGTTCAACAAACCTCTCTCTCTCTCCCTCCCCCCCTTTTTTCATCTTCCTCTCTCAGCAAATTCATTTAAATGCAATTCTATTCTTAAAGCATCCCTCTCATGCATGTCTAATGAATGTCAGGGAAATGCTATTACAATGGGGCTGAGTAGGATCCAATCTGCGGTGTGTGTACAAGTCATTTGAAAGAAACCCTGGGAGTGCTCCCGGTTTTATTACAGCATAATTAGAAATAAAATCTTGTTGCAAGAGGAGAATGAGAGATGTGTGTTAATCCTGTAACAGAGAAAGATAGAGCTGTTCTTAGAGAAAGGGATTAAGGGGAGAAGAAGGTGCTCACCGCAGCATCCCCTCTGCGGCTCCTGCCCTGTTATTCTTGAGACTCACCCATCGCCCCCTCCCAGTGACCCGTTTCTGGGCCCATTCTGCAGGCCTTTGGCTGCTCCGGATGGATTACAAGGAACATTGTCCGACGGCTCTCCAACATCGGCCTAAGGCAGTGACCAGGGAAATGGTATGGGGAGATGAGAGGCAGACATAAAAAAAAACCAATGGACTCCTTCCCTGGGAATTGGGTTCCTCTGTGGTAACCAGGAGTCATCATTTCTGAAGGGGTTGGCAGGTGGAGTTCCCCACCCCCACCCACAGTTGTCACCCCCATGGAGGATGGGGGTAGATGAAGAGCAAGATAAGGCAGGAGATCTGTGCTTATTCTACCTGCCCCTTCCTTTACGATGTCTGCCATTCCATGGCTCCTCTCAGGGGTTGTGACCCCCCCCAATTCTAGGTTATATTCTAGATCGGTGGTGGGGTGCCTACCTAGAATCCTGGTTCTCGTGCTTTCCAGAGAATGCAGCATGGATGGGACTAGAACCCACACCCTGAAGAGCAAGTCCAGGACTCTTTTCACTACTCTAGGCTGCCTGCCTTGTAAGTTTTTTCCTAAGAAGACATTCCCATAGATGACATTTCTAGGCCACACTGTTTTCTTTCAGGCAAAGCTCCAGTAGGGCCCTTTTTAGACAGTCCTACAGCCAGGCAAGCGTGTGAAGAGTATGCCCCCAGAGAACCATATCCATCCCTCATTCCTCAAAGATCAGCTCTAGGACTACTGAATGCCAGCCAGAGGACATGACTCTGTCTGGGACTCCCTGATCTATCCCAGACTTGTCCCCTTACAAGCCAGGTCCAGGAATTTCCTAGTTTCTTCTTGATTAAGGGTGAAATAGAATTGGATCTGATATTGCAGTCTGGGTCAGATCCAAACAAGTTACCAGGAGTAGGTGCCTCATTGAAGCAGATACCTCCTGTATAGCCCAGGAAGATGAGAACAAGGAAGGAAGAGAGGAGAGAGAGGGAGCCACTTTGGGACCAGATTGGCATATATCCTAAGAGCCAAGAAAAACTTATTTTGTGTTTCTTATTACCCTCAGGTCCAGGTGGCACCATCAGGGTGCCCCATCGGAGATGTATCTTATTTCTTAAGTGGTTAAAAAACTGGCAATGCCTACCAGGGTCCTCCAGTAGTCATGACAGAAGACACAGAAATACAGTCATACCCCAAACACATTGACTTCTTCCTGCTCTGGCCTGACTCCACTCTTGTTCCTGTTCTCATTTAATTGCCCATACCAGGGGCATTAGAAAAAGCTGCTTCTGATTCTGCATAGCCTATTTACCTACAACATAGCATAGTGAAAACAGTACTGGACCTACTGTCCTTTGGAGACCTGGCCTCTAGGCACCATGCTGACAATAACCAACTGTGTGTCACCTCAGAATTATAGACTAGAAAAGATGGAAGAGCCCTTAGAGATCATTTAGGCCAAACTACTCCCTTTACAACTGAGAAAACAGATCTGAAGGGGTGCCCAGTGACACACAGATAGTGAGTGACTGGGAAAGAGCTGGAACTCAGGTCTTGTCACTTTAAAATCAGGGCCATTCCCACCATCCCACACTATCAGAGAAGTCATATTGTATCATAGAACCATAAAAAGAGAGTTGGATTTGGAATGAGAAGCCCTGTTTATGATTCCAATTCTGCCACTTAACGACCTCTATGATGGCAAGCCATTTAAGTCACTCTGAGCCTTGGTTTCCCCATCTGTAAAATGAGAGAGATGATTTCTAAGATTCCTTTCCAGTTCTAATAGCCTGTTAATCTATGGTTAAGATCCAACTTCCCATGCCTTGTCCAAATCTGAACCTCTTGAGTACAGGGGCTGGATCATGTTTCATTTCTGTATACCCATCACCCAACTCAATGCCTTGTCCATGTAGGTTCTTAATATTTTTAAACTACACTAAATTGCCAGGCAAAGCTCTGAGTTATAGTAGGGTTAAAGCTGATTGATGGTGTCCACACTAAGTTGGGCACCAACAGGCTGAGACCCTGGTAGCAGAGGGCCACCAGGCTGCCTAAAACATGATGGACCAGTCCTCAGTGGAAACATGGAGCAGGTGAAAGCTTCAGGGATGATCAGTATTCAGATCAGTCCAGTCAGTAAGTCAATAAACATTTATTAAGTAGCATTCCAGGCACTGTGCTAAGCACCAGTAGAGTCAAATTGGCCTTCTGCCCTTCTTCACAGATAATACCCCATTTCCCTGTTCCATGTTTTTATACTGACTGCCCCACTCTCCTGAATTATAATCACTGACTCACTTCTACCTTTTATAATCCCTGGTGTCCTTCAAGCCTGGAATTAAGGATCATTTAGTGCAGGAAGCTTTTCCTGTTTCCTCAGAGCTATACCTCTCCTTTCCCCACCCTCCACTCCTGGCCTCAGGTAACGTTGGATGTATATTGTAACTCTCTCCATATTTGTACATGTTGTCTCCTTTGACAGAATGTAAGGTTGGCATTGTTTCATTTTTCTCTTTGTAACCCCAGAACCTAGCAGGGCATCTAGGCACGTAGTGGATACTGAGGAAACACTTGTTAATTGATTAATTATTGAGAACTCAGACCATTACCCCTTTGTAAAACACCCATCTTAGTGCTAATTTGTCATTTAGTCCATAGATACATTCATACCCATCACTCACTGAGCATAAGACTGTCGTCTTCCCTTCCTCCCCTCAGGTACATTGGGAGGCTGGAGTTCTTGGCATAGCCTGAAGTATGTGGCTACAAGCTCTCTTCTCATCCATGTTCTCTCTGCCCCCTGAGAGAACATCACTGCTCACAGTCCTCAACCTTCTATACCACTCTGCAGCGTTTGACACTATGAGCTAACTTCTTCCAGATACTCTCTCTCTTCTAGGTTTCCATGACAGTGTTCTCTCTTGGCTCTCCCACCTGTCTGACCACTCTTTCTCAGTCTCTTCTACTGGATCATCATGCCCCCAGTTGTGGATGTCCTTCAAGGTTCTGTCCTCTTCTTCTCTCTTTCTACCATCTCTCATTGGGTAATCTCATTATGGGTTCCACCGTCATCTCTTTGTAGATGTTTCTCAGATCAGTACGCCCATCTCTAGATTATCTCTTGAGCTCCCTGCATCATAGGTTGTCAATTGAACATTTGGAGCTGGATTTCTAATAGGCATCTCAAACCTGGGACATTCAAAATGAAACTCACTATCCCCATCCCCTTTCCACCCAAACCCATGCCTTTTCCAAACTTCCTTATTATCGCCAAAGGTAACACCACTCTCCCAGTTACCCAGGCTTGAAAGCTCAGCATTATCCTCAGGTTTGCAGTCTTACCTCACATATCCAATCAGTTGCTAAATCTTTCTCCACATCTCTGATATATGTCTACCTCACCTCACTCACACACCACTCTAACCCCAGCCCTCATCCCCTCCTGCCTGGATTATTGTAAGAATTTCCTAATTAAAGTCAGCCTAGAATCTCTCTGCCCACCTATCATGCTTCCACAGAGATGTGGAAGAGATTTTCCTATCTGATCATATTATACCATCCCTGCCCCCTCATCAATAAATTCTGTTGTCTCTCTATTACTTCTAGAATCAAATGTACATGCCTCTATTTGTCTTTCAAAGCTCTTCCCAATATGGGTTGTTCCTACCTTTCCAATTTTTCTTATAGTCCAACCACAATGACCTATTTTCTGTTTTTCACACATTACATTATATCTGTCATCTCTGGGCATTTGCACTGGCTAACCCCCTTTGCCTGGGAAATTCTCTGTCTTCACTTAACTAACATCTGTCTGCCTGAATTTCCTCAACTATAAAATGGTGATCATAAAGGTATCTTACCCAACAAGATTGGGGCATAAAATGAGATACTTGTAAAGCACTTAGCGCTCAAATATAGTAGGCGCTTAATAGATGCTTATCCCCCCCCCCCACCTTCTCTCTTCCAATCCCTAAACTCCTTCTAGACCTCTGAGGGAGATCTTTCCCTATTCTTCCTTCCTCTCCCCACCAACTCCTAGTGCCTTATCCTCCACAGTTACCTTGCATCTACCCTCCATGTGGCTATAAGCTCAATGAGAGAAAGGACTGTTTTTGCTTTTGCTTTGTATGTCCAACACTTAACACCACTGTCTCCCCTGCAGTAAATACTTCATAAATGTTTGTTAATTGATGAAGACTTCAGCAGGTGGAAAGATGACAGTGATTTGCCTCCTTCTCAGAGAATTCTGACGGTACTTGGTAAAAGAGGGAAGATCTGACGTAACTTCGAGGGGATCATCGGTCAGGTATAATTGGTCAGGACCACATGGTTCCTAACATCCATTTCAAGAATTTGTGATTCTCCTCTAGCCTTCAGCCCTATGTCATTGCCAAGAAGGTCACCGTTCCCAGGAAAATGTGAGCCCCTCTCCACCTTCACCCACACCTGAAGCCCTACCCCTCTTCTGAAACTTTCTCCAGCCATCTATCTAAAAAAAAGTTTCAGAGCACTGTTCAGGGACCTGGTATCGGATCTTTCCCTTCATGTCAAAGCGCAAAAGGTAAAGTGTATCTGTTTGTGAGACCTTGAATCTAAACGCAAGAACAGGAGTCCATTCTCGCTCCTCCTTCACAGACTCTGGGAATCAAAGGCCTTGTCAGCCCCTAGATTAAATAAATAAATACAGGAACAGAAGTTTTTGTGTCTCACTCCCCTGGGTGACTCTCTGGGGTAGCCCTGGAGAGTGACCCTGAAATAATTTCACAGAACTCTGGGTTTGTGCCAACAGGGCCTAATTCATAAATGCTGGTCCTCATCGATCTTCCCCCAGCAGCTCAAACAGAGTGTGTGCACAGAAAAAGCAACCTCTGGATGTTGGGGTTGAGCTATCTCATTAGTCTTATGAACTATCCGCCAGGCTCAGAGGTTCAGACCTGACCCCATTGTTTTTATAAATCTCCATTGGAGAGAGTAGTAACTGGTAACCTGTATTGATTGCAATCTTTCTTACAGAATTGGGAGGCTCCTGGGGCCAATCGCTGCTCTGTCCAGTAGCAGCTCAGGGAAACACACTTGGGCAGTGTGACAGGTCTAAATATCCCCTTTCTTTTAAAAGAGAACAAATTATTTTCTGATAACAGGGCCTGGCTAGAGCTCCCTCCCCATTCCCCATGTGGCTTAGACTGTGGGTTTATTTGTAAACTGGAATGGGGGAGGGGGACAGGGCATTCCCACTGGTTCTAATACTCTGAACCCTAAGAAAGCCTCATGGGTTTGAAAAATAATACCAATTATAGCTCACATGACAAAGGCCTGGGGTTTTATCGGACTACACACTCCACATGAGTCAACATTGAAGCATAGTAGCCAAAAAAGCTAATGTAATTTAGGTTGCATTAGAGGGTAAAGAGTTTCCAGAACAAGGGAGATAATAGTTCTTTTGTGTTCTGGGATGGCCAGTCACACTAAGGGAGTTCCATGCACAGTTGTGAAGCTGCATTTTAACGTGGAATTACTCAAAAGCATCCATAGGAGGAGACCACTATGATGGTGAAGGACCACAAAATCATTTCACTTGTGGCTTATTTGAAGCAACTAGGGATCCCAGTTTTCCTGTCTGATTCATGGGTACATCATATCCAAGGTGGAAGGTACTACATCATTTAAAAGACAGAGTGCCAGGAACTGATAGAAGCCACAGCAGAAAAACCCATAACTTGATGAGGTTATTGGCAAAAAGGTTTCCATGTTTCAATTTGAGAAGGGAAGCAAAGATTGGAGTCAAGGCCCCCAGACCCTTATTACCCAAAATGGATCTGCATCTGTCTGTTCAGTCCTCGATGCCTCATAACCTAAGCTCCTAAGACACCTTAGGAAATCTCCCCTTCCAAGAGCCTCAACCACCAATCAACATGCAGGTTTTAGCCAAGTGATGACATAAGAACGAGAATTACTGTTCCTTTTTTTCAGTCGTGTCTGACTCTTTGTGACCCCATTTGGGGTTTTCTTGGCAAAGATACTGGAGTGATTGGCCATTTCTTTCTCTAACTCCTTTTATAGATGAGGAAACAGGTAAATAGCGTTAAGTGACTTGCCGTGGGTCACACACCTAATAAACATCTGAGGTCAGATTTGAACTCATGTCTTCCAGCCCCCAGACCTGGTGCTCAATCCACTGCATCACTTAACCTCCAACCATACAAGAAGCATGCTTCTTGGGGAAAAAAGGGGGATTGGGATGAGTTGGCCTAGGAAGGGAAGAAGGAGAAGAAGTCAGTCCCTGCTACCCATAGTGCTCTGAACCTTCTCCAACAAGCCTTTTACTTGTGACGACCTCAGGCCAGCTGTACTGTTTAACTCACTTTCCAGGCAGAGATCCAGGCAGCTAAAGAGAGCTTAATGCTAGGATTCAGTCAATGGAAGTAAATCCAAAGGTGATCATTTAAGCAGCTGAAAGGTGAGGAAGTTAATTGGGTACCAAATCCTTCTCAGGAAATGGATAGACCTGGTGTTCTCTCCTCCTCTGTCTGCTCTGTGCTGTGTCCAATCAGGACCTGGGTGGCTGAACACAGTGCCCCATCCCCACAAGAAAAAATGGAAAGAGAAGAAAGGTGAACAGAAAGCAAATGGAAAGGGGAAAGAGAAATAGTCAAAGAAACTAAAGATGGAGGAAGGAGGAAGGAAATGTGAAAAGTAGAATATAAAGACAGTCTTCATTGGCTTCTCATGTTCCTCGAAGAAGAGGTGATTGAAAGGGCAAAAGAAGGAATAAAAGTGCTGGATTGGGAGCAAGCAGAGGGTCTCTGGCTTACAGATCTAGGGATACTGGGAATCCGATATGAAGGAGAATGCATACTGGTCTCTTTTTAAAGGCAAAGGGGACACTGTTTGTCCTCTCCTTGTGGTACCCTGAGTATCTCAGTTCATGGATCTGTCCTTTCTTAACAGACAAGCAGCACCACCGACTAAACCCCCACCTCGGTAGAGTGCTGGGTGTGGACTTTAGATGTTCACAAAGAAGCACGAAATCACTTCCTCTCTCTGATTCTCTTTTTACCACCTCTAAAGCATGATCTCTCAGAAGTCTTCCAATTTTAGAGCTTTTGGGGTGCCCAGTGGAAGAATAAACAGCGTGGGTACCCTGAGTTAATAAGGGAAGACTAGATGATAGAAGCAAGAAAACAGGGTATGGAAGGTGGGGAGGGTAGCACATGGGTAAAAGATGTTAAAGGGGCTGCCCAGGTGACTCTCTGTAGCATTTTGCCAGACTTCAGGACCAAGGTAGAGAGGACTAGAAAAGACATTTCAGGTAGAGACGCAAATATAGTAGGGAATGCACCATGCATTGGAGGAGTGGGTTGAGACTGGAGGGGCTGGAGCAGAGACTTCATCTTGGTGAATTAGAGATGCAGTTGGTGAATAGGAGGAGGGGGCAGTAAGTTAGTTGAAGAGCCTTGAAGACAAGCCTGAGAAAGACGTTAGCCTTAAGACTTTTGTCACTTACCTCCCAAGACCTTCTGACTGCTTTTCAATAACAATTCAATTGAATTCCTCATACATTTATCTAGAAGATACTGTGCTAAGCATACAAGGACAAAAACAAGAAATAATCCCTGTCCTCGGAAGCTTACATTCTACAAGGGATATGACACATGCACTGAGATGTAAACACAAAGTAATTTGAGTAGGTAGAAGACACAGAAAAAGGAGAATGAATGTCCTTAAGAGCAAAGGATTCCCTATTCTCTTTTCAACAAATAGCACCCTACATTCCAGTCAGACTGAGCTATATGGCATTTCCCAAATCCAGCCTAGGATCTTCTGCCTCCTGCCTTTGCTCATACCATCTCTCTTTCCAAGGAATTCTATTTCCATCCAACACTGCCTACTGAAAACCTAGTGAGGGTGCTGGTTGTTTAGTGGATAGAGTGTCTGGCCTGAAGGCAGGAAAACTTATCATCTTGAGTTCAAATCTGGCCTCACACAGCCTTACTAGCTCTGTGACTGTGGATATGTCACTTCACCCCATTTGCCTCAGTTTTTGGGTAGCTAGGTGGTGCAGTGGATAGAGCACCAGTGCAGGAGTCAGGAGGACCTGAGTTCAAATCTCACCTCAGACATTTGACACTCTCTAGCTGCGTGACTTTGGGCAAGTCACTTGGCCCCAATTGCCTCAACCTGGGTCATCTCCAGTCATTCTGATGAATATCTGGTCACTGGAATCAAATGGCTCTGGAGGAGAAGTGAGGCTGGTGACATGCACAGCCCTCCCTCACTGAAAACAAAGTCAAGGGCAAGTCATATCATTATTTCTCTGATGGCATGGTCTTCTTCGGCAATGAAGGATGAATACACACACACCGAAAACCTACCCATCCTTCCAAAGCAATTTCCTTCATGAAGTCTTCTTTGATTCTCTTCCTCGGAGATGATGTATTCCTCCTTTAAACCCAAATAATACTTTGTTCCTCTCTTATTTCATTATTATACTCTCTTTTTGTTTTACTTACTTGAGAATATGCATTATTTCAACCCCTAAACAATAAACTCCCTTAGGGCAGGGACCATGTTTTATTTATCTTTGGCACCTGGTAAATGCATTGCATATAGTAACTATTGAGTGATACATAGTACTAAGGGGTCTGAAGGACCCCTTGAGGTTTCAAGTGATGAAATTTCTACTAGCCATGAATTCAGCATCTTGGACTCATAGACTTAGATGTTAATGCTCAAAAAGGCCTTAGAGGTCATGGAGTCCAAACCCTACCATCATTCATTTTACAGATAAGGAAGTCATGACTCACAGAGTCTGGGTCAAGCAATCATCCCAATGTCACACATTAAATTAGTAGCAGTGATGTAACTAGAAACCAGGTCTCCTGACTCCCAGAAGAGTCAGATTGCCTTGAGTGCCTAGAGGAGGCCTCTACCAACATGAATGCTGAGGAACATGTTAGCTTGGGTGTCGTCAGGGGTATTGTTAGGTTTAAGGTAGCTAATGGATGTAAAGTACTTTAAAAACCTTAAAGTACTATATAAATAGCAATTGGTGGTGGTAGTGGTAGAGGTAGTAGTGGCAGTGGTAATAGTGCTGGTAGGAAGGTGGTGGTGGTGGTGGTAGTAATAGTGGTAGTAGTGGTGGTGTTGGTGGTAGCCCACACTGTAGTGATGACTTCATTCCCAGAGCCTTCTACTGCACTCCTGCTGAGTGAGCTCAAGTCATATTTATAGGGCAGTATAGAAGTATGCTAGTAAATATAAAAAACCAGTCTAGAGGGTCAGGGAAGGAGGGGAATGTATACACATCAGCTTTTAAATTTAATCTGCATTATTAACACTTTCTTAGGTCTAGACAAGTAACAAAACCATAAACCAAGTTTTAACTAATAGCAATTGCCAATTTCAAAATGTAAGTGGTCTTATTGAAAATTTAACAATGAAAAGCTGAGCTGACTCCAGTGCACTGCTTAATCAAAGAAGACTTCCTAGAGAAGATGAGCTTCCATTGTAAGCTAACCAAATTCTAGCAGGACTTTTCTCTAGGTATTTGTTCTGTTTCAGAAAATGTGCAAAATTTGTGATGAAACAAGCCATTTTAAATTTGGTATCCTACCACACAGATATCTCTGGCATTAAGTACCTCCAAAACGATTGCCTGACATACAAAAAAAAGTATTATTTGGGATTTAAAAAGATTCTTTGCTTTAGAATAGAAGGTACTGAAGGAGCATAGACTTTAGAGCAAAATCAAATATGAGAAATCATTCTGTCCAGAAATTCTTAAACTCACTTGTGTTATGGCATTCTATGCCCATCCCTTTGGCCATCTGGTGGATGGAGCCTTTGAATCTCTTCTCAGAATAATGTTTTGAAATATATCAAATAAAATACAAAGGATTACAAAGGAGGCTAATTATGCTGACATATACTTCTCAAAATATTACGCCTAAATGTTTACAGACCCCCAAGTTAAGAACCTTTGATTCTAGTCTAACATTCTCCTTTTACAGATAAAAAATATAGGCCCAGAGAGTCAAAAAACTTCTCCAAGGTGACACAGGGAATCCATATCAGAGTCAGAATTTGAACCCAGGTCCTCTCACCCCAAATTTGATGCTTTACATTTTCTAGGCTTCCTTTGAAAGCTTCTCTAATGCTTTCAAAAAAAGAAGGATTCCATTTGCAAAAATTCTATTTCCAGACAATTTTTCAGTAACATAAACAGAATCATACTGGCCTTTATAACCTCCAGACTGATTTTTTTTTTAACCTACAGGTCATGGCTGTGACAACTAACTGTTAACATGGTCTTGTAACTAAGCACTAGAGATTTGCTAGCCAGGACTCTCCCAAGAGGCAGTGGGAATAAAATAAAAAGCTTTTTGCTGTCATCATGAGTAACTTGTCATGCTGAGCAGGAAACAACATAAATATGGCGGGGATGTTGAGGGAGCTTGAAGGAGCCCCCTATAGTCCTCCAAAATAGGCATTTCTAAAGTTTCCATACATCTCCACCCTCCAATTTCTGGCACTCTCTGCCTGCCTCCTTTCCTTTATTCATTAGAAAAGCAGTATGGTATCATAGAATAAGAATCTGATTTGGAATCAAGACTTCTGGGCTCTTAATCCCAGCTCCCACATTTACTGTCTGTCAAATCATTTGACCTCTATCATCTTCAGTTTTCTCATCTGTAAAATGGGGCTAGTGAAACAAGGTGTCCCAAAAGTCTTAGGGCCACATTCAACTATTAAAGCTTTACTAACCAACTCTACTTAGCACTACCCACTTCCCAGGGTGTCTTATAAACCTTAGTGCTTTTATGAAATGTGAATTGGTGTTATTCTGCTACTTCCCGTCTTGCTCAGAGATTGAAGCATTAGAACAATCCAGGTCCCCATCCTTCTCTCCTTCCCTCACCAACTCCATACACCACTAACCACTACAATGCTGACTCCCTCCCCCAAAGCACTCATGGCTGTCTTATGGCAGAGCCAAGGAATTTTGCCTAAGACCTTCCTCGGTGGTTTCCTTGGTCCATTTTCTTGCCTGTAAGTCCCTCCTGTGTGGTCTTGAACAAGAGATTTCTATCAATTATCTCCTGTGGCTTTCCTGGGCCTTAGGGATTCTTCCAACCCCAGCTGTTGGACCTTTTAGAAAAAAGAAAGAAAAGACATTGTCAGGTCACTTAGCTCCTCGATTCAGTCCCCCACAGCTGTCATCCCTTGATTTCCCTCAATCTCCTTCATTTCCCAGGAGGCCGGGGTGGGAGGCAAGGAGCTGTGGCATCAAAATAATGATAAAGGCCAAGTACAAACTAGACTGGAGACAGGAACTGGGCTCTCTGCTTTCCAGTTCAGGCAGCGCGATTCTTTTTGAGTTTTATGCCCTTTTCCTTCTCTGTTCCCAGTTTACCCTAACTCTCTCTTCTCTCACCTTGTTCCCTGGGTGACCCTGGACAAGTCACACTCCCTGGCCTGGAGTCATTTTCTCTTCTATAAAATGAGAGACTTGCAAGGACTGCTTTATCCTATCCCTTCCATTTCTGAGATTCCATGATCTTCTCAGATGCTGGGACCTTGACAAACTGGAGCCCTCAGAACCAGGCCATATGAAGAAATGCTGAAGGAATTAGAGAAATTGAAACAGAGAGGAAAGAGGACTTTGGTTTGGATTTTGGTTATGTTATTTCAGACTCTTGTGACCTTGAGAAAGTCATTTTACTTCCCTGAGCCTCAGTATTTTCATCTATAAAATGGGCATAATGATATATGTAATGCCCACTGTACAGAGTGGTTCCGAGGCCAAAATGATACGATTTATATAAGATACTTTGCAACCTTTAAAGCAACATGTAACAATGATTTGTCAAGAGATGGTGTGGACAGGATTCTCACACCCTCCTGAACAAAGTTCTTCCCTAGGGCCCAGTGTCATCTGAGCGTATTCCTCCCTGGCTGTGCCTGATGGATGAGCAGAGAGAAGACAGCAGGAACATAAATGTCTTAGAAAGTGACAGATCTCTCGGCTATTGATTATTGCTGACTGAGGCCCTGGCTTTGTGTGAGCTCCTGACATCCCTTGGGCCAGCATGGAGCACCTGCCCACACCAAGGATCTACCTCCCCATAATCATCATCACTCTCATATGCTCAGCTGTTCCTCCTGCCTACCTCACCCACTCCAGCTGATCTAGAAGGAATCAAGAAGGCAAACAGAGGAGCAGAGGGCAGAAAAAAGCCTGGAGATTAAATGACTGGGCAATTAAAAGTAGAAGGGCAGCTCTGATGAGAGCTAATCATACTGTCACATCTCCTCCTATTTATGCTTTCTGTGAGAGGCAGTTGTTACTATCCCCAATCTATAGGAGGGCAAGATGAGACACAGAAAGGTCAACATCCTGGCTCACACAGTCAACTGGTGGCCTAGGTCTCAGGGACTGTGGAACAAGTATGGCTCCCATGCCCAGCAAGGCAAGACTCTTCTCTTGGAGGAGAGAGCAAAATACTTTATCCTTTCACCATTTCTAAAAGCTGGTCCTCTCTGGGACAGCAGAAGGAATCTTGTAGGAGACTCCCATTCAGGATCCCACATGGTTTTTGGTGGTGGAGGAGGAAAAGGAAAACGCTTCTGGCCATGGTTGGTCTGTATCGCAGTGGTCTCCTCAGTCCTACTTGACCTCTCCATCCCTCTGAGCTCTCCTTGCCCTCCCTATATTATGGGAGGGACAGCCCTGTCTTCCTCCCTTCTCCCCAGCAGGGCCTATCAATGAATTCTCATCAAACATGCAGAACTAATGTTGCACAAGTTCCCCCCCAGAGGAGATTAACATAATACCCCTGATTTCTCCTTCCCCTCCATCACATTGAGCATCTCCCTGACTCTCCACGCCTTTGTTTCAGGAGGAGCAATAGACTGTGTCTGAATGTTACTGCAATTAACATGCACAGAAAAGGGGGGAGGGGGAAATGAGAACAGTGAAGGATGTGAAACATCAGATCCAGCAGCTGCTTTTGTTGCTATAGAAACAACATCTCCCCCCAACCGCCACACACCCTCCTCCCCCTACCCTACGAACCACCCCCCACTGAAAATTTCAATCTGGCCAATAGGTTCTTCTCCTTGATTTACTGGGAGCTAGGGGCCTCATAAGGCCCTCACATGTCAGAGCCGGGGCACCTGTGGGCTGTTCTGTGTTTTTCTTCTGTTTCTCTCTTGGGTGCCTGGACATACTCCCCACCCCCACCTTTGGTGGCTCTGATTGGCACCATCACCCTCCAACTGTTCTGCATTCTGCTCCTGGTTACATAATAAATTATTCGGGTGCTTCTGCAGTGACTTTGGGATGTCACAGGAGGGGGACAAAACAGCACAGGCAGAATGGGGTTGGTGAAGACCCAGCCTGTCTCTCTCCCTGCTCCTCCCTCTCGTTTCCTTGGATCTGGCAGCATTAGGTGCTTCCCCCATCCCCTACCATTTCCCCTCATTCCCTGTTCCCTTCCTCCCTTTACTCACAGCACAGAGTTTGGTGGTTGGGTGTATCTATGTGCATGTTTTGGAGAACAGAGGGAAATGGTATAATGTAGTCCAGAAGGACCCTATCCTACAAGAAGCATTTCATCTGATTTCCCTCAACGAGAATCTCTCTTACTTCTCCCCTGGAGTAACATGTATTGCCCTCAGGGCATCATCTTCATCATCATCATAACAATAGCATTTATTTAGCATGTTACAGTAAGCAAAGCGCTTTACACACGCGGCCTCATTTTATCCTTGCAACAACCCTGTAAGGTAGGGGCTGTTATCATCCTTCTTCTGTAGATGAAGAATCTAAGGAAAACAGAGGTTAAGTGGCCTAAGATAACACAGCTAATAAGTGTCTGGGGGAGGATCTGAACTCACCTCTTCCCAACTCTGAGTCCAATACTCTATCCACTGTGCTACCTAAATAAATTAAAAATAAATGTCTGCTCCCATAAACCAGTGCACAGCATCTGGTCCAATTTGTCCCAAGTTAAGGCACAGGGGAGTGGAGGGCACTAATGTGTGGGATTGGGGAACATGTCTTCCTTTAGGATGGATATGTGACCAGTCATCCCAATGGGATGCCAAGTAGATTTGGTCAAGTCACATAACCTCTGTGAACTTCAATTGGCTCATCTGCAAAATGAGCGTAATGACCCTTGCCCCAACAACTTCAGGGACTTGTTATGAGGTCATATACCTATGTCAGTGACTGAAGGCAGTCAAGGCCAGTCCCTCCCCACACCCAATCAAATAGGCTCGCCACCAAAGAGACCTGGGATGCCACAATGAGTGTGAATCATCCCAGTGAGTGACACAGCCTTGTCCACTAATTTTGTATTTTAAAAGACATAGCTTAGCCAGAGAAGGAATGCATGGGGTATCACATTCTAGGAAGGCCAGTAATAAAGCTAGAGAGTATGCAATGGAAGGCAACCAGAATAACAAAGAGCCTGAATATCTGTCATAGGAGAATTGGCTGAAGAACTTGAGATGCATGTTCTGAAGAAAAGTCAGAAGGGACATGATGGCTGCCTTCAAGGATATAAAGGACTGTTTTATGGAAGAAGGATTGGAATTGTTCTTCCTGGCTCCAGAAGTCATAACTAGAGGAAATGAATGGTAAATGTAAGGGGCTAAGTTATATTGACCCACCAACAGGAGGCATTCAAGCATCTGTTGGGGAATATTCTTCTTAATATAGGATTCATAGATCAACAAGCACACACTTGTATCTGTTTTGTTCTAGGTACCATCTTCTGAATAGATTTGGAGACAGAGACTGAGTTCTAATCTTCACTCTGCTACTTACTATTGGGGGTAGCATTGGAAATACAGGGGAGAAAAGAAAGGATGCTAGAAGAGAGGGAAAAAAAGAAAAGGGAGAGACTGAGGCCTCCCAGAAACATGGGAGCTATTATAAAGTATTTGAAAAGCTATCACAGGGAAGAGAGGTCAGATGTATTTCATGTGACATCACAGGATAGAGCCAGGAGCCATGGGTAGAAACAATCAGAAATCAAATTGAGGCTCAGTATTAGGAATAACTGCCTAATAATTCAAGCTGCACAAAAGTGGAGCAGACTACCTTGGGAGGAAATCCAGCACTGGAGGTCCTCACCTATGATAGTATGACTACTTGTCAATGATTGGGTCAAAGACCCAATGATTATGGAGGTCTATCCAACTCAGAAATTCTTTATTTTGTGTTACATCCTCCCCTTTTTGTTGCAAGGTATTGGCAAGAGCCTTGGATTTGGAGCCCAGAGTCCTGGATTTGGAGCCGAAAGTCCTGAATTCAAATATCTGTGCTGCTCTTAGTGCCTGTATGACTTTGGATTCAGTTTAAATGAGAAGACTGCACTAGAGGAGCTCTGAATTCCCTCCCAGTTCTAAATCCTGTGATCCTATCATCCCTCCCTCTCAACTTTCTGGAAGAAAGCATCTCTGCTTTTCATGTAGAAAAGCTGGGTTTTTTTTAGCCAAGTAGATTTGGTCTAGTCACATAACCTCTGTGAACTTCAATTGGCTTATCTGCAAAATGAGCATAATGACCTGTCCCAACAACTCCAAGGACTTATCATGAGGATGAAATGAATTAACAGATGTGAAAGCACTCTGGAATATAGAAAGTGAGATACGACTATAAGGAATTGTTTTTGGAGTGGGGAGCAGAGGTGACCTGGGAGCTCTGCAGGAATGCTGGACAGAGAAAGAAGGAGAGGCTACCATGAAAGTATGAGGAGAGGGTAGAAGAATGAACACTGTCCCTAAATCAGAAAGTTAAGACTATCCTGGAAAATAATGAGACGTCTGCCTTTACCTTTGATGCTTACTCAGGAGGCATGAAAAAGGAGAGGAAAGGAAGCAATCTGTTCTCCCCTATAACTCTTGCCGGTACCTGGAATTGAATGGACATGTCCCAACCAGAACATCATGCAGGAGAGATAGCACTTCATAGTAGACAGAACAGAATTAGGAAGATCTGAGTTCAAATCCCAGCTCAGCCAGGTGACACTATAAAAGCCTCTTAATCTCTTTAAGACTCAGTTTCCTCATCGTGTAATGAGGATTTTAGACTCAACGACATTAAAAGGCCCTTCCAGTTCTAACTCTATGGTCCCACAATCCTCCAGTAAAAGAAGACTGACCAGTGTGGAATATTGAAGATTCAAAGGGGAAACTGAGGTGGATGAGGAAGACACTTGTAACTAGACGAAGAACACAGGAATAGGACACATTAGGGAATCTTCTTCTCTGTCCGCCCCTGAAAATAAAAGCATCTTAACAAGATCATAAAACCTCAGGGTCATAAGGTATTTCAGAAGTCTTCTATTTCAATTGAGAAGTGCTCTTAATTGATTATCCTTACACAAGTCTCTCCTCTCTCCAATCCATCTTCCACACAGCTACCAAAGGGATGCCCTTTTTAGGGTCTGCCCATGTCACTCCCCTATAACTCCCTATCACCTCTAAGATCAGATACAGACTCCTCTGTTTACTGTTCGAAGCCCTTCACCATCTGGCTCCAACTCACCTTTCCAGGTCTATTGGAGAGAACTCCCTTTTATGGATTCTATGGTTCAGCCAAAATGGCCATCTTGCTGTTTCTCATACATGGCCTGTCTTCATCTCCTGTCTTCGTGTCTTTGCCCTGCCATTAATTAGATGTACTGTCATCTCATCTCCACTTCTTAGAATCTCTAGTTTCCTTCAAAACACATCTCAAAGACCACCATCTACACAAGTCCCTCTGGTATTAATGGCGTCCCTCTCCGCATGCTCCTTTCCAAAGCAACCTTGGATTTATTTTGTGTGCCTAAATAGGGTTAGGGACTGGACCTGTGATTTCATTGATATAGGGAAGTAATTCCTGAATGAGGAAACCTACCAAAGTAGTTTGTCACCTTCCTTTTAATATATAGTTTTAGAAACTTTCCCAGAGAACTAAAGTTAGGTGACTTGTTCAGGGCTGTACAGTGAGTTTGGGTCAGAGGCAGGACTTCTAGTCTTGAGATCAGTTCTCTCTCTCTCACTCTCTCTCACTATGCTGTCTATTCTATGTTTGTATGTATAGATGCATCTATATGGATACCTTGTTTCTCCTAATAGATTGTAATCTCTTTGAGGCAGGCACTATTTCATGTTGCCTCTGAATTTCTAATACCTAACCCATTGTTTGGCACATAGTAGGCTCTTAATAACTACTTGCTGATTGATTAGTTGATTGAGAGTCCAAATCATACCTGAATAAGAATCTTTTCTAAAGTATCCAGAATAGGGCAAGATGCAGTCTTCAGCTGAATACCTCAAGAGAGGAGGAATCCATTTTCTCCCAAACCTAATCCACTTCTGAATAGCACTGAGCATTAGAAAGTTTGTTCCTTTATATATTGCTAGACTTACACCCAGTGCCTTCAGGGGACAATCAACACAAGTCTAAGTTGTTCAGTCATTTTTCAGTCATATCCAACTGGAGTTTTCTCCAGTACATATTTATACTGGAGTAGTTTGCCATTTACTTCTTGGCTTATTTTACAGATGAAGAAACTGAGGCTGAGTTAAATGCCTTGCCCAGGGTAAGTATCTGAAGCTAGATTTGAACTTAGGAAGATGATTCTGATGGACACCAAGCCTGGCACTAAATCCACTGCATCTTTCACATGACAGGCCCTCAAATACTTGAAGACATGATTCGTATCTCCCCTTATTCTTTTCTTCTCCACATTAAACATCATTTCCTCCAGTCATATCATAAACAGCTAGGTGGCATAGTAGATAGAGCACTGAGCCTGGAGTCAGGAAGACCCAAGTTCAGATCCAGCCTGACACTCTAGTATGACTCTGGGCAAGTCACTTAACCTCTGTCTACCTCAGTTTCCTCATCTGTAAAATGGGGATAATGATAGCATCTATTATTTGATGCCAAATCTGGTTCCAAAGCACCTCCCATGTTTGTTGTGAAAATCAATTAAGATACTAGTTGCAAAATAGCACAGTGCCTAGCACATAGTAGGCACTTTAGAAGTGTTTATTTCCTTCCTTCCTTCCTAAATATTTTGGTTATGAAATTGATTGTTTGAACCCAAGAGGAGGACTTTGGTTTGGGGGGTTGTTGCTGTTGTTTTTTATTTCCTCTGATTAGAGTCAGCCTAATGAGAAACAGATCCTCCTGCATTCCTTTTTCTATGTTTTTCCTCCCCAACCCCCACTAGAAGTGAATTTTTTAGTACAATAAAACTTTATTTTAAAATGTTAAGAACCCTTCTTAGCTACCTAGGGCCTGCTGCTTGGGCAGAAGTTTTCTGACACCTGTTCTAGCCTATAGAGATTATTTGGGATCTTGACTCTGTTCTACAATATATCAGATCTTCTTCCCAATTTTATGTCTACTGAAAAGTTGGTAAGCTTGACTTTTATGCTTTTATCCCAGCCATTGATAAAAACAGAGTCAAGAATAGATTCGTGGGGGACTCCACTAGTCAAAGTTGATACTGAACCATTAATGAGTACCTTCTTAGGAGACACTGGTCACCAAAATCAATAAGATTATAGATTTAGAACGTGAAAGGACTTTAGAGATCATAGATCTTTTTTGAATGGGATAGTTTAATGGATGGTTGATGGATGGATAGATGAGTGTTTGACTATAATTCTTGGTGTTGTCTATGTGCATGACTAAAATTTTCATTTACCCAGGACATTTTCCCCTATAACAAATTCACTCCTATGTTCTTATTTAGTGGGTATCCTCTATCCAAGGTGGCAGCCTGGGGCCTACACTAATTCTCAGCCAATCAACTAATAAGTTATTTCTCTCCTGTTTATGTCTCCAGAAAATAGGTTTTTTATTACTTTCCATGGTGGGCTGTACATCTCAGACGTGCAGAAGGAGGATGCCCTGTCTACATACCGCTGCATCACCAAACACAAGTACAGTGGTGAGACCCGCCAAAGTAATGGGGCCCGACTCTCTGTGTCAGGTAGGCAGTGGGCCCTCACAAGGCCAGGCTGGGGATGGGAGATGTGTCAAGATCAAAAGCAGGGAATAAAAAAGGAGAACTTACATGGCAAAGTCCAGGAGTCATTGTTAGCACCGTGGATAAGGGTATCCATTACATATGCAAAGGGCTCTGAATGAGGAGTAGAAGAATTAGAATACAGAGGTTCAATCCCAAATGTGCTTTCAGTCTTGGAAAGATAGCATACACATAAGAAATGTCAAGATGCTCACCAAGCAGCTTATTTGCAGGTTCAGATTCATGAGATATAATCTGGTCCTAATATAATCTGTATCCCTAAAAGGAGAACTGAGAGAGGTGGAGAGAAAAGAGACAGACAGACAGAGAGACAGAGAGAAAATAAACATACAATGAGGACCTCTATCTGTCTTACTGGAATGCCTTATCATGGAATCCAGGTGATGCTGTCTTCTTCAAAGCTGTGCTAAGGGATGAAAAGCTCTGCCAGTTTCTACCATAAGAGATAATAGAATATTGTGTCCAATGTGGCACAAATTTAGAATTTGGAGTCAGGAGTACTGAGCTCAAATCCCAGGTCTGGTGATCACTAGTTTTGTGACAATTTATGGTCATTTTAGCTTTCTAAACTTCAGTTTCTCCATTTGTAAGAGAGAGAAAATGTTGACACCACCTACCATTCCAATTTTTCCACCTACCTGCTGTGAGGAAGTGATATATAAATCCTTAATCGTTACATAAATTAGTTAATATTTCATTATTATTGCCAAGTTTAAAATATAGTACAGTCTGTATAGAGTGTAAACTCTGCATCTGCCCTCTTAGAACCAAACTAGCGACTCTTTACTAGAATGGTGACTCGTGGATGTTGAGCTTTTTGGTCATATGAAATCATGACATAATTTTGACTAAAGGTGTGGAGGGGTTGCAATCTGTGCCAATGGAGGGAGTATCCCTGCAGGAGGAATCATAAATCTTTTGAAGCATTAAAACATAACGTACCAAGTATAATTATACAAGATTACCCCATAAAAGTATTTACTGCGATTTTTTAAAACATTTCTTTCCATCCAAATGAATGGACATTTTTGTCATCTCCATCTTTACCATTTCCCTTGTTCTTTAGAATTGGTATAAGCCATATAAAAGCCATATCTGGTGGGGATGGGTGGGGGGAATGATAATTGACATCTATATGGCTCATTAAAGTTGGCAAGTTTTACCAATTTTATTTCAGCAAATATTCCTACTAGTATATTGACCATTAATCTCTAAATGTCCTAGGCAATTAATTCCCTAGGTAGCAGAGAGGATTGAGAATTGAACCTGGGAGTCAGTAAGACCTAAGTCACTTAATCTCTGCCTCAGTTTTCATCATCTGTAAAATGGGGGTGATAATGACAGTATCTATCTCCCAGGGCTTTCTGAGGATAAATGAGATAATATTTGTAAAGCACTTTGCCGGTCTTAAAGTGCGATGATGATGGTGGTGGTCGTGATGATGATGCAGAGAAGGTTACAACATTCATTGGTAGAAGAAATTTCTTCATCTAGGAATTCTGTTATGTGTGAAATCATAGATCCAGTTCCGAAAGTTATGTTGCATACCTTCATTGAGGGACAGGAAGCAAAGCAGAAAATATAGTGAGAAAAGATCATTTCAAAAAGGCTTTCCAGAAGAGTGAGCATTAAATGGAGATTTTGGAGAAGAAGGCCTCAGCTTTCTCCCATCTTAACTTCCTGCTGAAATGTCTTCCCTGCAGAAAGCTTTGGTATATTCATCACTTTTATAAAAAGTCCACAGAAGAAACTCTGATTTTCATTCATTCATTTCATTCCACTGGCATCTATTAGATGCTTATTATAGAAGGCACTGGGCTAGATGCTGGAGATATAAGCCAAAAACAAAAATGAAAATGAAAGCCTCCCCTGCCTTCCAGTAGCTTATACTCTATTAGATAGAAAACCATCTGAAAATGATTTCTGTATTTATACTAAGGTATGATTGAAAATATTTTCTCTTTTGTTTCCTATTGTCCCTTGGATCCAGATCCCCAGGAGAATACAGCAAGATATAAAACAAAGAGCTCTGCACCAGCAGCAAAGAGACTGGCCTTTTGTTCTGAGCCTGTCCTATATATGTTAGCTGTGTAACCTGGCTCTAACTCTCCCTGTCTGTAAGAAGAGACAGTAGTTCTAAAAAACCTCTAAGGTTCCATGTAATGCTGACATTATAAGTAGTGTACTGGAATCAGAGTCAGGAAGACCTGAATTTGTATCCCTCCCCAGGCATATTAGCAGTGTGACCCCTAGGCAAGCCATTTAGTCTCTGTCTTTTCCCAACTATAAAACAGGGCTAATGAAAGTGCCTACCTTTTAGAGTGATTGAGAATGAAATCATAGTTATAAAGTGCTTAGCACAGTGACTGACTTATATAGTAGGTATTTAATAAATGTTTATTTCCTTCCTTTCTTCTTTCCTTCCTCAGCCTCAGTTTTCCTTAGCTATAAAATGGGGTAACAATAGTACCTATCTCCCAGGGCTGCTGTGGGGATCAGCTGGGATAACATGTGCCAAGTCTTTTGCAAACCCAAATGCTAGCTCTACGAGGGACTGGCCACTTGAATCTCAGTTCAAATTATCAGAAGCATGATTTCCTAAGCTTCTTTCTAATCTGTGGAGTCAGTTCACACACACAATGGGTGGAGGAGTAGCAAAGCCTGGAAGCAAAGTGCTGCTGATGCCCAAGGAGCATGGGTAGCCCCAAGGGAATAGTGGCTTGATGTAGGGAGGGGAGAAGCAAACTGTTCCCAGGCTGCCTTGAGAGACCAGTGCCATCACGAGCCCTTGGCAGACCATATCTGGGTGCTGCCATGCTCAGGAAGGATGCTGACAAGCAAGCGTGTGTTGGGAAGAGAGGGAGGAGGAAGAGGAAGGATCTTAAAACCACGAGGGCTTGGATTGAAGAAAGAGAAGGAATTCAAGAAGAGAAAATGTCAGTGTTGGGAGGAGGGTGATGCTATCTTCAAATATCTGAAGGGTTGATGAGTGGCAAGGGGATCTGATTTGCCTGATTAGCCCCAAAGGGTAGTATGAGGAGCAATGGGAGGGAATGGCAGAGAGGCAGATTTAGGCTTTATTTAAGGGAAAATTCTCTAACAATTAGAATTTTTCAATAGTGGAATGGACCGTCTTGGAAAGTAGTGAGCTCCCCCTTCCTGAAATTCTAAAAGCAGAGGTTGAATGAATATTTGTTGTGATTAGTGACACAGGGGTGTGGAACCTGTGGCCTTGAGGCCACCTGTGGTCCCCAAGATCTTCAAGTTCAATCCTTTGACTGAATCCAAACTTCACAGAACAAATCCTTTTAATAAAAGGATTTATTCTGTAAAATTTGGACTCAGTCAGAAGGCTGTGCCCAAGGACCTAGCTGGCCACATGTGGCCTCAAGGCTGTAGGTTCCCTACCCCTGGTAGGGAATTCCCTGTTCAAATGTGAATCGTATATCTGAGGTCCTTTCTGACTTTTAGTTGTGTGACAAGCTCCCCTTACCATGAGTATTTTCCTTGGGTCATAATCTTATTGTTAAATGTTACCTGAGAGGTTCACTACAAAATTGTAGATGTTGCTTAATGATATTTTGCATCATATTTGTTTGCCACTCGCATAACACAGAAGTAAGCATTCCAGGTCCCATTGAGTCAGGCATGGCAAACCCCAGTAGGATAAACCCCTTGGTGGGACCCTTGGGACCCTTCCTTGGGCCACCTGACCTTTCTACGCATTGGGATAGGGAAGGATTGCCTACACACATTGCGATAGGGAAGGATTGCCTACACACATTGGGATAGGGAGGGATTGCCTACACACATTGCGATAGGGAG